>OX422214.1:235474729-236150791 GCA_949130495.1 Sambucus nigra
TCAATGTTCCATGAAGACCTCGGCCAGGATGTCTGACCGAGGTTAGGTATGAGGTGTAACGTCAGCCGAAGCCGATGATGACACGGTGCTTGTTGATTGATCTTATAAGTCTTTTGCTGGTCTCAGATGATACTCGTAACGTCGATCGAGGCCGACACTATGCATTTGTGGTCATATGCAGGGCTCATTTGAAGTGATGTTGGCAACGTCGGCTGTGGTCGACCCTATACAAGTTGATTCCAAGTGCCTAGTTAATCTTGGTTGATACAATGTAGCATTGGCCTAGGCCGATGTTGTGGATGGATGCCTGTACCCAGATATAAGCCTTGATAATGAGGTTATTGTAATGTCTACCAGAGCAGACCTTGTGAGGGACGATATTACTGTCGGTCCCTATGAGCCTCTACCACCTCGGTTGTGAGTCAGGATGAGGTTAGTGTCTCTGAATGGGAAGGTGCACTTTGGGCATATCAGGTAGCATCTCATGCTCGGATGCATAATGCTATGATCTCTCATTTTGATGCCGAGGTAGAGGCTCGTGCCCACAGTGATTCATAGATGACAGCCTTTTTTAATAAGATGCGGCGCAGGGAGTTGAGCAGAGGAGCTAGTTCAACTGATTTGGGTCATATTGCAGCTACCTATTCAGATGATGATACACCTACCACTATTTAGCTTTATTGAGATATTGTACTTGAGGTTATTGATATATATGATGTATTTATTTTTTCTCTCATACGTGTATTGATTGACATTTTGTATACACTTTTGTATATTTATGACATGGATGTACATATTTAATGTTGATGCATCTTTATTACCTATGACTATATATCCATTTATTGCTATCTTTTCATATCTACTATCATGTTTATACTGAGATGTGTTTATCTAGTCATGCTATTATTCTTTTTAGATTTGGTTTGTTTATCCCACGTTTTGTCTATTCCAGGCAAAAAGGGGGAGAGCTATGTGAAGTAGGGGGAGTTTATCGTTTATTTATTTATGCTTTATTAATTTATATTTTTGTTCCTCCATAGTTCACTTGGGTATATACTTATGTCTCGTGTGTCTAGGCATATTTTTTTTAGACATTCAGATATTTATTTCTACAGTACATTCGGAGACAAATGCTTATTCTACAGTTTTTATCATATCCTGTATTTTTATCATTTTGGGTTTATGATATAAAACATATGTTTATGGCTTATAGTTTTTTTTGTTTTTATCCCAAAATAGCCAAAGGGGGAGATTTATAAGAACAAATTTCTAATCGAGTTAATTTGTTTGTAATTGGCTTAATTCTGGACAAAATAAATTGAGTCTGGGCTAGTTTTATTTTGAGAATAATTAAAGCCTACGACAACTTAAGATTGAAGAATTTGCAATTAAGAGCCGTGAAGAAGAAATCAAGTCAAATTGCATTTTTCATAATCAGTTTGTTCTAAGATCACTCAGGTATGAATATTTAAGAGAATTCATGTGATTTAGAATTTGAGTAAGTAATGGATGAGTTAAAAGTTTTTTTTAAATATTGGGAATTAAAATCACAATTTGAGAAAATGCATTTTAAATATTTCTGAGCTAAAATGTTTTTTTTTGAAAATTTTAAGGGTTTAATTTGAATGAAAAAATCGATTTTTTATCCTGTTGCTCGAACGACAGCATTGATCGTTCTAACGACATGTCATGTCACTCGAACGACATGGCATGTCGCTCGAACGAGATGCCACATCGATTTGTGTATTTTATTTTTGTTGGACTCTTGTTTGCTCAGATATAAATGCAACTCTGCCTAGACGTTTTTCAGCAGATGAACAGTTTCGAAATTCCCACATATTTTTCATTCATCCAATGTTCATTCAAGATCAAATTACATAATTCCAAAGTTTGTGATCATAAACACATTCATAAGAATACATTCTACACATTTGTTGACTGTGGTCATTGAGGTTCGTTGCGTATGAATTTTTCTTGAAGATTGAACTGCGTGTTCTTGTGGAGTTGTTGCGATTGTTCCATTGTTGACGACACGGAGCGATGTCTGTGGCTATTCATGTGTCACTGTATTTCATTATAATCCGTGTAAGTTTCAATTTATAAATTATAGTGAAATAAAAAGGTTTTACCCATAAGGGTTTTTTTCTTGAAATTGTTTCTTTTACCGCATGCTTAATTATTTAGTGGATCAAATCACTTATATGCATGTTTAGGGTTTAAGAAGTTATAATTGGATTTAGCTAAAATTGAAATAGTTGTTTTACCTAGAGTACACACTAAAGGGTCGTCTCATCCCATGAAGATATTCCTTTACATGACACTTTCGAGGCCATTATTTGTGAATCCCAAAACTTTAATGGTAGAGAGAGTAGAGAAGAAAGTGAAGACGAGGAGGAGGAAGGGGAGAGTGAACTTCAAGTAGCCTTTCGAAAGTTGTATACGGAATCAATAAAATTAAGAAGGGCAAACTTGAAGTTAGAAACTTATTTGATAGAATGTGACAAAGAAAATAATAAGAGTGTTCTAGTAGAAGATCTTAGGGCACGTGAGAGATCTCTTTGTGAGAATCTAGAGTACGTAGAAGGTTAGAGAGATAGCTTTAGAGGTTTAATGGAGACTATGAAGAATGGTCTTCTCGAGTTTTAAGGGAGTAGGTGTTTACTTGAGTCTCGAATTTTGGAACTTGAAGAAAAATTAAAAGACTCAAGTCGGGTCAAATTTGATTTGGAGTGTAGGTCGGAGAAATTATATAAAATCTTAGGAACCGTCCAAATCAGAAATGACACGTGTGGTATTGGCTTTGATACTCCAAATGCTTCCAATAATAAAGCCAAAACCTTAGTTTTGAGAGAATCATTTAGGAACACTAGAAAAGATCAATCCTTAGGTAATACTTCACATCGTGTTTTCACTTACACACATTGTGGTAGGAAGGGGCACCTTAGGAAGTTTTGTTTTGATCTTAAAAATGGTCCTATAAAGTTTAAGGGTAGAGTCGCCTAGGTCACAAAATCCCAAGAGCGTCGTGTTTCACTAATGGGGGTTAGGAGATCCGATTTGGATACTTTACGTGATAGAATTTATAATTTTCATTTACTTTTACATGATTCCTCGCCTGCTAAATCCAAAGGTTGATTGTGTTAGTTTTGTTTACATACACTAGCTTTTGTGCTACATGATATGTTCTTACTAGTTGTATTTTGTTTGTCATTTTCTAATCCTCGCTTCATCATATATGTGTTGCTAGTATTATGACTCGTGTATCTTTTGTACTTAGATCTTTTATTGTGTCTTAGTTGAAAAAATACAAAAAGATTTTTTTGGCTTTGGGGTTATTCTTGTCTTTGGTTAACAATTTTGAAAAACTTAAAAAGATTTTTCATTTTTGTGTATTTTAGTTTTACACATTTTATTTGGCATATACTTGTGTTTGAATCCAATATCATCCCCACTTTCATGTGGCTAGAACTTTTGGTTAATATTTTCAATCCTTTAAATGTTCTTCATCATGCTTGCATGGAGTTATTTAACTTTGACTTGCTTAATGGATTCTCTTTTTATATGCCTGTAAGGACATGATTTTATAAATTTTCGGGGTAGAATCTAGGAATTTTTTGTTTTCCCTAGATCGTAGTTTGTATGTCTAATACCGCTACATTCGAAACGTCAACACGATCATCCACAACGGCCTTGATCTGAATCAATGCATCCATCATCTTAACACGTGCATCATGCTTCATGCGACGTGCTGCTCAACCATTCTCATTACTCCGCTACGTAATATTGGTAATATGATTTATTGGAGTCGTTTATATTTGCATAAATATTTGGGAATTTTTCAGAAAAATATTTTTTGAAGTCTGAAATGTTTTTTTATCGAAAGCAGAAATTTAGTAGAAGTTGAGTGCCTCGATCGAGGAGCTCATTCAAACGATATAGCAATGTCGTTCGCGCGAGATAGGCATGTCGCGTGATCTCGTTCGAGCAACACATGTCCTTCGTTCGAGCGACATGCTGATCTCGTTCGAACAATGTCGCTGCCTCGATTTTCATATAAATATCTGGTCACTTTCTACACGTTTTCCAAGTGTTTTTTCACATACGATTTTTGCGATTAACAACCCATAAAACAGACATCAACTTTTAATATTTTATGCCTTCTTTATTCACATAAACACTCACATCTATGTATGTGAATTGTTAAACCTTCAAGAGGATCATTTACTACTCATCTGGAGTAATTTGTGGAGAAGCCGTCTTCTTATTCATTGCTGCCCACCTGGAGTTCTTGCGGGAGATTCCAGCCGACGACATCGAAACCAATACCTGAGGGTATTTCGTATGTCACTCTTATTTTCATTGTAATCCGTGTAACCATTTTTACAAATTATAGTGAAAATAAAAAGGTTTTGCCCCTTTGGGGGATTTTTCCTCACTTGTGTGTTTCGTCTGTGTTTGAATGTTCTTCTATGATCATATTGATTTCAATCACACCTAGATGCATGTTTTAGGATTTAATTGAAAAACTAAATTTAATTAAACAATCTATGTGTTTGAACGCACGTGCACTCTTCAAATTGGTATCAGAGCCAATTACACAATTATACAGTGTAATTTTCCGCAAAATTTTTCTAAGATATCAATTTTTTGAAAAATTGATTTTTGAAAAAGGGGGTGTTCAATATGGAGAAATTTTATAATAAAATGCCAGTTTTTGATGGGACAAATTATGCTTCCTGGAAAGCCCGCATGAAATCTGCTTTAAAGGCCATTGATGAAATAGTTTGGATTTTGGTTTAAAGCAGGTGGGCACCTCCCTCCATCACTGTTGATAACGTGATTAATTTAAAATCTGTGACTGCATGGACTGAAAAAGAATTTAAATGGTAATATTTTAACTCTAAGGGTATAAGTGCTATTTTCGTATCCATCACACCTGACGAGTTCCGACGGATAATGACGTGCACCACGTCAAAAGAGGCATGGGATGTTTTACAACTTACCCATGAAGGAACCAATGTTGTGAAAGAGTCTAAACTGCAAAATTTAACAACTCAATTTGAAACCATCACCATGCTTGAGAATGAATGTTTTGATGAATTTTATGCTAGGTTGTCTGATATTGAAAACACTAGCTTTAATCTTGGTGAACACATTCCCAATGCTAGAGTTGTTAAAAAGATTCTAAAATCACTGCCTAAGCGTTTTATCCCTAAAGTCACTGTGCTAAATTCTATGGGTAATTTAAACACACTTAAATTAGAGGAACTTAAAGGAGACTTACAAATGTATGAAATTGATATGTTCCCCAAATCAGTCAAGCCTAAAGATAAGGAAATTGCACTTAATGCCCATGAGAGAAAGAGTGAGGGGTCGACAAGAAAGAGAGTTGAGTCATCTAGAAAAAGGGAGATAGAAACGTCTGATTTCGAGTGTGACTTTGATTTAGATAATTTGGCTCTATTTGTTAAAAATTTCAAGAAAATTCTCAAATTCAAGAAAAATGGAAATTTCAAAGATAAAAAGAATTTTGAGAAAAATATATTTGAAAAGAAAAAATGAAAAAGATTTTAAAGACCCTCCTAAGAAAGACAGTGAGAGATGTTATGAGTGCGATGGTAAGGGTCATAGAGCTTTTGAGTGTTCTACTAGGCTGAATAGACTTGCAAAAGAAAAGGTCAAAGTTGTCCTTAATGCTACCCTTAATGACGACAGTGAGGTCGAGTCAGTGGACTCTGGAGACGATTCACCGCATGAGTGTAACTTCACCGCATTCATGACTAGTCATATAAGTACCTCTAGTGCTCCTCACGACGATGAGGATGCTGATTCACAGGGATACCTCGACAGTGAGAGCGATGTGAGTGAGGGGGAAGATGATGCAAGTGAGAGAGAGAGTAATCTTCAATGCGCCTACGCTCAGTTATATAAAGAGTCATTTAAAACCAAAAAGCATAACAAAGCATTAGTTCTTAGAATCGCCGCCTTAGAGGAAGATTTAGAAGAAGAGAGAGAGAAAAATTCCTCCACCTTCACTACCTTTAGAGAGAGAGAGTCTGCCTATGTTGAGAAAGAAAGTTTGTTTAGAGAGAGAGAGAGAATGTTTGGAAAGAGAGAGAGAGAGTTATTTTGAGAAAGAGAAAGGGGACTTGACTAAACAAGTGGCTAGTCTTATGAGTGAGCTCCATTCCTCCTTAGAGACTCGGAAGAAACCTGAAGCCCTTATAGCCCAGCTTACTCATGATCTTGAGAGAGCACGGGAAGTCAAGGTTCAAATCGATGACAGATCAGGAAAGATGGAAAAGATGCTCCTCGACCCCGCTTTAGGTTTTTATAATAGGCAGGGAATAGGTTTTGATGGTGCCTCCACGTCCCAAATTGCACCTGGACCGGTTTATGAGTTTACTATGACTCCATATGGCCATCGTCTACCTAAGACCGTGTTCTTTTGTACGTACTGCAAAAGAAAAGGCCACCTCAGGGAGTTTTGTTATAGTTTGGGTCGGACACGACGTACTACTGCTCCACCACATCGTATTGATAATTTTGCCAGTCTGAGAGAGCGTGTTGAGTTTTTAGCTGCCACATCACAGAGGTTGATGGAGGAATTCTGACGAATGTCTTTGCCGTCAGTGAATGCTTCCCGCATCCAGGCTAAAACCAACAACAACAAGGGTAAACAAAAAGTTACCACTTTTGGGTACCTAAGAAAGATGAAAAGGCCCTTGTTGTTCATGTTGCTCTCAAAGCATATAATACCTCACAGTGGTATTTTAATAGTGGGTGCTCCAGACATATGACAGGTGATGTCTCCTTTTTTACCTACCTAGAGGAGTATAAGGAAGGTAGAGTCAGCTTTGGAGACGGGAGCAAGTCTAGCATCGTAGGACTAGGTACAATAGAGTTACCAGGATTTCCTAAGCTAGAGAATATTTTGTACGTTAAAGTTTTAAAAGCAAACCTTCTCAGCATTAGCCAGTTGTGCGACACTGACTTTGCCATAAAGTTTGATCGGATGCGTGTAATGTCTATAATCAAGCCAGTAAACTTTTAGTGCAATGGGTGAGAGCAGAGGATAATTGTTATGGGAGTGTACCCAAGTACTCACTTGTCTACAATAGTGCCACGATCACTCCTATGGATTTGTGGCACCAACGTCTAGGTCATGTGAGCGTTAGAGAGTTGACGCGATTAGCTAAGAAGGACCTAGTACGTGGCTTACCAACACTTGGAAAGCCAACTTCCATATTTGTGGACCCTATCAATTGGGAAAGCAAATCAGTAGTCCCCACAGGAAGTTGAATTTCATTACCACTTCACAAGTACTTGACTTGATACACATGGATCTTATGGGTCCTACTCGTACTGAGAGTCTGGGTGGTAAGAGGTACATCCTAGTGATGGTAGATGATTTCTCCAGATATTCGATCATAGGTTTTTTTAGAGAGAAATCCGATGTTGTATAATTTTTAACGACCAAGTGTCGTGTCCTGCAAAATTAACACGGAGTCACTATAAATAGCATACGTAGTGACAACGGCACTGAATTTAAGGAAGCAAAGGTAGATCTTTACTGTGATAGACTTTGGATCAAACATGAGTTTTTTGCTGTAAAGACTCCTCAGCAAAATGGGATTATTGAGAGAAAGAACAGAATGATTCAGGAAATGGCTAGATCTATGCTTCTAGGTCGTAAAGTTGTCAGGAGATTTTGGGCAGAGGTGGTGCCTACCACGTGCCACACGGTGAATAAGATTTTCCTGCGTCCACACACACTTAAGATGCCTTATGAATTATGGACTGGCAAGAAACCTAACCTTGCATATTTTCATGTCTTTGGGAGTAAATGCTACATCCTAAGGGATAGAGAGCAAATAGGAAAGTTTGACTCCCGGAGCGACGAGAGAATATTGCTAGGATATTCATAAAATAGTAGAGCGTGCCGAGTTTTTAACCTGAAGAGCTCTAAGGTTGTGGAATCAATAAACTTCACCATGTAAGATGACGAACCTTTGACATTTATTGATCCTAGCCTTCAGTGTGAGGATGAGGACTTTTCTGGCAGCGATTTACTTGTCCCTTACCCACACCCTGTGGACCCTATTCCTGTGATAGGGGACACACATGCTTGGATTCGTAAGAGTCATGATCCTTCTGCCATTATTGATAATCCGACTTTAGGGATCAAGACTCATGCTCGGCTAGAGAATGTTGTTATCCATGTCTGCTACACATCTAAAGTCGAGCCCAAGAATCACAAATAACCACTCGAGGATGAACATTAGATATCTGCTATGTAGGATGAGTTACGTCAGTTTAAAAAGAACAATGTTTGGTAACTTGTCCCCCGACCTAGTGAGACTAATGTGATAGGTACCAGGTGGATTTTCAAGAATGAAAATGGTACTATAATAATAAACAAGGCTAGGTTGGTCTCTCAAGGCTACACACAGATAGAGGATGTAGACTTTGGGGAGACATTTGCTCCTATTGCGAGGCTTGAGTCCGTCCGCTTACTACTTGCCATCGCATGTCATCTGCGCTTTAAGTTATACCAGATGGATGTCAAGAGTGCCTTTCTAAATGGCATTCTACATGAGGAGGTTTATGTGGAACAACCAAAAGGGTTTAAATACCCTAAGCACCCAGAGCACGTCTACTATCTGAGGAAAGCCTTGTATCGTTTGAAACAAGCACCCCGTGTTGGTACAAGAGGCTTACTTCCTATCTCTTATCCCGTGGCTTCAAGAGAGAGGGAGTTAATATGACATTGTTCGTCAAGAGAGATGACGGTACTATTTTGGTTGCCCAGGTCTATGTGGATGACATAGTCTTTGGATCCACATGCTCCCAGTATGCTCACCACTTTGAGGAGGGGATTAAAAGTGAGTTTGAGATGAGCATGGTAGGTGAGCTTACTTTCTTCCTTAGTCTCCAGTTCGTCAGCTAGAGGATGGGATGTTCATCTCCCAATCCAAGTATGCTAGAGACCTAGTGAAGAAATTTGGTTTAGACTCCGCTAAGCATGCACGTACACCTATGAGTACTTCTATCAAGCTTAGTAAGGACACTTTAGGCAAGGATGTAGAGAAAACCTTGTATCAGAGTATGATAGGTAGTCTTGTCTACTTGACTGCCATTCGTCCCGACATAGCCTTTAGTGTTGGAGTTTGTGCGCGATATCAGGCGTCCCCAAAAGAGTCACACTTACTCGCTCTAAAATGTATTATCAAAAGCGTGAGTGAGACTCTCTCATACGGTATTTGGTATTCCTTTGATATCGATGACCGTTTGTCTGCCTATTCGGATGCCGATTGGGTCGGGGATGTAGATGGTTATAGGATCACTTCTGGTGGGTGTTTCTATTTTGATTCTTCTCTTGTCTCTTGGCTGAGCAAGAAGCAAAACTCCATCTCTTTATCCACTGCGGAGGCTGAGTACATCGCCGTCGGGAGTTATTGCACGCAACTCTTATGGATGAAGCAAATGCTGAAGGATTATGGGATATCACACGACACTATGACCATCTCCTATGATAACACGAGCGAGATACACATATACTGCAATCCAGTCCATCATTCGCGCACAAAGCACATCAGGATACACGAGCACTTTATACGACAGTTAGTTGAAAATAAAGTCGTATCCCTGAGTTTCGTACCTACCGACCGTCAGTTTGTCGATATATTCACGAAACCTTTAGATGCCCTTAGATTCGAGAGTCTTAGGAATTCTTTAGGGATTTACACAGTTGACTGAGGTGTCGGTCCTTGTTTAGGATAGGATCCATTGTCATGTTCATATCATATGATTCCTATTGCTAGTTTGTATCATTTGTATTATTATGTTTGTTATTTTTTTTGAAAAATCCAAAAAGATTTTCTTTTTATATTAAATTTCGAAAAGCACAAGAAGATTTTATTTTGATAAATTTTTTAAAAATCCAAAAAGATTTTTGTATTTTTTTTATGGATGAGCATTTAAGATAGCCGAGTCATAAATTTCATTCCATTTATCCATGTGACTGTTTGATAGTGATTTGAGACACTACATCATTGCATCCATGTGCTTTACATTATTTGGAGTCTTTGAGATGTGATTAGTGATATCTTTCTATATGTTTGCCTCCTTATCTCCTTTATTGTACACATGCACGATTTTATTTGACTATTGCACTTGTCTATCACATATTGACTTGAGTGTTTCCATATCAATTCTGTCTATACAACGAACCTTAAGCGATAAAACTTGAAAAGATTGGAATGCATATAAATCCCAGTTGGTGAGATTGTGTGATATTTTTTTTAACGGTAAAGGGCTACGAAAGGTTCATATCTATCCTTTGTGATTAAGCCACAGTTAAATCGGACCTAAAAAATTGAGGAATTTTATTATCCGGGGTCCAAAGAGGTTAAAAGAGCCCGAAAAAATTTAAAGGCAATTCAAAGCTATACATGTCGAATATGGGCCATTAGGTTTCACCATCAATTCTCCAAAGTTTGAGAATTTATATCACCTCTATTTAAAATATAAATCGGAGGGAGTTTGGTTAGAGAATTTAAACGGGTTTGCACTTCCTTAACAGTTCTGAAAAACATTAAATCGTTTTGGACGTTATTGGTGTGGAAATCAGTTTGAGCTTTGATTTGCTGATTTGAATGAGTCAATGTCTCATATTTCCATCTTTTTACACCTAAGAAAGATATTGAGTTCATTCGTTAGGAGTATTCGATATTCATCGTGCACATATGTCATGTTTGTATGCATTGATTTTCGTATCGAATTTGATTACACCCCTATATTTACGCTATCATCGACTTGGTTGTTTTTATGTTTGTTCATGGTGTGATTCTTTGTTGTATATTTTTTGTGAAAAATTTTGAAAAATTCAAAAAGAACAAGTTTATTACCTTGTGACATTATCTATTTGCATTTATTTTTGCTTCTCATATCTGTCTATTTGGGGACATTATAAAAAGGGGGAGAAGAATTATGGGGGATAATTATTTGGTGTTTGGTTGATTTATCAATGATTTGCTTAAGCTTAATTGATCTTCGATTTTTGCATAGCATTATATTTCAAATTGTTGCTTGTCACGAGTATTTGCTTTATCTCATGTGTGTAGGTACAAAATTGATATTTATTGGTTTTCACACCCTGATGAGAAAAGCTTTGGGAGTTTCTGAAGGGCTAAAGATTTGAAGATGTTGAAGTTTGATTGACGACATGCCATTTAGTATTCTCAGTTTGAGGGTTTAATGGGGATATTATCTTGTATGTCATTTGTTTTATGGAGATTGCATAATTCGAATTTTTTATGTAAGTACCGGCATAGACATAGGGAGAGATTTGCAAGGACATGATTTTATAAATGTCTGGGGTAGAATCTAGCAATTTTTTATTTTCCCTAAATCACAGTTTGTATGTCTGATACCGCTACATTCGGCATGTCAACACGATCATCCACGACGGTCTTGATCCGAATCCATGCATCCATCATCTTCACACGTGCATCATGCTTCATGCGACGTGCTGCTCAACCGTTTCCACTACTCCACTACGCAATATTGATAAAATTATTTGTTGGAGTTGTTTATTTTTGCATAAATATTTGGGTATTTTTCATAAAAATATTTTTTGAAGTCTGAAATGTTTTTTTAACGAAAGCATAAATTTTTTTAAGTGTAGAAGCGGAGTGCCTCAGTCGACGAGCTCGTTCAAATGATATAGCAATGTCGTTTGCGCGAGATAGGCATGATGCGCGATCTCGTTCGAGCGACACCTGTCCTTCGTTCGAGCGACATGCTAATCTCGTTTGAACGACGTCGTCACCTCGATTTTCATATAAATATTTGGTCACTTTCTACATGTTTTCCAATTCTTTTCACACACTCTTTCTGCGATTAATAGCCCAGAAAATAGACTTCAACTTTTAAGGTTTTATGCCTTCTTTATTCACATAAACACTCCCATCTATGTATGTGAATTGTTAAACCTTCAAGAGGATCGTTTACTACTCATCTGGAGTAATTTGTGGAAAAGTCATCTTCTTCTTCATGTTCTTGCGGGAGATTCCAGCCGACGACATAGGAACCGACACCTGAGGGTATTTCGTATGTCACTCTTATTTTCATTGTAATTCATGTAACCGTTTTTACAAATTATAGTGAAAATAAAAAGGTTTTGCCCCTTTGGGGGATTTTTCCTCACTTGTGTGTTTCGTCTGTATTTGAATGTTCTTCCATGATCATATTGATTTCAATCACACCTAGATACATATTTTAGGATTTAATTGAAAAATTAAATTTAATTAAATAATTTATGTGTTTGAATGCACACTCACTCCTCAATGCCTCGATTCACACATGCATGAGCTCATTTGATCTTTAACTTCACATTGCTATGAGTACGGAGGATTTGTGCATGTAAGAACTGTTGCCTGGATTTAAAAAAATAAAAAAATATTAATCCGGTGTAGTTGTTATCCAATGGAATCGGGCTGCGAAAGATAAAATTACTTTGCATGAAAAGCCACCATTGAAATATGGCCTAAAAAATGTGGCTTAGTTAAAATTAACCAAGGCCAATGTAGTTGTGTTTAATATGAATATTCAAAAGAAAATAGAAGAAAAAAAATATTATGGTTGAGGATGTTTGGATGGATATATCAACGAGTTTGCACAATGACAATGTATCCTAGTTATGCTATTTTTGTCATGACTCTATTGTTTTGTAAAATCATCAAAATTTTAGGTTTGTGTGCATTGTGTATGTTTGTTCATTGAGATCACTCTATATTGTCATATAAGGTTATATTTAAGTGTGATAAAGTTTTGCAATCAAAGAAGAACTCTGTGAACATGTTTAAGTGATTGGGTATATATTCTTTTAGTCTCTAGTTTATACCCCTTCACTTCCATTTGCCACATGTTATTTAGACACATATTTTCCATATGAGTGTGAAAAGATTAATGTATTTTGTGTCGTGTGTGGTGTTTATACCTATATATATATATATATATATATATATATATATATATATATATATATATATATATATATATATGTGTGTGTGTGTGGTATTTCATTTATTTTTGAGTCTTTGCCTTACTATCTAGTCCATGTATGCTTCTTATTGTTATAAGTATTCATCTTGATGCGACGTTTGTTTGATATCACATGCTTATGTTTAGTACATTTTAGTTGGTATCATTTTTTTTGTTTATCGCATCTTAGTTGGTATTTATTTCTATTTTTGTGGATTAGTTGATTGCTTGTTGCCATATTTCTTCATTGTTCTTGTCACTTTATTCACCATTGCATTGTATACTTGTTCTTCCATTATTTATAACCCTTGTTTTATTTAGGGGGAGTATTTGATTTAATTGGAAAGAAATAGGTGTATTTGTGATGGTATCTAAACCTTTCAAATTTAGGACATCTAACTTAAGGGGAGACGCGGACTTATTAGGTAGATCATATTAGACAAAGGGGCAGTATTTAATTATGTCTTTTATCCTATTATATTCCCTATGCGTTTGATGGTGTGTTTAAGTGTGCGGGATTTAAACTTTAGTGGCATCATTTTAAAGCGGAAAAGAATTTAATCCCATGTGTCGAGTCAGTGTCTGTATTTTTTTATTTCGGGAGGGTTTGTGTTTTTTTAGAAGAGCTTGACATCCCATAGGATTTTTATTTTTTGAATTTTGTTCCGAAATCGCCAAAGGGGGAGATTTGTAAAGACAAATTCCCAATCAAGTCAATTTATAGTATTGGTTCAATTCCGGACAAAACTAATTGAGTCATAGGAAAGTTGTTTGTGATATCCTTCCAAGCCTATGACATTTGAAGTTTAAGTTGAAGTTGTAGCGACTGAGTCCATAGTGTAGATTTCATCCTTGTCGGTTTCGTGCCATGTTTTACATCACCAACATTTGGATTCCAATATATCTAAAGGTATGAATGCATTTAATATAGAGAGAGCCTTGGATATATTTTTTATGTGTGTCTTCTTATAAATATTTTGTCATAATTATTTTTTATTTTTTTAGAAAATCATTTTCAATCTTTCCATAAAAGTTTCAGGCTTTAAAAGCAATTTTGGATTTTCTGAAATGTCGTTCGAACGACATTTTTCTAGTTCAAATGAGGTTGTTCGAACGAACATCGAACGAATTTTTGTTATCTTTTTTTCCGAAATGTCGTAAGAAGTTCGTTAAAACGACATTTTTCGAACGAGATATCTAACGAGAGTTTGCATTTTAACCCTATTTTCTCGTTAGAAACTCGTTCGAACCAAGTCGTTCAAACGACATTCAACTGTCATTCGAAAGACTTGGGCGGTTTTTGTGCAGTTTTGTCAGTTTTTGTTTTTAACTTCCATTTCCCCACCTAACTCTTTACCTGATTTATTATGTATGAGAACAAAACTTTTTTACAGACTTTTGGTATCTTCTTAAGTATTTTTGGAGAGCAAATTTCTACACCGAAAGTTCCTTTAGTTTTTGTGATTCAAAATGATTTGATCTCATCACAAAAACATGTTTACACCAATATGTTTAGCTTGATCCAACTTCTAAATATATATTTGTTATGTGACCACCATTGTTGGCACCGGGTATTTTTCTCATCCCAAAATGAGAAGTTTTCGACGGAGGAGTTCGTTCGTTTAAAGATTCGTGGTGTGCAAACGTTGGAAAGTCCTTCGTATATTTTGATGGTAGCAGAGCTGCATCGGTGGATTCTGAGACGTTGGTGGACTCCAACGTTATCTACTAAGCGGAGGTTAAAGAACGAAGAAGCGTTAAGGCTTGAAGGGAGTCGAGTCTTTGTTGTAAGTTCTCTTGTCGTGTCTTTATAAAAATACCGTACTTAGTTGATTTGTAGGCTGGGTCGTCCGAGATTTTTTCCGTTGTGATTTTTTTCTCGTACATCATGCCTTCTATGTTGTGATTGTTTATTCTATCTTGCAAAACACCTAGATGCATGCTTAGGACTAAAATGATATATTTTTGTTAAAACACAACTTTGGTGTAATTTTGGTGCTAATTTAGTTTGGATAATTTTAATTTAATTTAACTTAATTCAACTTGGCATAAATAATTTGGCAAAATGCAAGCTTAAGTTTGTTTGGCATAATTTTAACTTGAATCGAATTAATTCTTCTTTAAGTGGAAATTTAATTATTTGTTTAGTTTAATTTAATTTCACTTTAATTTTGAAAGAAATTAAAATTTTGTTTATAATTTAAAATCTGGGATATTTCGAGGACCATCACCTTATCAGATTGGTATCACAGCATTTTTATTCCGACAATGGTGATTATATGGTTATCATGAAAATTGCGTTGAACGTCTTATATTTGCATTTACATTGTGTAGTTGTTTAATATTTAGATTTAAATGATTTATAACTAAATTTGGCGATAAATGAGTATATCATCAAATCTATATTGAGTATGGTGAAAAGGAATGTGAATATATACCACAAATTAAAATTTACTTCAAAATACCACCTTAACTTGCAAAAATACTACAAAGTACCACATGTATAACTAGTAATGCAAGGAATGTACAATGAACTATAAATATTAATTCGGTGATTCTCCCCCTAATATGCATAATTACACCTTTGGGGCCTTTTTTGAATCTTTGTTGAAGCATATGTTTTCCAGTTTGGGAAAAAATTATGATTATTTTTAGAAGTTTTAAGTATATTTTACCCAATTTGAGAAGAACATAATATCGTTTTTCTAAGTTTTTTAATCGTATATCTAAGAAGTTAAAAGCATATATGAATATCTTAAATTACGTTACATGATCGGAACAACACTTTCATAACATTAAATGATTAGTTTTTTTTCTCCTCCCTCGTCTTCGTTTCGGCTGTACATCTTCTCTTGGCTTCTTCGATTTTTTTCTTCTCATTCTCTTGTTGATGACCCGAACCAATTGCTACTGTAAGGATTTCGTGCACCTCAATATCCCATTCACGCAATGATGTGGCATTGGCCGAGTGCTCATCTCGAATGTTCTTTTCAATAAACTATGTTGCCCCACAAACTTCATCAGCCTATCAAGAAAAAACTAAAGTATAAGATGGGGTCATAAAGGATGTATAATAGACATAAGTTGTTTTACTTTAATGCATCCATAACTACCTCGTTTTGAGTTTGATACCTTTTTTTAGTTGACTTTGGGTTCGCTACTTTTTCTATTAGAAATATGTTAAAATTAATGGTCATATATCGCGCACATGACCTTTGGGAAAAAATTAAAATAAAATAAACTAATAAAAAATCATAAAATACAAAAGAAAATAATAAACATAAAAAAGTAAAAGAAAATCAACTTCTTTGGTAGCCCCCTCCCCCC
Source organism: Sambucus nigra (assembly GCA_949130495.1). Taxonomy (NCBI): domain Eukaryota; kingdom Viridiplantae; phylum Streptophyta; class Magnoliopsida; order Dipsacales; family Adoxaceae; genus Sambucus; species Sambucus nigra. Next base: position 235,491,104 of record OX422214.1, read on the forward strand.
AAAACACACACACATACACATACACCAACTCACCCACCTCCATTCTCTCACCCACACTTCTTTCTCTTTCACCCGTCACCCATCCTGCCAAATCCGCTTCCACACCCATTTCCATTAACACCAGCCCAAACCTCCCTGGATTTGGAATGTTGAAAAGATTTATATTCTTTCAAAAACAAGTCTTTGATTGGAAAATTTACACACACACACACATACATACATATATATATTAACACCAGCCCAAACCTCCCTGGATTTGGAATGTTGAAAAGATTTATATTCTTTCAAAAACAAGTCTTTGATTGGAAAATTTAAACACACACACACATACATACATATACATATATATATATACATATATATATATACATATATATATATATATATACATATATATATATATATATATATATATATATATATATATATATATATATATATAGAGAGAGAGAGAGAGAGAGAGAGAGAGAGAGAGATAGATAGATAGATAGATAGATAGATAGATAGATAGATAGATAGATAGATAGATAGATAGATAGATAGATAGAGGGGGGGAGAGAGAGAGAGAGAGATAATAAGGTGGGATGGGGTTATCGGAGATAGGAGGAGGAGCCTGCCAGGGAGGGGGTTGGTGTCGTGGAGTGGGGTGGGGTGGGGGGAAAGGAATGATGGGGGATGGGCTGGGGAAGGGGAGGGAGAGGGGTTAGTTTTTAGGTGTGCCTTTCTTTGTTTTTTCTTTTACTTTTTTCTATATTTATTATTTTCTTTTTTCTCATTTTTTTATTAGGTTTTATAAACTTTTAACGGGTCATGTGCCTTGCACATGAGTGTGATGTTTAATAACTCTCTAGAAGAAAAGTTACCAAAATAAAACTCAATTTAAAAAAGGTAATAAACTCAAAACGGGGTACTTATGGATTTATTAAAGTGAAAAAAATAAAAATAATTCTGGGGAATAATAATGTTTGCAATTGATGTTTTCTTGATCCTGTCTAGCGATTGGCGGGGTTTCGAATGATAGGATTCAATTAAGTCAAGAATCGCAGCATGTAATCCTCGCTCAAGTCACAAGATCAAGAATCGCGGCATGTAATCCACGCTCAAGTCACACTATCATATGACCGGTACTTAAAGAGACCTTTTTGACAACAAGTGGTCTTGATAGGTCCCTTAATATCATTCCTGGATATTAAACTTCACCTTATATCATGCATCTTGTTTCCCCTTTCATCTCTTAGCATCGGTCATTGGGTCTCGGGGGATGGTTTTCAGATAACCAAGTTGACTAAGATCGAGTTTCGATTACTAAGTCTCACCAACGTCAAAGAAAACCATAATTCCACTATAAAATAAAACCTCGTGGAATGGGTGTCATCCCTCCCATCCTTATAAGGACCCCCAACAAACCTACATACAAATATATAATATAAATAAAAAAACATTTTTTAAAACGTAAATACAGAACACATTGCCAATAAAAAATACATACATTTCTTAGCACCAAGTCACCGAGTTGCTCTCGCAACTTAGTGAGTTGTGGCATTGTATTTTTTTTTTGCAACGCCTAACGAGCAACCCTAGGAACAGTGTTGTTAAACCCCATGTTGTTGTATGCTCCCGACCCTCTAAAGTGCTCATCAATCCATAACTACAAGAAATAACAACATACATTAATATAATAAGATTAAACGAATTATTCGTGACATCAACAATATTATGTTTTTTATCTTATTGGGAAAGATGGTACATAAAATCCAAGTATATACTCTAAGTAAGACCTTTCATACTTATCCAACTTATCACTAAGGTCTTTGTTATCTTTGGAATTATCCTTAAAGTTCATCATAATTGAGTTCAATGATGGCACATGAAATCTTGCACTTCAACTCAACATCCTCCTTACTAACTCCCAAACATTCCATCAATAATTATGTTGTCTTCACGAGGGGAAATTCCTGCCCACCATCCATTTTATAAATGGAATCACAAACTATGAGGAGATTTAATATTTGTGATACATCATCTAACGTGATTTTATTTTCTCCAAATGTCATGTGAAAGTATTTGTCTCGAGCTGCTAGCGCACATGCACATCAAATTCCAAGATCAATGTTTAGTCAAATATACTGATGACTGTATGTGATTGACCCCATAAGATGGGTCTTTCCAAACCTCTCAAGTAATCCTTTACTAAGATCTTTCAAAGGTCATTTTTTATCTTTATCTAATGGCTCATGCATAATAAAGTCCCTCGTTCAAACATTATTATTGCATGTGCACCATTAGAAAGTCACGCACAATAAACTATTTTTAAACTTCAGTCCATATTGCATGTTCAATATGGTTTGAAGTGCTTGATTAGTTAAAGGTACTTTAGCGCATGTGATCATCAATTGTGATAGCATTGGGATTTTCTTTGCGCGATTACCCATTCTGGTCATCTTTTGAATTTTCGTTATCACTATTAGTCGCAAGAATAGTAAATGTGTCAGCATCTTCTAGTACAACCTTAGTCACGACGTCTATTGCAACCTCTCCTTGCACATTAGAAATTTCAAATCTCCTCCCGTGTAGTATAGTGTGAATATCCTCCCAATGCTTCATTTCGAAAGATATAACCTCTCTCTTCTTACTCCATGAATAACTTTTTATTAGTTCCATATTTAAAACTGAAATTGAATGAAATACAGTAATTATAATGATACAAAACATAAATTTGATACTAAGAAAATAATTATAAGACATACACATAACATAAATTGTATACTGAGCATATAATTATAAAACATAACATTTGAGTCCAATACATTTAGAAATAACGAATATAGGTTGATAATTTGACATAAAGTAATGAATTAAGGAAGAATGTGAGGGCATAAGATAAGGGTTCGTCTGGGGAAAATTTCCTCACGCCTTGCATTCTATTTTGGTATTCAGACCCCGAAGATGCAATGAGAACAATTATTTCGCTATATAGGTTTTTCATCATGCATGGTGTGTCAAATGATCCATTGAATTTTTTTATTTTTTATTTTTTTTTGGGGGGGGGGGGGGGGGGGAGGGGGTGATCAATGATTAATACCTATTTAACACTTATCATTTTTAATTTTTTTTATCAAATATGTGTAAAAGGAAAAGACTAAAAACAATCAACATAAGAAACCCTAGATTAAAGGTACATCGATTGAGTGACTTAGACGGTTAGAGGTGTTGATGATGCACTGAAAAGTTGAGTTTTGAGGTTTTCTTGTTTTGATGTTTTGTGCTTTATAGGTTTGAAGGTTTAGAGGTTTACGTAAATGAACAAAGAATGAGGTAAAGTTTTAAAATGTAAATTGTCAACTTTAAATACTTGGGTGCCTGCAGAGTGGTATTATGAATTCATAAATGGGTTATTGTGATGTTAGGAAGTTATTTGGGTTATTGTGATGCTAGGAAGTTATTTTAGCTTGATAGTATTAAGGGGTAAATTTCTGGGTGCCCTTAGCAAGAACCTTTCAAATCCTTGGGTAGTTTAACTTAAACAATTCTTTGTTTAAATAAAATTATTATTTATAGGGCGATCCCACCTCATAATCTTTTGGAATCGTCTTTCAAAAGGAAGGGAACACTCTTTTTTGCCATCAATGCAATGTCGTTCTCTTTATTAGGAATTAGGAAATTCTCTAACTCAAAGTTTCGTATAGACCCTATGATTTTCTCGACCTTCATGTTATCAATGCCACCAATTATGTTTAAAGTTGAGACATGAACAAGAAACCTAGATGGAAGCGACCTTAAAATCTATAATTCTATCTTATCATGGAAATTGAAGTGAGAGTTCATAGTATCAAATTTTCTTGCATAAAACTCATCGGAATTCTAATTTTCAAAAATTGAAGTGAGAGTCCATAATATCAAAATAATCACCAATCATTAGTGCCTAATAGAGACATCCTAACCATCAACTTCTATCGTTGACTATATGAAACTCGTGCTAGTTGACCATTGGGCGTCATATCATTATATCGACATCTTCAAATGATTCTATGGCACCAAAATTTAACACATGCACCTCACACTAATAACCTCGGTGTCACCACTATAGGCTTGCATGGGAACCCGTAAATTACTATAATTCTAATCAGAGACGAGGTTGAATGCCACCAAGTTATCCTTTAGGGTACAATTGGGAAAGTTCCTCTGGTATCTTGTCAGTAAAAGGGGGATTGAGGCCCCGACCAGATCCAAGTAATAAAAAATGTGCAAACTCCAAACACTTTGCATATGCACATAAGTTTATTGGTATACTCGACGCACTCAATAAGTCCATATCAAGATCTTCGGAGAAGTGCCAACCTTTTTTTCAGATATTAAGGAAATAAAGAAAGGGTGCATGGGAAAGTGAATGTAACCAAGCACTCAAAGAAATGAAAAAGTATTGGAGTCAACCACCACTGCGGACATTCCCTAATAAGGAGGGACCTTTGTACTTGTACGTAGTGGTGTCCAACCACGCAATTAGCTCGTCTCTGGTTTGTAATAAGAACGAGAGTCAGTATCCCATCTATTATGCGAGCAAAACCTTACCCAATAGTAAGAAGAGATACCTCCCGCTGAAAAAACTTGCATACGCGTTGGTAATAGCCTCTCGTAAGTTGAATAATTACTTTATCGTGCACACGATCATTATCCTGACCTCCTTCCCTTTAAAAGCATTTCTCCAGAAGGCTGACCTATGTAGACTAATGTCCAAGTGGTCAATAGAGTTAGGGAGGTTCAATATCCAATTTCATCCTAGGACATCAATCAAAGGGCAGGTCCTGTATGACTTCATTGTTTAGTTCTACAAACACCAAGCATCCATAAAGGTTAGCACCGAAAATGAAAGGAATGTTCAATAATTGATTAAAGAAGTGGTGATATGGACCCTTTATGTTGATGGAGCCTCCAATTCTAAGGGCGCATGAGTGGGGATAGTACTGGAATCCCCAGAAAAACTATCATCGAGCAGGCAATACGCATGGGATGTGAAGCCTCCAATGACAAAGCAGAATATGAAGCGTTAATTGGAGGTTTGAAGAAAGCAATATTCAAGAGCACATGTCACCTTGACATATTTTGTGACTCAAGACTCCAACAAATTAGATATTTAGAGACTATAATGCCAAGGATGAATGCATGGTTTAATCCCTAAAGAGGCCCAAAATCTCGTCGCTCAGTTCAAAATTATAAAAGTACACTTGTTCCCAAGAGGAAATAACAGTTATGTATATGCCTTAGCCACATTTTCCTCCGTTATGAAGGTAGAAATAAAGCAAACCATTCAAGTGGAATACCTCGATCATCTCAGCATCAACAAGTAGAAGTCGATCGAGTAAATTATGGTTGGCAATATGGCCCCAATTTCGATGGATCTGATAAACGTTTCTTAAATGAAAATCTCTGCCTGGTGATAAAAAATAAGCACATAAGGTTCGGGTAAAGTCTGCTCGATTCCATTTTACGTCAGATGAGAAATTTTATTAGTGCTCTTTATCTAAACCATACCTGCGATATGTTCATCTAAACAACATCAACCAGACCATCTACGAGTTGCACAAAGGAATTGGTGGAATCATATTGGGGAAAGATCACTAGTATTCAGGGCTATAAAATAAGGGTATTGGTGGTCGTACATGCAGTAAGGCGCGATCGCCTATGTTTAAAAGTGCAAAAATTGCCAACTCTTCTCACCCTTAATGTATTAGCCTTCCAGCGACCTTAAGTACCTCATAATCCCTTGGCCTTTCGTACAATGGGTACTGGACATTGTTGGTTCGCTACCCCTTTCATTCGGTAGCACAAAATTCCATATGCTCGGTATAAATTATTTCTCCAAATGGGTGGAAGGAGAACCGATGGTTAATATCGAAGATGTCGACATGACTAGATTCATCTGGAGGAATATCTTAACTCATTTTGGTATTCCTCAAATCATCATAATGGACAACGGAACTCAGTTTAAGAGGAGACACGTCCAAATCTTCTGCTACAAGCATAAGATCAGGCATTATTACAGTTCGGTGGCCTACCCCCAAAGAAATGGGCAAGCGAAAGCTTCCAACAAAATGATCCTCGATGGCATAAAGAAGAGATTGAAAAAGGTAAAAGGATACATGATTTGATTACCCCCCCCCCTACGTTCTCTAGGCATTCTGAACTACACTCGGGAGATTATAGGAGAAACACCCTTTTCCCTAGCCTATGGAATGGAAGTTGTCATTCCATTGGAAACATATTTGTCGACCATAAATTCCTCCTTAGTCGAACAAGATCTCAACATTGAGGCAATTAGAGACGAACTTGATCTTGTTAACAATATGAGAGAGTTAGCCTTATAAATCTTGCGTCCTATCAATAATAGTTGGACAAGAAATATAACAAGGGGGTCAAAGCTAGGAGCTTCAAGGTCGAGGACTACATGTCAAGGAATATTATGGGCAACGCAGGGGAAGTCCTCGGGCAAAAAACTCGATCCTAACTAGGAAGATCTATTCAAAGTTACCAGAGACAACTTGTAGGGAGCCTACCACTTAGAAACAATAAAGGGAGGGTAAGTCCACTAAGAGTATAATTCAGGAAACCTCAAGAAGTTTTACTTTTAGGTTTGAAATTATTTTGGTTTTGAATTACTCTTTTGTATATTTCACAGATCTTTCATTATGTCAGAGTTTATCTCTTTGCATTGTTCAAAGTGGAAAGCAATGAGTATTTAATAAAGAAGATCTATTAGTGAAATGGATTAAGTTTAACATATTCTCTATCACTATGATGATTTTTCTTCTTTTAAATGTCTTCTTCAAGACTGATTGGTTGGTCAACCAAATACCACCATTTTAAATATCTTCTTTTAAGACTGGTTGCCCAACCAATGATCGACCAAACCAAATGTTTTGACGATTAAAAAAACATGATATAATTTCTCAAAGTTGATGAAAGGCCTATCGGGAAACCCTAGGTACTCATGATTGACCGGGTTAAAAAAATCCTAGCTGGGAGACGACCCCACAAACAAGTGAAGTTTGTCTTTTATAGCTCCAGGCCCAAGGTTTGATATGAAGACATCACCAAAAAGGTAAGACCAGGGACCACATAATGTAAAAGATAGCAAATATATAAAAATTTCCATTAATACATAAAGATATTACAAGGAAATTAAAAAAGTAAATAATTTAGAATGAAGAAGTAAATATAGATAGATTAGTTGGGCGTCTGGACCAATTTTTCCTCTAAACTTCTAAACGTCCAACCCCAACAGGCAGAACATCTAACGCAAAAGGACTAACGGTCTCAGCCAAATTATATATTCTCGATGTCCCTCCAAGAGTCACCCCGTTAACCAGGTTAGGAGGTAGGTAAGCACATCATCACCATCAAGCCCTTACTTGCCCACGTACTTCCTTATCAGACTAATAGGAATGGAATTGTAACACCTCGTATTTTTAAACTATTTTAAATTACACGTGTGCATATAATTTTAATTAAACCTGGAAATAAATTATCTTAGATAAATATTAATTTGCGAATAAAAAGGATTAATATTTATGTGTGTGTATGTGTATATATATATATATTAAAGAAGAGGGATATTACCCCCACAAATGTTATTAAAAATCATAGAGAAAAAGCCTTTTTAGTGACATTTACAAGCTCTAAAAACAATTTCCTAGGCTTAAAAGTTAAATTTTGAGCCCAATAAGTTAACTTTGGAAAGCTATAAAATGGGGATTTATAAATACCCATATTAAAATAAAGGAAGACGTAAATTTGGTGCTTTATATTAGCACCATTACAAGGCATATGTAATACATGATCTCTTATAATGGCATCCCATTTTGTCAAGCTTTTAGGTACCTCTAACCATCTTAGGAAGATCCATGAAGCTTTGGTACACTACTAGATAAGGAAGATTAATAACAATATTAGCTAGAGCATCTGCCGCCATATTGGATTCCCTGAAACAATGAGTAATTTAACTGATTTAAAATTGACTGGATATCTTCAACACATTTTTTAAAACTCTAAGGAGGTTTTAAACACTTATTTATGAAATTGACTACAAACATAGAATCTAATTCAATTTACAAATACTTAATGTTGAAGTCCATGAACAATTTTATTCCCATACTAAATCATCAAAGCTCCATAGAAGAATTTGAAGGGATGCCCTCTGATTTTGCATAAGCAAAGAAAATTTCCCCTCAATCATTTCTCAAAATCCCACCATATCCACTCATACCTGGATTTCCTTTAGAAGAACCATCTACATTCAGCTTAAATCACTTATGATTAGGGTAATTCCATTTTATTACTTTAGTTAAATGAGAATTCCTTATAAATTTGATATCAAATGCCTCTTAAATTCCCTTATCAAAAGTAGTGATTCCATTTTTAAACCTGATCCCCTTATAAATACTGAGATCAAGGTAGAAGAATGGAAAATAATGGACTTGAAATTGAAATAGGAGTTTTCAAAAAAAAAATTAGTTTCTGCCTTTCCAATTTTCCCAACAAACTACATTAGGAATGAACTTACCAAGGAATTTTGCATAGTCTTGTGGACCTGATTTGATCCACCAACTCTAGAGCATTGAAGACAAGTAGATGGTACTGATTGCTTTACCCATGAGATTTGAGAAAAACTTCCAAATAGGGCATATCTTTGGACAAGTTAAGAACAAATGATATATGGTCTCAATATGATTATGACAGGATTTGCATCTAGATCAAAGTCTTATTCCCACTGATTAAATATTTTCATCAATTGGCAAGTTGTGGTTCAAAATTTTCCACAAATTAATAGAGCATTTTTTGGGAATATTCTGATTCCATACGTTGCGCAGGACTCTAGATGAAGGGTAATGACATTTAGCACAAACATAGGTAGTTAATAATGATAATTATCAAGATACTTATGGAAAAAAACAAGTTTATTAACCATATATATTGTCCATTTGATATATGTGTAAATCTTTAACTGCCATCATGCTTCTCCATGTGTGGGATCCCCCGTATGACATCTGACACCAATTATTATATCTATTAGACATAAAAGTAGCCCCTAGAGAATTCTTACAAGATGATTTCGAGTATAACTTCATGAAAGAATTTTTTGAAAAAGAGTGAAATTCCATAAGACCAAGCCCTCCTTCATGTACATCTTTGCTAAGGAACTCCCAACTTTTCCATTGGTACTTCCACCCTTGATCATCATTGACTCCCCAAAAGAACTTATTTAACATTATATGAATTTTGGTAACCACTACCTTAGGAGGGGATATAAAAGCTAAGAGATATATCGGAATTAAGGAAAGGACATGTCTTATGAGAGTAAACTTTCCATCAGTTGATAACAACTTAAATTACCACCATGCAATCCTTGATCTCGGAGAATTTATCAGATTCTTATAATATTTCACTTCATTTCTCCCTTGAACAATGGGCATCCAAGGTATTTAAGAGGTGGGTATTTATATTTCAAACTAGTACATTCAGCAAATCTTGGCTCTAGCTTTAATGCTACATTTTCTATCCATTGTGAAACTACTCTTAAGGGTGTTAATATTCTAACCAAACATGTTGCAATACTTATAAAGATAACCCCTTAATTTTCTTAAACTTTTCTTTTCGCTTCTAAAAAAATTATAACACCATCAGCAAAGGATATACAAAAGATTAAGAGGCTTACATTAAGCAGATAGAAAGTCTTAATAGTTCTTTTTGACATCAAATTATTCAAGCCTCTACTCAAGTAGTCTGCAATTAGGATCAACTTACTAGGGGATAGAGGATCCCCTTATCTTAAACCTCTTGAAGATTTAAAGAAACCATAATTTTGGCCATTTATGAGTATTGAGAACCAGTTGTTGGACACACACCTCCAAACAAAATCAATCCATCTCTCCTCAAAACCAAATCCTCATAACACTTTGATAAAAAATCCCCAATGAACTATATCATAAGCCTTTTCCATGTCAAGCTTTATTAGAAAATTCTCATTATGATATTTCTTTCCCAAGTTTTGAACCATCTCTTTAGCAAGAAGAACATTATCTTATATGGCCCTTCCTTTGATGAATCCACTTCAATTAGGAGAGATAATTGAAGGCAGAACTTTGGACAGTCTATTAGTCAAGATCTTTGATAAAATATTGAAAGAAAAATTGCACAAGCTAATAGGATTTAGATCACCACATTTCTTTAAAACTTTTACTTTATGAATTAACACATTTGCAGTGCTAGTCCAACTCTGAAGAAGATCATTACCTGCAAAAAAAATGGTTAATAGCATAAACAAGGTCATTCTTGGTTACACTCTAACATTTTTTATAAAAGGATCCCCCAAGACCATCAGGTCATGGGGCAGAGTCTCCACTAAGATCATTTATAGTTGATTACACCTCTTCTTGAGTGGAAAAATATACTAAAGTTTCATTTGTCTAAAAAGAGATGAGGTTTAGGATTGTGTCTGCTACATCAACAATAGGCATCAATTGATCAACAGTTAATTGGTCCTTGAAGAACTGCATAATATGATTTTTGATGTCTTGCATATCCTTCAATATCTTCCATCATTGTCTTTGATTGAATGAATCATCAATTTATGTTAATTTTCCTTTACACAAGCATGAAAATACTTGGTATTAGAATCCCTTAATTGAGGACATTTGCCTCGAGAACTCCTCTTTTATGTTGTACGTAGACATCAATTTAGCTTTACATTGATTCATATCTGCTCTATTGGAATCACAGTTATCCAATTCATAATTGAGTTCCAATTGTAATGTTTCATCCTACAAGTCTTTGACAGATTAGAAAACATTTTTTAAAGTCTCCTTGCTTTATTTTTTTAATACCCCTTTGAATCTTTGTAATTTCATAGCAAACTTTTTCAAACCATGACCAGTTGAGTCCTCATTCTAAGAGTTTTGCACAAGGTCTTGGAATTGAGTATGGTTGCACCACATTTACTGAAATTTAAAAGGTTTTGGAGAGGTATCCGACTCAGTATAAACTGAGAGCATGAGAAGGGCATGATCAGAGGATAATTTATTTAGGTGTTTGACCTTTGAGTTTGGAAACTCGGTTATACATTATTGATTATACAAACACATGTAGAGCATTTCCATAATATGGTCAACCTTATATCTATTGTTGCATCATATGTACCTGGTTCCAGAGTATCCCAACTCACTTAGGCGACTATCTCCAATGGCTTGATTAAACTCTTCTATAGCATGGTGATTTATGTCACTACCACCCAACTTTTCTGATTGGGAACTAACAACGTTAAAATCTCCTATCACAACATGGGCAAAACGCACTAAATTCCCAGTTAAAGACACTCTCTGATCCTACAGGTCTTTTCTTTTTTCTCTAGAGAATTTGGCATAAATAATGGTCATGAACAGACTAGATTTCAATGTAAGGTGACTAATTTTCACTATTAAATGCTAATCATGATCAGCAATGCATTGGATATATACATTAAACCTCCAAAAAATCCAAATTCTCCCATTAAAATTACTGCTACAGCCTTTAAACCCCCACTTTCTCTTATATTTTGGGATTTTTTAAGCATCCACCTTAGGTTCTAAGGGATCTATAAAAAGAATCTTGTGCATCTTGCAAAGAAATTTAAGTCTTCTATTGGAGGATTTCTTAGCTTCCCCTCTTATATTCCAAACAATTAAATTATTCATTTAGAATTAGAGGTTTGAGATTGATTGTAACCTTTAGCAGAGGATCTGGTCAGCCTTCTACATAAAAGATCTCACATTTTCAATTGCTTTTGCTGAACAGTGGTTACTTTTTGTTAGATTATTTTCACATTATCTTCAATATTTCTCTTCCTAGAGGATATAATCTTGTTATCAATTCTGACAAACATTTGAAGTTCTTCAATGAATGAAAAGTGGAGATCTTCATTTTTGTCAACATTAGTTACATATAGGTAGCTTGATTCTTTTCATAAATTGGAATATTTTTGCTCTTGGAGGAAAGGAACAATGGCCTATAATTAATGTTTCATCACTTGTGGCCATCCCGATCGAAATCGCGCGCCGCTTCCTCTCCTATGCCTCCCGGGGGGAATAGGGAAGGAAGGGGGGATCGAAAGGTCACACTCAATACTTGGGAACGCTTCTACTGTCGTCGGTTTGGGGTAAATGTAAAGAGATGGAGTCGCCAGCCTATTTTGCACAAAACAGGCAAAAGAATATGTTGTCGCCTCGAGAGAGTGGCATCAGAGATAAACTGATGCATACGAAACCAATAGTTCGAAGGTTCGGGGGCTAAGTTACTGAATGGGAAGGTTCTAAGTACCTATCCCTCCCTTTCGGTCTTTCATGGGCTAGTGTTATTATTTTCCTTTATTTCTCCGTGAAGTGAGTGTGGTGTATATATAATGGAGATAGGAAGCACCCAACTCATAATATGGAAGAGATAGAGTGAGGTCATCCATAGGAATGTTCCCAAAATGATATATAGAAAATATGATTTATGCATTTATCGCGATATTGATCGCTATGATGAAACCATAATATGTGTTGGATGAGATGATAACAAACATAATACGTATATTAATGCAAGAATATGATAAGTGTGGAAATGGGAAATTTGAGAAATTTTGAAATTTGGAAAAATTGGAAATTTGGACTCGAGTCTCGAGTTTTAATCCAAGATGTCTACATAGCCTATAAAGGCATCAAAGTCCATTAGTTCAAATGTAGCGTGGGGGTGGGGATTATCCCATAGATTTGAACGGGATTTTATTATGGGTGTGTGTGTAGAAAAATGTGTTTTAGTTTTGAAAAAGTGTAATGGATAATCTCGTTCGGAATTTATGGGTATAACCCTCTTTTTGTTTGTTTTGGGTTTTTATATAGAAAAAAAGGTATGTGAAATATACTAATAAAAATGTAGATATTAATGCGTGTGAAATAAAGCAAGAACTAGATTATGAATCTAATGAAGTTTATGCAAAATAAGAAATTAAAGCGAGAGGGAAGGAATTGGACCTTCTTTGAAGCTTGATCTTTGATCTTGGATGAACTACCTTGAGTATGAGATGAATGTTGGATGAGATAAAATGTGATTTTGACAAATTGGGTATGAAAAGTATGGGAATATAAACTTGAATGGAACTTCACATGGAGGAACTTCACTGATTTCGAGAGAATGTTGCTGAGATCACTAATGTTGATGGATCTGAGGTGTGTCTTGGGAGTGAGGTCAGTCCCTCTATTTATAGGCTGAGGGGTGGTTGATAACGACACTTTTGCGTATATCGTTGTTGAAAGCCAAGTTAGTCAAAACCTCAAATACCTACAAAATAAAACAAACTCAAGTGTAGAGGTAAGTAAGGGTATCAATCCACTTCCAAGGGAGTAAGTTAGAGACAAATTCAATTGTAATTCACCTTTTATTCGATTTTTGTGCTTTTTCACTTTTCTAATTTTTGTAGCTTCTTTGAATATTAAAACAATAGGGTGAGATGATGATTTAAACTAAACTAAATTAAAGTGTGAGATGAAAACAACTAACTAAAATTTACTAAAATGAAAATTAAAGTCTAAACTAAAAATAAGAGATAATTGAGGTAAATAATTGTGAGAACAATCAAGGAGTAGAATTACACCACAAATTTTAGTTATTCTAATTAATTAATTTAATTAATTGAATTCTTCCAAATTAATATCAAAATTACAAACCAACTCTCGTTGCAAGTGTAATTATAATAGTAATATTTTAAAAAATTAAGTTTAACACCCCACAACTCTAGAAAATAGATCTACACTCCTTTTAATTAATCACCCGCTAGGATCGATCAATTAAAATTCATGTAAATCTTAGAAAATAAATTTAGAGTTGAAATTCAAGTTATAATACCCCACTTAAGAAACCCCTATCTGTAGTTCGAATCTAAAATGGGTATTATAACTAGAATTTCCATTTTCTCTCGAAAATCATTTACCCTCTCTCGAGGCGTAAATCTAAGGGTGAGGGATCAAAATTAACATTCAAAGGGACTTTTCAAGTAATCAAACTAATTAAACTAAAATAACATCAAATAAGAGTTTTACCCCACCCCTTGAAAGGGGTTTTAGTCTAACATGATATGAAATATGACAAATTAATAATCAAAGGCATAAAATAAATTAGAAGAGAAGAGAACAATCAAACCCCAATCTCTTGATGCTTAATTGATCTTGAATCCATGAGTTGAAATTCACATCCCTTAATTTGAATGATTCAAACACAATTACATCAAGAATCTCACTCAATTTAGTCCTCACAATAATTTATTTTCTCCTCACTATCTAAAAATAATAAAATAAAAATTCTAATCTAAAACTAAACTAAAATGGTATTTTCTCTCTCTACAAATTTCTATCTAAAAGCCTTTATATCTTCTTTGAATGAGCATGGTCTTCTTATATAGTAGGCACATGGAGCAAAAGGGTATATTGGGTATATGGCTAGGGGGTGCATGTGGATATGATGTGAGGTCATGTGAATGAAGGGTGAGGGAATAAAAAATATGATATGGTTAATGAGGGTGTTTTGGGTAAAAGGTGTGAAAGGTGTTAGTTGGGGGTATTTTTGAGTATTGTGTAAAAAAGGGGTTAGGGGTATAATGGGAAAAAGAGGTAAATGGTTTTAGATTTGGCACATGGATTTTTATTTCGGTTTTGGTCTTTGGCGTTTGGTATTTGTTTTATACAGGTGAAAGACATCGTGGCTTTAGGAGAAAAATGGGTTGGCACGGGTTGGGCAAAAGACGAGTTGTGGAGTTGGGCAAGGGGCGAAAGGATCGCAGGGTTCGGCTGGCCGTGGGGAGTCGCCGATGGGAGTCTTTGGTTATGGTTCATGCTCCCGAGGGCGGGTTTTTTCGGTGGTGGGGTTTGAATTCGGTCGTCACCGGCGAAGAGAGAGAGAGAGAGAGAGAGAGAGGCGGGTATGGGGTCGAAAGGGTGGAGGTTCGGGTTTGGTCAGGTCCGACCTGTTGTGGTTGGATTCTGGGTTGATGGTTTATTGGGGATGGATACGGGTTATAGGGGGCTATGGATTTGATTACCGGTGGCTGGTAGGGGCTACCATGGCCGGCAGGAGGTATAAGGGGGTTGGGGAAGCGGGGAGTCGGGTTAGGGTCGCATAGGAAGTGATGGGGGTTGGACACGGTTTGAGTCAGGTGGGTTAGATGGATGTGGGATGGTGGTGAGTTTGGTTTGCTTGTTAATGGAGGAGAGAGAGTGTGTGGGTGTTGTAGGGAAAAAGATGGATAGGAGGGATAAGGTGTGGTGGGGTGTAGGGGAATATGGTAGGTGTGAGGGAGGATAAGTGGGGTGTAGGATATTTAGTGTGTGAGTGTAATTTGGATACCTAAAAAAAACTCTAAAAAAAATAGAAATAAAAATCCTACTTCTAAAATAAAATAAAGACTCAAATAAAATTGGAACTAAAAAGAGAAATAAAATAAAAATAAAAATAAAAATAAACATAAAATCTAATAAAACTAAAACTAAAATTCTAATTAAATGTAAAATCAAATAAAACTAAAAAAAAAATTAAATCCTAAAAAAAATCTAATCCTTATAAAAAAAAATAAAACTAATAACTAATAAAAGTAAAGATGAAATAAAAATATACTAATAAAATATAAAAATAGTAAATAAAACCTAAAAATTCTAAATAAATCACAAATAAATCCTAGAAATTCTAAATAAATCTAAAATAAATCCTAAAAATAAAAATGACTCAAACTAAAAATATAAAAAATATAAAAAGGGACAAACAAAACACACACAAGGTTTAGGGTAGGCTTAGGCTCGGGTAAAGTTACGGGGTTGGGTATTTAGCTCCATTTTAACTGCAAATTGCTTGGAAATATAGCTTTTGACACCGCAACTGCAATTAAGCCTGTATATTGAACAATTAAGCACATAAGACCCATATTACCGAGAATTAGCAACTAAAATACATCTATTCGGAGTATAAATTGTACAATTTTGGGTGCTTATCACTCCACCCCCAAACAGAGCGTTGCTAGTTCTCGAGCAATAAGATAGAGAGAAAGAGAAAGATAAGTAACCAAAAGCGTACCACTTTCGCGGGCACTTGCGATTGCACTTAGCATGTGCAACAAGCCTTTAAACCTATAGGTTGCCCTACACGACGATTTGTGTCTCCTGAGGGTTTGTAGGGAATATACCCACAAAATTCTTATTTGCAAAAATTTATTGAAATGCAGTCAGTCTCTTATTAGACATAGAATAGTCGCACAATCCATCATATGATAAATGATTTAAGAAATACAAGCTAGAAGCATAAAATTTAAGCTAAGTAAATACTCAAGGCACATCCTTCCTAGAACTCAACGTGTGTAGTGTGAATCAATCAAAACGGGTCGAGTATCACTAGAGTAATTCCTAGACTGCCTATTCGGAATCAACGCTTCAACTTCAAATCTCACGAATATATCTCTCCCAAACGAACTCTCGAGATTAGGGCCAGTGTATCGCTCTTGTGTGTGAGGAGGTGAGTAAATGTAAACAAGTTCAAACGTCTCATACACATAAGGAAGAACGAACAATTAGAAAGAAAATGATCTCATGAAAGAATGCTAATCACTATAGTGAGAACGTCGAGTTATTCACCACGTCGACTTTCATTTGTCCGAACACCTAGGGAAACATGTATGTATATGGGTGAGGGGGAAATAAAATGAGAAGGATGGGATATGAGATAGGAAAGGATGGGATGATGATATGATGGATGGAAAATGGGTGCGAAATGGATGGATATACGATGGGAAATGGATGGATGAATAGAAGAGTGTATTATACATGAAGAACAAATGTCTTTATTTCAAAACTAACTACTAACTACGAACTCTTTTTCTTCTCTTTTCTCTCTTTTTTTCTCTTTTTTTCTTTTTTTTCGATCTGTTTTCAAACCAGCAATGAAGACATTTACATTTGAAATCAACACTCTTTTTCTCAATATGATGGATGATATATGAATGTGGTGGGGAATGTATGATGTGGGGAATATGGAAAAATATGGGAATGTAATGGGTGAAGTGAATGGGTAGTGAATGGGTGAAAATCTAGTGATCGGGACAAATTTCAAGACACGCGTTTCTTACAACTCGAAAGTGATGTCATTCTCAGTGATCAAGCCAAAATGTAGTGAATGATAATGAGATCATACAACAATTTAAGTGCAGACCCAAAAGAAGTTGAATCAACTTGTGACTCGGAGATTGCGTAAAAATCTCAAAAAGATGAAAGGTACGAATCTCACGGGCTAAAGTCTCTACTAGTGATCCTTAAGGTTCTCTTTAGAATTGTAGTACTCTTCAACTCTAAACCGTAGTGACGTGATAAGTGCGCAAATTTTGTTGAGTCTAGAAATTCATGGTGTAAAATGCCTTGTTATATATTACATAAGCTATTTAGAAAAATATTCTCTCGCTTGATTCCTAGACTTTAAAAGATGGATGATTGAAAATTCACATCAATAAATGAGATGAAAGAAACTGCACGAAATTTTTTTAAAATCAGGTTTAAAAATCAATTTTTTTCAAAAGAGGTACAATTTTGATAAATTCCCCACCCCCAAACAAAAAGGAACATCGTCCTCGATGTTAAGTAAAATGATTTTTTAAAATTGAGAGCATAAGGTAGGAAAGAGTTTACCAGAATGAACCGCTAATGAAGTGGACAAATATAGCCAAGAATAAACCTGAATAAATGATAAGAGAGAAAAAAAAAGGTGTATAAGTCTATAAACATGATAAAGCATAGGGGGATGGAAAACACCACCCCCAAACAGGATGAGACTAGTATAAGAAACGCGAGCTGCCTCCCGGTAGCGCTAAGTTTAATGTCTTCAGCCAGACCGAACCATTCTCACCCTAAGGATAAGAACAATGATGGCACGGGGCGGCAGAAAAATCGGGTGATGATAATTACCCCCAAACAAGACTGAAGCGTCAGTCATGTTGGATAGAGGCTAAAGTGGTCAATGCACTTGTATGGCAAAGTGCATCACACGATGCAAAGCATCGGTGGACCATGGGTGGGTGGGGATTAGGGTAATGGTGAAAAAGGCATGGGTGATTAAGCATCGATCACGGGCCTTGTTGAGCTTAAAGGTGAGGGCAACTAGGGCCCTATAAGCATGGTGCTCTAGTTGGTGAGGAAGGCGGAATGGTTTGCTAAGTTGAATGGGATGGGCCTCATAAAAATCACACGACCGTTCTATGAATGGGCGATGATAATGGTCGCGTTGTGACACGCCAGGGAACTGTTGAGAAGAAAAATCAACACCACGAGGAAGTGGTGTGCATGGAGTAACAAGCTCGGTGTCACGGAAGTGGAGGGTATCACCACATATACTCTCGTGGGTGGGGGATGGTTTCAGGTGAGGATCTAAAAATGTAGATGGAAACATGAAATGTGTAAAATCAATATCCAAACCAGGTGGTGGGATGGAAGGGACAATGGGTGGGTCGGGTGGGATAAATGGTGTATCGGGTGGGATAAAAGGTGGAGGAAGATGATCCAACTCAAGAGTGGGAGACACACACTCCTTGGGAGGAGTAAAGGAATACTCACAAGGTAGTGTGGTTTCTAAAGATGGAGTGGTCAACTTCTCCAAAAAGGTATCATTGGTGAATGTGGTGGATGGGTAAGACGAGGCACCAAGATCGGAGATAGAAGGATCACTAGAATTATCAGGCTCAACGGGAGCCATGCATGGTGGAATAGGATCCAAATCCGGATAGGTAGGAACTATCACGGATTCTATCTCGAGAAAATAGTGAGCACTCGTAGCTGGAGCAAACCTAAAATATATGGTCATATCAGAGACATAGGCAATTGGGGCATAAGGTAAAAGATAGGGCATATTTTTGGATATCTCGGGAGTGGGAACCTCAAGTGTGGGTTCTGATGGACATGGTGGGATTAGATAAGGCTCACTAATGGAAGGTAAGTCAACACAATTTTCGACTTGGGGCCCGGACCATGGAATGGTCTCAACTTCGAGATTCTCGGGGTGATAGGGTTGGTAACACGCAAAATCTGTGTCACAAGAGGACACAGCATCAGCACTCTCTATGGAAACGATGGGTGGGGCCATGGGAATATCCGACTCTCGCGCACACTCCAATTCATTTAACCTTTGTTCAAGCCTTTAGAGAGCTTGAGTTTGAATTGCTTGCTCTTGCTCAAGTATGAACTTTTGCAAGAGGATTTCGAGAGTGGAGGTGGATGATAGTGGTGGTGGAGTGGCGGGTGGTGGCGGTGGGTGAGGTGGACACAACTCGCTATAATCGGGATTATATGGAGAATACTCATATGAAGTTTGTAGCGTGGGGACAAGTTCATCATACACGAAAGAATCGCTTTCATGATGGATAAATGGCTGATGCGCATGGGGTGCATAGTGAGGAAACTGATCGTGACTGGGTGCACAAGGTTGCCATGACGACTTTTGGAACGTGTGAGGATCCACAACATCGGGTTGGGATTCGTATTGCGTAAAAGGGTGATCAAGACTCCATGAATAGCTGGGGGACTCACACAACTCGGGAGTAGGTATATCGGGATAGTAGGCCGAGGTGGGTTCTGGAACAGTGTCATATGGATACACATGCCCCATGGTGGGTTTAGATGGATATGTAATGTAAGGGCACTCATGGGACATGTGATCGGCATAATAACAGTGGGTGCACAACAAAGGTTGAGGCATGTCAACACTTGACACCGAGGGTGATGGAATAGGTGGCATAGATGGGTCAAGAGTACCAACGGTACTCGTGAGAGAGGTGAAAGGACTAAGAATATCATAAAGAGACGGCGTGGGATCACTCTCACACGTGTCACGTGTAAATGGAAAATGATCAAAGTAGTCCCGTAAAGGACGTTCTTCGGCCATGAGGGGAAAAATATTGTTTTGGAGTTTTTTAAATTTTTTTGAAAGGAAAGAAAATATTTTTGGATTTTTCTAAAAATGAGAAAAAAGAAAATATTTTTGGATAATTTTTTTTAAAAATGAAAGAAAATATTTGTGGAGTTTTTTTTTTTTTTTATAAAAATGAAAGAAAATATTTGGGGAAAATGGATGGACTCAAAATTTTGGACGAACTAATTAAAATCAACTACCAAAAAAATAAAATTGGACACACACACAAATCAAGAATAAATCCTAACTAGCACATAGCCAATTTTTATCTTTAAATTTAGTGAAAGGGTAGTCAAATTTTAATTAAATTCGCGAGCGATAAAAAATTCACTGAATAATATGAGTGATCGCCTTTGCAAAATATTCTCCTAGTGGGCTACCTAATTAATTGATTTTAAATTTAATGATGGCTAGGGTAGCATACAATGGTAAACGAGTGAGTCGGGGTGATGAAATCCCTTCTCGTGAGTGATCGGGTGTAGGTCTTAATTAATTAATTCATCACACCATTCGAAAATAAATGCGAGAATAAAATCAAGTAAGATCACACAAGAGAATTGACTCGCTAATAGGAGAGGCGCGAGTGTTCAAGAAATGTACCTCCCACGATTTTTAGGCCGTGGGGTGCCAAATATTTTGAGTCGACCGGGGGGAGATTACGCATATCTCAGTCGTCCCCGAGAGTCCTACCGACCCAAGGTAAAGAGGCTTCTAAATCCTCACCTTTGGACGCCCTCTCTCTACCTTGTCCGGTTTCCCTATCACGCTTGTCTTCGATTATTACAAATTAAAATGAAAAATAAATGGTGTCCTATGCACCGCAATACAAGCCAAGGATAAAATCCTAATACAAGCCTTCTAAAAATATAAAAATGGTACAAAAAATAATAAAGTGCAAAAAATAAATGAAATACAATACGAAATCCGCTCCGAGCTTCACAATCCCAATAATGGCAACGGCGCCATTTGATAACGAGACTTTTGCGTATATTATTGTTGAAAGCCAAGTTAGTCAAAACCTCAAATACCTACAAAATAAAACAAACTCAAGTGTAGAGGTAAGTAAGGGTATCAATCCACTTCCAAGGGAGTAAGTTAGAGACAAATTCAATTGTAATTCACCTTTTATTTTCTTTTTGTGCTTTTTCACTTTTCTAATTTTTTTAGCTTTTTCGAATATTAAAACAATAGGGTGAGGTGATGATTTAAACTAAACTAAATTAAAGTGTGAGATGAAAACAACTAACTAGAAATTTACTAAAATGAAAATTAAAGTCTAAACTAAAAATAAGAGATAAGTGAGGTAAATAATTGTGAGAACAATCAAGGAGTGGGATTACACCACAAATTTTAGTTATTCTAATTAATTAATTTAATTAATTGAATTCTCCCAAATTAATATCAAAATTACAAACCAACTCTCGTTGCAAGTGTAATTATAATAGTAATATTTTAGAAAATTAAGTTTAACACCCCACAACTCTAAAAAAATAGATCTACACTCCTTTTAATTAATCACCCGCTAGGATCGATCGATTAAAATTCATGTAAATCTTAGAAAATAAATTTAGAGTTGAAATTCAAGTTATAATACCCCACTTAAGAAACCCCTATCTCTAGTTCGAATCTAAAATGGGTATTATAACTAGAATTTCCATTTTCTCTCGAAAATCATTTACCCTCTCTCGAGGCGTAAATCTAAGGGTGAGGGATCAAAATTAACATTCAATGGGACTTTTCAAGTAATTAAACTAATTAAACTAAAATAACATCAAATAAGAGTTTTAACCCACCCCTTGAAAGGGGTTTTAGCCTAACATGATATGAAATATGACAAATTAATAATCAAAGGCATAAAATAAATGAGAAGACAAGAGAACAATCAAACCCCAATCTCTTGATGCTTAATTGATCTTCAATCCATGAGTTGAAATTCGCATCCCTTAATTTGAATGATTCAAGCACAATTACATCAAGAATCTCACTCAATTTAATCCTCACAACAATTTATTTTCTCCTCACTATCTAAAAATAATAAAATAAAAATTCTAATCTAAAACTAAACTAAAATGGTATTTTCTCTCTCTACAAATTTCTATCTAAAAGCCTTTATATCTTTGTTGATGCAAAAAACTCGACCGAATCCCATTTTTATGATCACAGGTAAATAGATGAAAGCAATCCAATCAAGCACATAAGAGACAAAGATTTTTAAAGTGGTTCAGCTATGAATAAAGCCTACGTCCACTGTTATTTTATTCCCAGGGGGTTTACAATAGCACCATAGGGTGTAGAGAGAGAAAGGATGTGTATCTTGTGTATGGGGTTTCTAGGTTCTCTTGGATCTCCTCCCCCTCCTTTTGGCTAAGGGAATACATGTATTTATAGTGATGGGAGATAAAGAGATTCATTGTATGTAGACATTTATACATTATGTCTACATTCAACGAATCTAATTGTTGAATTGCTTGGTATGCTATGTGTTGTCATCTACAGTATAAATGTACATTAATGCTCATTAAATGCATAGTCATCTTCATTAATTCACATTAAATGCATAGTTATCCCTTTATCTTCCTGGTTGGTATGCCGACCAACTCTCCTCGGGTGCCGACTAACTCTCCTCGGGGGCTGACCAACTTTCCTCGGGTGCCGACTAATTCTCCTCGGGTACTGACCAACTCTCCTCGGGTGCCGACTAACACTCCTCGTGTGCCGACCAACTCTCCTAGGTGTCGAATATTGCCATGTAGGATGACATGTGTCCTTTTCTGATTGGTCCTCATAGATGGAGAATTTTTACGTTAACAGAAGCCCCCAATGCTCCATGCTTGATGGTTTACTTGAAAGGATGGAGTATTTATTCTGCAGTGTTGCTCGGTGCTCATGAAATTCTTGATCTACCTCTTGATTTGTTAAACATAAAGTGCATTATCTCCTGGACGACATATGATGCGGGTTGATCGATGGTTGCTAATATTTCTTTTGAGGAACTCCGTGTGCTATGTATCACCCCTGGGAATTTGGATGCAGCCATGCCATAGTATGCATATTGTAGATTGTCATAATCTTCAAGTATGTTGATTGGTTTGGCTAGCCGACCAACTGCTGACTGTGCCAAGCAACTGAATGATAACTTCACTTGCTTGATTCTTCTGATTTATGATCCTCTGAATACTTTTTTGAGTAACATAGTAGCTTTGGAACCCAACTCTTCAATCTGATTAGTACCAAGCTAGTGGTGGACTTCGAAACATTTTCATACAACTTCTTCTTCAATGTTGGTCGGGATAGTAGTAGTAAAGATCTCAGTGCTGTAGATGCTAAATTTGACTTCTGAACTTCAATAGTATGTGCATAATAACTCCTGAATATGCCTCCTGAACTTCTGAATACGCCTCCGTGTGAGTTTGTGAAGTTGAATTTGATGCTCGACTGCATGATGTTATAAGAATGTGCCACCAAATGAACAAATATATCTGTAATAGAAGCCCCCAAATGAACAAATACTTTATCGAGCACCTCCTAGATCGACCATCCGTGATGAATATCAGGATGCTCAAAGATCTTAACTTCATAAATTCTCCTCTTGCTTTAAATGATCCACCTGCTGGCGAGGAACCTATTTCAAAAGCAGAGGGGAAGAAACCAATAGAATGGGAATATTGATGTAATAAATTTATATTTCATTCCTGATGTATTTTGTTTTTTATTTTAATGAAAGACTTTCATTTTTGTTCGCAATCTTAATTGCTATTGTCTTGTAAAATACTTTACATCTGTGCATATGTATCTGTTAAAAAGATAACAATATTGTGTTGTTTGTCGATCAACTTATTGTCGACTAGTTTGAATTTGTGGTAACCATTTGATAAAAAATGATGTTTTGTTTGTCGACCAACTTAGTAAAAAAGTTACGAGTATCAAAAATGTTGCTCGATCACTTTCTCGTTTTCATAAAATGTTTTCGACCAACCAAGGTCGGTAAATTTTCCTTTTCGACCAACTACAGTTAGTGGGTTTTTATCCCCGACCAGCCATAGTTAGTGGATTTTTCCTCTACGAGCAACTTTGGCGCTTTCTGGAATAATCTTACCTCCCGACCAACATAAGTTGGCATTTTTGAGGATATATATACTTCCTAACCAACATAAGTTGTCATTTTTAGGAATATTTTGCTTCCTAACCAAACAGGTTGGCATTTTTAGGAATATTTTGTTTCCTAACCAAACAGGTTGGCATTTTTAGGAATATTTTGTTTCCTAGCCAAACACGTTGGCATTTTTAGGAACACGTTGGCATTTTTAGGAATATTTTGTTTCCTAGCCAAACAGGTTGGCATTTTTAGGAATTTTTTGTTTCCTAACCAACCGAGGTTGGCATTTTTAGGAATATTTTGTTTCCTAGCCAAACAGGTTGGCATTTTTAGGAATATTTTGTTTCCTAACCAACCGAGGTTGGCATTTTTAGGAATATTTTTGCTGAGTAGTCTGAGCTTTGCCGAGTTTTACCGAGTAGTGTGTGTAGCACTAGTATTCCCGGAAAAATTTTCAATAAAAGGAGCAGGTATAACAGCTTCACTTCCAAACGCCAGCATATATGGTGATTCTCCAGTTGCTGCTCGGGGAGTAATACGATAAGCCCACATTACTGACTGTAACTCGTTGATCCAGTTTGCTTTTGCGTCACTTAGTCTTTTCTTCAATCCATTTAGCAGTGTTCTGTTCGTCACTTTAGTCTGTCCGTTGCTTTGAGGATGTCCTGGTGCCGAGTGGATCTTTAAGATATTGGACTGATGGCAATAGGCAGCGAACTCCTCGTTGTCAAATTGTGTTCCATGGTCTGTGATGAAGGCATAAGGAAGACCATATCGACAGATGATATTCTTCCAGATAAATTGGTACACCTTGTCGTACGTCATATCAATGAGAGGCTCCGATTCTACCCACTTAGTAAAATAATCCACTGCGGCGGCGAGGTATTTGAACCTTCCCCTGGTCGTTGGCAGTGGCCCGACCAGATCTACTCCCCACAAGGCAAATGGCCAAGGGGAAGTGACGGGTGTCAACAATGCTTGTGGATTTCTTCGGATGGAGGAAAACCGCTGGCACTTGTCACATTTCTTAGCATAGGCTATACAATCAGCTCTCATCGTTGGCCAGTAGTATCCCTGCGTCATCATCCTTTGTAAAAGCGTCCGACCTGCTACATGGGCTCCACAAGACCCTTCATGGACCTCTTCAATCAAATCTTTCACCTCGATGGGATGCACACATCTTTGCAAACCTGTCATAATTCCTCGTCTATATAGAATACCGTTAATTAATACATACCGAGCAGCTTTAAACTTCAATTTCTTAGCTGCGAGCTTGTCAATTGGTAATTCTCCCTCCTCAATATATGCCCTGATGGGATCCATCCAAGATGGTCCTAAATCAAGGGTAATAAAATTCATCGTCAGATCTTCATCTATACTCCGACCAATGAAAACTTCAATTGGGATTGTTCTTCATAACTCGGTACGAGTAGCTGATGCTAATCGAGCTAAGGCGTCTACTCTCGCATTCTCCATTCTTGGTATTCTGACCAGCTGAATAGCAATAAATTTTGATACCAACTCCATCACCTTTGCATGATACCTAATCATTAATTCTCCTTTGGCTACATATATTCCCAACATTTGATAATCAATTGAGAATCACTGAAGACAATAACCTGCTGCGCCTCCATAATTTTTGCCAAATTAAGACCTGCAATCATGGCCTCATACTCAACCTCATTATTGGAAGCTTTGAATTAGAATCGTAGGGCGTATTCCATGTCGACCTCGTCCGGGCTGTTCAAAACGATCCCTGTTCCACAGCCTAATGTTCAAGATGAGCCATCTACATATAGCCTCCATATAGGTAACTCGTCTTCAAATTTCTGATCTGACGGAGTTCCTCGATGAAATATTTGTTGCTTCCTTTCATCCTCCCCTGATATTTCTTGCTCCTCGTTGATCATCTTTTCTTGCCCTTTTACCAATCGGAGTTGGTATGAGCTCGAAATTGATGATCCTGTAACATCCACTCGCCCTTTTACCAACCGGAGTTGGTCTGAGCTTGTGTCTGTTGAATCTGTAACATCCACAGGTTGATCAGCGAGCAACTTTTGCTCCTCGGGGGTATCAGGATAGGTGAACTCTGCTATAAAATCTGCTACAGCCTGCCCTTTTAGCAATGATCTGGGTTCATAAACTATATCATATTCACCGAGCTCTATTGCCCAATACATAAATCTCCCTGATTTTTCTGGTTTATGAAGGGCTTGCCTCAACGGCATATTAGTATATACTACTATGGTATGAGCCTGGAAGTATGGCCTCATTCTCCTAATTGCCTCAATCAATGCCAGTGCCAATTTTTCCAGCCTCAGATATCTGATTTTTGCTCCTCGGAAGGCCTTACTCGGGTAATAAATTAGTTTTTGCACTCCATTCTCCACTCTGATCAACGCTGAGCTAACTGCATTCTTCGATACTGCTAGATACAAGTACAATTTTTTCCCATCATTGGCCTGGACAACAGTGGAGGTGCTCCCAAGTATTTCTTTAAGTCTTGAAAGGCCTTCTCACATTCATCATTCCACTCAAAAGTCTTTCGGAGCGTTGTGAAGAATGGGAGACATCTATCAGTTGCTCGCGATACAGATCTGTTGAGTGGTGCTACTCGTTCTGTGAGACTCTGTACTTCTTTATTCTTCGTTGGAGATCGCAACCCTAATAGGGCTTTGATCTTTTCAGGATTTGCTTCAATACCTCGTTGATTGACAATGTACCCGAGAAACATGCCTTCTCGAATTCCAAATATGCACTTCGTCGGGTTCAGCTTCATTTGATATTTATCCAGTTGATCAAATGTCTGGCCTAAGTCAACTAGATGATCGGCAGCTTTCTTGCTCTTTGTCAGCATATCGTCAACATAGACTTCCATATTGCAACTGATTTGTTCAGCAAAGACCTTGTTCATCAGCCGCTGATATGTCGCACCTGCATTTTTCAAACTAAAAGGCATAACATTATAATAATAAGTTCCCCTAGGGGTAATGAAAGAAGTACTCTCCCAGTCTTCAGGTTTCATTTTAACCTGGTTGTAACCAGAATAAGCATCCATGAAGCTTAGCAGCTCGTGTCCCGAGGATGCATCGACTAGTTGATCAATTCGGGGTAGCGAAAAGTGATCCTTTGGGCATGCTTTATTGAGATCGGTGAAGTCTACACACATCCTCCACTTGTTATTCTTCTTTTTTACCATCACCACATTTGCTAACCAGTCTGGATATTTAACGTCTTCGATAAAGCAAGCTTTTTGGAGCTTCTCGACCTCCTCTTGTATAGCTTGATTCTTCTCAAGACTGAATACTCTTCTTCTCTGCTTCACTGGTTTGATCTCCTTATTCACGTTGAGCTCGTGACATAAGAAATTTGGGTCTATTCTGGGCATATCTTCATGACTCCATGCGAAAGTTTTCTTTCTGCTTCTTAGGAAAGTTATAAATTCCTGTTTTAATGAGGTATCCAACGACGAACCTATTTGAGTAGTTCGTTCAGGGTGCTCGTCGTCCAGAATGATATTTTCAGTAGCTTCCACCACTTGACCCTTCACAAGTTACGACTCATCTCTAGGATCCAATGTTTCAATTTCTGCACCTTCATCCACTTGATAAGTAGTAGTCTTTTTCCTCGACTCCTCCAGCTCCTCTTGCTCGGCAGATGAATAATAACATTCACGAGCTACTTTTTGATCACCTTTCACAACTCCTACTCCAAAATTTGTTGGAAATTTTAGGCACTGATGTACTGTAGATGGCACTGCCTCGAACTTCTTGAATCCTACTCTTAACTCGATTAAGTCAAGTATGAAGCTCTATGCCCAGGATTGGGGCATGTATGAAATGAATCTGATGGTGCCAATTGAATTGTTGTTTGCAGTCTTGCTGCTGTGTTGTGTGCAGTCTAGCTGCGTTATTTTTGTTCGGTATTAACCTTTTAAGGTCTTTATGTGCTGTTGATGAGCATCCAAGAATTGTACTGGGCAGATAATTTTTCCTGAGCACCTGTTGAGGCTGAATCATATAAAAATTACGATTAGAATAATTATTCAGCCGACCAATATATTGTGTGCATTGTCTTCAATATTGTACAATTTAAATTTCCAGATAATAATATGAGAAATAACAATCAAAATATCTCGTGTTCTCATAAAAATATGATGTACATAAACGTGTCTCCATAAAAATATTTAACGGAATTGTGATTATGAAATTTTTGTTTATTCATATTTGAAATAAAAACCGATCCACTAATTTAATAAAATCGTGATTTGCAATATTTTGCAGATTTGATAAATGAAAAATTGGACAACTAATTTATGTTTATAATCATAAAAAGCATAACCGAATCAAAAGATGTATGTATGTATGTACAACATATAATTGATTATTCATATATTGATAAAATTGATCGTATCAACACAATTACATAATATGATTATTTGTGCAGAGAACATAGTTTTCTTGAAGAGAGAGAAAATGGGTTTGATTCAATTCATGTTAATGTCGGAATGGAAAATACATAATCGTTCTTAATGCTTATCCATATCCTAACATATTTGTTCAGAAAATCTTCAAGTGGATCCATATATGCAAGGATTTGTATAATATTTATGAGTCTAAAATTCACCAGATCCCCAAATTGAAATCGATCACACAGTTAGTGCATATAAAAATTATGACTAAATTAAAAGATTTCCAAATGAATCAAATTTGTATATACTCATATAAAAGAGATTTATGAATATAGAGAAATTATTTTATCTCCTTAAAGAAGAAATAATATAATATGTACACAAATTTCTCAAACTTTGTGATTATGAAATGTACATTTATGCAGATTTGTAAAATTGGATTCAACAATTTGTGAATATAAAATCATGATTGAATTAAAAGATGTATGCACAATATATAATTGATTTGATCTCTAATTTTATGGATATAAACATATGAGAATCATGATTTGAACAAAAATATAATGGGAATTTGAATAATCATCAAAGAACTTTCACAAATTATTTCAAAATCAACAAAGAAAATTATCAAATCTTATCATCATCGTATATATTGGTATATTTAATCATTTAAAATATTTATTCCATGATATGAAATTGAAACTTGAGAATCAAACAAAAAGTTATGATTTATGAAATCCACTATTTTTCAGATATCTAAATAAGAATTAATCTAGCAGTTATGATTTAAAAATCATGATATGCAACATTTTGCAGATAAAAATTGGACAATTAATTTATGTATATAAACATAAAAATCATGATTGACTCAAAAGATGTATGTATAATATATAATTGATTATACATATAGAAAATAAAAACTTAGCTTTTGATGGAGAACAATGCTTGTAACACGTTCCCACAGACTTTGCCAATCTGTTGATGCAAAAAACTGGACCGAATCCCATTTTTATGATCATAGATAAATAGATGAAAGCAATCCAATCAAGCACATAAGAGACAAAGATTTTTAAAGTGGTTCGGCTATGAATAAAGCCTACGTCCACTGTTATTTTATTCCCAGGGGTTTACAATAGCACCATAGGGTGTAGAGAGAGAAAGGATGTGTATCTTGTGTATGGGGTTTCTAGGTTCTCTTGGATCTCCTCCCCCTCCTTTTGGCTAAGGGAATACATGTATTTATAGTGATGGGAGATAAAGAGATTCATTGTATGTAGACATTTATACATTATGTCTACATTCAACGAATCTAATTGTTGAATTGCTTGGTATGCTATGTGTTGTCATCTACAGTATAAATGTACATTAATGCTCATTAAATGCATAGTCATCTTCATTAATGCACATTAAATGCATAGTTATCCCGTGATTTTCCTGGTTGATATGCCGACCAACTCTCCTCGGGTGCCGACTAACTCTCCTTCGGGGCTGACCAACTCTCCTCGGGTGCCGACTAATTCTCCTTGGGTACTGACCAACTCTCCTCGGGTGCCGACCAACTCTCCTAGGTGTCGAATATTTCCATGTAGGATTACATATGTCCTTTTCTTGTTGGTCCTCGTAGATGGAGAATTTTTACGTTAACAATCTTCTTTGAATGAGCATGGTCTTTTTATATAGTAGGCACATGGAGCAAAGGGGTATATTGGGTATATGGCTAGGGGGTGCATGTGGATATGGTGTGAGGTCATGTGAATGAAGGGTGAGGGAATAAAAAATCTGATATGGTTAATGGGGGTGTTTTGGGTAAAAGGTGTGAAAGGTGTTAGTTGGGGGTATTTTTGGGTATTGGGTAAAAAAGGGGTTGGGGGTATAATGGGAAAAGGGGGTAAATGGTTTAAGATTTGGCACATGGATTTTTATTTTGGTTTTGGTCTTTGGCTTTTGGTATTTGTTTTATGCAGGTGAAAGACATCGTGGCTTTGGGAGAAAAATGGGTTGTCACGGGTTGGGCAAAAGACGGGTTGTGGAGTTGGGCAAGGGGCTATAGGATCGCAGGGTTCGGCTGGCCGTGGGGAGTCACCGACGGGAGTCTCGGGTTTTGGTTCATGCTCCCGAGGGCGGGTTTTTTTGGCGGTGGGGTTTGGATTCAGTCGTCGGCGGCGAAGAGATAGATAGATAGATAGAGAGAGAGAGAGAGAGAGAGAGAGAGAGAGAGAGAGAGAGAGAGAGACCGGCGGGTATGGGGTCGAAAGGGTGGAGGTTCGGGTTTGGTCAGGTCCGGCCTGTTGTGGTTGGATTCTGGGTTGATGGTTTGTTGGGGATGGATCCGGGTTATAGGGGGCTATGGTTTTGATTGCCGGTGGCTGGTAGGGCTGCCATGGCCGGCAGGAGGTATAAGGGGGTTAGGGAAGCGGGGAGTCGGGTCAGGGTCGCATACGAAGTGATGGGGGTTGGACACAGTTTGAGTCAGGTGGGTTAGATGGATGTGGGATGGTGGTGGAGTTTGGTTTGCTTGTTAATGGAGGAGAGAGAGTGTGGGTGTTGTAGGGAAGAAGATGGATAGGAGGGATAATGTGTGGTGGGGTGTAGTGGAATATGGTGGGAGTGATGGAGGATAAGTGGGGTGTAGGATATTTAGTGTGTGAGTGTAATATGGATACCTAAAAAAAAACTAAAATAAAACTCTAAAAAAATAGAAATAAAAATCCTACTTCTAAAATAAAACAAAGACTCAAATAAAATTGGAACTAAAAAGAGAAAAAAAATAAAAATAAAAATAAAAATAAACATAAAATCTAATAAAACTAAAACTAAAATTCTAATTAAATGTAAAATCAAATAAAACTAAAAAAATAAATGAAATCCTAAAAAAAATCTAATCCTTATAAAAAATAAAACTAATAACTAATAAAAGTAAAGATGAAATAAAAATATACTAATAAAATATAAAAATAGTGAATAAAACCTAAAATTTCTAAATAAATCACAAATAAATCCTAGAAATTCTAAATAAATCTAAAATAAATCCTAAAAATAAAAATGACTCAAACTAAAAATATAAAAAAATATAAAAAGGGACAAACAAAACACACACAAGGTTTAGGGTAGGCTTAGGCTCAGGTAAAGTTACGGGGTTGGATATTTAGCTCCATTTTAACTGCAAATTGCCTGAAAATATAGCTTTTGACACCGCAACTGTAATTAAGCCTGCATATTGAAGAATTAAGCACATAAAACCCATATTATCGAGAATTAGCAACTAAAATACATCTTTTCGGGGTATAAATTGTACAGTTTTGGGTGCTTATCAGTGCCGATTGGAATTTCCCTAGTCTTTCCCATCGGCAAGTGACCCTAGACACACTGCCGAATAGCAGGGAACTGGACCTACCAATTGGCAGTCTCCTGCAGATTTTTCTAGAAAATTGATTGTAGAATGTAGACCTTTTATCTGAATCACACATGGGGCACATTGTTAGAAAGTTTTTTGAGATACCTTCAATTATCCTTTGGAATTTTCTCGAGTTTGAATGTCGACTTTGGATCAAATGCGGCTCAGAAGCGCACGCCGATCTTTTGAACAGGAGATCGTCGGATGGAAACGGATCGTTCATCCGCATTATAAGTCAGAATCGCGCACATGATAGACCGTTGGAAAGGTTAGGAGATTTAGTTTGACATTCCAAAGAGTTTGTCTTAGTTCGGAAAGTTAACCTTGGTCAACCGGGGACCATAAGCGCTCGGTGACCTCTCGGAGTAAAACGGATTATTCGTCCGCACCGTAAGTCAAAATCGTGCACGGAGCGGACTTTTTGAAAGGTTATTCAGTGCCCTTTTGATATTCATTCACTCTCATGTAAGCTTAAAAGTTAACTTGGGTCAACCGGAGCCCGGGATCTCCCGGTCGCCTTCGGATCGATTTTCGAGGGAAACCTGATCGTTCGTCCGAACGATTATGCCCTTTTGTGCTCGGGGTAAACCTTTGGAAAGTGTTTTTAGTGCCCATAGAATATTTAAAGATATTTCATTCTGACAATGAATTTGTCTGGGGTCAAATTGGGGCTCGAGAGCGCCCGATGGCCTCAGAATCGATTTTCGATAGTAAAATGGTTCGTTCGTCTGAACCGCTATGCTGATTCGTGCATGGAGTGGATCATTGGAAATGGGATTTAGATCCCTTCAAGGATTAAAATAGCTTTCGCTCTGATGATATAGTAGATCAGAGTCAAACGGGGCCCGGGAGCGCCCGATGGCCTTTAGATCGGTACTCGGAGTGCGACCTAGGGTTTGTAGTAAAATGGGGAAGTGTTAGGGACCTAAGGAGAGACTTAGGGGGGCCTATAATGTGGTGTTTACAGATACCCTCGATGGGTGAGCTTGGAACAAGTGAAATCCATCGAATAGACACCACATGATATTTTTAAAAATAGGTCGATTCTGCGGACCTAAGGGACGAGGATGATCGGTTTAGAGGGTCGAGGTCAATTCTGAGGAACCAAAGGGAAAGTTGGTGATGGTCAATTTCGAGGACCTAAAGGGGGTGACGACTGAGTTCAAAGGTAGGGAGCGACCAATCTTGCGGGTTGAGGTCAATTCTGAGGACCTAAGTTGTAGCGACCAATTATGTGGGTCAAAGTCAATTATGAGGGATTAAGTTAGGGTTGACCAATTTTGAGGGTCAAATCCAATTCTGCGAGCTTAAGATAGAGATGGATAATTCTGAGGGCTTAAGATAAAGATGACAAATTCTGCGGGTCAAAGCCAATTCTGCGGGCTTAAAATAGAGATACCAAATTCTGCGGGTTAAAGCCAATTCTGTGGGCTTAAGATAGGGGTGACCAATTATGTGGGTCAAAGCCAATTATGCGTCTTAAGATAAAGATGACCAATTATGCGGGTCAAAGACAATTATGTGGGATTAAGTAGAAGCGACCAATTCTGCAGGTCGTAGCCAATTCTGCGAGCTTAAGATAGGGGTGACCAATTATGCGGGTCAAAGCCAATTTTGTGGGCTTAATATAGAGATTTCCAATTCTACGGGTCAAAGACAATTCTGGGGGATAAAGTAGAAGCAACTAATTCTGCAGGTCAAATCCAATTCTACGGGCTTAAGTAGAAGCAACCAATTATGCGGGTCAAAGCCAATTATGTGGACTTAAGTAGAAGCGACCAACTCTGCGGGTCAAAGCCAATTCTGTGGGCTTAAGTAGAAGCGACCAATTCTGTGGGTCAAAGCAAAGTTTATGGGCTTAAGTTGAATTGACCAATTCTGAGGGTCAAAGCCAATTCTATGGTCTTAAGTTGCAACTTTCTTTGGGGAATTTCGAGGACCCTACTGGGGATACGTTTCTTGCGATTTTACTGGGGGTGATTTTAGATTTCACTGGGAAAGAGGGAATGATCCGAGGATTGGATTTTTCTTAACTTGGGAATTTCTTGGTTTTTGTGGTGTCCTTTGGAGACATTGTTGGGGAG
Organism: Sambucus nigra; assembly: GCA_949130495.1. Classification (NCBI taxonomy): domain Eukaryota; kingdom Viridiplantae; phylum Streptophyta; class Magnoliopsida; order Dipsacales; family Adoxaceae; genus Sambucus; species Sambucus nigra. The sequence continues at coordinate 235,525,084 of OX422214.1, forward strand.
ACATGAAATTTATTTCAGGAATTCCGCTGGTGAGATAAGAGTTTTTCCAGGGAAATGAGTGTGGTAAAAATGTTTTTTTCTTGGTGAAAATTTATTTGGGAATTTTTCGGGATTTTTTGGCATTTTTTGGGGAATTGTTGTACGAAATTGTAAAGAGGGTGCTGACCGGCATGGTTAGGAGGGTTCCAAATGGCAATGTCATGGTGTTTTGGGGTACCTCGAGTAGGTTGAGGGATAATATCGATTAGTGGGTGGCAGGGAGATGTCGATCGGCATACCCCTTGGCCTCCTATAAAAAGGGGGAGGGTTCTCCTCATTTTTCACAGCATTCTGACTTGCCTTCTTCTGTAATTAACTTTTGCGAATCTTTCTAACGTTCCAAAGTCAAAAGATGGTTGAGTTTTCAAGTAGGGCAATACATATGGCGTGGCTCGATGCTGACGATTGGGCAGACATAGAATTGAGTGCTAGGGTGCCCCTTGCTTTGGGTAGCGAAAACTCTTTTGACTCATATGAGCCAGTCGCAGATGATCGGACTCTTTTGTATGAGCCTACACATCATCACTCTTCTAGGGTTGTGAATCGTGGTTGTTATGTAAGTATTGATAACCTTTGGTATTCTCTTCCTTTTTCCTTAGCGATATTTCCTTATTTCTTGAATTTTGACAAGGGTTTTTGATTTTTGCTTTTGACGGTCTAATATTTCTATATTGACTATGTGTGCCCGAGGGATGACGGGGCTTAGGGATGTTTGGGAGCACCTTTCGTCTGTGGTATGTTGGATAGTGTCATTAGGTGATTTTGGGAGACTAGCGTCTGCTTTGGATGAGACGCCTCGTGCTACAGATGTTCTCTGTGCTCTAGGGGAGAGGTGGTGGGACACCACCCACACCTTTTATTTTGGCTTTGGGGAGATAATGGTGACTCTCATAGATGTGCAATAGCTGCTAGGGCTGAATTGTGATGGGGTGCAGATTGAGGTGGATAGGACTCTGAGGGTGACGTCGGAGGCGGTGATGGCAGCGTTGGGTGATGTGGAGAGGGTGGTCTCTAGGGACTCTCCTCGCTTGTCTCTTTTGAGAGAGTTATTACTGAGGAGGCGGTGATGGCGGCGTTGGGAGATAGGTGTGGCAGGTGCGGCAGATGGATCGTTTGTTTATTTTGCTGGTGTTGGGGGGTTTTCGGTGGCGACGAGTGGCGACGTCATCCACTTGTGGTTTTTGCCATATTTAAGGGCATTTTTGAACATCCGTCTTTATGACTGGGGGAGCCTGACCTTGGCGACCTTTTATTATTCTTTGGATGTGTTCAAACGTTGCTGTCAGTAAACTTTTACTAGGTCCATGTATCTTCTTGAGGTATTCTTTATTTTTCGCATTTTCCTTCATGCGTTTTATTCTTGATTTCGTAATTCTTGACCTTATGTCATTTGCAGACGTGGTTTTATGAGGTTATTAGGTTTAACACCCAATTAATACCTTTTAAGGACGAGTCTGTTGGGGACCTCTGTCGGATCTACCCGTGGCAGAAGTCCAATCGGCAATTGAAGAAGTCCCTTTCTCTGGAGGCGGTGCGTCAGGTCTTGAATGGCCTGACGAGTGAGCTGGTAAGTCTTTACTTTTTTCTTTTGAGATTGTCTTTCCATTGATGGTCTTTTCTTTATATTGGTCTTTCTGCTCTTTCTTGGTAATTGGCAGGTAACCTTCTATCCCTGGGGGACGGCTATCCAGTACACGGGGTTGACTGGGGGACATGCGTAGATGCGGTTTTTGTTGGCGTACGAGTTTGGCCACTCTTGGTACCTCGGGGAGAGATTAGTTTGACAGATTATGGCGGATAAGGTTACGGTGCCACCGACGAAGCCCCCGGTATACATGAGGCGAGTGCGGGAGATGGCGGATAATGCGCGAATAGCGGTGATGATGAGCGAGCCTTAGTCATCCTATACTAACACGGTGGAGGCGTATGATGACTTAGACTTCGTGTCGAGCTAGTTGATGCCGCCCAACATATATGACGAGATGCTTCTTCCCCTTGCGGGTTCGATTTGTCCATTGGGATCCACCCACATCGCAGGTGGGGCATCGACTTCAGTGATGGCGACGACCTCGGAGGTTCCTTTTGTGCGACTGGTCACTCCTACTTACAATATTCGGCGGGCTAATTTGGGGTCGGTGAGTATGTTGTACCATCCTAATGTGATGGATCCAGGGGAGTTGAGCTTGACAGAGTATATTCTCCGACCTGAGGCATACTTTTCATCTCTTTGTCTTTTTATTCCATACTTCTTCCTTTGCTTCAGATTGACTGATTTGTTCTTTTCTATTTTCTTTTGCAGCACATCCGGGTCTCTACCACCTAGATAAAGGATATTAGGGATTGAACATCTTAGACGACCACCCACATTCGGGATGTAATTTTGGGTCCTTCTTATTTAGTGTCATTTGCCTCGTCTATGGAAGGGTCGAGTTCGAGGAGTGGTGGCACATCGTCTCGTCGCAGAGGGAAGAGAGCGCGCTGTAGGGAAGGAGGATCCTAGAGAGAGAGAGAATGAGGAGAGAGAGAGAGAGAGAGAGAGAGAGAGAGAGAGAGAGAGAGAGATTGTAGGTGAAAAGGGAGAGAAAATGTAAGTGAGTGAGAGAGAGAAAAATGGTGGGTTCAGGCTGAGTCCCGTTGTATTTCCTTATTTCATGCAAACTCGATATAACATAGAAAATATCTATGAAAATAAAATAAAGTTTTTGTTAATTTTTGTTTTTAGTGACTCATGCACATGGTCTTTTTACTTTGCTGCTGAGACCATATAAGTAAATGATTGGAGAATTTTTTTTTTTTTTTAAATGGGATAAGTAAAAACATAAGGATAAGGAAATTCGAAATTCTCTTAAAATAAAAATTATTTTTATTTAGTTTTTGATATTGACATAAAAGGAAAAATGGGATTTCCCAAAAATAGAGGATTGTTGATCGGCATGTCCCCTGTCCTGCCTATCGGCATATCAGTCCTGTCTAATCAGACTAAGGCTTTGAATGCACTTTCTTTGATTGTTGGGTACTTAGTGGGGTAAGCTTTCCTCCGATTTCTGCAGGGTTCCTTGTCTTTATTTGAGAGATTTCAAGTATAAATAGGGATGTGGATGGAGGTTTTTCTTCACACTTCCACATTCCTTCTTCTTCACATTCTTATGTGCTCACTATTTTCTTACTTTGTGATATGGCTCTCCTTGGTAGTGTTGAGTTTGCCAACTACCTTGAAACCTTGGAAGCGATGTACTCCTACAACATTGAATACAACGCTTTCAACATGTGGCGAGTCTCTTTGTGGCACAATCGGCCCATAGAGTGGAATATGCTGATGGCGACAATTGAGTTATGGTACCCCGAAGACCATGTCTTTCACTTCAGGTTGGACGAAATCTGTCCGACTTATAAAGAGTATTCTACCATGTTGGTAATAAATCCCAACGTTACAGTGGCTATGCTTGAGTTTTCTCGATCCCCTAGGGAGCTATTGGCGGGACATCTTCACATTTTACCTTCGGTAGCTAAGTCATTTATTATAGGAGGAATGATTTCTCTTCCTACGGTGCTGCGATTTGTAGATTTACAGGATGTTGGCGATGTCAGCTATGCTGGTGTCGACATTCTAGTCCTAGTTTCAAAACTTCTATTGGTAACTGGGGAAATTCTAGTGGACCCCCAACTTGCAGCTATTGTTTTCTGGAAGTCGTACCATCACAATCCTGCGATGGTGATACTGGAGGAGTCTTTGAATGTTTTGGATGCCTGGCGGGAAGGTTGTTCCAACTTTTTGAGGGGTAGCCCTGTAATGCTGTTCATATGGTTATCAGAGAGGTTTCGTATGGCGGTCCTACCTGAGTATCCATTTTCGATGGTGCAAAACTTCTTTTCACACTATTTTATTAGTGTAGGCATATTCATTGAGAGCTGAGAAAATTAGTTCGTGGAGCACGGGGCTCAAGGCTTGCGTTGGTCAATGCCTTGGTGGGGGGAGCTGTTGACCATTCTGGAACTCGAAGAATACCAGTATGTTCGGTTGGTAGGCCTCCGGTAGACCCCTTTCTACTTTTACTGACGGCTTCTGCACCAATTTGGTTGGGAACAAATTGTGCCACCACGGATACTGGACTTCTTGCTTGTGGAGGATCTCATAGAGCGTATGCGCATGCAGCTTGGCTCTTTATGAGAGAATCGTTGACTGTTGACCCGTCCATCCCAGTCTATTGGAAAAGTCTTACATATCTCAGGGGACTACATGAAGTGGTTATGGAAAAGAGTAGTTTCCAAGATGCTGGCTGTGGAGACTGAAAAAAGGTGGTTCGCCATATCTGACACCGTGGAGGAAGGTGTTGTGGTTTTCCCCAAGCTAGTTTGGTATTATCGCTTTATGGAGCATCTACAGCACTCCATTCAGGCAGGGGAAGTTTGGGGACCCCAGGATGTGGGTGAAGATGGGGTTGGTTCTTCTGGCAGCTGCGGGTAGGATGTGTGAAGATTTTGTAATGGGTGTTTGAGAATAATTTTGAGGGTTATTTTTGGTGCAGTGGGACTTATTTTTATTTTTGTTTTAGAAAGCTAGGAGTAGGCTGACAAGGGAAGTCGTTTGACTCCCTATGCCGATGTAATCATACTAAAATTTTGAATAATGAAATATAGGAGTTTTTGATCATCTAGTTTTGCCTCTTGATGAGTTTTGCATTTCAATTATATATACCAATCTCTAAGGCATACATAATCATTTTCTTTATGTATACATTAAAATGAACTATCATTCTTGGGGATACGAAGAGAATAGCATATTGTGAAAAAGGATGGGGCCGTGCTCATGTAAAGGGTATGAGCTGCCTATGTACCTCTGGGGGTTTTGAAAAAATTTTAAAATTCATTTTTGAAAGAAAAAGGATTTTTAGAGGATCAGGCCACACGTAGTTCTGAGTAGAGGAGTTTTTTTTAGAATAGAAGGGAGATGAGAAGAATCGTAGTGCGTTGAGATTTCAGAGGGGGTAGAAATTATTAAGACGATCCAGGTTGACTGGACATGCCATCTCTTCTCCATCAAGATCGATGAGCATAGTAGCGCCGCCTAATAGGATCTTCTTCACAATGTAGGGGCCGCTCCAATTGGGCTTGAATTTCCCTCTGGGGTCCCAGATGGACTCTATTATCTCTTTGAAGGCTAAGTCCCCTTCTCGAACCCCACGGTCCTTGACTCTCTTATTGAATGATCACGATATACTATGATGGTACCCTTCTATGTGATATAGAACTTTCAGGCTCCTTTCATTCAAGAGTGATAGCTCGTCGAGACGGCTTTGGTGTTAGTCTTCCTCGCTGATTTTACTTTCAAGTATGATGTGCGAAGAAGGGATTTCTAGCTCTATAGGTAGTACTGCTTCCATATCGTAGACTAGAGAGTAAGGGGTAGCCCCAATAGAGGTTCGAACTGAATTACGGTAGCCCCAAAGAGTGTAAGGGATCCGTTCGGCCCAATCTCGACAACTCTCGGTCATCTTACTGATGATGTCTTTGAGGTTCATATTGGCTGCTTCAACTGCTCCATTGGTTTGAGGTCAGTAGGGAGAGAATTTGTGTCACTGAATCCCATACTCATCGACTACCTTCGTAACTTATACCTCGAAGTGTAACCCATTATCTGATACTATCTCGTGTGGGACCCCATCTCGACAGATGATGTTTTTTCGGATGAACTTGGCCACCTTCTTGGCATTCAAAACTGTGTATGATTCAGCTTTAACCCATTTGGTGAAGTAGTCAATGGAAACTAGGAAAAATTCATAACTTTCCCTATGATGTCAACGTCCCATGTGGAGAACGACCAAGGAAAAGTCATGATGTACAATTCCTGTGGAGGCAAGTGTTGTAGGTTGGAAAACTGCTGGCATTTGAGGCATCTTCGAACGTAGTTTGTGCAATCCTGAACCATGGTAGTCCAATAATAACCCTATCGGATGATTTTCTTAGCGAGCATATGGCAGTTCATATGGGGTCCACATTTCTCGATGTGGATTTTTTGCATTATCTCTTCAATGTCAGCCCCTGCGATGTAGTGCAAATGGGTTCCACCGAAGTTTCTCTTAAATAGTGCTTTATCACAGATAATGTACTGGGCAGCCAGTCTACGGAGAGTCGCTCAGTCTCTCTTGTCATATCCTTGGGGATACCTAACATGTTTGAGGAGGTGCCAAATATCATTGTACCAGCGATCGAATATTTTGATATCTTCTTCCATGATGAGCTCAATGTGGTAGCAGTGGTTGGTTTGTCTTATTTTTGGACAAGGAAAGGGGCCACGATTATTCCCTCGGGTATGTCAATCATGGAGGCTAAGGTATCAAGGGCATCGACTGGGTTATTCTTTGCTTGGGGCAGATAGTGGAAGGTGACTTCTTGAAATTGGGAAGCCAGCTCTTCAAGGTGGGAATGGAAGGGTAAGAGTTTCTCATCCTTGACTTTCCATTTTCTAAGTACTTGATCGATGATGAGGTTTGAATCCCCGTAGACATCGAGGTATCGAATTCCTTTCTTGAGGGAAAATTTATGGCCTACCATGCACGCCTCATATTCAGTCATATTATTTGTGCAAGGAAAGTCCAGCTCGATGTCAATGGGAGTGTGAGAGTCATCAGGGGCAATTAGGAGGATCCCAATGCCATACTCTTTTTTATTGGCAGCTCCGTCAAAGAACATTTTCCATCGAAGGTCTTCTTGGTAGATACAGAGGATATTCTAGTCAAGGAACTCAGAGATCCAGACAACGGCTTCTTCCATAGGGTAGTCAGCAAGGTAGTGAGAGATGGATCTTCCTTTCATGGCTTTTTGCGTGACATATGCAATATCAATTTTTTCCAAAAGCATCAACCAACGGTCCATTCAGTTGGACAGGGTGGGCTTCTCGAGTAGGTATTTGATGGGATCCATTCGAGATACGAGTTCGATGGGAAAGGCGAGTATGTACTGCCATAGATTTTGGGTAACCCAAACAAGAGATATACATGCTTCTCCAGAGTTGTGTAGTTAATTTTGTACCCAGCCAACATGCGACTAACATAGTAGATGGTTCTTTTTTTATGGGTTTCTTCAATGTATTAGGCTAACAAAGCCCTATCTGCGGTATCTATCATGGTTACGTATAGGAGTAGGGGAAGACCAAGCTACAGTGGCATGAGTACCGGAGGTCAGGCTAGGTATTACTTTATTTGGTTAAAGGCTTCTTGGAAAGCTTCGTTCTAAACCTTGGTCGAATCCTTTCGGAGGAGTTTGAAGATCGGTTCATAGATGGAAGTCAACTGGATGATGAACAGGCTGATATACATCAAATTCTCAAGGAATCCCTGGATTTCCTCCTCCGTTCGGGGTGGCAGCATTTTTAGTATGGCTTTCAGCTTAGTAGGATCTTCTTCTATCCCTTTTTCACTAACCATAAATCCCAAGAGTTTTCCTTTGGTAATGCAGAAGACACATTTATATAGGTTAAGTCGCAATTTATATTATCGCAATCGTTTGAGGAACTTTCGGAGAGCGGCAACATCACCTTCCCTAGTCGTAGATTTGATAATCATATCATCCACATAGACCTCGACTTCCTTGTGTATCAAATCGTACAAGATGGTTATGGCATCCCTCCGGTGGGTAGCCCTAACATTTTTTAGACCAAATGGCATGACGGTGTAGCAAAAGGTTCCCCAAGGGGTGATGAATGAAATTTTCTCTTGATAATCTGGGTGCATCTTGATCTGATTATATCCAGCAAACCCATCAACGAATGACTTGAGAGCGTGACTGGCCGTGTTATCCACAATCATGTAGATATTGGGTAACGAGTAATCATACTTTGGAGAGGCCTTGTTCAAGTCTCGGTAGTCGATGCACATGCGGACCTTCCCTCCTGATTTCAACACGGGTACGATATTAGCTACCCATGTGGGATATTCGATCACACGAATAAAACCCACATTCAACTGTTTGACCGCTTCTTCTTTAACTTTGAGCGACCATTCGGTGTGGAGCTTTCGTAATTTCTATTTGACTGGTTTGCATTCGGGGAGAGTAGGAATCTCATGATGAGCTATCTCAGGGTTAATACCGGGCATGTCATTATAGGACCATGCGAATACATCCATAAATTTCTTTATTAATTCCTTGAGTTGCGTGCGCTCATGCTCGTCAAGGGTATCCCCTATCATAATCTTGCACAATTAGCTACTACAACCAAGATTAATAGCAATAATTTTATCTTCATTAACTTGAACGCGATTATGTTGTTTGTTATTAAACTTATTTAGATCAGTTAATAATTGTTCATTTACAAAATCATCATCATCAAGAGTTTGATTAGAAGCAAGGCAATTAACGTAAGGCACAACAAGATACTCAAAATCTTCGTTTATTTCATTGATAGGAAAAACAGCATCGAGAACCTCATCAAAGGAGGTCTCGATTACATTAGAGTTAGGAGGAACAACTAGGGAAGAAGAAAGGGGATAAACATCAGGGTTAGGTTGAATATCAGCAGGTGGCATAGGTACAGCATGCCAGTTGAGGAGAGGTCCATTAGGAGCTTTGATCAGGGGGGATGGATCCACGATGTAGCCCCTGAGTGGATCATGCAGAGTGTTACCCCCAGTGTCTTTAAATTGAACGAATTCTCGGAGTCACTTCTCGTAGAAACTCTGGTATTAGCTATGGTCTTCTCCATTAATGGTTGCACTTGATGTTGGAAATCCTTGACCCATGAGTAGATGTGTTGGTAAAATATTTACATTCAAGGTTTCATCTTCTTATCACATGATTGTACCACGGTTCAGGAAAAACACAAAAGGGGAAATCCTCACCTTCTCTGATGAATCTTCCGTTCAAGGAATCTCTCGGGACAGTCTTGGCACTTTATAGTCTTTTCTTTAGTCGAGGCTGACGGAGCATTTTGAGTTCTTCTACTGAAAACTGATAGCCTATGCCACAAGGAGGAAAAACTTTCTTCAACACAATGGGTTCAATGTATCCCCTGTTGTCGTCGTCCCAGCCCCAGTCCGGGAATGAAGTGCATGTTCTTGAACATATGGATTACATTGACGTTGCCATGGGGGTTGTACTCTGGACAATTCATATCTTTAAAATTTTCCTCTACTGGGAGTAGAAGTGGTTTAACCCGAAATCCTGATAAAAGAATATCATTTATCCTCTGTTGTATCTTTAAACTGGATTACTGGTGCTTGTATTCTCGACATTGTCATCGTCGCCCAAGATGGTGATGACCTGCCCATTGGCGAAGAACTTCAGTTTTTGATGAAGGGAAGAAGAAACCCCCTTGATGCTATAGAGCCACAATCTTCCGAGCAGCAGATTAAAACAAGCTAGGATTTCGATAACTTGGAATTCAGCAACCAGATTTATAGGTCCAGCCCCTATTGCAAGATTAATAGATCCCATCACTTCTTGAAGGGTATTATCGTAGGCCTGCACTGTGGTAGAGGTTACGGTAAGGTCGCTGACTTTTAGTCCTAAGAAATTGAGAGTCCTAAACAATTGAGAGTCCTTAACGGACAGACATTCAGAGCTGATCCATTATCGACAAAAGAGAGAGGGAAAGTTTTTTCCATGACTTCGACGGAGATGTTGAGAGCATAATTATGGTTTGGACCTATCTTGGGGATTTTTTCTTTTGGAGAAAGAGAGCATTCTAGTAGAGGTTAGAGATCCAACCAGATTCACTGCTTCTTCTGGCGTGGTAGAAGGAGGAACTGTGGGTCCTCTGAGTAACTTGATCATGGTATTTCGGTGCAGCTAGAAGACATAAAAAGTCCCCACAGAGTGATGTTGGCTTGGGTTTTCTTCAACTGATCGAGGATTTTGCTTTCCTCGAGGGTCATGTCTGGCATAGAAAGATTCTCAACATCCTTTCCATTATCGTTTGTTGATGACTGCAGGTTTGGGGTTTGGTAGTGCATCCCTAACTTGGTCATGTGGTTCAAGGAAGAGGGGAAAGATAGAGACCCTATTTCCTCATCGATCTCGAGTTATTCATCCACCTTGTTAATCTCTCCTAGTAGCTACTCAAATGATACCATCCTACATATGCTTACTATAGGACTAGCCTTTTCTGAACCTTGCTCTGAATCATTAAATTCATCCTCCCATCTGGTAGAAACGACATTATCTTTTCATAAAAAGTTAATACACTCCACAACCTCAATGGATTCTTCGTATAAATCCTCCCATTCGGCGGGGATATGTAAAAGCGAAGGGAATAGACACCCTTGTAGTTTTAAATCATCAAGTAGCTCGGATATACTGCAAATATCACCAGTCTGTCGAAATGAATCCCCCATGATATGGACCATATCATCTAAACTGACTTCATCGGTCGGTACCACCTAATTATTTGACTCTCGGGCCCATTTTCGAGTTTCTAAGAACACCCCACTGAATCTCTGATAGTTAACGGTCATCTAGGAGGGTAATTTTAGCCCGAACTCTAGGAGTTGGTTCAACACTTCTTTTAATTCCATATCCTTACCTCCATAATGGGTGCGAACAGCGATGCATGCTTTGGTAAGGAGTGATAGGGCCTGATCGGCAAAGTTGGTAGGGTGTAGGAGAAAGTATGGGCATGTTTAGAGAGGTTTAGGAGAGTATATGGGTATGATTGGTGATTTTCTTGGTATGATCTGGGTAAATGGGTAAAAATTCTGGGTTTTCTACTCGAAAGATGGCATTTGTATGATTCAGGAGTGGATTGTGGGTAGTGTTTGGTTTAGGATTGGCTGGTGGGGCGATGACACCCCGATCAATTAAGCCTTGGATCACATTTCGAAGGTGGAGACACTGGTCGGTGGTATGGCCGACAGCTTGGTGAAAGTCATAATGGGCGTCTGGTTTGAAATTATTGGGAAGTGGGTTTGGTAATGGGTGAGGTACAAGGGCATGATAAGATTTCGGATCAAGAGGGCCTGACAAACTATGGAGAGGGGAGTGTGAAGCTCAGTGTATTCCTTTCGGACTGGGTTAGGGCGACTTTTTGGTGCCCATGAAGTGGCAGGCTGAGAGATGTTATTGATGGTTGAAACTGCGATACTGACTGACTTTTCAAACTTTCTGGGAACGAACTATCCAGATGCTTTCTTTGGTCAACTTCTATCTTGGCAAGCCCTTCTTCGATCTCCACTCCTACTTCTCGGAGGGCTCAGAAATGAGGGTAGTATTGTCCTCGCATCGTCGTCGAACATGGGGTAGGAAGTTCTTCTTCACAGTGCTGACTTGCTCCTTTTTGGAAGGCCAGTTGGTTATGGTGCCCGCTTTCTCTCTCTACCTTGCTACGAAGTTACTGACTGACTCCCCAAGATTCTTCTTGAGCAACTCTAAATAACGGCGGCTAACCTCTAACTCTTCGTTGTACTTGTAGCGTGACATGAATTCGCAGTAACATCCTCCCAACTGTAGATTCTGGACTCCTCGAGAGATAAAAAACCAACGGAGAGCGCTATCCTTCAAGATCAGTTGGAATATTTGTGCCATTATTTGCTCGGAGGCCCCTAGAAGAGTCATGGCTCGGTGATAGCTACGAAGATGAACGATTGGGGGTTCGCTACCCCCAAATTACTCGATGTTGGGCATCTTGAACTTTTTTGGTACCCTTATTTTAGGATAGGGAGACATGTGGGTGTAGTCCATGTAGTTTTAAGAGAGTCTGACTTGGTCAAATTTCTTGGTCAACATCTTATGGTCTTCTTTGACCTTGTTTAACTCTTTCTCCTTTAGATCAATGGTTACGGATAAGTTAGCCCCTGGCTAGGCAAGGTTTGGGAAAGGGAGCTAGGCTGGCGACAGCCCATTAGCAGGAGGAGCACGTGGAGAATGTTGGTATTCCTCAGAAACCCAAATAGGCTCAGGTGCGGGCGGACCCATAGCGCGGGGGAAGAGGACCTCAAGCTCTTTGGGAACACGAACCCGATTTCGTTGCATCTCATGAACCTTGATTTGAGGTTGTCAATCTTCGCAGTGAGTTGATCCAGGCCCGTCATCAAATCTGGCCGCACATTCGGTACTTGGTCTGTGTTCTCCATGGAGAGCGGATGAATTCCGTACTCGGAGAAAGTGAGGGGACTGGCGGAGCTTTAGGGCGGTTCGACTGAAGACCGAAGCCAATAAGGAGCCAGGCCAAGGGTATGTGATCGACCTGAGAAGGAGAAAAATTGGGATTTATTTTTAGAAAAGAGGTAAGAAGGAAAAATATTTTTGACATTTTTGGAAAATATGAAGACAAAATGTTTTTTGGGGGTAAAAAGGAGGAAAATATTTATGGTATAAGGAAGGAAAAATGTTTTTGGTATTTTTCATAAAAGAGGAAATGTTTTTGGACACTTTTTGGAAAAAGAAAGAAGAAAAAGATGAGAGACGGGTATGAGCATGATTATTATTATTTTTACTAGGCTCTCACTTATTAGGTTTACCTAAATGCAAAAATAAATGTCGGACGGAACCCGAGCATGGAAAAATTGGGTTTGAAAAATATGTAAAAACTTTGGTTGGACTTGTTTCCAGGCTCATGGGCAGGGTCCCGTTTTAAAAATTGCGTGAAAATTTGGGCAGCATGCCGACCCGTCATTTTGGCAGAGTTTCAGATAGAAATCGACAAACTAAATATGAGTGTCCTAGGTTTGACACCTATATGCGTGTATGCAGTTGCTGGGTTAATTGGAATGTGTTCCCCCCTTTGGCATGACTTCCACGATATACTTCTTGCTTTTTAAGGCAATCAGTACGTGTGGACAAGCCATTTGATATACCTGAGTGTACGTGAATTGCCTCACTATAAACCTTGTGGGGACAGTACGTGTGAGAGTGAATTCGATATACTCGTCGTACGTGAGCGAGTTCCTTGTGATATACCTCCCGTCATTATGATGCGGGGGGAACCGTTCAATATATGTCGAAGTTACTTGGCTAATGGAAGGTGAGAGTCATATCCCTTAGGCTAACAATGCCCTTCTGGACCAGCGCCCATCATGAAGTGACCCCCAGTTACGGGACAAAATTTGGTCAATAGCAATGCTCTTCGATGATGTAGTGTGCAATATGCATGATTCTTGATTAGTATTTTATAAAGAGAGTATCTTTATTGATCATGATAAGTAGGGAATAAGGTATAAGTAAGTAAGTCTATACTAAGCATGGATATGTGAGAGTGAGTGTTGTGTAATTATCTACAAGTGAGTGTGTGGTAGTGAACCTAAGCATGGATCAACTACAAGTGGTGTGTGATAAGTGTGAGTGAGTATGGATATATACAAGTGTGATATGTGGAGGTGTGTGTTAGTGACACCTAAGCATGGATTTCTAAGTGATGTGTGCAACATGTAGATATAAGTGATCCTAGGTGCACGTGGTGTGAAGTGTACATGGAGAATTTCTACAAGTGTGTGAGTGTGAATAGTTATACAAGCATGAGGTATATATGTGAAAGAAATAATAGAGGAGATAAATGGTACATACAGGTAGGTGCATACACACACAAGAAAATAAAACACCCATGCAAACATAGTCTAGCCCTCTTATGAAAATTTCCCCAGCGAAGTCGCCACTGTGGTCATCCCGATCGAGATCGTGCGCCGCTCTCATTTGCCTCCCGAAGGGGGGAATAGGGAAGGAAAGGGGGATCAAAAGGTCTCGTGCTCTACTTGGGAATGATTCAGTCGTCATTGGTGTGGGGTAAATGTAAAGAGATGGAGTTGCCAGCCTATTTTGCACAAAACAAGCAAAAGAATATGTTATCGCCTCGAGAGAGCGGCATCAGAGACTAACTCATTCATACGAAACCAATAGTTCGAAGGTTCGGGGGCTAAGTTATGGAATGGGAAGGTGTTAGACACCCATCCTGCCCTTTCGATCTCTCATGTGCTAGTGTTATTATTGTCCTTTATTTCTTCGTGAAGTGTGTATGCTTGTATATATAATATAGATTGGAATCACCCAACTCATACCAAGGAAGAGATAGAGTGACGTCATCCATAGGAATGTTCCCAAAATAATATATAGAAAATATGATTTATGTGTTTATCTCGATATTGATCATTATGATGAAATGATAATATGTGTTGGATGAAACGCTAACAAACATTATATGCATATTAATGCAAGAATATGATAAGTGTGGAAATGGGGAATTGGGGAAATTTGGAAATTTGGAAAAATTAAAAATTAGACTCGAGTCTCGGGTTTTAATCCAAGACGCCTACGTAGCCTATGAAGGCATCAAAGTTCTCATAGTTAGAATGCATCGTGGGGGTGGGGTTTATCCCATAGATTCGAACGGGATTTTACTATGGGTGTGTGTGTAGAAAAATGTGTTTTACTTTTGAAAAAGTGTGATGGATAATCCCGTTTGGAATTTATGGGTATAACCCTCTTTTTGTTTGTTTTGGGTTTTTATATAGAAAATAAAGTATGTGCAATATACTAATAACATTGTATATATTAATGCGTATGAAATAAAGTAAGAACTAGATTATGAATCTAATGAAGTTTATGCAAAACAAGGAATTTAAAGAGAGATAAAAGGAATGGGACCTTCTTTGAAGCTTAATCTTTGATCTTAAATGAACTCCTTTGAGTATGAGATGAATCTTGGATGAGAGAAAATGTGGTTTTGCCATATTTGGGTATAAAAAGGGTGGGAATATAAACTTGAATGGAACTTCACATTGAGGAACTTCACTGATTTCGAGAGAATGTTGTTGATATCACTGATGCTGATGAATATGAGGTGTGTCTTGAGAGTGAGGCCATGACCTCTATTTATAGGGTGAGGGGATGGTGTCGATCAGCATTTCCCTAGTCCTTTTCATTGGCAAGTGACTCTAGACACACTGCCGATAGGTAGGGAACTGGACCTGCCAATTGGCAGTCTCGTGCAGATTTTTTGAAAAAATGGTCGTAAGAGGTAATTTTTTGATTCGAATTGTGCACAGAGTATACCGTTAGAAAGGTACTTTGAGACCTTCAAGAGTCCTTTGGACCGCTCTCGGTTCTGGTAGTTGACTTTGGGTCAAATGTGGCTCGAAAGTGCACGCCGGTCTTTTAAATAGGAGATCATCGGACGAAAATGGATCGTTCGTCCGCATAGTAAGTCAGAATCATACACGGGGCGGAAAATTGGAAATTTTAGAAGATTTAATTTGACATTATAAAGAGTTTTTCTTAGTTCGAAAAGCTGACCTTGGTCAACCGAGGCCCTTAAGCGCCCGATGACCTCTAGGAGTAAAATGGATTGTTCGTTCGCACCATAAGTCAGAATCGCGCACAGGGCAGACCGTTGGAAAGGGTATTCAGTTCCCTTTGGAGATTCATTCAGTCTCATGCGATCTAAATAGCCTAATTTGGTCAAATGGAGCCCTGGAGCGCCCGGTGGCCTCCGGGTTAATTTTTAGGGGAAACTGATCGTTCGTCTAAACGATTATGCCATTTTATGCACTGAGTGGACCGTTGCCCTTCGAAGATTCAAAGATATTTCTCTCTAACAATGAAGTTTTTTGGGGTCAAATTTGGGCTCGAGGGCACCCGATGGCCTCCAAATTAATGTTTAGTAGTAAAACGGTTCGTTCGTCTGAACCGTTCGATAATTCAAAGAGCTTTCGCTTTGACTATAGAGTTGAGCGGAGTCAAACGGGGCCCATGAGCGCTCAACAGCCTCTAGATCGGTACTCAGAGTGTGATCTAGGGTTTGTAGTGAAATGGAGAAGTGCTAGGGACCTAAGGAGATACTTAGGGGGCTAGAAATTAGAATGTGGTGTCTACATCACTGCTTAACTCTTAGGTTTGAATCTTGTGGATATGATCTTGAATTTTCTTGCAGATTAATTTTTTTTCCTCTTTATTAACTTTCGGAGCTTTATCTTTTTTAATAGGAGATTCCTCATCATTCTCCTCAAATGGTAGTCCAGGTCCTTGATCTGTATCTTTTGTACCTTTTTCCAAATCAATTATCTGAGTGGCTTCATCTACGAGCTTTACGCTCCAATTCTTATTCTTGTTTTCTTGATGATTTATTGTCGGCTTCTTATCATTTCTGTTTAGTATTACTTTTGGAATAAATTCAGTTCTTTTTTTTACCTATCTCCATTATTTAACATTAAAAACATTCAAGATTCTTCATCATGGATCTTCTTGGAACAGTTCTTGTAATATTTTGGTTTATTTTCCACCAAAACCTCTTGCCAAAATCCCTTGTCACCTCACCCTATCCAAATCCTCTTCGAAATGCTTGGACTATTAATCTCCATAGTTAAAGCATCAAGATTCAATGGCTTGCCAATCAGTTGTGCTATATAATAAAGAGAAGATTTTGATAAAAGTTTATTACAAGTTGAGGAAAAGAGATCCAAATGGGAGATATGATGCTCTCCTTATTAAGCTTAAAATCATATGTCCATTTGAAAATTCTCATAGGAAATCTTCCAACATACCATGAATTCCTCATCCATAATCTAGAGTAGTCTTCCTCAGAGTTTAGTTAAATGAAAACATATTTATGATAAATAATGCCAACAGTAAATGCAGTGTTAAGAGAGAATGTTTAGAATACCTTCCTTATGATTTCCATTGAACATCTGCCATGAGAGAACGTCCCAACTAATGAATGTTTGAAAGGCTTAGAGAGTATCTCAACATCTTCATTAGAGAACATGACTGTTGGTTCTCCTGTACAGGTTGATGGGATCTTTAGTCCAAGATCATTGTTATTTGATGAACAATCTACAATAATATATGCAAAAGATCGGCTCCACGCATTCTTGATATCAGGGGGTTTAGATTCCACGTGAGGAAGGCGAGTTTGTGTTGCCATGCAAACCCTAATTAGGGTTTGCAGTTGAGAGAGGTGGAGATAAAGAAAGAGAGAGGAAGAATTCAGAAGTCGCTATAATTATATTTACTTATGTTTTAGTAAATGATAACGTATATATTTTTTTACGTCGCAAGTGAGTTAAAGCGGTGGGTTTATCAGTATATCATTCGGGACACGCAAGTAGATTCATGTCGTGAATGAAATGGAATTCAATTTTAGGTGACTCGGATGGTAATTTTGAGTGCAACGATGGTCCTAAATGGGTCGAAATAATTCAGGATAGGTATATGGGGGTTACAGTTGGGTTCCGGGGGCTTTTTAAACTAAGCAGGAGCCGTAGGAGAGTATAGGGGTCATTTTATTTAAGGGGTCTAACCCTATTTAGGGATTAGAGTGTTTTAGGTTAATACATAATCAAGATGGATTGAGGGGGGTTACTATCCATCCACCTAAGGAGGGTAGGGTTTGAGAGAGTGAGAAAAGTGAACATAAATAAAGAAAAGAAATGGGAAAGAGGATCCGAGGAGGAAGACTATTATTTTCGGTATGAAGATCATCATCAAAAGAAGAGTTTCAAGAAGGGAAATCTTAGAACTCATCATTTTATAGGCAAGTATTTACTTGCTTAAATATTCTTGTGTAGCTTCATTTGTTCGTGCAACGATGGTGTAGAATAACAAAATTTTCGGGTTGGGAAACTAAGGAAATTCGGGCTTTCAATTGTATAAATGTTAGGAGATGGATCCAATGATAACTATATGTTGAATATGGTATAATTGATAAATATGGATAGGTTATTGAATGATTTAAGAAGAAAAGATCAAATCTTGAAACTAAGGTTTAATATTGCATGATTTATTGGTTTAATTGACGAATGAGCCAAAAATTTTGACGTCACTTCATATGCATGACGTTTTATTTTTACTTTAAATTATACTGTGATTCATAGATATAACGAAAGTTGTGGATCTTAACTTTCTAATGAGATTGAATCATGTAATTTGGACTTTTGTGGAGGGAGGAATAGCCATTTTAATAAAAGGTGTTTAATCTCTCAGAATATTTTATTTTTACGAATTTTGACGTCACTTCAAATGCATACCATTTTATTTATACTTTGAATTAGACTATTAGTCATAGATTTAAAGAAAGTATGGATCTTATCTTTCTAATGAGCTTTGAATCAGGTCATTTGGACTTCTGTGGAGGGAGTAATAGCCTTTTTAGTAAAAGGTATTTAATCTGTCAGAATATTAGATTTGCGCAAATTTGTGATTCTTAAGAATTCTAATGGGATAAGGACTCTTATATTTTACCTATTTAAAGGGATATCGTGGGAGTACTTTTTAAAAATCATATTAACCTATTCACAAGAGACTTAGAAAGTGTGTTAGGCTAACTGTGGATGTATTATGTGTAAAGAAATACGTGACTAAGTGAGTAAATGATCACGAGTGGAAATTGGAAAATCGGGTTAGGATTTCGGGATGGCTAGGCTAGTGCTTGGATAGCTTAGCATGTTGGCCATAAGCATATAATCATTGAGTTCCCCAATAAGTAAGTGAATACTTAGCTAAGATCGGGAAGTCGGGTTAGACTTTGGGATTGGATAGGCTAGTGCTACGAGAGATATTATGCACAATAACTAACTTTTTATATACACACGTATCGAGTATGAACAATATATATATATATGTGTGTGTGTGTGTGTGTGTGTGTGTGATTGACTTTATGTGAACATACCTACTCTATTACGCTATAGTTAGAGGTTGTGCATAGTGGGCAGTCCACCCTGGCATTGACTAACAGGTGTTGGATTGTTTCCCTCGGTCATAGTAATGTTGCATGACCACGATCTGTATATGAGGATATGTATTAGTTTTGAGTCCAGTTGGGTGTGATGTGGTATGATTACAACCCACGAATGTATGTCTATGACCACCTCCGTTAGGTGTTTACGTTTTGAGATCGGTGGTGAGACTCCGACCCGGTAGCCCAGGAGTGGTACGTGATGTACTTAGTGCCTAATAGCATACTAGGGATGCATCTGGGAGGTCCAGCTCGAGGATGTTATGTATATACGTATAAGGAGTGATAAATGTATATGTGTTTAAATGATTGCATAAACATATAGGTGTAGTTAGTGTATGGTTATGTTGCCTAAGTCGGGAGTCAAATATAATTGAGAAAACCTATGTTATAGCATATGGATTAACTATGTAGTACATAGTATGGAGTATCGTATGGGCGGCATAGATGGGCTAGATGGTTAGTGGATCAAATAAGGTTAAGGATGGTCTAGTAGTTAGCGGATTATAATATGGTAAGTATGTTTAGACTAGTTAGGTGGGGTAGTATAACTAGACAAATAAAATAAATGCATTAGGTGGGCACTGTAGATGAGGGTGAGGTTAATCTCATGTGAGTGCGACACCAGGTGAACATGAATATTTCTTACTGCATTATTATCATTGCATTTAAATACTTGCAACTGTTTTTAAAATGTTTTGGACGCTGACCAGTATCAAAAATATTTTCAATACCTTCTAGGTGCTTAGCCATAGGTTCGCAAGGGATAGCCATTCAATTCCATTCAAACGATGTTGTAGTAGCTGTGGATGCCTACAGGACTTTATTAGACTCTTTACTCATTTCTATCTAGATAAGTTTCCAGTTCAGTATTTCTTTTTGTACATGTTGCCCATAGTTGGACAGTTTTACATCAGTTCAGTTGAGTATTTGGATGATTGTCTTCTGGATACAAAGAGTTTATTCTGTTTATTTATTTATACTATTAATACTCTTTATGTTCAGTAACTGTGGGTGTTTATATTTATAATGTTGAATGGTTTCATGTATGTATGTTAAGAAGATTTCAAAATTTGGCACCGGATTAAATTGGTTATTAGTTTAATTAATTGATTTTCGACAGTGATGCTAAGAATCAAATCAGCATGATTCCCATTTAATTTAATAAAGGCCTAATCAACCGGTATTATACTAGGCAGGGTGTCACAAATAGTATCAGAGCATTAGTTTCTAGTGTCCTTAGGATCTGTGTGGACTTGCTACGCTTTCAATGTTGCATTTTCTTTGATGTGGAGCTCTATGCTTAAGACTGTTGATTCATATTGTGCTTTTATGTTCTTTTGCTATAGTATATAGTTAAAGTTAATCTCGTACAAGTTCGATTTTAATCCAGATACCAAATAATATGAGTGTGATGTTATTCGGGTATGGGCTAGTTAGTAACATGTAGAGAGAGAGTGGATTGTTACAGTAAGGCTATCGTGCCCGCTATTCCAGGACGGGATGTATTTCTTTTACAATGCCTCGTCCTGAGTGAGGGTCGAGCCAGTATTTATGTTATAATGAAGATGAGACTTCAGAGAGTATAGTTGTCTCATTAGATTCGATTCATGTGTTTAGGGACTTTACTGATGTGAGTCAGGGGATACCAAGGTTACAGCCGATTTGAGAGATCGAGTTATGATTGACTTAATGTTGGGGACTTAGCGATAGTGTGAGAGCCATATTGTATGACTCCTTTAAAGATATGGGAGTTGAGAACTATATATAGTGACTTCGGGGGGAAAGATTTTTTAGTGTTCCGATAAAGTGTCTTGGGCCTAACGGATCTCGATAACCAATAGAGTTAAGAAGTAGTGCATCGGGAGGGTTCCTTATTTGGATTTTGCTTGAGAGATGGCACACGCATGAACTTTAGTAAGCGTAAGGAGTTGGGAGACATTTGGGCTCTATGGCAGTGGTTTAGTACGTTAATCACTATATGTGTGAATATATAATGCTTCGAGCAGAGAGAGTCAGGTAGTGTTATGTAGAAAGGATTGGAGAATGTTTGTACCAGTGGTTGATATGTGGGTTAATCTTGAGAAGAATTGAGTCGTCATTAGTAGGGTAATCGAATCTACCTTTGTTGTATAGTTATGCAGAGCGTGTGGGGTCGATTTTGATGTATGTAGGTTGCATATGTGGTATTTGTTCATGTATGCACGTAATATTGGGTGTATGGGCACCCTGGTCAGCTCAATGTTCAGTGTCATCTAGAAAAGGCTAAGATTGAGGTAAATACGTTGAGCCGTATGCTTGTAGGGCATATGGCAAAAGTGTGAAAGATGTAGTGGGGTGAACTTCTTCAGGAGGAGACCATAGTCATGACTGATATGACAACGATGATCGTAACACCCGAGATCATTCTGAGGGTTTTAAAAGCACAGGCAAGGGATCAATCTTGTCATGAGAGGATTAAATAGTTATTGGCAAATGGAGCGGAGTCTTACTGAGTCAGTGTTAAGTATGGATTATGCTTAAATGTTAAATTAATTATTCCATACAACAAGGACCTATAACGCATAATTATGGAAGATGCGCATGGATCATAAGTTTTTGGTGCGTCTCGAAAAGAGATAAGATGTACCTAGTGATGATGGAACCAGTACGTGTGGGTTGATGTTGATTGAAACATAACAAAGTTATCTCCAGGTGAACCACTCGTCGGATGGAGAAGGTTGATCTCAGGTGACCAACTGAAGTTTTACATCCATTAGAGATTCCAGTGAGGGAATGGGGTTGTATATTGATGGATTTTATTTGGGAGTTACCAACATCGCGGAGGGCAAGATTCCCTTTGGGTTATTAGGATAGGTTGATCAAGGTGGAGAAACGCTTACTAACTTGGGTGGATTACACAAGGGGGCAATAATGCCCCACTTTTCATTATAAAAAGAGGGTGAGTCATCACGAGTGCCGCTCAATATAATTTGGGGGATCAAGTTAAAATCTTCTGTCCCATTCCTAGTAGAGTCATCAGAAGGTGAAGGAGACGTAATTGAGGTGGAGTATAGCATATCACCCGCAGACTCAGCAAGTGAATCAGATGTTAGAGGTTATGCTAAGGATGTGCACACTATATTTCAGGGGATGATTGGGAGCAGTACCTTCCACTTATAGAGTTCGCATATAATAACCCATACCAGTTCACGATAGGCATGGCATTTTTGAAGCATTATATGACGCATCTTATCATTTGCCCACTTGTTGATTAGAGATGGGGACGATAAGTTTCTTGAACTGGAGATAATCCAGGAAACTTCTGCAAAGATTGAGTCGATTCAGATCCATATACGGATAGCTCAGGATAGATAGAAGAGTTATGCATACCCAGAGAAAAAACACATAGAGTTTGATGTGGGTGACCCAGTGTTATTACAGGTGTCTCTCGTGAAGGGAATTATGCGGTTTGGGAAGAAGGGAAAGTTGGCACCGAGGTATATGTGGGGCCTTCCTCGATCATTAAGAGGATAGGTGAAGTTGAATATAGGCTTGCCATATCGGAGCACTTATAGAGGATTCACAATGTGTTCCATACATCATTATTGTGGAGGTATCTCAGGGATGAGTTGGTGTATAGTCATATTTTGTTAGAGTAGATAGACCTATAACCAGATAATACGTACGAGAAGAGGCATGTTGCCATTTTAAACCATAGCGAGAGGAAGCTTCGATCGAAGGTGGTTTCGTTAGTTAGGGTTTAGTGGGGTCATCGTAATGCCGATGAGTCAACTTGAAAGCGTGAGGATGACATGCAAAAAAGTATCTGGAGCTTTTTGTACCAGGTTTTTTCGAATTTCGGGGATGAAATTATGTTGTTAGTGGGGAAGTATATAACACCCCGCATTTTTAAAGTATTTTAAATTATATGTGTGCACATAATTTTATTTAAAGCGAGAAATAAATTGTTTAAGATAAATAATAGTTTGCGAATAAAAAGGAATAATATTTATGTATAATTATATTTATTTGTGTGACATGTAAATGATAACGTATAAATTTATGTTGCGCCGTAAGTGAGTTACAACGATGGGTTTATTAATATTTCATTCTGAACACGCGAGTAGAGTCATATCAGGAATGAAATGGAATTTAATGTTAGGTGACTTATATGGTAATTTTGAGTGCGCTGATGGTCCGGAATGGGCCGAAATAGCCCAGAATAGGTACCCGGGGGTTACAATTGGGTTTTGAGAGCTTTTAAAACTAAGTTGAAGCCGTAAGAGGGTATATGGGTCATTTTATTTAAGGGGCTGACCTTATTTCGAGATTAGAGTGTTTTAGGTTAATATATAATTAAGGTGGATAGAGGGGGGATGATATCTATCCACCTAAAGAGGCCTTGGTTTGAGAGAGAGAGAGAGTGGGAAAAATGAAGAGAAAGAGAGAGAAAAAAAGGAAAAGAGGATTTGGGGAGGAAGATTATTATTTTCGGGTTGAATACCATCATCAAAAGAAGAGTTTAAAGAATGGAAATCTCATAACTCATCGTTTTAGAATCTAGTATTTACTTGCTTTAATATCCTTGTGTAGTTTCATTTATTAATGCAATTATGGTGTAGAATAACGAAATTTTCGAGTTGGGAAACTAAGGAAATTTGGGTTTTGAATTGTATAAATGTTAGGAGATGGATCCAATGAAAATTAAATGTTCAATATGATATAAATTTATAAAAAAATATAGGTTAGTTAATGATTTAAGAAGAAAAGATCAAATCTTGAAACTAGGGTTTAGTATTGCATGATTTCTTGATTTAATTGATGAATCTTTGAGAAATTTTGACGTCACTTCAGATGCATGCCATTTTACTTTTACTTTGAGTTAGACTATGAGTCATAGATATAAAGAAATAAATAGATCTTAACTTTCCATTGAGATTAAAATCAGGTCATTTGGACTTCTGTGGAGGGAGTAATAGCTATTTTATTTAGAGGTGCTTAATCTATTAGGATATTTAATTTTTACGAATTTTGACGTCACTTCAAATGCATGCCATTTTATTTGTACTCTGAATTAGACTATGGGCTATAGATTAAAATTAAGGTACGAATCTTATCTTTCCATTGAGATTTGAATCAGGCCATTTGGACTTCTGTGGAGGGAGTAATAACCATTGAAGTAAAAGGTAATTAATCTATCAGAATATTATATTTTTGTGAATTTGTGATTTTTAAGAATTCTAATGGGATAAGGACTCTTATATTTAAACCGATTTAAAGGGACCTCGTGGTATGACTTTTTAAAACTCATACTAACCTATTCTCAAGAAACTTACGAAGTGTTTTAGGCTAACCGGGGATGGATTCCGTGTAAGATCACTGGTGGAAATCAAAAAATCGGGTTAGGATTTCGGGATAACTAGGCTAGTACTTGGTTAGATTAGCATGTTGGCCATAGGCATATGATCATTGAGTTCCACAATAAGTAAGTGTATACTTAGATAAGATCGGGAGGTCGGGTTAGACTTTGGGATTGGATAGGCTAGTGCTATGAGAGATATTACGCACGATAACCGACTTTCTATATATACACTTATCGAGTGTTATCAATATATGTGGACACCACATTCTAAGACACCCTAGGTGTCCCCTTAGGTACCTAGCACCTCCCCATCTCACCGTAAACCCTGGGTCGCACTCTGAGTACTAATCTAGAGCCCACTGGACGCCCCGGGGCCCGTTTGACTCTAGTCAACTCTGTCGTCAAAGCGAAAGCTCTTTGAATATTTGAAGGGCTCTGAATACCCTTTCCAACGATCCTCTCCGTGCTTACATTCAGCCAGGTTCCTCATATGAATTTCCATCCAAGCTTACATTCCCATCCTTTTTATACCCAATTTGGCAAAATATCCTTCTCTCTCATCAACATTCATCATCACTCAAGGGAGTTAATCCAATATCATATATCAAGCTTCAAAGAAGGTCAAATTCCTTCCCTCTCTCTTTAAATTACTTGTTTTTGCATAATAAACATTAGATTCATAATCTAGTTCTTACTTTAGTTCATACACATTAATATCTACACTTTTATTAGTATATTGCACATACTTTATTTTCTACCAAAATTCAAAAAATAAATAAAAAGAGTGTTACACCCGTAAATTTCGAATGGAATTATCCACCACACTTTTCCCAAAATCAAAATAACACACTTTCTACACATACACATATAATAAAATTCCATTCGAATCTATGGGATAAACCCCACCCATGTGCTACATTCGAACTACGTGAACTTTGATGCTTTATAGGCTACGTAGGCATCTCGGATTAAAATTCGAGACTTGAGTCCAATTTCTCAAATTCCCTAATTTTCTAAAACCTCCCATTTTCATATATATATATATATATATATATTATATTTGTTTGCGTTTCATCCAACACATATTATCATTCCCTAATAACGATCAATATCATGATGAGCGCACAAATCATACTTTCTACATATGTTATTTTGGGAATATTCTTATGGATGACCTCACTCTACCTTATCCATGGTATGAGTTGAATAAATCCAATCTCCATTATATAAACATGCTCACACACTTCACGGGGATATAAAAAGGAAGATAATAACAGTAGCCCATGAGAGGTCGAAAGGGAGGGATGGGTGCCTAACACCTTCCTATTCCGTAACGTATGCCGCTCTCTTGAAGTGGCAACATGTTATTTTGCCTGTTTTGTGCAAAATAGGTTGGTGACTCTATATCTTCACATTTACTCCTACAGCGACGACGGCCGAAGCAACCTTCCCAAAAGGGGTGCGAGACCGCGGCCCAGTCTTCCCAAGGGGGGAGACGTATCTATCTCTATATCTCTCTCCTCCTCCCCCAAGGCGCCGACCCGAGATGGCCACAATGGCGACTCTACTGGGGAATATTTTTAATAGGGCTAGACTCTGTTTGCATGGGTGTTTTACTTTCTTGTATATTCCCCTATTTTTATATTCCCCTTATTATTCCCTGTACATATGTACCTCATGCTTATGCCACTATTCACACACTTGTAGAAATTTTCCATGTACACTTCACACCACGTGCACCTCGGATCACATATATCCACATGTTGCACACACCACGTAGAAATCCATGCTTATGTGTCACTAACACACACCTCCACTTGTACATATCCATGCTCACTTACACTTATCACACACTTGTTATCCCTACTTTACTGTTTATACTCGTGCCTCATGCTCGGCTAGGCATGATCAATAAAGATACTCTCTCCATAAGTTACTAATTAAAGAATCATGCATGATACACACAACACAACCAAAGGGCATTGCTATTGACCAAATTTTGTCCAATAACTGGGGAGTCACTTCATGATGGGCATTGGTCCGACAGGTCGCAGTTAGCCTAAGCGATATGACTCTCACCTTCCATTGGCCAAGTACCTTCGACGTATAACGAACGGTTCATCAGTATCGTACCGCTTGACCGAAGTCATGATGGGAAGTATATCGCAAGGAAATCGTTCACATACGTCAAGTATATCGAATTCTCTCTCACACGTACCATCCCTATGAGGTATATAGTGAGAAAATTCACGTACACTCAGGTATATCAAATGGCTTGTCCACATGTATCGAGTGCCCTCAAAAGCAAGACGTATATCGTGGAAGTCATGCCAAAGGGGGTAACACCTTCCAATTAACCCAACAACTGCATACCCGCATATAGGTGTCAATCCTAGGACACACATGTTAGATTGCCGGTTTTGACCCGAAACTCTGCCGAAATTTTGGGTTGGCCTGCCGCCCAAATTTTCGCACAATTTTTAATGGGACCCTGCCCGTGAGCTTGGTAACAAGTCCAACCCTAGTTTTTACATATGTTTCAAACTCAATTTTTCCAGGCTCGAGTCCCATACGACATTTGTTTTTTGCATCTAGGCAAACCTAATGCAAGTGAGAACTTAATAAACATAATAATCATGCTGAGACCCATCACTCGTCTTTTCCTCTCTTTCCAAAAGTGTCCAAAAACATTCTTCCTCTTTTATCAAAAATACAAAAAAAACATTTTCTTTTCCTTCAAAAACAAAATAAAATAAAAAATTAACATTTTTGCCCTCATATTTTCTAAAAATGTCAAAAACAAATTCCCCTTCTTTTCTTTTTCGAAAATAAATCCCATTTTTTCTCCTTATCAGGTCGATCTCATACCCTTGGCTTGGCTCCGTATTGGCTTCGATTTTCAGTCAAATCGCCCCAAAGTTCTGTCAGTCCCCTTACTTCTTTCGAGTCCGAGATTCACCCGCCTTCCATGGAGAACACGGATCAAGTGCCGAATGTACAGTCAGATTTATTGACAGTTTTAGCTCTGCTCACTACCAAAATTGACAACCTACAAACCGAGGTTCATGAGATGCACAAAAACTGGGTCCCTTTCCCTGAAGATCCTGAGGTCCTTTTCCCCCACACTATGTGTCCGCCTGCACCCAAGCCTATTTGGGTTCCTGAGGAATACCAGCACGCTCCACATGTTCCATATACTAATGGGCCGCTGCTAGCCCATCTGCCTATGCCAAACCTTGCTCATCCAGGGGCTAAATTACCCGTGACTGTTGACCCAAAAAAGGAAGAATTGAACAAGGTAAAGGAAGACCTCAAGATGTTGATCAAGAAATTCAATCAAGTCAGACTCTCTGGGAACTACATGGACTACACCCACATGTCTCCCTATCCTAAAGCCAAGTTACAGAAAAAATTTAAGATGCCACCCAATATCGAGAAGTTCAGAGGAAGAGGACCCCCGATCTTTCATCTCCGTAGCTATCACCGAGCCATGACTCTCCTAGGGCTTCTGAAGAAATAATGTCCAAGATGTTCCAGCAGACTTTGAAAGATAGCGCTCTCTGTTGGTTCTTATCCCTTGAGGAATTCAGGATCCGTAGTTGGGAATATGTTGCCCGCAAGTTCATGTCATAGTACAAGTACAACGAAGAGCTAAAATTTACCCGCCGTGACTTAGAGCTACTTAAGAAGAACCCTGGAGAATCAGTCAGCACCTTCATAGAAAGGTAGAGAGAAAAAGCAGCTACCATGACCAATCGGCCTTTCGAAGAAGAATAGGTCAGTATCGTAAAGAAGAACTTTGTACCCCATGTCCGAGCAATAATGGGAGGATAGTATTACCCTCACTTTCGATCCCTCCAAGAAGCAAGAGTGGAAATCGAAGAAAATATTGCCAAGACAGAAGTTGAACCGAGGAAAACCTCTGGAAAGTTTGATACTATAAAGTTTGAAAAACCTGGTAGTACTACAGTTTCTAACCTCAACAACATCTCTCAGCCTGCCGCTTCATGGGCACTAGAAAGTTGCCCAAACCCAGTCCGAAAGGAATACACCGAGCTTCACACTCCTCTCTCCAAAGTCTATCAGGCCTTCTTGAGCCAAAATCTGATCAAACCCTTAGACCCCCCGTCCTTTACCAAGCCCACTTTTGAAAAACTTTAAACCTGATGCCCATTGTGACTTTCACCAAACTACTAGACATACCACTGACTAATGTTTCCATCTCCGAAATGTGATCCAAGGCCTAATTGATCGGGGTGTCATCGCTCCACCAGCTAGTCCCAAACCAAACACTACCCATAATCCACTCCCGAATCATGAAAATGCCATCTTCTTAGAAGAAGACTCAGAATTTGACCCATCCACCCAAATCGTGTCGAGTAAATCCCTAGTCATACCCATATACTCTCATAAACATCTCCAAACATGTCCATATTTTCTCTTACACCCTAATAGCTTTGTCGATCAAGCCTTATCCATCCTCACCAGAGCATGCATCATTGTCCGCACCTGCTCTAGAGGTAAAGATATGGAACTGTGAGAAGTGTTGAACCAACCCTCAGAGTTCGATCTAAAATTTCCCTCTAAGATGACCATCGACTATTAGAGATTCAGTGGGTTATTCTTTGAGCTCGAAAATAGGCCCGAGAGTCAGACAATTGCGTGGTGCCAATCGACGAAGTCAGTCTAGATGACGTGGTCCAGATCATGGCAAATTTATTTTAACAGACTGGTGATATTTGTAATGTATCCAAGCTACTCGATGCTTTGAAATTACAAGGGCGCCTGGTCCCTTCATTTCTGCATTTCTCTGCCTAATGGGAGGAATTATGTGAAGAGGTGATGGAAGTTGTGGAGTGCATTGATTTTGCATGGAAAGACAATATCGTTGCCACCGGATGAGGAGACGATTTTGAAGATTCAGATGAAGGGCAAGATTCAGAAAAGACTAGTTTGATAGCCAACATATGCGAGATGATATCATTCAAGGAGATGCTAGGAGAAATCAACAAGGTGGCTGAACAACCTAGGGATGGCAATTTAACTCGCCCCGTCCATAATGGGACGGGTTAAAAATCCGTTTAAAATAAACGGGGCGGGTATGATTTTTTTTTAAAAACCTGTTTATTAAACGGGGCGGGTTCAGGTTGACTATATATATTCATAACCCGCCCCGCCCCATTTATTTTCTATAATTACTAAAATACTCATATATAATATATTATTTACACTAAAAATTTATAATTATAAGTTATATAGGCGGTATGCGAGTTTAACATGGGGGTTTTAACCCGCCCAAGCGAGTTTTGACAGGCTTAATCTAAACGGGGCAGGGCGGGATCAGGGGTTTACATTTAAACGGTTTTGGGGTGAGTTAAAAAAACTCGTTGCGGGTCACGGAGCGGGGGGGTTTAAAAAAAATTTACGGGACGGGTTCGGGTTAAGACAAACGCGCCCTAAACCCAACCCAATGCCATCCCTAGAATAACCCGATATTGATGAAGAAATAGGATTTATTTTTTTCCCTTCTTCTGTGAACCACATGACCAGGTCAGGAAGACACTACCAAATCCCAAGTCTACAGCCGTTAGCGAGCAATAAAGGAAAGGGTGTCGAGAATCTCCCTATGCCAGAAATGACCATCAGGGAAAGCAAGATCCTTGATCAACTGAAGAAAACACAAGCCGACATCACTTTATGAGGACTCTTTATGTCTTCCCAACTGGACCAAAATGCCCTAATCAAGCTACTTAGATGACCCACAGTTCCCCCCCTTAACCACGTTGTGACACCCCGCCTAATTAAATACCGGGCGATCACTCCTTTATTAAATTAAATCAAGGTAAACAGTTGGTTTATTCTCAGCATCACTGTCGATAAAAATAACCTTTCCAATTTAACACCCAAAATAATTAAGCTAAGTGTCAAAACATTTTCCATACAAAACTTTCCAAATTTTAATTAAAGAAAAAGGTTTATTTTAATTTAAAACAACATTTCTACAATAAAGAATCACACCACAATAAACCAAATAACATAATACATTCGTCAATCGAATGTTAACAAATGGAACTAAAACCACAAATCCATCCTGAATAAATCCCATAGGACAAAACTGGAAATAAAAGAATTACAAAATCCCAACAAAAAATGAAATGATGAAAAGGGCGACACGTGCCCAATAAATGAGAATAATAGGAGTGGAGTCAATAACAGAAGCCGTCTACTCAAGTGACCTGCAACTCCCACCTAAGCTGCAACTCGTCCTTCTCAAGGGATCCTAAGCAAGACGCCCCTGTGGCTGGGCACCTGAAAATATACATATATATATACAAGAGAGAGAGAGAGAGGAAAAGAAACGGGTCAGAGCCCGAAAGTGTGTTTGATTTTAAAATACGTTAAGCAAGTATTTAAATTGATACAGGCCAATGCAAATCATATTAGTTCGACACTCTCTTGAGAAATTCTCACCTTTCTTCTAATGTGCACGCCTATCGTACTAACCTTCCCAAATAATTTAGTTTATCTTAACTTACTCATAAGTTTTTAAAACCGAACGATGACAACGTTTTAAAAAGGTTACTTTCAATATGTAGCACTCCTCTCGTTTTATCTTCATTAAATTATAAAGTTTCCCAGTGTCTTCTCATACTTTCACAAAACAAGTATTTATTATTGCGTCAACAACTATGTCCTACTTATCAAATCACAGTAGGCAGTTTAAAGTTTATAACCTCATATATATATTAACTACTCGTATAATATATATATATATATATAACAGCACCCCAACTAAATCTATGGTGCGGGCATACTCTGCTATCCAATCCCCGTATCGTTCACACAAAGGGAAATACAAGTTCAGAATCACCCTCGAACTGTATTAACATATACAAAACAGCGTTGAGGCGAATCATAGATTCCAAGTCCAAGAGGTCAGTACATACCCACACGTTTCTTAGGACCGTCCGACTATCAATCTGATAGCCCGTACCTAGGATCTCTAACTTCTAGGGTATGAATCAATATCCCCCATAAAGCAACACAGGATAAGATCGTCCCAGCGCGGTAACCTCAGGGATAGCAAGTAGCACGGGTACGTTTTTCACATGTATATAATATATGTACACACAATCGTATAAATATACCCATTCATCATATTAATATAGGTTCCTCCCGTTACCCATAGTCACAACATTTATCCTTGATTTCCCATTATTATGATTACGTATAAGGTTTCGTCTCTAACCTTAACTTGAAGGGTTTTCTCACTAGTTACGTGACACTCGTGGATTCTATCCATCCAAGTAGCAAAATCAGTAGGTAAACGTCTATTCTCTATCATAAGTATTTGACGTAATCTCTCACTTGAATTACATAGTTTCCTCGTCCTTTAAATAATTGTCCCTAAAATACAAGTATCATCTCATAATAAAGTTCTCAACACTTGATCATATGCCCTATTGGTCTCTCCTATATCCCAAAACATTTTATTCATAAAGTCCAAAAGCTATTTCACGATGAATCATGTTCAATTAATTAAACAAGGGGAAATAAGAGTCTGCCAGGAAGGGTCGATCGATCGAGGTCTGGGGCTCGATCGATCGAACCTTCGATCGATCGAATCTCTAGGCTCGATCGATCGATCAAGCAGGTCTGCGAAATCTTGCAGAAGTGCAGTTACGGGTTTTACCAAAATTCTTCACCCAAATCAATATTTTCCAACACTAATCGTCCCAAAACTCCTACTACAAACATAATAACATATTTCCAGATGTTTTTAACGTTAATCATGCGCATATCCATCATTAATCATGGTTAAACAACCCAAGATCTCATTTAAACATCAAGAACCCTAATGTTTTCTTAACTTTTGTTCTAATCAGTTTTCTCCAGAATTTCCTTCTAACATATCATCAAAAATTCGTGGGTTAATCATCTACTTTACATAATATTTCCAGAATATGGTTATAATGTTTTCTACATGCAAATCCCTACCAAAATTGGGGTTTTCTTCCATTGATTACACTCCTAATCATTCCTACACTAATATGAATATTGCACCAACGAAAATACGCAAGTTAAACACTTGCCTGGGATTTCAGAGGTCTGGTTTCCTGCTGATATTGGTGTGGTTGCGTTCTCCTCCTCGCGATCTACGCGTTAGTGGTGACGGTGGTGCAAATGGTGGTGTTTTTGGCCTTGAATCACCTTGAGAGCTCTCTCCTCTCTACTCCAATGGCCGTTCTAGGGTTCTGAATGTTCTAACCCTAAAAGGCTGACTTAAATGGCTGCTAAGGATGGCTGAAATTCGTGAGTTTAATTACTCTATTTTGTAAAATGACCAAAATGCCCTCCCGGGTCACTAATTAAGCCTAAAAACATCCCGAGACCCAAACTAAACCCCCGGGTACACTTTTCTGACTATCTCGACCCTTTCGGACGCGTTGGCACACTCAAAACAACCATACGAACAACTTATAAAATATTTACTTTTATATCTCAATAATTAGTCCCGACGCGACACGGGCGCGTCCCGACTAAAATTCTCAAAATTGACATTTCATTCACTTGTGACCTTTAATATAACCCATATCATATATTACTATGCTCATTAGTAATATTCGACAATTTTTATATAATTACTAACTCTCGTCATGTTAATAATTATAACATAATTAATTTTCGGATTTTTATTAAATAATTCACTCTCATTAAATTTAATAAAACCCCCAAATTAATATAGCATAAAAAGACGGGGTATTACATACTTCCCCCCTAATAACGGAATTTCGTCCCGAAATTCAGAAAATAAGGCATACCTGATAAGAACAAATCTGGATATCTCTCGCGCATATCTGCCTCACGCTCCCAAGTGGATTCCTCCACATTATGGTGTTCCCACTGGACCCGCACAAGTGGAACTATCTTCGACCTCAATCTTCTCTCACTATAGTCTAGGATAGCCACCGGTCTTTCCTCGTAGGAGCTATCAGGCTGTAAGTCGATCTCCTCTATCGCGATGTGAGTATGGGCCATATCATCTCGAAGGTATCGTCTCAACGACGAGATGTGAAATACATCGTGAATGCGATGTAGATGTTCCGGCATCCCAATCTGTATGAAACTGGCCCAATCCTCTCTATGATGGGAAATGGTCCCACGTACCTCGGGGCCAACTTTCCCTTCTTCCCGAACCTCATCACTCCATTCATGGGAGACACACGCAGTAACACTTGGTCCCCCACATTAAACTCGCTGAAGAACCGTTTCGCATCGGCATAGCTCTTCTGTCTGTCCTAGGCTACTCGAATGCGACCCCTGATCATCTTAATCCTCGCAGAGGTCTCCTGAATCACCTCTGGTCCTAGCAACTTGTCATCCCCCACCTCAAGCCAACAAGTTGGGGAACGACAAGGCCTGCCATACAAATCCTCAAATGGAGCCATACCAATCGTAAACTGATAAGAGTTATTATAAGCAAACTCTACCAGTGGAAGGTGTGGCTCCCAACCTCCTCCAAAATCGAGAACACACATGCGTAGCATATCCTCTAACATCTGTCTGCCCATCTGTCTGTGGGTGATAAGCTGAACTCAACCTCAACTCAGTACCCATAGCCTCCTGAAAGCTTTCCCAAAAATGCGACACGAAAATCTTGTCTCTATCGGACACACTATTCAGGGGCACCCCGTGTAATCTGACAATCTCAGCGATGAACAACTGAGCATACTGACCCGTGGTATAATCTGTCCGCACCGGTAGAAAATGAGCCACCTTGGTCAGACGATCTACAATCACCCAGATAGAATCGTGGCCCCTCTGTGATGTAGGCAACCCTGTAATGAAGTCCATGGAAATACTCTCCCACTTCCACGCGGGTACTTCCAATGGCTGAAGCAATCCTGACGGTTTCTGGTGGTCCACCTTAACCAGCTGGCAGGTAGAACACTTGGCCACAAACTCAGCAATGTCCTTCTTCATCCCACTCCACCAGTATTGTCGCCTCATATCCTGGTACATCTTATCGCCTCCCGGATGGACTGCAAATCGGGACCCATGAGAATGAGTCATCACTTCATGACGTAACTCGGCTCCTTCTGGAACCACCAATCTCCCATTAAACCGCAAACCTCCATCAGAACTAACAGAATAGGACTCAGCACCCTCGGCTAGAAGTCACACAATCTGCTCCTGGCAAAACGGATCTGTGGTCTGCGCCTGTATCACCCTCGTAACAATTTCGGGTGTGACTGACATGACGGATATGAACGAACGGGCTACTGCGTCCTGGTGACCCAACTCCTTCCACTTTGCTTTCCAAACGTCGGCTACATCGTCTACCGGTCTACGGCTCAATGCATCAGCAACTACATTGGCTTTCCCCGGATGGTACTGTATGTCAAACTGGTAGTCTTTCACAAACTCTAACCACCTGCGCTGACGCATATTCAGCTCTCGCTGAATGAACAGGTACTGCAGTGACTTATGGTCTGTGAACAAACGGAATTTCTCTCCCAATAGATAGTGCCTCCAAATTCTCAATGCAAAGACGACCGCTGCTAACTCCAGGTCGTGGGTGGGGTAATTCTTCTCATGCGGATTAAGCTTGCGGGAAGCAAAAGCTATAGCCTTCTCCTCCTACTGGAGTACTCCTCCAAGTCCCCGTAAAGACGCATCAGTGTAAACCAGGTACTCCACACCCGGTTTCGATAAGGCAAGGACTGGTGCTGAAGTAAGCTTGTCTTTCAGCTCATCAAAAGCTAATTGACA
Organism: Sambucus nigra; assembly: GCA_949130495.1. Lineage (NCBI taxonomy): Eukaryota > Viridiplantae > Streptophyta > Magnoliopsida > Dipsacales > Adoxaceae > Sambucus > Sambucus nigra. The sequence continues at coordinate 235,559,889 of OX422214.1, forward strand.
AGCATCATCCCAAACATACGGTATCCCTTTGCGAGTCAAATTCGTCAACGGACCCGCTATCTTGGAGAATCCCTGAATAAATCTCCTGTAGTATCCGGCTAACCCCAAGAAACTACGTACCTCCGTCGGTGTCGTGGGCTGTCCCCACTCCCTCACTGCTGATACCTTACTCGGGTCAACTGCTATCCCTTGCTCAGAAACAACATGGCCTAAGAAATGTACCTCTCGCAACCAGAATCCACACTTCTCGTACTTAGCATACAACTGATGCTCTCGTAGAGTCTGATGAACCTGCCTCAAGTGCTCGGCATGCTCCTCCTCTGAAGGGGAATATATCAGGATGTCATCTATGAAGACAATGACAAACTAATCCAAGAACTCTCTGAACACTCGATTTATTAAGTCCATGAATACGTCTAGAGCATTAGTGAGGCCAAACAGCATCACTCTGAACTCGTAAGACCCATATCTCGTCAAGAATGCAGTCTTTGAAACATCCTGCTCCCTAATACGTAGCTGATGGTACCCCGACCTCAGATTTATCTTCGAAAAGAAATTCGCTCCCCTCAACTGGTCGAACAGATCATCGATTCGAGGTAACGGATACTTATTCCGTATCGTGACCTTGTTCAATTCCCGGTAGTCCACACACAACCTCAGTGAACCATCTCTCTTCTTCACAAACAAAACTGGAGCGCCCCAAGGTGAGGTACTTCTGCGAATGAAGCCCTGACCTAACAGCTGCTCGATCTGATCTCGTAGCTCTCGCATCTCTGCCGGAGCCATACGGTATGGTGCGCGTGCTATAGGTCTCGTATCTGGCAATAAGTCTATAACAAAATCTATCTCTCGACTGGGGGGTAAGCCTGGTATTTCCTAAAACACATCGGAATATTCCCGAACAACTGGGATCGAATCCAAAGGGATCACAACCTCCTTAGAGGTATCCTCCTCTATGTAATACAAATGAGCGGTCGAGCCTCCCTCTGGGCGAGGCATCGCCACTACAAACATCTCCTGCCCCGGAATGGCAAAAACAATGCTCCCCCCGAAGCAATCAATAATGGCTCTATAAGCTGCGAGCCAATCCATACCGATAATCACATCGTGCTCATGCATGTCTAAAACTAACATGTCTGCAGGTAATACCAGACTACCGATCTCTATCCCCACTCCTCGGCATATAAAGAAAATAAGTGACCCACTCCCCAATGGTGAGTCTACACACGTCACTGTGCTCTCTGCTGTGGCTAACAACCCTAAGGCCTTCGCAAAATGAGTAGCTATAAAACAATGCGTGGCCCCCGTATCAAATAAAACCCGACCCATAGTACCATGGATAGGAAACGTACGCTCAATCGCGGGTGGTGCCTATGGAGCTGCTGCCTGGTGGACGTTATAGACATGTCCATACTGTAACTGCCCCTGCTGCACTGGAGCTGCTGGGATGACTGGTAGGGCTGGCGCTTGGGCTGGAGCTGGAAGGGCAGGTGGAAAAAGTGGCCTCTGTGGCTCATTACGGGCTCCCTGCTACTGTGGGGCCCTATCACCTTCTGGGCAATCCTGACGCTTATGGCCGTGCTTGCCGCACACAAAACACCGGCCTCTAAAATTACCTCCCCTCTGTCCCTGCTGACCACGGCCCTGATGGCCGTTACCTCCACGCCATTGGCCCTGTTGGCCCTGATGTGCACGCTGTTGGCCCTGCTGGCCCTGTTGCTGACCCTGCTGTCGGTGCTGACCCTGCTGATTAGGCTGGCCCTGCTGGCCCTGCCTATAACCCCCATTTCCCTGCCTGGGATCACCCGAACGGAATCGCTTAGCAGGGTCCCCCTGATGGGAACTCTGCTCGTTCTGACGAGTCTGTCCATGAGATGGTTCCCCACCGGCACCGTTACCCCCGGTCCTGCCCTGCTGGCTGGACTCTCCTGCTCTCTTTCTTCCTTGAAGGTGGAAGCGGTGATCCTGGCAATGTAATAACGCTGCATTGAGTACATCAGTGAACGTACTCAGGGATAAGTTCCCAATAAGGTGCTGACGGATCCTCCAAGCTAACCCGTCGACAAACAACAAAATCTTCTTGCTCTCAGTAGGTGCCTCATCTGGCACAATGGTGAGAAGTCTCGTGAACTCCTCCTCATACTCTGCTACAGTAAGATTATCTTGCTTCAGATTTAGTAGTTTCCGCCTCATCTCAGTCTGCACTGCAGGTGGAAAATACTTGCGGTCAAACTGCTCCCAGAACATTTGAATAGGGATCGTGTCCCTCTCCCCCAAAGTAGTAGTGGACTCCCACCACTGCAACGCGGCTCCCACCATCTTAAAGGAAGCCAATAACTGCTTTTGTACCTCGGTTCACTCATACATGCGAAGATGCCGCTGGATGTCTTTCTTCCATTGGCTAACTGTGACAATGTCGGAGCTACCAGAGAACTCAGGGGGATGTGCTTTCTGAAAAGCATCCCGAACCCTCTCCCATGCAGATGGAAGCTGCGCTGGTACTGGCGCCACTGCCTGAACCTGGGGTGGAGCCTGCTGAATCACCGCTATCGCGGCATTCACCGCCTGAGCAACTATGGCGGCTACTTCATTAGCATTCATTGTGCCTGGAGCCGGAGCTACTGGTTGCTCGGCCTGGGCACGCCTATCTCTCGGAGCACGTCTCGGAGGCATCTGAAACGTGAATAAAATTTATCAGTCCACAGTTATCATCGAATCTCAAATAGCTGAAGACTTAAACGTAAAAGCAGGAATACAACAATCCTAAAAATAGGGCTCTATAGCAAAAACGTTAAGCTGAAAGCGAAATAAGCCGTACAGATCCTATGGACACTAGAACCTGATGCTCTGATACCACCTGTGACACCCCGCCTAATTAAATACCGGGCGATCACTCCTTTATTAAATTAAATCAAGGTAAACAGTTGGTTCATTCTCAGCATCACTGTCGATAAAAATAACCTTTCCAATTTAACACCCTACATAATTAAGCTAAGTGTCAAAACATTTTCCATACAAAACTTTCCAAAATGTTAATTAAAGAAAAAGGTTTATTTTAATTTAAAACAACATTTCTACAATAAAGAATCACACCACAATAAACCAAATAACATAATACATTCGTCAATCGAATGTTAACAAATGGAACTAAAACCACAAATCCATCCTGAATAAATCCCATAGGACAAAACTGGAAATAAAAGAATTACAAAATCCCAACAACAAATGAAATGATGAAAAGGGCGACACGTACCCAATAAATGAGAATAATAGGAGTGGAGTCAATAACAGAAGCCGTCTACTCAAGTGACCTGCAACTCCCACCTAAGCTGCAGCTCGTCCTTCTCAAGGGATCCTAAGCAAGACGCCCCTGTGGCTGGGCACCTGAAAATATACATATATATATACAAGAGAAAGAGAGAGAGGAAAAGAAACGGGTCAGAGCCCGAAAGTGTGTTTGATTTTAAAATACGTTAAGCAAGTATTTAAATTGATACAGGCCAATGCAAATCATATTAGTTCGACACTCTCTTGAGAAATTCTCACCTTTCTTCTAATGTGCACGCCTATCGTACTAACCTTCCCAAATAATTTAGTTTATCTTAACTTACTCATAAGTTTTTAAAACCGAACGATGACAACGTTTTAAAAAGGTTACTTTCAATATGTAGCACTCCTCTCGTTTTATCTTCATTAAATTATAAAGTTTCCCAGTGTCTTCTCATACTTTCACAAAACAAGTATTTATTATTGCGTCAACAACTATGTCCTACTTATCAAATCACAGTAGGCAGTTTAAAGTTTATAACCTCATATATATATTAACTACTCGTATAATATATATATATAACAGCACCCCAACTAAATCTATGGTGCGGGCATACTCTGCTATCCAATCCCCGTATCGCTCACACAAAGGGAAATACAAGTTCGGAATCACCCTCGAACTGTATTAACATATACAAAACAGCGTTGAGGCGAAGCATAGATTCCAAGTCCAAGGGGTCAGTACATACCCACACGTCTCTTAGGACCGCCCGACTATCAATCTGATAGCCCGTACCTAGGATCTCTAACTTCTAGGGTACGAATCAATATTCCCCATAAAGCAACACAGGATAAGATCGTCCCAGCGCGGTAACCTCAGGGATAGCAAGTAGCGCGGGTACGTTTTTCACATGTATATAATATATGTACACACAATCATATAAATATACCCATTCATCATATTAATATAGGTTCCTCCTGTTACCCATAGTCACAACATTTATCCTTAATTTCCCATTATTATGATTACGTATAAAGTTTCGTCTCTAACCTTAACTTGAAGGGTTTTCTCACTAGTTACGTGACACTCGTGGATTCTATCCATCCAAGTAGCAAAATCAGTAGGTAAACGTCTATTCTCTATCATAAGTATTTGACGTAATCTCTCACTTGAATTACATAGTTTCCTCGTCCTTTAAATAATTGTCCCTAAAATACAAGTATCATCTCATAATAAAGTTCTCAACACTTGATCATATGCCCTATTGGTCTCTCCTATATCCCAAAACATTTTATTCATAAAGTCCAAAAGCTATTTCACGATGAATCATGTTCAATTAATTAAACAAGGGGAAATAAGAGTCTGCCAGGAAGGGTCGATCGATCGAGGTCTGGGGCTCGATCGATCGAACCTTCGATCGATCGAATCTCTAGGCTCGATCGATCGATCAAGCAGGTTTGCGAAATCCTGCAGAAGTGCAGTTACGGGTTTTACCAAAATTCTTCACCCAAATCAATATTTTCCAACACTAATCGTCCCAAAACTCCTACTACAAACATAATAACATATTTCCAGATGTTTTTAACGTTAAGCATGCGTATATCCATCATTAATCATGGTTAAACAACCCAAGATCTCATTTAAACATCAAGAACCCTAATGTTTTCTTAACTTTTGTTCTAATCAGTTTTCTCCAGAATTTCCTTCTAACATATCATCAAAAATTCGTGGGTTAATCATCTACTTTACATAATATTTCCAGAATATGGTTATAATGTTTTCTACATGCAAATCCCTACCAAAATTGGGGTTTTCTTCCATTGATTACACTCCTAATCATTCCTACACTAATATGAATATTGCACCAACGAAAATACGCAAGTTAAACACTTGCCTGGGATTTCATAGGTCTGGTTTCCTGCTGATATTGGTGTGGTTGCGTTCTCCTCCTCGCGATCTACGCGTTAGTGGTGACGGTGGTGCAAATGGTGGTGTTTTTGGCCTTGAATCACCTTGAGAGCTCTCTCATCTCTACTCCAATGGCCGTTCTAGGGTTCTGAATGTTCTAACCCTAAAAGGCTGACTTAAATGCCTGCTAAGGATGGCTGAAATTCGTGGGTTTAATTACCCTATTTTGTAAAATGACCAAAATGCCCTCCCGGGTCACTAATTAAGCCTAAAAACATCCCGAGACCCAAACTAAACCCCCGGGTACACTTTTCTGACTATCTCGACCCTTCCGGACGCGTTGGCGGACTCAAAACGACCATACGAACAACTTATAAAATATTTACTTTTATATCTCAATAATTAGTCCCGACGCGACACGGGCGCGTCCCGACTAAAATTCTCAAAATTGACATTTCATTCACTTGTGACCTTTAATATAACCCATATCATATATTACTATGCTCATTAGTAATATTCGACAATTTTTATATAATTACTAACTCTCGTCACGTTAATAATTATAACATAATTAATTTTCGGATTTTTATTAAATAATTCACTCTCATTAAATTTAATAAAACCCCCAAATTAATATAGCATAAAAATACGGGTTATTACACACGCTAGAAGAAGCGGTGAACCTAGTCGAATCCTTGACCTCTACTTGAATGCTCACCTTTCTGAAGAAGAAATCCCTAAGATCCGTCCAACCATAATCATGCTATTAATATCTCTGTTGAAGTTATGGGAAAAATGTCCCCCTCTCTCTCGTCAACAACGGATCAGCTCTGAATGTTTACCGATAAAGAACCCTCATTTTTCTAGGATTAAAAATGAGCAACCTTTCTCCAACCACTCTTGTCGCACGTGCCTACGACAACACCCTCCAAGAAGTAATGGGATATATCAAGCTTGCAATAGGGGTTAGCCCTATAAATCCTATTGTTGAATTCCAAGTCATCGACATCCCAACCTATTTTAATCTACTGCTCGGACGACCATGTCTTCATAGCATCAAAGGGGTATCTTCTTCCCTTTATCAGAAACTAAAACTCTTCGCCAACAGACAATTCATCACTATCTTGGGAGACAGTGACAACGTCGAGAATGTATGCACTAGTAATCCAGTACTTAAACTACAATACGGGGTGAATGATATGCTTCTGTCAGGATTCCAAGTTGAACCACTCCTACTCCCAGCAGGGGATGACTTCAAAGATAGGGTTTGTCCAAAATATGACCCTCATGGAAACACCAATGTAATCCAAATTTTAAGAACATGCATGTCATGATCAGACTGGGGCTAGGGCGAAGATAGCAAGGGATAATTGAACCTATTATATTGAAGGAGGCCTTTCCTCCCTGTGTCTTAGGCTATCAGCCGTTAGAAGAAGAACACAGATTTATCCATCATCCTCGACTAAAGAGGAGGTTAGAATGCACAAGAACTGTCCCGAGAAATCCCCTAAATGGAAGATTCATCAGAGAAGGTGAAGATTTCCTCTTCTGCGGCTTCCCTGAACCTTGGTATGACCATGTAGACAAAAGGATGAGACCAAGAATGGAGATCTTCTTTTAATATAGCTACCCATGGGCTGAGAGTTCCTAGCACCATGTACAACCACTCACTGAAGAGACCACAACTGATACCGAGGATTCTGAGGGCAGTGACTTCGAGGATTATTTTAATTTACAGACACTGGAGACGACACTCTGCATGATCCACTCAGGGGTTGCATCATTGAATCCATCCTGACTCATTAAAGATGTTGATGCACCTATTCTCAACTGGCATGTTGCACCTGTGCCACCTGCTAATGTTCAACCTAATCCCAATGTTTACCCCTTTCCCCTTTAGTTATTTCCCTTAATTCTAATGTAATTGAGACCTCCTTTGATGATGTTCTCAATGCTATTTTTTCTATCAATGAAATAAATGAAGATTTTGAGTATCTTGTTGTGCCTTATATTAATTGTCTTAATTCTAATCAAACTCTTGATGATGATCATTTTGTAAATGAATAATTCTTAACTGGTCTAAATAAGGTTAATAACAAACAACATAATCGCGTTTAAGTCAATGAAGATGAAATTGTAGTTAGTAATCTTGATTCTAGTAGCCAAATGCACGAGATTAGGATAGGTGCCACCCTTATTGAGCATGAACGTGCACAACTCGAAGAACTACTAAAGGAATTCTTGGATGTCTTCGTATAGTCCTACAATGATATGCTCGATATTGACCCTGAGATAGCCGAGCATGAGATTCCAACTCTCCCGGACTGCAAACCGATCAAATAGAAACTTCGAAAGCTTCGCACCAAATGGTCACTCAAAGTTAAAGAAGAAGTAGTCAAGCAACTGAATGTGGGCATTATTCGTGTGATCGAATATCCCAACTGAATAGCCAATATCGTACCCGTGTTGAAATCTTGAGGGAAGGTTCTCATGTGCATCGACTACTGAGACTTGAACAAGGCCTCTCCGAAGGTTGATTACCAGTTACCCAACATCGACATAATTATGGACAATACGGCCAGTCACGCTCTCAAGTCATTCGTTAACAGGTTTACCAGATATAATCAGATCAAGATGCACCCATATCACTAAGAGAAAACTGCATTCATCACCCCTTGGGGAACCTTTTGCTACAATGTCATGCCATTTGGTCTTAAAAATGCAGGGGATACCTACCAAAGGGCTGCCATAACCATTCTGCATGATCTGATACACAAGGAAGTCGAGTTCTATATAGACGACGTGATTATCAAGTCCAAGACTAGGGAAGACCATGTCCCCACTCTCTGAAAGTTCTTCGAACGACTGTGACATTACCAGATGCGGCTCAACCCACAAAAATGTGTCTTCGGAGTCACTAAAGGAAAAAATTTGGGATTCATGGTTAGTGAAAAAGGGATAGAAGTAGATCCTGCTAAACTAAAAGCCATACTTGAGATTCCACCACCTTGAACGGAGAACAAAGTATGGTGATTCCTTGGGAAATTACAGTACATCAGTCGATTCATCGGCCAATTGACTTCCATATGTGAACCCATATTCAAACTCCTCTAAAAGGATTCAACAAAAGTCTGGAATGAAGTTTACCAAGAAGCCTTCAACCGAATCAAGCAATACCTAACCCAGCCCCTAGTGCTCATGCCCCCGCAGCCTGATCTTCCCTTACTCCTATACCTAACCATAACTGATACTACCGTTGGGGCTTTGCTATCCCAATACCTTGAAGAAACCCGCAAATAGAGATCCATCTACTATGCTAGTCGAAAGAGGGTCGGTTACGAGGTTAACTACACCGCCTTGGAAAAATCATGTGTCGCTCTTGTGTGGGTTACCCAAAAGTTACAGAACTACAATCTCGCATTTCCCATCAAGCTTTTATCCCGAATGGATCCCATAAAGTACTTGCTCGAGAAAACAGCCATGTCCAGCCAAATGGCCCATTGGTTGATGCTCCTACCCAAATTCGATATTACCTATGCCACGCGAAAAGCTATGAAAAGAAGAGCATCTCTGACTACCTTGTTGACTACCCTATAGAAGAGGCCAATGTCTGGATATCTGAATTCCTTGATGAGAATATCCTCTATACCTCCCAATAAGACCTTCGATTGCAAATGTTCTTTGACCACCCTGCCAACAAAAAAGGGTATGGCATTAGGTTCCTCCTAATTTCCCCTGATGACTCTCACACTCCCATCGCTATCAAGATGGACTTTCCTTGCACCAATAGTATGACTGAATACGAGGCTCACACGGTAGGCCTTAAAGTTTCCCTCAAGAAAGGAATTCGATACCTCGATGTCTACGGGGATTCATCCCTCGTCATCGGTCAAGTACTTAGAAAATGGAAAGTCAAGGACGAGAAACTCTTACCCTTCCATTCCCAGCTTGAAGAGCTGGCTTCCAAATTCTAAGAAATCACCTTCCACTACCTTCCCCGAGCAAAGAATAACCTAGTCGATGCCCTTACTACCTTAGCCTCCATGATTGGCATACTGGAGGGAATAACACTGGCCCCTTTCCTAGTCCAAAAATAAGACAAACCAACCCACTGTTACCACATTGAGCTCATCATGGAGGAAGATCCCGAAATAGCCGACCGCTGGTACTATGATATTTGGCACCTCCTCAAACATGGCAGGTATCCCCAAGGATATGATAAGAAAGACTGAGTGACTCTCCGCAGACTGGCTATCCAGTACATTGTCTATGATAAAACACTATTTAAGAGAAACTTCGATGGAATTCATTTGCACTGCATTGCAGGGGCTGACATTAAAGAAATGATGCAAAAAATCCACAGCGGGTATGAATGGCCACATGCTCGCCAAAAAGATCATCCAACAGGGTTACTACTCGACTACTATAGTTCAAGATTGAACACTCTACGTTCGAAGATGATTCAAATGCCAATAATTTTCCAACCTACAGCACTTACCCCCACGAGAATTGTAGAACATGACTTATCCCTGGTCGTTCTCCACATAGGGCATTAATGTCATAGGAAAAGTTACACTGAAAGAATCCAACGGGCATGAGTTTATCCTAGTCTCCATTGACTACTTTACAAAATGGGTCGAAGCCGAGTCATACTCAGTTCTGAATGCCAAGTAAATCATATTATACCTCTTCTCCCTACACTTTAGAAATTCATTAATGTGTGTGTGGTCCTTCCAAATTAAAATGCAATGTTAATGCACACATTATATTTCCCATGGCCTCTAACAAAATCTTTTATCATGTTCTGCATGCCTGGAAAAACATCATCTGCCGATATGGGGTCCCACACGAGCTGGTATCAGATAACGGGTTACACTTCGAGGCAAAAGCTCTATAAGTAGTCGACGAGTAAGGAATTTAAAGACACAAATCTTCTCCATACCGACCTCAGACCAATGGCGCAGTCGAGGCAGCCAATAATAACCTCAAAGACATTATCAGCAAGATGACTGAGAGTTATCGATATTGGACCGATAGGATCCCTTATGCCCTCTGGCGCTATCGCACGTCAGTTCGAACCTCTATTGAGTCTACCCCTTACTCTCTAGTCTACGGCATGGAAGCAATCCTACCCGTGGAGCTGGAAATCCGTTCGCTGCACGTCATGCTTGAAAGCAAGGTCAGCGAGGAAGACTGGCACCAAAGTCATCTTGACGAGCTGTACCTCTTGGATAAAAGAAGGTTGAAATCTCTATATCACATATAAGGGTACCATAGCCGCATAGCGCGGTCATTCAATAAGAGAGTCAAGGACCGCGGTGTTTGAGAAGGGGACTTAGCCCTCAAAGAAATAGTAGAGCCCATCTGGGACCCCAGAGGGAAATTCAAGCCCAATTGGAGCGGTCCCTACCTTGTGAAGAAGATCCAGTTAGGTGGCATCACTATGCTCACCGACCTTGATAGAGAAGAAATGACGCGTCCAGTCAACCTGGACCATCTCAAGAAATTCAACCCCTAGTCCAAAATCTCGGAGCACTATGACTCTTCTCATCTCCCTTCTATTCCATTCTATTCTAAAAATAAAATGAAACTCTTTATTCCCCCTAATCAGAACTATGCGGGCCCTGATCCTCTAAAAATCTAAATCTTGCAAAAAAATGAATTTCAAAAAAATTTCAAAATCCTCAGAGGTACTTAAGCAGCTTATTCGTTTATATGAGCATGGCCCCCTTCTTTTTTATAAAATGCTATTCTTTTCTTATCCCCGAGAACAATAGTTCATTTGAACACATACATGAACAAAAGGATTATGTACGCCTTAGCGGTTGGAATGGATAATTCAAAATGCAAAGGTAATTAAGAGGCACAACTAGATGATCAAAAACTTATTTATTTTATTATCTTAAATTTCAATAGGATTACATCGGTGTAGGGAGTTAAACAACTTCCATTGTCAGCCTCCTCCTACCTTCCAAAAACTAAGCCCCACTATTCCTAAAGTAACCCCTCCAATTATTCCCATAAAAACATAAAAATGCACCCATTATAAAAAAGCTTCCCAAAGCCCTACCCGCAACTGCGAGAGGAACCGGTCCCATCATCACCTATATTTTGGGGTCCCCAAACCTCCCCCGCCTAAATGGATTATCACAATCGCTCCATAGAGTGATAAGACCGGACCAGCCTCAGGAAAATCACAACACCTCCCTCCATGGTGTTAGATATGGAAAAACACCTTTGCCTAGTCTCTACAGCCAATATCTTGGCCACTACCTTCTTCCACAACCACTTCATGTAGTCCCCGGAGACGTGCCAGACTCTACCAATAAACTGAGAAGGACAGTTCGACGGACGATGATTCTCCCACAAAGATCCAAGCCGCATGCGCATATGCTCCGTCAGGTCCTCCACAAGAAAGAAAATCGGTGTCCGTGGTGGCACAATTTACTCCCAACTAAATTGGCACAATAGTCGCCAGGGAAAGTATAAAGAGGTCTGTCTGAGGCTAACCAACGGAACATATTGGTACTCCCCGAGTTCCAGAAAGGGTAGAAGCTCCCCCCACCAAGGCACTGAGCAACGTAAGTCTCGAGCCCCGTGATCTACAAACCAGTTCCCCCAACTCTTAATGTCCAGGCCTAAGCTAATGAAATAGCATAAGAAGAAGTTTGGAACTACCGACAAAGGATACTCAGGTGGAATCCCCATACGAAACCTGTCTGATAGCCACATGAATAACACCACAAGGCTACCCCTCAGAAAGGCGGAATGACCATCCCGCCAGGTATCAAGACCTTTCAAAGTCTTCGCCAGTATCACCGCCGTAGTATTACGACGGTACGACATCCAAGAAATGATATCCGCAAGTATGGGGTCCACCATCATTTCCCCAGTCACCAACAACACTTTTGAAACTAGTCCCAGAATAACGTCCCCAACATAGACGGCATCACCCACATCCCGTGAATGCACGGATCGCAGCATCGTCGAAAGAGAAATCCTTCCTCTTATAACCAACGGCCTAGCTGTCGAAGGTGAGGTATGAAGAAGTCCAACCAATAATTCCCTAGGAAAAAAGGAAAACTCAAGCAAAGCTGCAACAACGCTGGGATTTATCCCCGCGATGGCAGAAAATTCCTCATAGGTAGGACAAATTTCATCTAATCCGAAGCGAAAGACATGATCCTCGGGGTACCAGAACTCAACTGCCACCATCAGCATATTCCACTAAATGGGTCGAATACGCCACAAAGAGACTCGCCGCATGTGGAAGGCGTCATAGTCAACATTATAAGAACACATTGCTTCCAAGGCTTTGAGGTAGTTGGCGAACTCAATGCTACCAGGGAGAGCCATCTTGCAAAACAAGAAGATAATAGGGAAGTAAGAATGTGAGAAATAAAGAAAATGAAAGTGTGAGGAGAAAAGCCCCATTCACACCCCTATTTATACTTAAAAATTTTAAAGCAAAGAGAAGAAACCCTGCAGAAATTGGAATAAAACTTTCCCCACCAAATACCAAGAAATTGAAGAAAGTGAAACCAAAGTCGTGGGTTGATTGGACTAGACTGATGTGCCGATAGGCAGGACATGGGTCATATCGATCAGCAACCCCCTATTTTGCGAAAATTCCCTTTTTCCTCTTTTTTACAAAATAAAAAAACTCAATAAAAGCAATTTTTATTTTAAGGGAATTCTGAATTTCATCATGCTTTTACTTATCCCATTTTAAAATAAAATCCTTCTCAAATCAACTTTCAAATACTTTTTATAGTCTCAGCAACAAAGTAAAAAGAGCCTGTGCATTAATCACCGAAGTAAGAATTAATAAAAACTTCATCTTTATTTGCATATATTTTTCTGTGTTACATTGACATCTTGTAGGAAAAACAAAATAATAAAACAACGGGACTCAGCCCAAACCCATTTTCTTTCTCTCTCTCTTCACCTACAAAATCTCTCCCTCTCTCTTCTTTATCTATTTTCTCTCTCTAAGAGCCTCTATCCCTACGGCGCGCTCTCTTCCCCCTGAGGCGAGATGATACGCCACCACTTCCACGACTCAACCCTTCCCCGGACGAGGTAGACGACACCAAGCAAGAAGGAACCAGAATTGCATCCTTAATATGGGAAGTCACTAAAGATATATAATCCCTAATATCCCTTAGCCAAGTGGTGGAGACGCGAATGTGCTGCAAAAGAAAACAGAAAAATCGAATCAGTCAAGTCTGAAAGAAGAAGAAAAGAATCAGGAAATCAAAAGACAATGAAACACAAAGTGTACCTTAGGACGAAGGACCTCCTCTATCAGGCCCAACTCCTACGGGTCCATCACAATGGGGTGATGCTGTAAACTCATCGACCCTCCATCAAATCACCGAATATTGTAACTAGGAGAGAACAGTCGTACAAAGGGAGACTTCTTTGACTATCGGTTGGACCTCCGCTATCGGTACATCTGCCATAAGTCCCCAATAGAGTCATCCTTCAAAGATACCAATTGTGTGTTTAACCCAATCACCTTATAAAACCACGTCTGCAAAGGACAAAGGACAACATTTAAGAAATCAGGAAAAAGCGCATGAAGGAAAATGCGAATGCATAAAGGAAAAATGTCAAAAAATAAAGAATACCTACAAAAGATATGTGGCTCCAATAAAAGATTACCGACAACACTGGTTGAATGCATCAAAAGAATAATAAAGGGTTGCCAAGGTCAGGATCCCCCAATTGTAAAGGAGGATGTCCGAAAACGCCCTCAAGAACAGCAAAAACCACACGTGGACGACGTCGCCACTCGTTGACACCAGAAAACCTCCCAGCACAAGAAGAATAAACAAATGGGCCATCTGACGCACCTACAGCCCATCGCTCTCATCAATCCTCCTCCTAAGAAACATCTCCCTCAACAGAGATAAAATGAGAGAGTCCCTAGAAACCACCCTCTACACATAACCTACGGTCGTCGTCACCGCCTTCGGCGTCACCCTTAGCATCCTATCCACCTCAATCTGAGCACCATCGCAATCCAGCTCTAGTAGCTGCTGCACATCAATGGGAGTTACTGTCATCTCCCCAAAGTCAAAATGGAATGTGTGGGTAGTGTCCCACCACCTCTCCCCCAGAGCACACAGAACGGACGTAGAACGAGGCGTCTCATCCAAAGCAGACGCTGGTATCCCAAAACCGACTGATGACACCATCCAGCGCACCATAGATGGAAGGTGCTCCCAAACATCCTTAAGCCCTGTCATCCCTCGGGCACGTATAGTCGACGTGGAGACGTCAGACTATCGAAGAAATAAAGAAAACCATTGTCAAGTTCAAGAAATAAAGAAATCTTGTCAAGAAAAAAGGAAAAGAATACCAAAGGTCATTCGATACTTACATAGCCACCAGGGTTCACCACCCTAGAAGAACAATGATGCGAGGGCTCACATAAAAGAATCCGATCATCCACCACCGGCTCAAATGCATCAAATGAGTTCCCGTTGCCCAGTGCAAGGGGCACCCTAGCCCTCCACTCTAACCCTACTCAATTACCGGCATTAATCCATGCCATGTGGGTAGCACTGCTTGAAAACTCAGCCATCTCTTGACTTTGGAATGTCGAAACGATTTACAGAAGATAATTGCAGAAGAAGGCAAGTCGAAAACTGCCACCGTTGATCGGCACTATCCCTCCACCTGCTCGAGGCACCCCAAAAGACCGTATCACTGCCATTTGACACCCTTCCATTTATGCCAATCGGCACCCCATTTAAAATTTCGTACAAAAAGTCCAAAAAAAAATACCAGAAAATCCCGAAAAATCCCCGAAAATTTTCTAAAATCACCAGATTAATTTTAAAACCTTTTTCACCAAGAAAAACATTTGTTTACATCCCCAGCGGAATTCTAGTAAATAATACTCCCCGACAATGTCTCCAAAGGACGCTCCAAAAAATTCAAAAAATCCCCAGCTCAAAATCCTCTGATCATTCCCTCTTACCCAACGGAACTTAAAACCAAATGCTTCCCCCAAATCCCTAGAGAAAGATCACACATACCCAATGGATCCCCCAAACTTCCTAAAGAAAAAATAAGCTCGTAGAATTGTCTTTGTCCCCAGAATTGGTCACCCTAAATAAGCCCTCAGAATTGGCTTCGACCCGCAGAATTGGTCACTTCTATCTTAAGCCCTCAGAATTGGCTTTGACCCGCAGAATTGGTCAGCCCTATCTTAATCCCTCAGAATTGGCTTTGACTCGCAGAATTAGTCACCCCTATCTTAAGCCCTTATATTTGACTTTGACCCTCAGAATTGGTCACCCCAAATAAGCTCGCATAATTGGCTTCGACCCTCCAAATTGGTCATTTCTACCTAAACCCTTAAAATTAACTTCGACTCTCAGAATTGATCGCTTCTACCTAATCCCTCAGAATTGGCTTTGACCCGCAGAATTGGTCACCCCTATCTTAAGCCCTCGGAATTGGCTTCGACCCGCAGAATTGGTCGTCTCTATCTTAAGCCCTCAGAATTGGTCGCTTCTATTTAAACCCGCAGAATTAACTTTGACCCTTATAATTGGTCACCCCAAATAAGCCCGCAGAATTGTCTTCGACCCTCATAATTGGTCGCTTATACTTAAACCCTCAGAATTGGCTTCGACCCTCAGAATTGTTCACCCCTATCTTAAGCCCTCAAAATTGGCTTTGAC
Organism: Sambucus nigra; assembly: GCA_949130495.1. Taxonomy (NCBI): domain Eukaryota; kingdom Viridiplantae; phylum Streptophyta; class Magnoliopsida; order Dipsacales; family Adoxaceae; genus Sambucus; species Sambucus nigra. The sequence continues at coordinate 235,575,765 of OX422214.1, forward strand.
CCTCAGAATTGGTCGCTTCTACTTAATCCTGCAGAATTGGTCACTTTTATTTTAAGTCCTCAGAATTGGCTTCAACCCTCAGAATTAGTCAACCCAAATAAGCCCACGGAATTGGCTTCGACCCTCAAAATTGGTTGCTTCTACTTGAGCCTACAGAATTGGCTTCAACTCGAAGAATTGGTCACCCCTAAATAAGACCGTAGAATTATTTTCTTCTATCTTAAGCCCTCAGAATTGGTCACCCCAAATAAGCCCACAAAATTGGTTTCGACCCTCATAATCGGTCACTTCTACCTAAGCCCGCAGAATTGGCTTCGACGTGCAGAATTTGTCGCTTCTACTTAAGCCCCCAGAATTAGCTTTGACCCGCAGAATTGTTCATCCCTATCTTAAGCCCTCAGAATTTTCTTCGACCCTCAGAATTGGTCACTTCAACTTAAGCCCTCAAAATTGGCTTCGACCCGTAGAATTAGTCGCTATAATTTAGATCCTCAAAATCAACCCCGACCCACAGATCTGGTCACCTCCTTACTCCTCACCTCCTCTAGGTCCTCAAAATTTTCTCCCCCAACATCACTTTAGGTCCTCAGCATCGACCTCGACCCTCTGAATCGGTCATCCTCATCCCTTAGGTCCACAAGAATCGACCTCTATCATGTGGTGTCTATTCGACGTCTATCATTTGTTCCAAGATCTCTCGTCGAGGGGTTATATAGACACCACATTTTAGGACCCCCTAGATCTCCCTTTAGATCCCTAGCACCTCCCCATCTCAACGTAACCCCTAGGTCGCACTCCGAGTATCGATCTAGAGACCATCGGGTGCCCCCGAGCCCCGTTTGACTCCGGTCAACTCTATCATCAGAGAAAAATATCTTTGAAGGTATTTGAATACCCTTTCCAACGGTTCACACCGTGCATAAATTGGTAGAATGGTTCAGACGAACGAACCATTTTATTATCGAAGATCGATTCGGAGGCCACCGGGCACTCTCAGTCCCCGATTTGACCCCAATCAACTTCAGCGTCAGAGAAAAATCTCTTTAAATCTTCGAAGGGCACTGAAATACCTTTCCAACGGTCTGCCCCATGTGTGAAATAGCATAACCATTCGGATGAACAATCAGTTTTCCCCCGAAAAATAATCCGGAGGCCACAGGGTCCTCCTGAGCTCTGCTTGACAAAAGTCAACTCTTCAGCTCGAATGAGACTGAATGAATCTCTGAAGGGAACTAAATACCCTTTCTAACGGTCCACCCCATGCGTGATTCTGACTTACGGTACAGACGAACGATCTGTTTTGCTCCAAGAGGTCCCCGTGCGCTTCTAAGCCCTAGTTAACCAAGGTCAATCTTCCAAACTGAGCAAAACTCTTTGGAATGTCGAAGTAAATCTCCTAAAATTTTCAACGGTTTGCCTCGTGCATGATTCTAGATTACCATGTGGATGAACGATCCGTTTGCGTCCGACGATCTCCCGTCCAAAGGATCGACGCGCGCTTTCGAGCCACATTTGACCCAAAGTTAACTCTCAGACCCGGGATAAGTCCCAAAGACCCTTGAAGGTCTCTGAAATACCTTTCTGATGGTATGCCCCGTGCGCTATTCGGATCAACAGTTTGTGTTCTACGACTGTTTTTCAAGGAAAATCGGCACGGGACTACCAATTGGCGGGTCCTGATCCTTGCCTATCGGCACTGTGCCTGGGGTCACATGCCGATAGGCACCCCCAGGGGTAGACCGATCAGCACCCCCCTTACCCTATAAATAAGGCCCATGACCTCACTCCAAAAACACAACAGATCCATCAGTGATCTCAGCAACATTCCCTCGAAATCAGTGAGGTTCCTCGTATGAAGTTCCATCCAAGCTTCACTACACCAAATCTGCCCATTTGTCAAGGTCATTGACCTTGACAAATCCAACTTGTCAAGGTCAATGACCGTGACATTTCGAGGCGAGACAACTTTTTTTGTCACGGTCGTGTCACGGTCATTAACCTTGACACAAAACTCGCGTTTTGTGTCACGATCGTGTCGCGGTCAATGACCGTGACACGTTCGTCACGGTTATAAACTGTGACTAAGCCGTGACCCTTTTTAAAAAAATTGTCACGGCCATTGACCGTGACACGTCCGTGACAACTTTGTGTCACGGGCTTGTCACGGTCAATGACCGTGACAATTCTGGGCAGAATTTAAAAAAAATCTGCTGGGCAGTATGGCCACCGCCACTGCCCAGCAGTATATTTGTACCTGTTATAGCAACCTTGTACCTGTTCCAAACATCATATATCCAACACAAACAAAAGATAATGCAAATATATATTCATGACGATATAATCCAAATATTCAAAGTAAAAATAATATACATGACGATATAATCCAAATATAATTAAAATGGACAAACTTAAAAATAATGTTACTACATGTCTTGGATAATACTGAGGAGGTGAGTAGGCTACACGACATACGAATTGACGCACTCACTAATATACGTCGTGCCGCATTGTTCGCGCAACCACAATAGGGAGTTCTCCATCTCTTGAAGCACACGTCCATGGACTATTCCACCCTCGACGATATTCGGGTCCCTCAACCCCCGCCCTATCGGCTGGCCATCAAATACGTCCAATATGAACACGCTCGGACAATGGTCTGTTGGAGGGCGTCAAATAGGGAAGTGGATCGTCAAAGTATGAACGTTTCGGTGATGAAGCAGCGAGGTCCACATCCTCGTCATCCTGCGTCTCGTCCTCCCGCACCTCCTCCTCCACCGCCTTCTTCTTCTCCTTCCCTTTCCCTTTACGGTCTCCACCCAACGTACGCTTCATGAATGCGTACATATCTTGGACCGTCGCCTCCAAACGGGACAGCTTCGCGTCGTGTGAATCCACCGTTCGAGCCAACCCGGTGTTGCTCGTCTCCAATCCAATGATCCTAGATTTGGCCACCCGCGAGCTCACTCCCCTTGTCCTCCCCTTGCAATCAGAGCCAAGCACTTGGCTGAGTGCGTCTGTGGACAAAGATGCCTTGTTGGCATCAGACTGCGACTCATGCACTTCCTTAAGCTTTGCCTGAAACGACAAAAAGCACATGATTAGTAAAATAAGTAAACTAAAAAATTATAACGTAATTAATAATAATTAAACTGTCGGATTACTTACAATCGTGGCCGCGACGCTCGGGGACACCTCATTGTCCTTCCCCTTCTTCGTCCGAAGAGCCACATAAGTATCGAGCCTATGTGGCTTACCCCCTGGCCCACTCCCTACCCCCTGAAATAAAATAAAGTAAAGTAAAATTAGTATCGGCCCCGCAAAGTAAAATAATATACAATAATATATTTCTGTAGTTATAGATAAATTAAATCTTACCTGCATCCTATGCTCCACCTCAGCGTAAGAGGTCCGGCCGGAGTAGTGCACGTCCGTCTTTTTAGCCCGATTTTCCCTCCCCGATTGGCGAGATGCCAATTGTCGATCCTCGATCTCATTGTCAATGAACTTTTGCCATTGTGCCAATGAGATCGGCTCCTTGGGCGGGACGGATCCGCGCCATTGTAAAATGGACTCTCGTGTTTTTCCAAAGTACCGTGTCCTCATATTTTTCTTCCACGTCTTGTGTTGCTCCCTCAACTTCTCCAAGACGGAATCGTGTAGCTTTGGATCCAAGTTGAATTGTTCCTGTCCAACAAATACAATGTTAGTTGCGAATAAATATAAATATAAATATAAATATAAATATAAATATAAATATAAATATAAATATAAATATAAATATGAAATTGAAATTGAAATTGAAATTGAAATTGAAATATTCATATAAATATTACCTGTAGTGCCGCCCAAACAGCTAACTTCAGCTCATATGGCACCTCCTTCCAACTCATAAACCCCGGGCCGATGACCGTCTTTAGCAGCTCGAGGGATCTCGCTAATAGCTCCGACGTGTTTTCGACGGTAATCCCAAATTTTCCATATTTGGGGAGCCTAGGGGCGGAGGAGCCCTCGTCGCCTCCCCTACCACCGAACCCAGACGACATCATCATAAACAGCATCATCATCTTCGCCTTAACATCTGAAGGAGACATTTTTGTTGTAAAAAAAATGTTATTAGTACAGATAAAAAAAATGTTAATAGTACACATTTCGTTTTACCTAATTGAATATATTGAATTAATAGTACAGATAAAAAAATGTTTCGTCTATATTATAACGTATGTGTAAGTTCCGTCACACACACACACACCACCCCTACCCACCCCACCCCCACCCCCTCCCCCCACCACGACCGTGACAACTACATATATTATTTATCAATAAAATTATGACATGAGATAATTATAATTGTAGCATAAATTTCATTATCATAAAGGGATAAATCCAACCAAGTACAAAGATTCTACAAATTAAAGTGAGAATTAAATTTAATACTTTCTAACAACATGCATGTATATGGATTCTAACTAATGATATTCCTAAAAACATACAATTGGCAACATTTTGTGAATTTACTAAACTTTATATAATATTATCAAATTCTATTAAAAAATTATCTAGGGTTTTACCTAATTGAATTAATTTCATGAATAAAATTATTATCAATTTAAATGAAAATATCAATTACTATCCAATATTTTTGAATGAAATATTTATTTTGAATGAAAATATCAATTATTATCCAATTGCTATCCAACTATTATCAATTATTTATTTTGAATGTATATAATATCCAAAAAAATAAATGTAAATAATATTCAAAACCCCACCCACCCCCACCCCCACCCCCTCCCGATGTTTATTATCAAATTATTATCCAACTATTATCAATTATTTATAAAATTGATGTGTACTTTTAGTGTTGTGTATATATGTTAGTTGATGCCATTATATTTTTAGCCTAATTAGATTCTAAGGTTATCTCAATTTATATTTTTCTTTTTCTATCTAATAATTTTCAACGTAAGAGCACAGTACATAACGTATGTGTAAGTTCCGTCAATACCATTTCGTTTCAATTGTGTAATATTATATTTTTTCCAAATATTTAAAGAGTTATTAAATGGGTGCCCCACCCCCTGCCCCCTCCCCCCGCCACCCCCACCCCCTCCCGATGTTTATTATCCAATTATTATCCAACTATTATCAATTATTTATAAAATTGATGTCTACTTTTAGTGTTGTGTATATATGTTAGTTGATGCCATTATATTTTTAGCCTAATTAGATTCTAAGGTTATCTCAATTTATATTTTTCTTTTTCTATCAAATAATTTTCAACGTAAGAGCACAGTACATAACGTATGTGTAAGTTCCGTCAATACCATTTCGTTTCAATTTTGTAATATTATGTTTTTTCCAAATATTTAAAGAGTTATTAAATGGGTGCCCCACCCCCACCCCCACCCCCTCCCCCCTCCCCCCGCCACACACACACACACACCTACGCACCTACGCGCGTGCACACACACACACACACACACACACCACCCCTTGCCCCCCTCCACCACCCCCTCCCCCACCACACACCACCACACACACACACACACACACACCCCACCCCACCCCCTGCCCCCCTCCATCACCCCACCACACACACACACACACACCCCACCCCACCCCCTGCCCCCCTCCACCACCCCCTCCCCCACCACACACCACCACACACACATATACACACACATACACACACATATACACATACATACACATACACATACATATACACACGCACACACATATACACACGCACACACATATACATACACACATACATATACATACACATATATATAAATGGAAGAGAGAGAGAGAGAGAGAGAGCAGCGGAGAGAGAGAGAGAGAGAGGGAGGGAACGGCGGGAGGGAAAAAAGAAGGGGGAAAGGGTTTTTGCTGCGAACATTGTCACGGTCGTGTCACGGTCATTGACCTTGACAATTATTTAAAGAATTGTCACGGTCAATGCCACGTCCATGACAAGTAAATTTGTCACGGCCTTGTCACGGTCATTGACCGTGACAATTAGTTGTCACGGTCGTGTCAAGGTCAATGACCGTGACATAAAATGCGTGTTTTTTGTCACGGTCAATGACCTTGGCAAGGCTGGCCGGCTGAAAGGTGACAATTTGCCCATTTTGGTGTAGTGCTTACATTCTCATCCTTTTCATACCCAATTTGGAAAAATATCCTTCTCTCTCATCAACATCCATCAACACTCAAGGGAGTTCATCCAATATCAAAGATCAAGCTTCAAAGAAGGTCCAATTCCGTCCCCCTCTCTTTAAATTCCGTGTTTTTGCATAATAAACATTAGATTCATAATCTAGTTCTTACTTTGGTTCATACACATTAATATCTACACTTTTATTAGTATATTGCACATACTTTATTTTCTACAAAAATCCAAACAATAAATAAAAGAGGGTTACACTCGTAAATTCCGAACAGAATTATCCATCACACTTTTTCCAAAATCAAAACAACACACTTTCTACACATACACGTATAATAAAATTCCATTTGAATCTATGGGATAAACCCCACCCCTGTGCTACATTCGAACTACGTGAACTTTGATGCCTTTATAGGCTACGTAGGCATCTCGGATTAAAATTTGAGACTTGAGTCCAATTTCTCAAATTTCCTAATTTTCTAAAACCTCCCATTTTCATATATATATCAGTTTGCGTTTCATCCAACACATAATATCGTTCCCTAATAACGATCAATATCATGATGAGCGCACAAATCATACTTTCTAAATATGTTATTTTGGGAATATTCTTATGGATGACCTTACTCTACCTTGTTCATGGTATGAGTTGAATAAATTCGATCTCCATTATATAAACACGCTCACACACTTCACGGGGATATAAAAAGGAAGATAATAACAGTAGCCCATGAGAGGTCGAAAGGGCGAGATGGGTGCCTAACACCTTCCCATTCCATAACTTAGCCCCCCGACCTTCGAACTATAGGTTTCGTATGTATCAGTGTGTCCTTAATGCCGCTCTCTCAGAGTGGCAACATGTTTTTTTGCCTATTTTGTGCAAAATAGGCTGGCGACTTTATCTCTTCACATTTACCCCTACACCGATGACGGTCCAAGCAACCTTCCCAAGAGAGGTGCGAGACCGCGGCGCGGCCTTCTCGAAGGGGGAGACGTATCTACCTCTATCTCTCTCTCCTCCTCCCCCAAGGTGCCGACCCGGGATGGCCATAATATATATATATATATATTGTGTGATTGACTATATATGAACACACCTACTCTAGTATGCTATCGTTAGAGGTTGCGCATAGTTGGCGGTCCATCGTGGCATTGACCAGCAGGTGTTGGATTGTTTCCCCAGGTCATAGTATTGTTGCATGATCACTATCCGTATGGAAGGATAGATGTTGGTTTAGAGTCCAGTTGGGTGTGATGTTGTATGGTTACGACCCACGGATGTATGTTTATGACCGACTCCATTATGTGTTTACATTTTGGGATCGCTGGTGAGATTTCGACCTGACAGTGGCCCAGGAGTGGTACGTGATATACTTGGTGCCTAATAGTGTACTAGGGATGCATCTAGGAGGTAAATCTCGGGGATGCTATGTATGTACATATAAGGAGTGATATATGTATATGTGTTTAAATGATTGTGTGAACATCTAAGTGTAGCTAGTGTATGGTTACGTTGCCTATGTAGGGAGACAAATATAATTGAGAAAACCTAAGTTATAATGTATGAATTAACTATGTAGTATATAGTATGGGGCATCGTATGGGCGACACGGATGGGCTGGATGGTTAGCGGATCAAAGTATGTTAAGGATGGGCTAGTAGTTTGCAAATTATAATATGTTAAAGATGGTTAGACAAGTTAGGCGGGGTAGAATGACTAGGAAAATAATATAAATGCATTAGGTGTGCACTGTAGATGAGGAGTGAGAATAATCTCATGTGAGTGCGACACCAGGTGAACATGAATATTTCTTGCTGCATTATTATTATTGTTGCATTTAAATACTTGCAACTTTTTTTAAAATATTTTGGGCGCCGACCCATATCAAAAATATTTTCAAAACATTTTAGGTGCTCAACCACAGGTTCGTTAAGGATAGCCATTCCATTTCAGTCAGACGAGGTTGCAGCAGTTGTGGATGCTTGCCGGACTTGATTAGATGCTTTTATCATTTCGATCTAGATTGGTTTGCACTTCAGTATTTCTCTTTGGGCATGTCGACCACAGTTGGACAGTTTATTATTTACATTATTTCAGTTGAGTATTTATATGATTGTATTCTAGATACCGAAAGTTTATTTGGTTTATTTATTTATGTTATTATTACTCTTTGCATTCAGTCACTATGGGTGTTTATATTTATATTGTTGAATGGTTTCATGTATGCATGTTAAGAAGATTTCAAAATTCACACTAGACTAAATAAGTTATTAGTTTAATTAATTGGTTTTCGACAGTGATGCTAAGAATAAAATCATATATGATTCCAATCTAATTTAATAAAAGCCTGATCAACTGGTATTAGACTAGGCGGGCTGTCACATGAATATGTTGGGATCCACAAACCATCAAGTTTATAAGGAGGACTCTGATAATTGAGGCAACATGGATTGTACCAGTTCCATAATTTGGAATCATTTAGCACCTTGGAAATTGCTAAGGCATTGAGCCAAAAGTTCTTGTATGCAACATTCTGACCATAACTCAAGGCAACATCTAAGCTGAGAAGAGACACATTGTAGCCATGTAATACCTCACATTTTCTATCATTTAATCATTTTATTAATTAGGAATTCAACTATTACTTAACGTAAATTGGTAATATTGCATGTTTAGACGATGATTCTATGTGCATAATACGTGATTTAAATTTTATTTTGCACATTAAGTAAATTATTTGTGCCGCTACGTACAAAATAATTAATTAGTAGTTTTATATTACGTCATGAGATTTTACCGCAAGATATGAGGTATAACCAATTAGAACAGAGTCCAGAGTTATACGGAGACTCGATTATATATTTTTATAATCTTTAGTTGGCCCCGGGGGGTAGGTATACCCTTAAGCTATGTTTTGGGTCATTTTGTGTAGCATTTTGGTCCTATTTGGCAACCCGAAATTAGGCATTAAGTGGAGGTGTATAAATTAGAGTTATTAATTAGTATTAAGACTCTTTAATTAGTCTTTATAACTAGAAAAGAAAACCCTAGCAACCCTAAGACTTGTGGCAGAAGAAGAGAAAGATTGGAAAAGAGAAAATACAAGGAATCAAGCCTATATTCGGTGTTCTTTAGTTTTAAGCCAAGAAATATCTTGAAATTCATCTTTTAATTTGTAATTCATTTAGAATACTTGCTTTCCCTTATATATATGAGATTATAAGCATGTTTAGGACCTGATTTAATACTTCATAACTATGTTATATAATTGGGTTTAATTGGAAGTTAATATAACTTGACTGTGCATTAGAGACTTATACATTAATGGACAAACTATGAAATTGAATGGGTTTAAGAATGAATCTCGACATAGAATTCATGTGTTAGAATTTACCTTTGATAATCAGTCAAATCACTATGTAAATTGGAATTATTACACTTAAATCTGTAGGTTATTTAGATTCCTTAATGGTTAAGTGTTGAACCATGTTTAATGATGAAACTTTATGAATTAAACCTTACTTTGATGATTAATACTCATACTAGCTGTTAGAAATCAATTAGGATCGCTCATATATGTTTAGGATTGTTTGAGATGATGGGGTGAAGGTTTTAGACTTTTAATAGAGGTTTGGGAGTTTATTTGTGAATTCTGGAATGAAACAACAGTTCTGGGAAATCTCATTTGAACACTCGTTGGAACGAGATTAATTGGGTCGTCGAATGAGGCTCATTTCCCATTCGAGCTAGATTTTCTAGTCCGTTTAAATGTGGCCTTTTTATTGTTCGAATAATATTTTTCATTCTGTGAGATTTTGTTTATTAAATTTTTGAAGAGTCGTTCCGAGATGATTCAAGTGGTTGGATTATTGTTAGATATATGGGAAGAACTTACTCGATGGGTGTACGTATATATTATGTGTTGTATACGTATATGTGTGTATTGTAGGTTGTGTGAACATCCCACATTCATGGTGAATCTATTGATCAGGACATATATTGGACGTTGCGATCGTGTACTGTACACTTGGCTGTTGATGCAGGATGTCGAAAGGTCATGTATGATCATGAACTTAGTCAGTATTAACTTTGCAATGATAGAGGTTGATGATTTGTCCATTGGTGGGGTTTTGGTATGGGACTACCTGAGAGTGCGACTCCGTATTCATCCCCCACTCTTTTGTATGTGATTTAACTTAGTTAAGTTCACTAGGTGAGGGACTCTTACGAACTTGTCGATAGAAGTACAAGAAGGTCCCCAAAGGTCGTTTCCTTCGTGTATGATTCACGTGTGATATTAATTAAATAAATATTCTAGTCTAGTGGTAGACAATTATAATTTGAACTCTATGTCACTTTTAAATGTGTTATTGTGAGTTGAGTTTACTCTATTTTCGGTGGGCAATGTGAGGAGTTATTATCTGGGTGTATTCCCCCGTGGATAGTTAAAAATATATTTAATACACTTGTTATAGATTACATATTTGATTTTTCGCCTTTTGTGTATATGTCGTTGTGGGGAAAAGACGGAATATCAAATGGCGTCATTGCCGGGAGTGGATAGGAGGGGGTAGCGGGTTGGTTCGGGTTGTGGCTTGGTTGGAATTGGGTGTAAGATGAGAGAGAATGGATGTTGTAGTAAGGTGTTTTTCTATGAAAGTTTGAGGAGAGAAAGAGATGTGAGGTTGAAGATGGAGATAGGTGTTTTAGTGTGTGTGAGGGTGTAGATGAGTTGGGTGTGGGTGAGTGTTTGTTTTGAGTGTGTTTAGGTGTATGGAATGGTGTGTGTGAGTGGGTTATTTGGGTGTGAGTAAGGTGTAGGTAAATGTGTGTGTTTAATTTGTGACCCTATTAAAATAAAAATAAAAATAAACCTAATAAAATAAAAACAAGTAAAATAAAAATAAAAACTAAAATAAAATAAAAATAAAACTCACTAAAAAATAAAAATAACACAATACAAACTAAACTAAACACGACTCAAATAAAAAGCTAATAATAAAACAAAATAATAATAATAAACTAACTAACAACTAAAAATAAACAAAAATAAAGGAAAATATAAAAACAACTCCTTGACACACTAAAATAAAACATAAAAAAAATCCTCTAAAAATAAATAAAATCTATTAAAAAATAAAACTCAAATAATAAAAATAAAAAGTACAAAAGAAGTAAAAATATAAAATAAAGTCCTAAAAATATAAAATAAAGCAAAACTAAAAATAAAGGCTAAAATTAAAAACTAATAAAAATCAAGAAGAAAAAGAAATAGAAATAGAAAATAAATTCTAGAAAATTCTAAATAAATCTAAAATAAAACCTAAAAATAAAACGACTCAAAATAAAAATCTAAAATTAAAAATAATAAAAGCACAAGCTAAACACACATGGGGTTCGGGAAAGGTTTGAGCTAAGTTAGGCTTGGGTAAGGTTACGGAACAAGGTAATTAGCTCCATATGATGCGCATTTACCTTGAAAAAAGGGTCGAACTTTGCAAACGGCGATCAAGCCTGCACAATAAATAATTACGCGCATAAAACCCAAATTGCCGAGAATTAGAAATTAAAATACGTCTATTTGGGGCATAATATATATACACTTTTGGGTGCTTATCACACCATCCCCAAACATAGCGTTGTTAGTCCTCACGCAATAAGATAGAAATAAAGAGAAAGATAAGAAACCAAAAGTGTACCACTTTCGCAGGCACTTGCGATTGCACCTAGCATGTGTAACAAGCCTTTAAACCTATAGGTTGCCCTACAGGACGAGTTTTGCCTCGTGAGGGTTTGTAGAGAATATACCCACAAAATTCTTTATTTCCAACGACAGTCTATCTCTTATTAGACGTAGAATAATCGCACAATCTTGGGAGGGTGACTTGCATATAGAATTCCCTTTAAATGAGGGATGAGATACTTAATGCATGAGAGTGCCTACGGGTAGCATGTTATTGTAAATGAGTTGCACAATTTAGATTGATGTTATTGGAGAAACTGCATACAACTTTTTGTCTCTGACCCAATATACAAGAACTATTTTTAAGGCATTGTTATATAGTATCCGCAGGGTTGAGATGATTTCAGGTTTGATATTCTCTCCGTTTCATTCTAGACTCCATATTACAATTGATTCGATCATGGGTTTTTCATTTCAGAGCTTGTATGGACTCAAATCCTAGTTAATTATTTCAGTTTAGTGGTTAAGTCAGATTTGTAAACTCCTTATTTTTTTAGTTGGGATTTACTTCTATTTCAGAGTTCAGTTACAGTTTTATCTTCCACGTGTTGTGAAGAGTTTTAGATACACTTACTTTTATGTATTGTTTGGTGCTAAGAATGATATAGATTGTTAGACACTACCTATATTCAACATCTTAATCTGGCTAACTGTTATGTTAAAAATGGGGGTTATTGCAGTTAGTATCGGAGAATCAAGGTTCAAATGTCCTTAGGATCTGTGTACGCTCATCACGTCATGTGTTGCATTCTTTGATACACAGAGCCATATTTATTAGGATTCGTTGAACTCCTTGGCGAAATTGTTTTCTAATGCAAATTTTGTCTAATTTCAGATGATGAACACTAGACGTGGTAGGCCACGAGGACTACCAATGAGGCTCAGCATGAGTCGTAGCCACAACCGTAGCCGGCACCACCCGTAGCTTCGGCGACAGACATTGTGACCATAGTTACCCATACAATCACCACGGTGATGGCTATCATATTCCAGCATTTTCCTCATCCACAACCACGACTGCAGTCGCAACCACCACTGTAGGTGGTGATTCAGCCTCAGACCTCTGTATCGGAGAGAGCGTGGGAGGATTTTATTAAGGTACACCCACCGGAGTTTACCGGGAATACCGTATTTTAGTGGCTTGTCAGTGAAAGTTGGATATGCAACGACATTTGAGGATGTTCGAGTGCACCGAGATGAATAAATAGATGTTAGTTTCATTCAGACTGGGGGGAGATTTACAATGGTAGGAGTCAGTCACCACAACTTAAGAAGGGGATACTTTAACCATTGTATAAATTTTAAGTCAAGTTCGATGATAAGTACTTCCCACCTGAAATTAGGACTGAGAAAAAAAGACATTTTATGGACCTCGAGCATGAGGGTCGCACTATTGCAGAGTATGAGGAGTTTACCACTCTCTCACTATTTGCCTTAGTTGAGGTAAACACTTAAGAGAAGAAGATGGATAATTTCATCTCTAGATTGACTTGCCGCATCAGGATGGCCTTTTTAGGAAACTATGCTTTTACTACTTACGCCTAGGTGGTAAATGCCACAATACTTCACTATCAGGATCATCATGGATTTCGAAAGGGCAAGGGTGAGAAGAAGCCTAGATTGGAATCGCCTAGCCATCAGGGCAATATGAATGAAGGTGGTAGCCAGGGGATCCTACAACCTAAGGGGCCTAAGTCATAGGAGCAGTATCAGAGGAAGTATTAGGGGCATGACAATTGTAGGGGACATCAGGGCCAGCTACAGCAGTTCCAGTAGGACCATCAAGGCCAGGGGTAATATGCTTAAGGTCATCAGGGCCAAGGGCAATAGGTTTATGTCCAGCAAGGCCAGTAGTAGGAGAAGAATTATTTTAACAACACTTACTTTAGTTATGGTGATGTGGGCCACATTTCTAGGAGGTGCCATATGGGCAATCAGGGGGAACAGGACCAACGTCAGTAGTTTCCAGCCCACCAGTTAATGCAGTACCAGTAATTCTAGCACCGCCAGCCCAGCTTCATGGGTAACAGTTATTACAGTATGGTCGTGTATATCACGTTGCACCGAGGGGAGGGCAGGCACCATCGCAGGCAATGGGGTGGTGTTTCCTATCTTGGAGCATATAGGACGCATTTTATTTGATACTGGTGTATTGCATACATTTGTTAGTACTAGTTTTTCTTGGCTATCGAGAATGGTAGACTTAAGTTCTAACATAGTACTACACATAGACTCATCTATAGTTAGATGGGCACTTATACATTCCATTTGTAGGGGGATAAAGGTGGATATATCATTGTAACCGACTTGCTTGTGTTAGATATATCAGAGTATGATGCTATACTGGGTATGGATTAGTTGTCCGCTTATAGAGCTAGTGTTGATTTATATGGGAGGTCCATTATCTTTGCCATTTCGAAACAAGAGATGTATCTGGTTCCGATGTCGTTCCCGGAAATAGGGTCATGCATGCATTTATATTACATTAAAAAGGATACTTCTGAGGGATTTACTGTATTGCTAGACTCTATTCTGATCATTAGGAAGTTTTTAAATGTGTTTCAGGAGATTATGGGGTTACCACCGATTAAAGAGATGAGTTCGTGATTAATTTAGCTTCGGGTATATGACCTATTTCCCGAGCACCATACCGTATGGCCCCTTTGGAGATGAGAGATTTAAGAGAACATATTCAGTAGTTGTTAGTCTAGGGATTTATTAGCAGGAGTACTTTACCATGAGGAGATATGATCTTATTCGTAAAGAAAAGGGATGGATCTTTGAGATTGTGTATTAATTACGGAGAGTTAAACAAAGTCACCAATGGAATAAATACCCATTACCCCATATTGATGACTTATTCAACCAGTTACGAGGTGTTTCTAGCTTCTCAAAAATTGATTTGAGATCGGCGTACCATTAGTTAAGGATTTGGGAGGAGGATGTTTCGAAAATGACATTTTTTACGAGATATGGGTCATATAAGTGTATGGTTTTACCATTTGGGATAATCAATGCACCAACAGTATTTATGGACTTGATGAATAAAGTGTATAAGGAGTTCTTGGATTAGTTTATCATTGCATTCATTGATGACATCCTAATCTATTCTCGGACAATATACAAGCATACAAATCACTTACGGATAGTCTTACAGATGCTACAAGACCATCAGCTCTATGATAAGTATGAGAAATATGTATTTTGGTTAAAAGCGATACAGTTCTTGGGGAAAATTATCTTTAAGGCGGGAATATCAGTAGACTCGTGCAAAGTTATGAAAATTATGGAGTGAGGATAACCCACGACTTCTAGGGAGGTGAACAATTTTTTAGGTTTGGTAGGATACTATCATCAGTTCATTCAAGGGTTCTCAAAGATAGTGGGGCCTTTGATGAACCTGATAAAGAAGGGAGTGTTATTTGTTTGGGATGAATTTTTTTAATAGGCTTTTGGCGAGCTGAAGGTCAAGTTGACTTCAGCTCTAGTGCTCGCCTTACCTCATAGTGGGGTAGAGTATAGGGTGTGTAGAGGGGTCCTGAAGGTAATTTCGAAGATTATAAATAATTCCACATTAGCAATAGTGTTTTGGGGATTAAGGCACCATGGCAGCTCAGCGTGACAACTTGTATTTTAGATTGTTGTATTAGTCATATTGTATCTTTGTTTATATTGACTGTAAGCTATAACAGTTGTAATGATGTAACGAGAATAATAATGAATTTTAGTGTGTGGTCAAACAGTACTCGCGAGAGACCAGGTTTGGCAAGGCCAGGGAGAGCTTTCATGCTTAACCGAATGACCTCATCACGGGAACTTTAAAGGGACTTGGTTTGGAGGATTAGGAAGTAAGGCACCATTGGGGCTTGTCCTGACCATCTTAGATACACTTGGTAAAACAACGAAGGACCCTGACCGTGGAACCTCGGGTGAAGCAGCTTGGAGTTCCATTGGGGGTTAGGCTGTGAACAAAACAACCCTCTACTTGATGTCACATCTACTGTAGGTGATGTCACTATCCACCTAAATAATGTCAGACATGCACTTGAGTAAACCACCGTGGTATTTGGGGCTATCAGGCAGTTGGTGATCCACCTCTGCGACAACAACCCCTGACACACAGGGGTTAGGCAAAAGGCATGTCTTGGCATTTAATGCTTATGACGTGGATACAACTAGTGCATTATGTATTTAATGTTGTGACATAAAGTATGAGGGATGTCTTTCATAGTCTTTAATGACTGAGTTGCCTCGGGGATGGTGTAGAGGGGCTATTTAAGGACCCCAACCACCCCTGAGAAAAGGATGATCTTTTTGAGAGTTTAAGAAGTTATTGCAAGAAAGAATACACAACAGAGAGAGAGGTTTATTACAAACCAGAGGTCTTATTCACTCGTCATTGTCATTTATTATAAAGATTTTAATACGTGACAGAGATCCTTGAGAGTGTTTGGTGTGTCTGCCTGCCTATCGAGGTGTATCTAGGGTACTTACGTCTCTCTCCCTCTAGCTGAGTTACTTTTAAGTTTCTTTACCACTTTCCTGACTTATATTTAAACTAAGTCTTATCTTCATTGAGTTTGTGTTTGCGTGTTCTATCACTAATCCAAGGTTTTAGCTAATTAACCTATCATCACCATACTTAAAAAGGGGTCACGCCTCCATCTATAATCTAAAGTACCCTCTTACATTTGGCGACTCCGCTGGGGAGGCATTCTTCTAAGTAAGGAGTATGGCGTAAGATAATGTTACTCAAAGACTCAACTTTGATGACATTCAGCATAATAAAGAACAGGTTGCGAGAGAAATAGAGTCCCTAAGGGATGGGGCTCCTCGAATAGAGGTACCTCTGGTCCAGGCGACAACAGGTGTTCCGAGGGTGACACAAGCCTCCACGAGTGCGGGGTTGGGACCCACTCAGGTTGCGCTCCTCATGAGTAAGTTTTATGAGGTTTTTCAAACTCTGGTAGCTTCAACGATGCTGGGAGGATTGGAATCCCATGCCTTTGTAACACCAGGGGTAGTCACCACGGCCCCACCAGGTGCAGGTGCAGGTGTGACGGGAACGGTCCCATCAAGCATAGCCTATGTTGTTAATCCAGCCGTGGGAACCTCTGGAGTTTCAGTGGCCCCAACTATGATGACTGCTCCAACTGTAGTGAGCACTCAACCCATGGCCCCGTTGGTTGTTGCCCCAGTAGCATCACCCATGGAGGAAATGAGAAAGGAGATGTAGAAAGAGATGCTGAAATTTATGAAGGCCTCCTTGCAATCTACTGGCGAGGTAGCTTCGCTTTATGATGACTTTCGAACACCTTACCCCCAGGAATACAACGATGAGACCTATCCAAAGGACTATATTCCCCCTATCTTTGAAAAATATACAGGGAAAGACAGGAACCCGAAGGAGCATATTAAGCGCTTTGTTGAACACTTGGGAGTGCATTACAATAACAAGAATCTTAGGTTGAGGGAGTTTTCCAAATCCTTAACAGATAAAGCATACACTTGGTACTCCCATTTGGCTCCTAACAGCGTTTCTACATGGGAGGAGATGCATGTATTGTTTGTCCAGAAGTTCTTTCTGGCAGAAGATGAATTCACTTTGACCCAACTAGGTAGGGAGAAGCAACGACCTGGGGAAGAAGTGGTGGCCTACGTTCGAAGGTTCAAGGAAAGATCCCTCGATGTGAGGGAGGAGGCCAAAGAATCCAAGTTATTGTAGATCTGCGCTGAGGGGCTGCATCCTGAGTACATCTGCCATCTTATTAATGAGACGTGTTGGGGGACTTTCTCGATGTTTTTAAAAGCAAGGAAGAATATCTCCTTGGTGGTGCGTCCCAATCTAGTGGTGGTACCCATGATGTTTAGGCAGCCAATGCAACCCGCAGGGGGAGGTCACAGCCCCCACGGGTAGGATACACAGAAGGGAGAGATAGGAGTGAAGCACCGAAGAAGGACAATAAGAGGAAGTTCGGAAGAGACAAGGAGGACCCACCACCTTTGCCTTGTATAGTGGAAGAAGCTATCAACTGTTACAACGCGACAGTCCAGGGGGAACGGTCAATGAGCTAAAAGATGTTCCCACTGGGGAGCCCGATGCGGCAATGAAGGCAGATCCAAAGTACTTTCAGGTTCATCGAAGGATCCAGCATCCAAACGAGAGTTGTTTCACACTGAGAAGAATCATCGACAAATACGTGAAGGTAGGGACATTGTAAATCCCTCCACACAACATCAATAATAATCCGCTGCCAGCGCATGGGGCCAATCTCGTGGTGGCCTATGACGAGGAGGCCGAGAGAGGAGAAAGAGAGTCAATAATGAGGCAAGAAGAGTACGAAGAGGCTCTGGAAGATTGTACTAGGGGAATGGATAGTGTCGTGTTGGCTTATGATGAATCAAGTGCCAAGGATGTGGAGGAGGTATACGGTGTTGAAGGTGAGGAAGTAGACCCAGTTCTAGAATACTGTGCAGTTTCGAAACCCCCGAAGTTCACCTGGTTCTTTGACCAGGTAGGGGTACCGAGGGAGAGTAGGTTAGAGATGACCCAGGCACTACTCGATATCGCGAGGAAGAATGCAGTCCCTTCGCTGAAATGGAAGGGACCCATGGCCAGGTTGGTAAGAAGGTTTCTGTCAGAGGTAACCTTTAGCGATGCAGATATGGCTATAAGGTTCCCTCACAACAGGCTATTGTATGTGACTTCCAGTATCAACGGAGTTAGCTTCGCAAGAACTCTTATGGATGAGGGAGATTCCATCAATATCATGCCAATCAACTTTTTCCACAAAGCCAATTTTCCAGAAGAGAGGTTGGTTCCCATGCCTTTAGTAATTTCGAGATATGATAACCAATCCTCCAAATCCATTGGGTATGTTAATGTTGGGATTGTAATGGGAAATCTGAGTTCCCATATCAAGTTCCACGTGATAGAAAGTGCAACTTCCTACCATCTGCTGATAGGAAGAGTATGGATGCACAACCAGGGGCTAGTTCCCTCAATGTATCACCAATGCGCTAAGGCGAATATCAAGGGGACAGAGGTGACCATTAGGGCTAGGAAGTGGCCCTTCGCTGTTGAGGAGGGTCACTTGGTTGATGCAGCATTTTACACAGAGTTAGAGGAAGATGTCCGGGTCCTAACGAGAAGAATGGAGGGAGCATGGGTTCCCTCGATCAGAGAAAGGATGGGACCCTTGAACGAGCAGAAGAAGGAGGTTACGAGTAGCACAAGGGAAATTATCGAAAAAGCTCACCAGGTGGTCCCACGGCCCCAAGGCATCTCGAAGCAGCTCAAAGACAGAATGAGACCCAGAGTGGATCCGATAGAGCATGTGGTCCAGCGGCAAAGCATGCTGAGCAGATTCTCAGGAGAAAGAGTGGTCGAGCCTTCTAGAGAGAAGAAGAGGAAGGCAGTCACCACTACCAGCAGACAATGCAAGAAGGTCATTACCGAGGAGGGAAAGGTGGTGTATCAATTGTAACGGTGTGAGTGGGTGGCCGAGGAAGCTGATGGTGAGGTTGACCCGATATATGAATGCTTTCTGGTGGATCAACGGGGACAATGTATGGTGATAGACAACTCCAGCTTGTAGGAATTAGTGGAGGAAGTCGCTGAGGAACAAGAGTACATGACGGACCGACCGAAATCGCAGGCACAAGAATTGGAGAAATTAAATCTAACAAAATAAGGGGAAGATCCAAGGACCATCTTCATCTCGAAGGATCTCAGTAAAGAGAAGCGAGAGGCCTTGGTGGAGTTGATTCGGGAGTTTATAGATGTCTTCGCGTGGAAATATACAGAGATGGAGGGGCTGGATGAGGAAGTCAACTGCCACAAGTTGAATGTAATGCCTTCAGCTATTCTAGTGAAGCAAGCAACGAGAACGTACAAGCCTGAGCTAGATTTAAAGATCAAGGAAGAGGTTCAATGCTTACTAATGGCAGGGTTCATCACACCGATACAGCACCCACTCTGGCTATCCAGTATTGTCCCGATAGGGAAGAAAGATAAAAACTAAATAAGGATCTGCCTGGACTTAAGAGATTTGAATAGATCTTGCCCCAAATATGAGTTCCCTCTACCCTCCATTGATAGCTTGATAGATGCAACGGCTGGTCATGAGATGTATAGCTTCATGGATGGGTATGTAGGGTACAACCAGATCAAGATGGACCCCTCAAATGCAGAGAAGACAGCATTCAAAACCCTGTTGGGTAACTTCATGTACAGGGTGATGCCGTTTGGACTCAAGAATGCTGGGGCGACCTACCAGAGAATAATGATGGCAATTTTCCACGATTTCTTTCATAAATTTATGGAATTTTATGTGGATGATTTGGTCATCAAGTTGAGGAAGGAGGAGTCCCATCTGAGCGATTTGCGGAAGGTGTTTTCTCATTGCAGGAAGTATAAATTGAAGATGAACCCATTGAAGTGCATTTTTGGGGTGACAAGTGGGAAATTCTTAGGCTTTGTGGTTGATCGATAAGGGGTGCAGATGGACCAGGAAAAACAGCGAGCGATCTTGGAAATGACATATCCGAGAATGGCGAAGGAGCTAAAGAGTTTCCTCGATAAAGTCTCCTACCTTAGGAGATTTATGCCTGGATTGGCCGAAATAACACATCCGTTGATGCAGCTGTTGTGAAAAAACACGAAATTCAAGTGGGAGGAGGTTCACCAGGACTCTCTGGATGGGCTGAAGAAACTGCTCGTTTCACTACAGGCCATGGTTCCCCCAAAGGCAGGAATACCATTGCAGCTGTACCTCACATCCACCACGAGGTCCGTAAGAGCTTTGCTGGCACAGGAGATTGAGGGGCAAGAACAGTCAGTTTACTACCTCCGCAGGATCATCCATGGGCCAGAAGTCAGATATAGCATCTTAGACAGGCATTGTTTAGCCTTAGTCTTTGTAGCGCAAAAACTTAGGCATTATATGTTGTCTTTTACAATTCATATTACAACTAGATGTGATCCTATTAAGTTTTTGCTAGCCAGAACGATTTTAATTGGTAGGGAAGCTAGTTGGTTCCTCATCCTATCTGAATATGACTTGAAGTGCATGGTTCCTCGCGCAGTCAAGCATACGCTGACCTATTGGCTATTTTCCCCTCAGGGATGTTTGAGCCACCTAAAGAAAATATTCCAGGAGACGATTTACAGGCTAACCACCTATACACAATGGTTGAGGAATGGACAATGCAGTTCGATGGATCTTCAGCAGAAAAGAAAGGGGGAGCAGGGGTTATTCTTTCGAAAGGAATGGATGAGATTTGCCTTTCCTACAAGTTAGACTTCCCTTGTTCCAATAACGAGGCAGAATATGAAGCATTGGTGTTGGGGTTACTAGAGGCCCTTCGAAGGGGATTCATTCACTTTGCATCAAAGGGGATTCAAACTTGGTGGTTCAGCAAGTGAATGGAGAGTACGTGTTGAAGCACATGAGCCTGGCACCCTACAGAGCAATCATTCAGAGGCTCCTCTGCCAGTTTAATCGGACCAAGATCAGGAGATAACCCAGAACGATGAATCATCGTCCAGACGCCTATGCCACCATTGCCCAGAAAATGGTCATGAGAAGCGATACAACTACCGTCGTGATATAACGAAGAATAGATCCTTCGATGGTACAGTCAGTTCTTTCGATGGAAGAGGATGGGGACTGGAGGGCAGAGATTAAGAGGCAACCGGAAGCTGGTGAATGAACGATGGGGCTCAGAGAATTGGCCCAGTACTTTACAAACCAGGGAAACCTCCACTTTAGCAATGCAGGAGGATGGATGTCGTGGTCCATCGGTCCTGAAGAGGCGGAGCAAAAATTAAAGAAAACACAAGAAGTGCGCTGCAAAACAACTGAGATACCCCTCTACCGAAGAATGCAAAGGGAGGGGTATTTTTGGACTAAGATGATACAGGATGCGGCAGAGCAACAACGAAAGTGTGATAAATGCCAGTTATTCTTCGGAGTAGCTGATTATCACTTCGTGGAGGCTCAACCTGACTGGAGGCAGCCCTATATTGACTTCATTAAAGATGGATTTATCTCGACGGAGAAAATTAATGCGATGGGACTCCGGCGAAGGGCCCCGAGATTCTACGTTCAGGAGGGACAGCTTTATCGAAGGGGATACTTCAATAGGCCTTTGCATTGCATCACAAAGGAAGAGGCAGCAGAGGTCCTCCAACAGGCACACGATCAGCTCACATAGGAAGGGCCAAGTTATATGACCAGTTGATGACTTTGGGATACTATTGACCAACGATGGAGAAAGATTCGGCTGAGTTCGTTCGAAGATGTAAGGCTTGCCAACTTCATGGAAATATGATTCGTGCCCCATCAGTGGACTTACACTCCCTGGTAACGCCTTATCCTTTTCACACTTAGGCATTTGACCTGGTAGGAGTAATACTCCCTTCCTCGAGGGGAAAGATATGGACACTAGTAGCAACGGAGTGCTTCACAAAGTGGGCTAAGGCGATACCACTGAGAAAGGTAACAGCGAGAGTGGTGAGAAACTTTATCAGAGAATACATTATTTATCATTTTGGGATCCCAAAGGTTATCCTTTCGGATAATGGAACCCTTTAGTCAATTCATAAGTAACGATGATCACAGATAAATACTCCATTGTCCATCATACTTCGACGGTGACATATCCAAAGGGAAACGGTCAAGCCGAAGCGACTAACAAAACTTTGGTCAACATCTTGGCTAAAACAATGTAGGATTTCCCAGGATCATGGGATGATAAGATACCAGTTGTATTGTGGGCCTATCGAACAACTAAGAGGAAGCCCACAGGGTATACACCGTTCTCTCTTATCTATGGGGCCGAGTCGATTCTCCCAGTGGAGTTAAAAGTCCCCTCTGCTCGATATGCTCTGCGAAGCAGCATGCTCCCTCAGAGTAGACACGTGCAGTTGGAAGCGTTGGACGAACACAGGGATAATGCGATGCAATATTTTTAAATCTATACGAATAAACTCTCTAGAGCGTATGATAACTTAGTGAGACCAAGGAAGTTCGTGGAGGGGGACCTCGTGTTGAAAACAATAGTGAAACATATCAGGGGGCTTCCTCTACCCAAGTTTGTAGCAAATTGGGAAGGACCATTCACTGTAAAGGAAGCCCATGACACGGGTTATTGCCTAATCCCTAAGATAGAGGAAGACAGTCCATTTAAGATTAACAATAAATGATTGAAAGTCTATCATGTGTAGACAGTTATGTTTGTCCATTGATGTAGTTAGTTGCTATAAATACACAAGTTCTTTATTTTTATTATGATGGGTGAACCAAGTTCTTTTTATTATAGCTAAAGCAGAGATAAAAGAATTACATAACTTCACACTTCACAATCTACGCAAACAGTTGTAACACAAAGAGATGGCATAAGAAAATAAGTATCTTTTTTCCATTCATAAACTTTGGGGGGTTACAAAATTGGGAGCTATTGCCCAAGAATTACAAGATAAGAAAAGAAAAACATATATACAAGTTCATTCGCTAAGAAGGAACCACAGATCCAGAGAAGAGAAAAAATCTCCAGGGAGGCCCGAAGAAGCTGGTTGGCAAGACCGTTGAGCATTGATAGAGACCTCCAACCTTGTCTGCGCCTGTGTGCGCTCAATCAGGAGTTTCTCTCATTTCGACTTCGCCGCGCGTAGAGCTTCTTTGAGGTCCCCCACCTCTTTGTCAATTGTTTCAAGAAGAGGTGCTAGCTCAACCAACCTAGCTTCCTCGGCCCACTGATCCTCCTGATGTTTTTATAAGAGCTCCCTATGGTTGACCAACCGCTGGCTCTTCAAAGTCTTCAAATGCAAGATAAGCTAGTCAAAACGGAACCCGTCACGACCCAACTCCCTCAAATAACCTAAGAATTAGTTGAGGAGATGTCTGGTAACGTTTGCAGTTGGAGTGTTGGCGATTTCAGCAATGATGGTAGCCATACCTTGAAGCCTATGGCTCATAACTGGGATGTTTTAATGTAGGCAGTCCATCGTGAAGGTCTCAGGATGATAGCTCATAAGTTGCTCAATTGCCAAACGGTGGTTGGCAGGAATTTGGGGAGAACGTTGGAGTACCATCAGGCAGAAGGCGGGAGGAGCCAAGTCGGGCAGAGGAAGCTTGCACCCAGATTCGCTATTCGCATCAGCACCTGTCGTGAAACCTTGATCATTATGGCTAGATCCTTTGAAGGAGATAGGTTCACGATGCGACGAGGCAATAGGCGAAGGAACTGGTGGAGAATCCTCCCGAGCAACCTGAAAAACAAAGAGGAAACAAGGAGTTTATGAAAAAAACCTTAACAAGTATTTTCGTTATTAAGTCACCGATATAGGTGGAGTTTTTAGAAAAATCTTAACAAGTGTTTTCATTGTTAAGTCACCGATATAGGTGGAGTTTATGAAAAACCTTAACAAGTGTTTTCGTTGCTAAGTCACCGATATAAGTGGAGTTTTTGGAAAAATCTTAACAAGTGTTTTCGTTGTTAAGTCACCGATATAGGTGGAGTTTATGAAAAAACCTTAACAAGTATTTTCATTGTTAAGTCACCAGTATAGGTGGAGCTTTTGGAAAAATCTTAACCAGTGTTTTCGTTGTTAAGTCACCGATATATGTGGAGTTTTTGAAAAAAACCTTAACAAGTGTTTTCATTGTTAAGTTACCCACATAGGTGAAGTTTGAGAAACTGAGAAGTACAGAGAAATGAGCAAGGTACCTCAGTAGCAGTAGGAGCGAGAATGGGAGTTACCACGGGGGCCCTCATGATAAAGGCCGTCGGAGGCGGGAACATTGCCTCGGCAGCTTCAATGGGGCCCTCGGCTGAAGAAGCTTCATCGGTAGGCAAACCTCCCTCGCCAACATAAGGCACTAAAGCCAGCATAGGTACACCATCGGAGGGAGACGCTGAAACCTCAAGAGATGTCCCAACGAGAGCAACAGCACCAACCTGGGCCTGGGAAAGAAAAAGGTCACTCAGGGCAAAGGGTGGAGAGAGACTTGGAGAAAGCTGAAAATGTAAAACCAAGTGTTAGACATAAGGAGCAGACATAAAAGAATAAGAGGTAGGAATGCATCTAACTTACCCCCTTTATGGCACCAAAAAGAGGAACCGCAGTAAGGGGTCTTGTCAATGTAGGTGGAAGGAGAATGTTAGCTATCAGTGACGCCACTTCCACCTAAAATGGCCCAACATATTAGAGATGATAAACAAAATAAGGAACAAATAAAAGATGTAAGACTTAGAAAGAAATTTACCTGCGGAGCACTCTCCTCGACCACGACAAGGGGCAGAGACACCTCTTGCTCCGATGGCAACTCAGAGGAGGCAGCAGTAGTTCCCTCTCGTTACCCAGGCACTTCAGTAGACTCAACGATGGCAGCCTCCATCGCAGCTTCTTTAGCCCGTTGCGAGGATGAACGATGAGAGTAGGTCAGACTTATCAAGGGGGAACGGGGAATCGTAGTGTCTAGTGGAGAAACACCACAACGCCCCCCACCAAGCGGCTTATAGGGGGCTGGGGGACAGGGTCTTTCTTCTTCAACTCCCTGCACCAAAACATTTTCTTATTAATAAATGAGCAGATGCAACACACCTTAGGAGAAGGGGAATAAAACAAAATAAAGAATGCACACATACCTCAGATCTAGAGGGAGAACGAGAAGGTAAAATTACTGGTGAAGGTGGCGAGGAGGCAGCAGTAGAGGGAACTGGTGATGGAGGTTTCTCGAGTGTTTGTCTCTTCTGGGTCTTGGTACCCAGTATTTTCTTCCTGGAGCCCATTGCACCACCAGTTTCAAGTACCCTCGTCCTTCTTCTCCTTTTTGTTATTGGCTCTGTGGGATCAACCACGATCGCGAGAAACGCACCCGAAGGAGGAACGGCGACAGCGCACCATTGAAACTCAGCATATATTCTGTCGACTTTAGCTTGCACCTGCCTCCTCAGATCTTCATCCATCTTTGGAGACATGGGAGGGGGAACGAAGGCAATTGGGAATGCCTCTAAAGGAGTTTGCGCTTGAACTTAGGACTTAGCCTTCTTGGACTTGGATTTCTTGGCCTTCTTAGCAGGTGGCTCAGAAGGCCCTTCTCCCGTTATAGCTTTGGTCAAAGGTACAAATTGTTTGGGAGCTGCAACGAACTTGGGTTTGGACATGGCAACAGGGATCATGGGGCAGTATGGAGGAAGTTCAGTGGGAGGTTCTTTAGAGGTATGGCTTAGAGGGAACTCAACCCCGAGAATGGAATTGCCCTTCAACCCCAACTCCAGGGTAGAAAATGAAAGAACTGGAGGATACACGGGATCCCCCTCGATGAATTTAGCAATTTGGGCCAGTTGCCTTGGCCAGTACTTTATCACAAATAGAGGGGTCACGTCCCCTTGCCTGGTGATACTGGGGATGGTGACTCGCCCAACCAATGTGGAACTCACTCCCCACGCGCTAGTTGAGGAGAATAGAGAACACGCCTCACCAAAGGACACCTTGGTATAAGATAATTGAAACACCGGGCGAGGGGCCCCTTGATCAAATCCAAATTGATGATTGCATCGGTTAGGATTGTAGTGCTCGCTGGTGTATCCCCACTCGGTGTATAAGGGTAGGTATCATGGTGAAAATAGAAGCACAACGTCCAGTGAGGGGTCTTCAGTAATGAGGTCTACAGTGGTTGGCTGGACCACTCTTGCCCCATGTTTGAAGAAATCACAAGTATAGAGAAAAATATCCTCCTCATAGGGCCTCATTACAAAACTTGAAAATTCATCTATAAAGGATATCAGATCCTTTTGGCTCTACCTCTTATAGTAAACAAAGGAGCTAGGGGGCAGGATTGTTTCCCCCGAGGGAGGACGGTTAGTTTTAGCTGCTATGATCGGGAAGCGTACATAAAGGAAGCCCATTAAGAGGACGCAGTTGGCAAAATTGGCTAGGTTGTAATGACCGAGAGATCGCTCCATGTCAAACAGGGCTCTATCAATCCATGTGTAGAGGGATCCTAAGGCGATTGCAGCCAGAGGGAGCTTGATACCCCGGGCCTAATGAAGGGATATGTTGATGAGATCCTTTCGAGGTTGGTCGTTGGGTTTTCTCGTTAAAAAGAAGTGAGAAAGAATGATAAGGATATAGGCAGGAAGCTCTAGCGATGTACCTTATCCAGGGGAAACCTCAGAGAAACTACCTTCAGAAGGATCCTTAAAGAAATAGTTGATAAGAGGAGTGAAGGAGGCTTTGTTTGAATTACCGATGCACCTTCAGTATATACGGTCCCACTCCAAATAGTCAGCAGTCTCTTGGTCATCCAGGGCTTCATCAGAATAGGGCTCATGGCCTGTCGCCTCAAGGCCTAGAAGCTCGCATACGTCCTCCAACATTATTATAAATTTGCCCCACACAGTGATGAACGTATGAGTGGTAACGTTACAGCGAGATACCAGAACGGGAAGGGCAACATTATTTTTGGAGAGGGTAAACTCACCAAACCACTTGGCCTGATGAAGCCCAATCTTAGCAAGTGTATCAGCGTGGGAACTCTGCATATGGGAGTTCCAAGTAGCAAAGTGAGCAGGAGAGCCCTCAGGCCCTTCGAAATCGATGTGGGGTCATGGGAAGTCTCCCCGCTCAAGATGAAAATGGAGAGTCCCCTCGGGGGGTAGAAAGCCCCAGTCATCAGCACTTTCATCTTCATCACCAAGAGTCATGGCATCATACTTGGCATTAAAAATGAAACTCTTACAAAACCCATCAAAGTCAACACCCTTACCAAAAATGGGGGATCGACGGTAGAAACGCAACTGTTCTTGCGAGCAACAGTCAATGAGGCGGCAAAGGGGGCGGTAACAACGGGGGCTGCAGGTGAAGCACTGGTGGCAAGTGTGGCAGGGTTGCTTGAAGAGGCCATTGTATATAATAGAAATACGAAAAAGCTAGGTAAAAGAAGGGTTGGGAATAAAGAAGGAGGTGCACAACTATAGGAGGTGGCATAAAAGAGGAGACAAGGAAGAAGCTAGAAAAAGCTTAGGAGATAATGGAGTTTGCACAGAGTTTCTCTCTCTAAGGAAATACGGGAGCTTGAAGAAGAAGAAGGAAAGAGAAGGGTTTGAAATATAAAGAGACGTTTGAAGCTTTTAAAACCTGTCTTTTGAGTTTCCCACCATCACACGTGCACAGCCGTCTATAATCATTTCAAATGAACACATGTTACTTAGGGAAGTGTTCTGACAGTTGAAAAGACAGCGCCACCTCACTTACGAAGCAACGCCTAGGGAACAAAAGGGGTTGCCTTCTTTAGAAAGTTTGAGTTTTGGCGCCAGAATTTTTGTCAGACTTATCTAATAATGCCCAACGGAACAGATCCCCCAACGGTTCAAAAAAGCTACGATGCCCCTCGTCACAAGTTCAAACATTGTTCAAATGGTTACTCAGCTACATCGGGGAGAATTTTTGCTTTTTCAAACATAGTGAGGCATTACAAGGGAGAATCTCACTTGCCAAGAATCAAAACGAGTATTTAAGAAGGTTAATAGGCCTTTCGGGAGAATTTCAAATTATAATAAACCTAAAACGGTTAAAACATAGTATAAGGAAAAAGTGGCGATGTCCCTTTGACAAAGCCCCAACAAGTTGTAGTGCTTCGGATCAGGTACATCGAGGAGAATTTTTACTTTTTCCTGGAGATTATAACGTTGTGGTTCTAACGAAGGAAAGGAGGCCAGAATTTTTTCACATTGAGAAGGTCCTTCGGTTTTATAAGTTTCGTGCAGACGTTCCTTGCTCCGACAAACCTCTCCGCGAAGGGGCAAATGTAGAGGGGGCTTGAAGGTAATTTTGAAGATTAGAAATAATTCCACATTAGCAACAGTGTTTTGGGGATTAAGGCACCGTGGTATCTTAGCGTGATAACTTGTATTTTAGCTTCTGTATTAGTTATATTGTATCTTTGTTTATATTGACTGTAAGTTATAACGGTTGTAATGATATAACGAGAATAATAATGAGTTTTAGTGTGAGGTCAAACGGTACTCGAAAGAGACCAGGTTTGGCAGGGCCTGGGAGAGCTTTTATGCTCTACCGAATGACCTCACCGTGGGAACTTTAGAGGGACTTGGTTTGGAGGATTGAGAAGTGAGGCACCATTGGCGCTTGTCTTGACCATCTTAGATACACCTGGTAAAATATCGAAGGACCCTGACTGTGGAACCTCGGGGGGAGCAGCTTGGAGTTCCATCGGGCGTTAGGCTGTGAACCAAATAGCCCTCTACTTAATGTAACATCTATAGTAGGTGATGTCACTAGCCACCTAAATAATGTCAGACAAGCACTTGAGTAAACCATCGTGGTATTAGGGGATGTCAGGCAGTTGGTGAGCCACCTCTGCGACAACAGCCCCTGACACACAGGGGTTAGGCAAAAGGCATGTCTTGGCATTTAATGTTTATGATGTGGAGACAACTAGTGCATCAGGTATTTAATGTTGTGACATAAAGTATGAGGGATGTATTTCATAGTCTTTAATGATTGAGTTGCCTCGGGGATGGTGTAGGGGGGCTATTTAAGGACCCCAACCACCCCTGAGGAAAGGATGATCTTTTTAAGAGTTTAAGAAGTTATTGTTGGAAAGAATACGCAACATAGAGAGAGGTTTATTACAAACCAGAGGTATTATTCACTCGCCATTGTCATTTATTACGAAGCTTTTAATACGTGACAGAGATCCTTGAGAGTGTTTGATGTGTTTGCCTGCCTACCGAGGTGTATCTAGGGTGCTTACGTTTATCTCCCTCTAACTGAGTTACTTTTAAGTTTCTTTACTACTTTCCTGAGTTATACACGAGCAATTTGTGAGTTTAAACTAAGTCTTATCTTCATTGAGTTTGTGTTTGCGTGTTCTATCACAAATCCAAGGTTTTAGATAATTAACCTATCATCACCATACTTCAAAAGGGGTCACGCCTCCATCTATAATCTAAAGTGCCCTCTTAAAAGGTGTATACCAATGCGTCCTTACATGGACTTGGATGTGTGATAATGTAGGAGAAAAGGCCGATAACTTATGCTTACCATAATCTTAAGCCTCGCGAGGGGAATTACTCCACCCACGATTTGGGGTTAGCAGTAGTGGGAAGAAATCATTATGATAGATTAGAATGGAAAAGGAGAATCAATATGGACGACCCCATATGATGGGATTAAGTCAAGGATGATGATGAGTAGTGGTCTTTGCACTCCACATTTGTAGGCACTGTCTTTTAAGGGAGAGATTCAGTCTTTTCACAAACCATAAGTTTACAGTTCTTATTCACATAGAGGGAGATGAAGGTGAAAATGAGGCAGTGTAAGTGGATTGAGTTTGTAAGGGACTACCAATTTGATATTCTATATCACTCAAACAAAGCGAACGTAGTGGCAAACACCTTGAGCCGTAGACCGACAGTTGAGCTTATAGCAATTTAGAAGGCAAAGTGGGGTTCACTCAGCTCGAAGGATGAGTTCATCAAGGCATTTATGGAAGTGTTAACCCTCAGACCTGAGGTAATCATTCGAGTTATGAAGATACAAGAGAGGGATTCTTCTTATTAGGAGAAAATTCGACAATTATTATCAAAGGGGGCAGAGTCATACTTGATAGGATCTGATGGAGGCTTGAGGTTCTATGGTAGACTTTTAGTTCCTGAAGTGGAGGATATATGGAAGACAGTTATGACTGAGGCACAGAGGTTACGTTTTCCTGTACATCATAATAGGGTAACACATATACCAAGATATGAGGCACTGATATTGGCAGACATGCATAGAGAGGGACGTCACAATATTTTTATGTCCAAGTGTGACACTTGTCAAATGGTGAAGGAAAATACCAATGATTAGCAGGAGTTCTACAGCCTCCTGAGATTTGAATATGGAGGAAATCATTTCCATTGATTATATCACTTGGTTACCTGCATCGCAAAGGGATCACTATTCCATCGGGGTAATTGTGGACCGTTAGACAAAAGTGTTTCACTTTTTGCTAGTTAGGACGGATTATACTTCAGAGCAGTATGACAAGCTCTTCCCTGAATATATTGTGAAGTTGCATGGTTTACCACTTAATATTGTGTTACATAGGGAAAAGATGTTTATGTCCCACTTTTAGAGGATTTTCCAGTGGGTATTGGGAGGGAAGTTGAGGTTGAGTACGTCGTATCACTCACAGACATATGGCCACATGGGGCGGGTGAATTAAATATTAGAAGACATGTTGCAAATATGTATCTTGGATTTCAAACGAAGTTGGGAACAACACTTACCATTGGTGCAGTTTTCTTACAACAACAGTTACGAGTTCACAATTGGGATGGTTCCATTAGAGGTATTGCATGGGAGATCTTATTGTTCACCCTCTTATTAGTTAGAGGTGGGGGATAACAAGCTTCTCGGACCAGAGTTCATCTAGAACACCTCGGAGAAGGTGGAGAAGATCAGAGGAAGATTTCAGATTACCAATTATCGGTAAAAGAGTTACGCAAATGCACAAAGGATACACCTACACTTTGAGACCGGGAATCAGGTTTTATTCGGGGTGTATCCCATGAAGATATTTATCTGATTCAAAAATAAGGGGAATTTATCTCCCCGATACGTGGGATCATTCACCATTATTGAGAGGATCGGACTAGTTACTTACCGTTTAGCCTTGTCGAATCACTTGCAGAGGATCCCCGATGTTTTTTATGTCTCGACATTACGGTGATTCGTTAGAGACGAGGTAGCCTACCAATATATTGATCTTAGTAACATAGAGCTTCAGCCCGACGTGAATTACAAGGAGAAGCTAAATTCTATTTTGGACCATAGAAATCGTAGAGTTCATTCCAAGGTGGTTCCTTTAGTGTGTGTCTAGTGGGGGGCAACACAACGAGGATGAGTCGACATAGGAGAGGGAGGATGGCATCCGAGAAAAATATATGGAACTCTTCTAGTTAGGTACGTGTCGAATTACGAGAACATGATTCCTTTATTGGGGGCAGAATGTAATACCCCGCATTTTTTGGCAATTAATTATATTATTAATCGGTAATTAAACTATTACTTGAGATAAATTGGTAATAACTATTGCATATTTAGACGACGATTATACGTGCATAATACATTATTTAAATTTTGTTTTGCATATTAAGTAAATTTTTTATGCCACCTGCTAATATTATTAATGGGTGTAATTAATTAAATGGACTATATGCGGTTAAGCATAAAATAATTAATTGGTAGTTTTATTTTACTTCGTGAGGTTTTATCGTGAGATATGAAGTATAACCAATTGGAACGGACTCTAGAGTGATGGAGAGTCTCGATTACATGTTTTTGTCATCTTAAGTTAAGCCCGAGGGGTAAGTATACCATTAGGCTAAGTTTTGGGTCATTTCATGTAACATTTTGGGACCCAAAATTAAGCCTTAAATGGAGGTGAGGGAGTTAGAGTTATTAATTAGTATTAGAAATATTTAATTAGTCTTTATAATTAGAAAAGAAAACCCTAGCAGTCATAAGGCTTGTGGGAGAAGCAGAGAAAGTTGGGAGAACTAGAAATACAAGGATTCAAGCTATATTCGGTGTTCTTTAGTTTTAAGTCAAGAAATCTCTTGCAATTCTTCTTTTAATATGTAATTCATTTATAATACTTATTTTCCCTTATAAATATGACATTATAAGCATGTTTAGGACATGATTTAATACTTCTTAATCATGTTATATAATTAGGTTTAATTAGAGTTTGATATAACTTGATTATGCATTAAAGACTTGTACATTTATGGACAGACTATGAAATTAAATGGGTTTAAGGATGATTCTCGATGTAGAATTCACGTGTTAGAATCTACCTTTCACGATCACTTAAACCCCTATGTGAATTGGAATCATTACACCTAAATTCGTGGGTTATTTAGATCCTTGATGGTTAAGTGTTGGACCATGTTTAATGATGAAACTTAGTAAATTAACCCTTATTTTAATGATTAAAACTCATAGTAGTTGTTGGAAATCGATTAGAATCGTTCATATATTTTTAGGTTTGAGTTAGGGACTGTTTGGGAGGGATAAAGGTTTTAAACCCTTTAATAGAGGTTTTGGAGTTGATTTGCGAATTTTGGGATGAAATAATAATTATGGGGAAATATCGTTTGAACACTCGTTCGAATGAGATTGCTTGGGTCGTTCAAACGAGGCTATTTTCTCATTCGAATGAGATTGTCTAGTCCGTTCAAATGAGGTATTTTTTCGTTCGACCTAGATTTTATGATTTTATGAGATTTTATATGTTGAATTTTCGAGAGCCATTTTTGAGTTTATTCGAGTGGTTAGATTATTGTTGGATGCATGAAGAGAGCAATACTCGATGGGAGTATGTATATATTATGTGTTGTATATCTGTATGTTTGTATTGTTGGTTGTGTGAACATACCGCATTTTTGTGAATCTATTAGTCGAGGATTGTGTTGGAAGTTACGACCATGTATCGTACATCTGGCTACTGAAGCAGGATGTTGGGAGGTCATGTATGGTCATGCGTTTAATCGGTATCGACTTCGTGATGATAGAGGTAAATGATCTGGCCATCGATGGGGTCTTGGTATGGGACTACTTGAGAGTGTGACATTATATTGATCCTCACTCTTTTATGTGTGATTTAACTTAGTTATGTTCGTTAAGTGGGGTACTCCTATGAACTTGCCTATAGAAGCACGAGAAGGTCCCTGAGGGTTGTTGCATTCATGTGTGATTCAAGTGAGAAATTAATTAAACGAATATTATAGTTTAGTGGTAAACAATTATAATTTGAACCCTTATGTCACTTTTAAATGTGTTGTTGTGAGTTAAATGTATTCTATTTACGGGTATCATTGCAGGGGGTTATTATCTGGGTGTATTGTAACATACATAGTTAAAAACATCTTTATTACACTTGTTATGGATTACGTATTCATCAGTCTAGAGATTTACAATATTTAGTATACTGATCAACTTGGGTTGGGCACTTACTTATATTATTCCCTTTAGAGGAGAGGTGAGATACTTATTACATGAGAGTGCTGACGGCTCACATGTTATTGTAAATGAGGTGCACAATTTATTTTGATGTTATTGGAGAAATTTCTTACAACTTTCGAGCTCTGACCCAATATATATATAAACTATTTTTCAGGCATTGTTAAGAAGGATTCACAGGGCTGAGACGATTTCAAGATTATTATTCTCTCCGTTGCGTTCTAAACTCCAGATTTCAGTTGATTCTTGTATAAGTTGTTATTTATTCCATTTAGTTTAGTTTTTCATTTCAGATCTTGTATGGCGTTGAGTCCTAGTTAATTATTTTAGTTTAACAGTTGAGTCAGATTTGTAAACTCTTTATTTTTCAATTGGGATTTATTTCTATTTCAGAGTTCAGTCACAATTTTATCTTCCGCATGTTATGAATAATTTTAAATTAACTCACGTTTATTTAGTATTTGATATTAAGAATGATATAGATTGTTAGATAAGACTTATCTTCGACATATTAGCCTGACCGACGGTTATGTGGAAAATATGGGTTACTACAAGCCATCCATCCACATTTGGCGAAGTTGCATGTGGAAGTGGAATCCAAGGTGATCAATGTTCTCGTATGGGTTCTTGATGTCCCCCTTATCATGTGAAGACTTATTAGTCTTCTCCATCCCTTTCGTAGCTGACCAGTCTCAATTTACATGAGATGAAAATGATCTTTTGATGGTCACATCCTTATCATCAATGACTTTTAGGACCTCTTCACTAAATTGGGTGTTCTCTTATTCAAGTAAGGATGCTCCTTCTCCATCTTTCTTATCCGATTGGGAATTTGTGTCCCTCCCAAGATTAAATCTCAAACCATTATTCTCCTTCTCAAGGAGGACAACGACCTCCCTTGCTCCTTGGAGGTCGACTTACGGGATCGAAGTATTACTCTCATGCAAAGACTCAACGTTGTCCAGCTTATCATCAAATACACTTTATCCAGCCAGCCCGGCCAAATCCTTAATAAACTTATCCTTCACACTGGATAATGCTTCACTATGACTGGATTGGGTGATATAAATCATGTCATGATAGACTGCATTTCTCGCCACAGCCTGATGAACACTCAATGCAAATTTGAGTGGCCTTTTTTGCTTGCAAGGTCACATAAGATCCTAATATCTCATTGAGATCATCAACATCATCATAATTAAAATCAAGGAGTATCCATCGCCTTTCTTTAAAGTCGTGTTGAGTAGTGACAAGCATTGCAAGTCTTGCATTAAATTGAAAAATGACTGGTGGTCGATCATTTGAGCTCGGTTAAAGAAAAGATGCACAAATTATCAAAAGATAAATGAAAAGCTAAAGTTAGAACAAACTTTGAATTTCATTGAAAGACAATCAATGGGGAAAACCCCTACATCTCATACTAAAAGGAAACAAGTATAATATTTCCTAAATTCTAAGACTTTTTCTCTCTCACACCTTCGCCTTCTCGGTAACTTGAACAAGGGTTATATTCACAAGTTGGGTGGCCCTCGCCTTAGCCTTCTCGGCATCTTGTACTACCCCGTGGCTATCCTTATCATTTTTGGTATCCTACTGATCTCCGATCAAGGCCACTTCAATGCCGGCATTGATAAACTCAATACTAGCAAACTCCTCGTCGACCAGCTGACTCGTTTTGAATATTGCATTTATTTACCCTTTATACTTATGCATTTTATTCCCTTCGAATACCTTAATTACTATATTTAGGGTCATAACTAGATAACCTCTTTTATGTATGTTTATATGATTTGTGATGTATAATTGAGTTTTTCTAGGTATTATTGGTGCTTAGCGTGAAGTTTGGTCGCCTTCTGGAAATATTTCATTATAAAGTGTGCATTCAGGGGCATGTTAGTCATTTTAGTATTTGGGTTTCTGGTCCAAAGTCTTTAGCAAGTGTTGTCATCTATGCTATCTTCGTGTAGCCTCTGACTCCACATCATTCGACTAATAATGAAGAAGTTATGGAGTTCTTTGTATGTTTATCCAAGAAAGAAACACGACAACAAATAAGAATTTAAACCTAAAGGGTCTGGATCGATTTGGCTCTACTCCAAATAGATTCGCCCCTACCTACTCGTACCAGATTTCCCCTGTGCCGAGTTAATTCAAATTTGGACCGAATCGATTCGATCCCTTAAGATTTGGCTCCTTTGTTTTGTGAGTTTGCCATTATCATTTTGTATAAATAGATTTCCCCTCTTATTTGTTTGGAAATATTCATTTTTAGGTTACTTTTAGTCGGTGTTTAGGATCTTGTCGCCCCTCCCTTTCCTAGGGTTTGGTATGTATGTTACTATTCATCTTCTTCTTCACTGTTTTCTTGCTTCTAGTTTATTTTATTGCATTATAACCTAGTTTTGTTATAATATAATTAGTTTTTGCTGATTAATTTTTTATTTTCATTTCTTATTTAGTTATATTTATTATTTTAATCGTGTGCTGTAACTAGTTTATAAATTGTGATCATATATCCCCCCATTTATCAGTATTGAGCTTTGAAATCTAGGTTTTGTGTTGAAACACTTTTAATTGAAACCTTGTGTATCAAAGTCAGAATATTAGGCGTTTTACTTCCTTTGTCATGCAACGGTAGTGTCTACAAAGATATTGATACTTTAATCCATTTGTGACCATATTCAAGTGAAAGTTTAATCTTTCATTGTTGAATTAAATTACTTCATGTTTGGTGTTTATAATCATTTAATTATGCTTGGTTAAGTGCATTTCTATCCATATGTGTTGTTAACCCATGGTGGGAAAATGATAATATAATCTCATTTTTGTAATCTCTGTTAACTAGCTTCATAGTTTTATAGATTAAAATAATTATAACATAACCTTTTACACTTTTATTCTTGAAGTAACAAATTAATTTCATTAGAACAAGCATTCCCTATGGATTTTCGATTACCGAACTCATCGCTATACTCATAACATGAGTGTAGGTAAAGTTTAGGTTTTTTGCATTACGACGAAAACCAATAACAATAACTAGTGTCCTTACACGATCGCTCGGTCCGTGCTCAATCGAAATGGCACCGTCATTGTGGAGTGTTTTATTTTAGATTGTAATTGATTTAGTATTTTATAATATTTTCTTTATATTGTTATTCTTTGTTAACTATTTTTGTAGGACTTCTACATCTGAGCTCCACGAAACGCTTGAATATATCAGTCGCACACCACTTTGTGGAATTTCTCCATCTTGTGATATATTTAGGGTAAGTATCTCTTATTATAATATTTTCGGTAATCGCATTGATAATTCTCAAAATACCTCTAAACCTATGACTTTTGGTTAATACTCGCAAAGTTAAAACTTGAAACATCCAAAATGTCTTTGGGTGAGTATTACAAATGTCAAGTAATGGATTATAGAAATTTTGAGAATGATCTTTCCAATAGTGGGTCACAAGATCCTGAGAATAAGAACGTTGAAACTAATTGTAATAACTTTCAAAATTATTATAATAATTATTTTAATAGTAGTTCAGAGGATAGTTTCCCAACTTCTAATTTTCAAAAATCCACGCCTCCACCTATGACGTTGCTTGAGGACTTTTGTATTCTTGAGAATGAAAAGCTTGAAACCCATTATCGGGAAGAGAATCATTATTGGAAAAAATAATTGGATGTATTATTAGAATTTGACAATGATTTTTCTTAAGAGACTTTTTAAGTTGAAGAGTGTTTTCAATCAAATAAGGAATTCGAGGTTCTTGAGCCAAGGAAACCTACTTTGAAAAAAACCATGCTTCTTTTCTCCCAAAGCGTAATGAACAACAACGATGGTGAGGATATGGAAATCCAATCACATTGAAATGAGATTATTTCTTCTGTGAAAAATAAAAAGGGGGTGGAAACTTGTGTTTCACCTCAAACCATTATAGAAGAAAATTTCATTGTTCTCCTTCGAAATTCCATCTATAAGCGATGATGAGTCATCTCTAGGGGTTGAATTTCTTTCTTCCCCATTTTTCTTCCCCGTCATTGAGCCGTTACATGTATACCATGACTCGATTTAAAACTTTTAACATTTAACCCTTTCACCAATAAGGATTACTTGTTCAATTTTCTCTATGAAGGCAATCTTGCCTCCATACATTACAATTAAAAAAAATGGGAGGAAATTCTATTTTTTTTAATCCCACGTGTATTCATAACCCTTCAATCCAAACTCCCCATCATCCTCCAATTTTTTTTAATCGGTGACAGTTCCTTTCTTCCACCTTATACATGTCTTTCATTGCATAAACAAAACCCATTTTTTGGGAGGCATGCACTCAAATGAGAGTAGAACAATTTCCCCTGAAAGTCAAATTGTATTTTGGGTGGACTCTAAAAATTTTTAACTTCTAATGTATAGTTAGTTAGAAGTTAAAATTATAGGTTGTATATATTTGGTTGATTTTTCATTTTACTTATTGTCTACCGTAATTAATTAAAGTTTTCATTATTTTTTTGCTATGCTTGGTAGAATATTTGAACTTGTACTTTCTGGAGATCGCTCCAATTTGGGTAATATCACTCTCTTCCTCTTTATAATTTGGTTCTTGATTTATATTGAGGACAATGCGAGGTTTAAGTTGGGGGTGTCAGATATTCTTCCCATTCATTTGTAGTTTCTTTGATTTGATACCAAGTACGCATTTTTGTTGAAAAGTAGAAAATTTTCAAATATATTTTCTTTATTTTTCCCCTTTTGTTGGTCA
The DNA here is from genome assembly GCA_949130495.1 of Sambucus nigra. Taxonomy (NCBI): domain Eukaryota; kingdom Viridiplantae; phylum Streptophyta; class Magnoliopsida; order Dipsacales; family Adoxaceae; genus Sambucus; species Sambucus nigra. The sequence goes on from OX422214.1 coordinate 235,614,477, forward strand.
TTTTGCCCTTATTTTCAACAATATTTCAAATAAATGCCCGATCTAATAGATAATTCAATGATGCATGTTCTGAATTTTAGAAGTTATTAGACTTTAGTCCTCAAATCATTAATATTATGAAAAACTTCATGAATTGATCTTTAAACCCATGAGCACATGTAATGTTCTTGTTTAATGGATTTAGTTTAAGGCCTTTATAACTCGATAATATTTTGTTGCATTGTGTATACGTACACCAAGTGAGGTTTGCACTTTTCTTCATTTGTGAGTGTTATACATTACTCTTTTTTTCCTTTAAAATGTTAAAGTCGTCGATAATCTCACTATTCTTTCATTTACCGTTCATTAATTGAGTTCACATATGAGATGTGTTACTTGAGAATGATTTTCAAAGTTGTTTTGACTTGAGAACCCACTCCAAATTAGAGCTTTTGAACCATACATATCGTCTTTCATACCTTTATTTGTAATGATACTTGGGATTTAGTGATGTTCTTGTAATGTGATTACAATTAAGCATATGAGAGTGTAAAAGAAAAGAAAAATAAAAGAAAATAGGAATAAAAAAGGAAAAAAATAAAAGAAAAAAACGAGAAAAATACAAAAAGAAACGAAAAGAAAGAGAAAGTATTTCCTTGATATAAATAGTGTTTAATAATCTTTATCGCTTTCTAATGTTATATCCAATGCTTGTTGTTGAAATCATTTTATAATTTTGAAATTGCCTACAATTTTCCATTATCCTAAGTGTTTCATCCCCAGGCACCTTTAAATATGTACATAATCCATTCATTTCATAATCTTAACTCTAAGCCTACATTAAAACCCTTAAAAATCCTATGTGATTCTAGGGTGAATGTGATTCATAAGTCATAATGATAGCGATAATCTGTGAAAATGCATTTCTCAGCCCTTAATGAACGATATCCTTTCATTGAGATTACATATTTTTCATTATATATATATATATATATATATATATATATATATATATATATATATATATATATATATATATATTGTTCTTCTTGATGATGTATGCAGCCTAGTTTCCATTTCTATTTACTCTTTATGCCCATATGTCCCATGTGTTACACCCATTTTCATAGTGATTTCATTTGTCGAGTGTAAATATCGGCAATGATTATATTATGCACGCTTAAATATTTTTTTTGAAGACGTGTTAGGTATAGTGATGAGGATGTTTAGAATTGATTGGAGGACTTTGGTATTGTAATTTCTGGGAAATATAATCGATTAGTATTTTATTTCGAGCGTTAGGTTTCGTCGAATTTCGAGGGCGAAATTTCTTGTTAGTGGGGAAGTATGTAACAATCCAGATTTTTTAAATAGAAAATTTTAAATTAATTTTGGAAATTGGAGAAAAATAAAATTTTGGATTATATAAATTTTATAATTTAAAATGTTGGTTTTTATATTTGAAAAATAAATTTTCAAACGGAATTATAAATGGAATTAAAAAGAAATTTTAATTGAATTTTTATTATATAAAAGAGTTCTCAAAACATAAAACTCTCTAAGAGTCCTCAAAACATAAAACTCTCAACAATTTTTTTTTAAACATTGGACCATCCTATCGAGCTGAATTTTTTTATGCAGCTTCCTCTCGTCTTCAGATAATTACCCCCAAATTTCATCCAATTCCAACGATCCGATTGTCCGAAATAAATTTTTTACTGTTTGTATCGGATTAGAACTCTTTTCTTAATCAAACTCTTAATCCTTTATATATCAACAAATTCGTGGCTTGGCTTTTCAAATCACTTTTTCTCAAACTTTTCAATTAGAAGACCTCTCTAAAATTACTCCCTTTCATCTACAAACCATAGCTCCAAACTTATTCAAGATTTCAACCTTAGATTGGAAGGCTTATTTGGTGTTTTCTCGAGTTTGGGCTATAACGAGATTTGATTATTTTTACGAGAGGAACGTGATGGTGTGTTTAGATTTTTGGAGGCTGAAATTATGTGATGATTTATGTGACAATTTTAATGTACGGGACTTACACAATATGCTCTTAAATTCTCTTGAGAGTATTCCGTTTGTATTTCTTTGTCGATTGCACTCATGTTGAATTATGATTCATTTGAAATCTGAAATAATTATTGGAATCAAACTTTTGATTCATTGTGATATATTATATTGTGATTTGAGCATCTGTCATGAGATTTTAATATGGCACGGAGAATGGGCACCCGTCAATAGTCCAAAATCTGAATATGCTTGAGAATGCATAGGCGCGGTGAGGTGAGGCGTGGTGACTCATTGATGCGTAGTTGAGAAATTAATATTGATATAATGCTTGAGTATTCATTTGATTTGTATATGCGATTTGTATTGTTGCGATTTATTCATTGTGCTAATTATTTTTTAGCATCCATTCCTGTCATATTGTATACTTTCCCGTTTTTCTTTTAGTTGGCAGGTTAGCGTGGATTGGGATGCTATGGACTATTTTGGAGAATTATTTTAGAGATTGGATTGAAAGATTTATTTTTTTGGATATATAAACTAGTGGTGTAATTTTAGTTGAAGACTTGGGTATTTTGTATTTGAGAGAAACTTGATTGTAATCGTTATTGTGGAAATAAAAGAATCGTGCTTTTGTTATATTTAAATTGTGAAATTTAGATGCTCTATACTTATTGTTGATGGATTTAGTTTAGTTTAATCGTAGTAGCACGCCGCGTGTGTTTTTTCGAGCGCGTGGGGTATTGCAAATGGTATCAGAGCTTAGGTATACGACAACCCTCGGATCTTGGATTTTGGGTCTTGCATGCGCGTTAGAAGAGTTTTCTTTAGAAATAGAATTTTTTTGAAGACGTGTTAGGTATCGTGATGAGGATGTTTAGAATTGATTGGAGGACTTTAGTATTGTAATTTTTGGGAAATAGAATCGATTAGTATTTTATTTCGAGCGTTAGGTTTCGTCGAATTTCGATGGCGAAATTTCTTGTTAGTGGGGAAGTATGTAACAATCCAGATTTTTTAAATGGGAATTTTTAAATTAATTTTGGAAATCGGAGAAAAATAAAATTTTGGATTTTATAAATTTTATAATTTAAAATGTTGGTTTTTATATTTGAAAAATAAATTTTCAAACGGAATTATAATCGAAATTAAAATGGAGTTTTAATTGAATTTTTATTATATAAAAGAGTTCTCAAAACATAAAACTCTCTAAGAGTCCTCAAAACATAAAACTCTCTATAATTTTTTTTTAAATATTGGACCGTCCTATCGCGCTGAAATTTTTTATGCAGCTTCCTCTCGTCTTCAAATAATTACCCCCAAATTTCATCCAAGTCCAACGGTCCGATCGTCCGGAATAAATTTTTTACTATTTGTATCTGATTAGAACTCTTTTCTTAATCAAACTCTTAATCCTTTATATATAAAAAAATCCGTGGCTTGGATTTTCAAATCATTTTTTCTCAAACTTTTTAATCAGAAGACCTCTCCAAAATTACTCCGTTTCATCTACAAACTACAACTCCAAACTTATTCAAGATTTCAACCTTAGATTAGAAGGCTTATTTGGTGTTTTCTCGAGTTTGGGCTAGAACGAGATTTGATTATTTTTACGAGAGGAACGTGATGATGTGTTTAGATTTTTGGAGGCTGAAATTATGTGAGGATTTTAATGTACGGGACTTACACAATATGCTCCTAAATTCTCTTGAGAGTATTCCGTTCGTATTTCTATATCGATTGTACTCATGGTGAATTGTGATTCATTTGAAATCTGAAATAATTGTTGGAATCAAATTTTGGATTCATTGTGATATATTATATTGTGATTTGAGCATATGTCATGACATTTTAATATGGCACGGAGAATGGGCACCCGCCAATAGTCCAAAATCCGAATATGCTTGAGAATGCATAGTGAGGTGAGGCGTGGTGATTCATTGATGTGTTGTTGAGAAATCAATATTGATATAATGCTTAAGTATTCATTTGATTTGAATATGCGATTCGTATTGTTGCGATTTATTCATCATGCTAATTATTTTTGAGCATTTATTCGTGTCATATTATATATTGTGACAACCCGAATATAATTATGATAAATTATATTTAAATCATGATTACCTTATGCGATATTAATAATGTGTTAATAGTATATCTAATGTTAAGTTATTATGTTTAGTCTAATCCTACTTTCATAAATCATGAAATGTTGAATTATTTACAAACACAATTTTTTGTTGTTTTCGATAGAAATGTCCCTGTTTAAGACTAGTTTTGACCTTTATAACATAACAATTGACTTGAGGTGAAAACTATATAATTTTAGACATATGAGTTAGGGTTGTAACACAATAAACGGTGCATCAAACAGATGTACGAGTAAGAAGTTAGGCCGAATTTACGAACAAGGGGCAAATCGGTCAATTCCCTTTAAGTGGTAAATTGTCTTTTATTAAACCAAATGGTTTAACTTGATTGGTTGGATTGGGAGGTAGCCTTGGCCGACTTAAAACTCTCCATCTAACTTATTTCTTCAACAAATTAAGCCCTAGGTTCAGTTTGAAGTGTTGTTAGCTTGAGGAAGGAGAAAGTAGAAGTGTAGGAAGAAAAAGTGAGGAGAAAAAGTGTAAAAACATTCGTAGAAATTACGTAAAAGTCCCGAAGGTAATCGTAATCTCAAATCTTGTAAGGACATTTTTTGTCCATTATCAATTTATTATTTCATACGCCGTTACGCCGTTAAAGAAATTCAAGATTCATATCGTCATCAACGGATCCGAATATCAAAGAAGAGGAGGAATCAAAATTCCGACAGGCCGGACCGGTCCGCCCAGAGTAAAAGAACCAATCCGACCACGGACCGTTCCGCCCCTTCACCGAACCGATCCGGTTGCTAAAGATCCAGTAGTCCCCGGAGTGGTACGAATCGATAATGCCAAAATTAAAAAGAACCGATCCGCCCCCTCGGACCGATCCGCCTCAGACCCGGACCGGTCCGCCTGGGATAAAGTTGAACAGATTGTGTTCAGATTTTTTAGGCCAAGTTATTCCTTTATAAACCCACTACGGGGATTTGGTTTGACAAGACTTCTACACACGATTTTCAGAGTTCATAAACTCAAAGTGTTCACCATTGTGAGTTACCAAACTCATGTTTTGATTCACACAAATTTCCAAATCATTAGTGAATCATTTTGAAACCCTAGAACACAAACACTTTTGATGTTCATACCCTTGTGGAGAATACCGTTCTTCTTCTTCATTGCTTCCCTCCTGGAAAGGGAAACTTCCAGCCGCCGACTACAGATCCGATGCCTGCGAGTAATTCTGTGTCACTGTAATTTTTCATTGTAATCCGAAATTGTATGTTACAATATTATAATGAAAATAAATGGTTTTGCCCCTTTGGGGGATTTTTCCTCACATGTGTGTGTTTGAATATCTCTTGCATGATTTCATATTATTTCAATCACACCTTGTTGCTTGTTTAGGGTTTGTTTGGGTTGAACTGAGTTTGATTATTTAATTTCTTATTTGAACGCAAGCGCACACTCTTTTCAAATTGGTATCAGAGCAGGTTACGCTAATCTATCGCGCATTCCTTTTTTTTGCAATTTTTTTTTTAAGATATCAATTTTCTGAAAAAAATTGATTTTTGAAAAAGAGCGTGTTCAAATGGAGATATCATATAATAAAATGCCAGTTTTTGACGGGACAAATTATGCATATTGGAAAGCCCGCATGAAGTCGGATTTAAAGGCCATAGATGAACGGGTTTGGATTTTAGTTGAAAGAGGGTGGACACCTCCCTCCGTCACTGTTGAAAACGTGATCAATTTAAAACCTATCACTTCTTGGACTGAAGAGGCATTTAAATGGTCTTCTTTTAATTCTAATTGTTTGAGTGCTATTTTTGGATCCATCACTCCTGATGAGTTTCGCCGAATTATGACGTGCACCAAGTCTAAAGAGGCTTGAGATGTTTTGAAACTGACACATGAGGGTACGAACGCGGTTAAAGAATCAAAATTACAAAATTTGACCACCCAATTTGAGACTATTACCATGTCTGAGTCTGAATGCTTTGATGATTTTTATGCTCGTCTGTTAGACATCGTTAACACAAGTTTTAATTTGGGTGAGGTGATTGATAACACGCGTGTCATTAAAAAGATTTTGAGATCTCTCCCAAAACGTTTTATTCCTAAAGTCACTGTTTTGAACTCTTTGGGAAATTTGAAATCACTTAAGTTGGAAGAACTTGTAGGAGATCTTCAAACCTATGAGATTGACATGTTTCCCAAAACCATTAAGGCTAAGGATAATGGCATTGCTTTAAAGACTCATTTTAAGAAAAAGAAAGAAAAAGTTTTTGAGTCCGATTCTGAGTGTGATTTTGACTTAGATGACTTGTCCCTGTTTGCAAAAAATTTCAAAAGAATTCTCAAATTCAAGAAAAGTGAAAATTTCAATGATAAAAGGAATTTTGAGAAAAATAGTTCTGAAAAGAAAAATGAAAAAGTTTATAAAGATCCTCCTAAGAAAGACAATGAGAGATGCTTTGAATGCGACGGTAAGGGTCATATAGCGTTTGAGTGTGCCACTCGTCTGAATAGAGAAAAGGGCAAAGCTGTCCTCAATGCTACCCTTAGTGATGACAGTGAGATCGAGTCGGTGGACTGTGGAGATGAGTCACCGCATGAGCATAACATCACCGCACTCATGGCAAGTCATGTGATTCCTCCAATGCTTCTCACGACGATGAGGATGCTACGTCACAGAGACACCTCGACAGTGAGAGCGATGGGAGTGAGGGGTAGGATGAGGCAAGTGAGAGAGAGTATGATCTCCAACGCACCTACGCCAAGTTATATTCTGAGTCATTTGAAACCAATAGGCGTAATAAAGCGTTAGTTCTTAGGATCACCGCTTTAGAGAAAGATTTAAGATTGTTTGGAGAGAGAGAGTTGTGGTGAGAGTGGAAAAGAAAGAAAGAAAGAACTTGATAAGATAAGATGTTTTGAGTGCGATGGGACAGGGCACAAGAAATTTGAGTGTCCCACTAAACTTAGAAGAGAGCGTAAGAAATATGCCATGCCCACTTCTCTAAGTGATAGTGAGGATGAGGATGATGATGAAAGTGTGATCCGAAAAGCATTTAGAAAGTTGTTTATCGAGACCATGGAAATAAAAAGGTCAAATATGATCCTAGGTCTTCGGATTCGTGAGTTGAAGGAAGAGAATGATGAGCTAAAAAGGGAAAAAGGTGACTTGACCAACACGGCATCTAGTCTGACGACACGTGTATCCCATCTCGAGGATGATCTCAAACAAGCACGAGAGGCCCAGGTCATATTAGAGAATGCATCTGAGAAGGTTGATAAGATGGTTCCCCATCCCGTTTTGAATGATGTTGGAAAAGGTAATGACGGTACATTCACTACTTTTAATACACCCGAGCCTATATCCACCTTGGTAAGTGAGTCCCATGGGAGCCCGCCTAGGAATGTTCATCCCAAAATTGTTGAAAAATTACTTCCTAGAACGGTTTATGTTTGCTCCCACTGCAAGAAGCGAGGACATCTTAGGAATTTTTGTTCCAAGTTGGGTTTTGTGCCATATCATGCCACTTCACACATTCATGCACATACACCCACTCATGACACTTTGCCTGCACATTATGATAAAGAGTTTGCGCATATTCGCGAGCAAGTGAAGTTTTTGATCAAGACAACACATGATCTAGTGTAGTTGGTTCAAAAGATGTCACCATCTTTGGAAAATTCCACCGTTTCTCCCGGTTGATATCTTGTCTTGGTTGCTAGCATAGGTTGATTTTCATGTTGTTTCTTTTGCCTATTGCTAGCATGTATCATTAGTTTGCTTTATTTTTACTTTTTATTGTTTTTGAAAAATACAAAAAGAATTTCCTTTTTAGAAAATTTTTGAAAAGCCCAAAAAGATTTTTATTTTGCACCTTTTATGGATGAGCATTTAAGATAGCCGAGTCACAATTTCATTCCATTTTTTCATGTGACTGCTTGATTGAGATTTGAGACGCTACATCATTTCATCCATGTGCTTTACATTATTTGGAGTCTTTGAGATGTGATTAGTGATATCTTCCTACATGTTTGACTCCTATATCCTTTATTGCACACATGCACGGCTATATTTGATTATTGCACTTATCTATCCCATATTAGCTTGAGTGTTTCCATCTCAATTCTGTCTATACAACGTTCAATATGCGATAAAACTTGAAAAGATTGGATTGCATGTGAAAACCGTTTTGGTGAGACTGTGTGTTTAAATTGATAACGGGGAGGGGTTGCGAAAGGTTATCATATATCCTTTGCACAAAATCCATCGTTAAAAAGGACCTTAAAAATTGAGGAATTTTATTATCCGAGGTCCAAAGAGGTTAAAAGAGCCCGAAAATAGTTAAAGGCAATAAAAAGCAATACATGCCAAATATGGGCCATTTAGGTTTCATCATCAATTCTCAAAAGTTTGAGAATTTAGCATACCTCTATTCAAAATATATATCGGAGGGAGTTTGGCTGGAGAATGTTTAAACGGGTTTGCATTTCCTTGAAAGTCCTAAAAAGCATAAAATCATTTTGGACGTTATTGGTGTGGAAATCACTTTGAGCTTTGATTTGTTGATTTGATTAAGTCAATGTCTTATATTGCCATTATTTTACACCAAAGGAAGCATTTGAGTTCATTCGTTAGGAATATCCAATATTCATCATGCACATATGTCATGTTTGTATGCATTGATTTTCCTATCGAGTTTGATCACACCCCTTCATTAACGCTATCACCGACTTGGTTGTTTTGTGTTCATTCATGGTGTGATTTAGTCCTTGTGACACCCCGCACTTGCTTGGTTGATTTATTTCTCTCATTTGTCAGTTTGGGGACATCATAAAAAGGGGGAGAATGAATTATCTTATTATCTTCTTAAGGGGGAGTTTTGAAAGTTTGAGTTTTCTCATAAATTGGTATATATGTTTATCTCATTTCAAACTCGATACGTCACTTGGTATTTGCTTTATCTCATGTGTGTAGGTACTTCATGGATTATCATTGGATTGCACACCCCGTTGAGAAAAGCGTTAAGATTCCTGAAGATTCGAAGAGCAAACGTTGAAGTCTTATTCATTTGTATCTTTCCAGTTTTGGGTTCATGGAAGGGTAGATTTGTATAGGCATTTTGATTTTTGATAATTCAGATATTTATTTTTATGTATATACCGGCATAGACATATGGGGAGATTTGTAAGGACATTTTTTTCCATTATCAATTTATTATATCATACGCCGTTACGCCGTTAAAGAAATTCAAGATTCATATCGTCATCAACGGATCCGAATATCAAAGACGAGGAGGAATCAAAATTCTGACAGGCCGGACCGGTTCGCCTAGAGAAAAAGAATCGATCCGACCACGGACTGGTCCGCCCCTTCACCGGATCGATCCACTTGCTGAAGATCCAGTAGTCCCCGGACTGGTAGCGAACCGATAATGCCAAAATTAAAAAGAACCGATCCGCCCCCTCGGACCGATCCGCCTCAGACCCGGACCGGCCCACCTGGGATAAAGTTGAACAGATCGTGTTCAGATTTTTTAGGCCAAGTTATTCCTTTATAAACCCACTACGAGGAGTTAGTTTGACAAGACTTCTACACACGATTTTCAGAGTTCATAAATTCAAAGTCTTCACCATTGTGAGTTACCAAACTCATGTTTTGATTCACACAAATTTCCAAATCATTAGTGAATCGTTTTGAAACCCTAGAACACAAACACTTTTGTTGTTCATACCCTTGTGGAGAAGACCGTTCTTCTTCTTCATTGCTGCCCTCCTGGAAAGGGAAACTTCCAGCCGCCGACTACAGATCCGATGCCTGCGGGTAATTCTGTGTCACTGTAATGTTTCATTGTAATCCAAAATTATATGTTACAATATTATAATGAAAATAAATGGTTTTTCCCCTTTGGGGGATTTTTCCTCACATGTGTGTGTTTGAATATCTCTTGCATGATTTCATATTATTTCAATCACACCTTGTTGCTTGTTTAGGGTTTGTTTGGGTTGAACTGAGTTTGATTATTTAATTTCTTATTTGAACGCAAGCGCACACTCTTTTCAAATCTTGTCATTTTTATTATATTACAGATTTATATGATAGAAATCATAATTTGTTTACTAAAATTTCAGCCCTTTATATATATGTATGGTTATATGCATGTTTAAGTTAACTTGAATGTACAAACCCTTAAAATTGCTTTGTATTGAAACCCCTTATATTCAAACTTCTATATCTCTTTGTGTGATTACTGGAATTGAGAAATTCCAATTGGATATGAAAGTAGACTCATATATTCATATCATATCCGAGAATTATAATTTAACTCATTGTGGTTAGGCCTTAATGATGATTTCAAGTTGGTACATAGTTACTATTTATATATTTCATTTCGGTATGCCCTGAGTTTTGTCAAGATTTTGACATAGACAATGAAGTAAAAAATTTATAAAAATTTAATTCTGTACTATTAAGTATGTGTACTGAAAATTAGTTGAAAATCATGAAAAGTTATATTGTATAAAAATTATAAAAATTCTTGGAAGTCGAAGGAACAATAGAGGAGTTTGTAGGGAAGATTTCTTATGTTGTAAAGAAATTGTCATAACTTGCTCTATGAAGCTTGAAAAATTACATCGTCACTTGTACTGGAAATTATATTCATATATGTTTTCATATTGATAAGGTTGTACACCTGTATTTATACAATTTTGGAATATAGGATGGTTGAGTATAGAAGACAATAATTTGAGGCCATACTGAATACCCCATGAAAGAATATTGTTATCTCCTCTTTCTAAAGAGTATTTTGAGTACATGTTTCATGTGTATATACATTGAGAAGTATGTTTTCATATTTACTTGGGTTTAATTATAAATCCCTTATGAGGTATTTCCTACGGTTGAATGTTCATAACTTTATCAACATGTGTACCATTGTTTTGTCTTTACTCATGTTTCATGGAATGTGACTAAAGTGGAATTATATTGGTGTCGTATAGTCATGAAAAGTTACATAATTATGTTAGGCTAATACTTATGATTGAGATTTAGTACTGATTTAGTTAGATTGACAGGTGTAAGGTCTAATCAACCCAGTTCAGCTCCACTAGAAGGAAACGTAAATACATAGTTGACAACGCAAGGTGAGTGTACTCACTGGAATGATGTATTTGTATATTGTTACGAATATGATCATAATGTTATAAATATAAAATTGTTCATTTCGGTTTACCGAAATGGGAGGTTACTCCTCGATCCAGAATGGGAGAGATTTGTCTATTAATGACAAGGGGTTACTCCTCGACCAGGAATGAGGGATAATTATCTATTTAGACAGGATATGTGAATCATGATTCGAAAAAGTTGGTCATTCATTATTAATGAGCCGAATAAGTTAATATATAATTATATGGACATGATTTATTGCATTTAAATTCATACAGTAGTATAGTAGTGATGCATTCACTGGGTTATTTTGCTCATGGTTCCTATGTTCATATTTTTTTCAGGTAATGCGATGTCACTGCCAAATCTAGGAGGTCGGGTTGGGTTATCCAGGAACAAGAGAAACAATGATTTTGTGTAAATGTAAATGATGTAATTAAGTTAATTTATCCTTCAAGAAAGTTTTTATGGACATGATGACTCTGATGTTGTAAAAAGACTTTCAGTTATATGGATTTACAATGATGACTCTGAAATTAAAACTCGTGTTTATGGTTTGGTTAGATTAATTATGGTTTGACTCACTTTGACTTTCAAACTTAATTATAAGTAACTGGGTTGGGGTGTGTCAGCTTTTGGTATCAGAGCCTAGGTTTTAGAGGTTCTGGAGTTATAAGAGTCTAGATTTGGCAGTGAATGTTAGAAATATATTTTTTCTGATACTATCGATTATGTTAGGAAAAATATGTATATATGCATGTTATTATATCTTTCATTCATTTCAGATATAAAAGAATGGAATAAGGGAATTTAAATGTGAGAATAGAAGATGAGGCTTCAAATATGGCAGCAGAGGCGGAGGTTGAGCAACCTATTCCTAGAAATGTAGAACCTGACCCAGAACAATTGACAGACATGCAAAAAATGGAACGTGCTATGACTTTAATGGCAGAGCAACAAGCTAGATTTATGGCTCAGATGGAAGAACAACAAGCCAGGCAACCAGAGGCACAAGCATTGGTTAGGGTTGAGGAGGTGATACATCGAGAAGAAAGGAGTACTTCACATGAGAAATTTATTAAAATGAATCCACCCTCATTTGAAGGAGCAGTTGATCCAGCAGAGGCAGAAGAATGGGTTAAAGAGATTGAACTTATTTTCGGGGTAATGAGAATGCCTGAAAATCAACGAGTGACATTGGCGATGTACATGCTCAAATGAGAAGCTAAATATTGGTGAGATGACATAAAATATTTGTTGATTACTCTAGGAGGTAGGAATGTGATCTCATGGGATGATTTTATCAAATCTTTATATGATAAGTATTTTCCCCCAATGTATCGAAAATAAAAAGAGATGGAATGTTTCATGTTGAATCAGGGGAGCATGACAGTTAGAGAATATGAAGCTAAACTTACAGTCTTATCTCGGTTTGCTTCGAAGTTTATACAAAATGAAGAAGACATATGTAGCTGATTTCTTGACGGACTTGAGTTAGTTATTAAATCAAGGTTGTCAGCTTTAGAGACTGTTAACTATTCAGCCTTGGTGAACAAAGCCATGCTAGTAGAAAAGGACGTGAATGAAGCGAGAGGAAATCGAGAACGAGGAGTAAAGAGAAGCAGATTCAATCCAAGTTATCAAAAAGGTAGTGATACAGAATTTTCGAGACTTTGAGGGCAGAAATCCCAGCATGGTAGAGGCATGGGAAGTAGTTTGCAAAGGGGTAAAGGTAGTGGTGGAAGAGGTCCAGGAAGTTCAGCACAAGGGAATCCAAATGCTTATTTCTTTTGTGGGACATCGGGTCATATAAAGAGAAATTACCCAAAGATACTAAATATATAATGTCTTAACTGTCACCAGAAGGGTCATTTGAGAAAGAATTGTCCTATGTTAGCAAGAATAATTCCAGTTAGTAGTGTGGGGCCTAATAAAGAATCCTCTCGAGGGAATGCAACCAGGGGAAGAGATATAGGACAAGCAAGTGGATCGAATGCAAGAGGGAGAGTGTTTGTGATGACATTACAAGATGCCCATGCTACACCGGAAGTGGTTACAGGTAAACTTTCTATTGCAAACAAAGATTTATATGCACTCATTGATCCTGGATCTACGCATTCATTTGTGGCATTACATATTATTTCATATTTGGGTAGACCATGTTAATTTCTCAATTGTGCCTTATATATTTCGATTCCAATGGAAAGTGTAATTCTGGTGGAGCATGTTTATAAATATTGTGTCTTACGAATGGGGGAACGAGATTTATATGTTGATTTGATACCGTTGGCCATTTGGGATTTTGATGTCATATTGGGAATGGATTGGTTATCATCATATCATGCTTCCATTGATTGTTTTCGAAAGAAGTTAAATTTCATCTTCCTGGTGAACTCAAGTTCCAGTTTATAGTAGAAAGGAATATTGTCCCTAATTGTCTTATCTCAGTAATTAATAGTAGAAAGTTATTGAGTAAAGGTTGTACAGGGTATTTAGCTTATGTTGTTGATGTTAGTAAGGAAGTAATTAAAGTTGAAGATATACAACTAGTTAGGTAATTTTCTGATGTCTTCCCAGAGGAATTGTCAGGATTGCCACCCGATAGGGAAGTAGAGTTTTCCATTGAATTAATTCCAGGTACTGGTCCAATTTCCCTTGCTCCATATAGAATGGCACCAACAGAGTTGAAAGAATTGAAAGTGCAATTACAAGATCTGATAAGCAGAGGTTTCATTCGGCCTAGTGATTCGCCATGGGGAGCCCTAGTGTTATTTGTGAAAAAGAAAGATGGGACAATGCGATTATGTATTGATTATCGACAATTGAATAAGGTGACCATTAGAAACAAGTACCCTCTACCTCGTATTGATGATTTGTTTGACCAATTATAGGGGCCCATAGTATTTTCGAAGATTGATTTGAGATCGGGTTATCACCAATTAAAAGTAAAGGATAGTGATATTTCCAAAACAGCTTTTCGGACTCAATATGGGCACTATGAGTTTTTGGTGATGCCATTTGGATTAACTAATGCTCCAATAATTTTTATGGATTTGATGAACCGGGTATTCCACCCTTTCATTGATTCATTTGTGATTGTATTAATAGACGATGTGTTGATTTACTCGCGTAGCATGGAGGAACATGAGAAACATTTGAGACTTGTATTGCAGATTTTGAGAGAGAATAAATTATTTGCTAAATTTAGCAAGTGTGAGTTTTGTTGAATGAAATTGTGTTTTTAGGGCATGTTGTCTCGGGAAATGGGATATATGTTGATCCAAAGAAGGTGGAAGCAATTGTTGAATGGGAAATTCCTAAGAATGTGACGGAAATTAGGAGTTTCCTAGGATTGGCAGGTTACTATCGCAGATTCATTAAGGGATTTTCAGCAATAGCATTACCATTGACAAAGTTGACTCGTAAAGAAGTGAAGTTTGTATGAGATGAAGAATGCGAGAGGAGTTTTAAAGAATTAAAGAATCGGTTGGTTTCAGCTCCTATACTTACTATTCCATATCGGAATGAGTTTTTTGTGATATATACAGACGCTTCATTCTAGGGGTTAGGACGTGTTCTTATGCAGAATGGGAAGGTAATAGCATATGCTTCCAGACAATTAAAGACGCATGAACGAAACTACCCTACACACGATTTGGAGCTATCAACCATTGTTTTTGCTTTAAAGTCGTGGAGACATTACTTGTATGGAGAAACTTGTGAGATATTTACAGATCATCAAAGTTTGAAATACTTGTTTACACAGAAAGAACTGAATTTAAGACATAGGCGTTAGATAGAGATGATTAAAGACTATGACTGTACCATCCATCATCATCCTGGGAAGGCCAATGTAGTAGCAGATGCTTTGAGTCGAAAATCATCAGGGATTCTTGGTTGCATACGGTGTGCCTGTGTTGGAAATATTCTTGACTTGGTATCGATGGGGATTGAATTGAAGTTTTTAAAAAGTGGAGGATTATTAGCACATGTCACAGTGAGACCTTTATTGGCAGAACGCATACGAAATTTGTAGATCAGTGATCCATTCCTTGAGAAGAAGAAACAAGATGTATTGGATGGTAAAGAGAGTGACTTTGAGATTAAGAATGATGAATCATTGTGTTATAAAAATCGGATTTGTGTACCTAATGATCCACCCTTAAATAAGGATATATTAGAAGAGGAACATAGTTATATTTACTCTATGCATCTGGGAGGTATTCAAAGATTTGAAAGAGTATTACTGGTGGAACAATATGAAATGTGAGATTGCAGAGTTCGGAGCTAAATGTTTAGTATGCCAGCAAGTAAAGGCGGAGCATCAGAAGCCGTCGGGATTATTACAGTCATTGCCTATTCTGGAATGGAAGTGGGAACATATAACGATGGATAATAACGATTGGTGGCATTTTGTATTTGTGACATAAATCGATAATAACGACTGGTGGCCTTATACAACCGCCTAGTTTGCTCCTAATCACGAGCCCCTCATCATGATCATCATCGTCATCATCATTATCATTATCATTATCACCATCGTCGTCGTCTTCCTCTCCAACTAGAGGCGAGGGACCTACTTCATGCTCTTGGAATAGCTCGAATTCCTCGGCAATGCGTACCTTAAAAAATGCCTCATCCCAACCATTTTTAAAGAATACATTTCTTAGGTATTTGATCTGACCCTGAGATTTGGAAAAAGGCCTTTTCCCAACCAAGAGTATATGCATCATCCTTATCTTGGGAAACTCCATCTAGATCTTCCTCAGTCCTGGACTTGGTTTCATCAACCTGGGTCTTGGCACCCTCGGCCTCTATCTTGTCCTTATCAGCATCCTTTTTGACCCTTTTGGCAATAACAACCAAGGTCGTGGACTCATTGATCTTCTTTTTGAGACCAACACTAGTTGCCTCTAAAATATAGACCTTTCGGTCCAACTTCTCCTTCTCAATGATCGCATCCTGAGCAATCGGTTGAGCAACTTCCAAAGCCTCAGTGAAGACCTTGCCCAAGGCTCCCTCCATATCTGGGAGGACTTCTTTGATACAGAATCACTATCCAATATTTGGTCCTATTTGACCAAAAAATGCAATGCCTAAGAAAAATAAAATATCTTTAGTTTACAATCAAGGGGTGATGAAAGGAGAAACATGTAGTGTTCAAATTGTACTTATAAGAGCGAGATTATGGTTAGTACGTTCCAATAATTGACCACGGGCCAGGCCAACTGCAGTAGCTCTATTAGTAGTAAGTCATGCCTACCCGATCAAATTACACACTAAGTCAGGCAAGCAACGACGGAATTGGCAATAACTTTGCCCTTATCATCAGCATTTTTTCTCACAACTATAAGTGAGGGAAGAGGAACTTTGTCTTTCTTCATCTTCTTGGAGGGGGGATCCATGTCCTTAGTATGGGAGTCTCTAATATCCACGGGCTTAACACCCAACTTCATTCTTTCTACTCGCTGGTCGAGTAGGCGCTTCACTCTCGTTCGCTAGGCAAGCAAGAGGGGACTTTGGGCCCAGGTTACTAGCAATCAAGTTTACTACCTTTCTCTTCGGAGACATTACACTAGGAGACAGTGTGGTGAGAGGAATAAATGAAATGCATAAAGACTCTAAATAAGATGAGGTATCTTCCTCGTCTGAATCCTGAGAGGTAGTGGCATACGGATCATCTAAATCAATTGGAATGACCAGAGACCAGTCAATTGTCCTCACTGTGAAAGAGGTAGTTGGAATCTTATAGCCGAGCAGGAATGCAACCGACCTGGGATAGTCACAAGATCCAATTCTTTTCTGTATCGACCAAACTTTTTGTAGATCAACAAATTTCACATATTGATCTCTAAGAAGTCTTGTATTTCTCTTGGCTGCCAATAAATAAGAAAAGAGAAATAACAACCGATCGAATGAAAAATAAAGCACAATATAAAAATTAACTGTGATCTAACCTATTCCTGGACCCTCCTTAGGGCACTTTGGCCCCTCATATTTATCACCCTTAGGAAGGGGATGTGTTGACAGTTCTTTATAATGATATCGTGATCCCAATAGTCTTTGTTGGAATCAGGTAGGTCAACCACTAGGGATGGATTAGCTTCCTCGTCTTCAAGTACTAAATATTTTCATGGGTCAATGCCTATTGATAAGAGTACCTAATGTCATATATATACCAAGATTAGCCCCATGCAACTGGTTAATGCGGTGACCCCCATTAATAGTCATCCAGGTATTTAGAGCGGCATGGATCGGGACCATGTCGAAGTATTGATAAAACTTAAAAATAACCAATTTGGGGGGGGGGGGGGGGAAGTTGCCTATAGTCAACTATGAAAATCAAAGGCATCCATTGGCCTTCATGAAGACCATTTATGACATGCACTATTTTTGAAGAATAATGGAAACTCATAAAAAAAATAAGGAAAAAATTGATAAATGTAGAAAAATGATAGAAGTGGAGTTAAGTGTGCTTACAGTTAAATGAAAGTAATGAAAAACCCTACTCCAAATTATGCAGGTTTTGAAATAAAGTAGAAAGAGAGGGAATAATTATTTTGTGGTGCAAAATGGCTTTATGGTTCTAAAAAATGACTATTACACGCTCATATGCACGAAAGCCATAAGAAGCGTGTGACGGATACCGAAGCGATGACTGTATTTCCCCAAGGCTAGTAAAGGCATCATATTTACAAGCATGCTCGTGGGGAACTCAACAGACAAAAAAATATTTAAATTTCAGGGGCATTTACAAAATTACCCTTGATCAACACACAGAGGTTGTTGACAATTGTCAACCTCCAACTAGCAAAGAAATCATGTTATTCAGGTAAAACATGAAGACTTGTCAAGCATCAACAGCCGAGTAGAACTCTTGGACTTTGGGAGAAATTATGGGGTCAAGAATTTCACTGGCATATGCTCATTCACGTGCGCCTCAGCCACGTGCGCTTGTGATTAACGAAGACTCCTAGTCAACAAAATGATCATTCAACGATATCATTTATAATAACTGATCATGATCATGGATAAGTATGAGCTTTTAGGAATAATTATTAACGGGGTTTATGACTCTCTTAAGCTTATTTATAAATGTAAACGGCCCCCACGTGAACGAGGCACGCATTATTGTAACGTAGAGCAGTACTATAACTCTACCGACTTGAGTTCTTGACTAACAGAGAATAAACCTCAACACCTCGTGGATGTATGCACATTGTTGAACCACGTACATCTTGCATTGTGTGTGATTTCATCCTTCTTACGATTACCATCTCTATTTGTATTATGTGCATTGAATATCATTATTTGTAGGAAATTACAACATACAAAGGGGTTACTAGATTCAGGATTAACTGAAGGTTAACTTTGATTATCACCTTGTTTATACATTTTTCACTTTGGGAATTTTTTATGTTCAAAACACAAATTTCAACAAATACGTAAAACATAAAACATAAACATGAAAAAACTCTATTTTACAATGTAAACGCAAATATTTTAGCTTATGCCTTTTATTTATATTTATTTGAACTTTGACATATTGGGCGTATCCCGTTACAAACCATCATGCATCGACACGTCGAACCGAATTCCATCATCTCCAAGACTAAAGACTTCCCTACATCTCAAAAAGGTATAATGCTTTTAGCAGTTTAAAATTATTCATAATTTTATTTGGGATGTTATTTTTATAAAAAAAATGATGTAGGATTTTTTAATTTAAAAGTATTTTTTTGGGGCTTTGTTCTAATGAGATCAAAATCTCATTCGAACGAAATGAGCTTTTCGTTTGATATGTCGTTAGATATTTTCTTTGAACGAACTACTAACGAAGGCATACTGTTTCAATTCGTTAGAAGATGGTTCTAGAGAGATTGTTATCTCGTTCGAACGATCTTTTTATTTCATTCAAACGAGGTGACATTCTCATCCGAACGACTTATATTTCCATTTGAACGAATTTTCCACCTAGAAGTTTGTGTCAGGTCTATAAATACATGTTTTGATTCCAAATTTTGAAAGACTTTTGAAAAATATTTCTTATATATTTCAAGTTTTATGTTACTAAAACATTTTTTGATTCACAGCTTTACGTCCCCAAATAGTTTTGTGAATCTTTTGAAACCCTTAAAAGTTTCGTATCTTGTATACACACTTGTGGAGAGAGATTTCTACGACCGATTTTGTGACCCAAGGAATCACGGCTGAAGAGGGCTGAAGAAGGAAGAAGGTTAATCGGTGGATATCGAGGGTGGACTGTTGCCTGTGAACTACTCTGGATCAGAGTAGTATTCTTTAGAAGTTTTGAAGACACTGCACATTATACTTGTGGGTATATCAAGTAATTTGTAAGTCAATAGTCTTATAAAACTCTCTAAAGTGTTGATTATAAGGTTTTGACCTGAAAAGAGTTTTTTCCTCAATATTTGTATTCTTTGCATGCGTACTTTAAATCATTATATTTATAACACATATTTGCTTTCACACCTAATTTAATCAAAGTTTAAAATTTGGTATAAAAATGGATTTATGTGATTAGGACTTGAATTGATAAAAATACAAAAATATAATTTTTTTTGTAACCATCCTTGGCGGGCGTGTTTGACGCACTTACAAAGTGGTATCAGGGCATCCCACACTTACAAGTGGTATCAGAGCGTGTTGCACTAATTTATCGTGTAGATCCTTATTTAGTGTTATTTAGGATGGTTGTTTATTCATCTCTCTTGTGTTGGTTTATTTATTTTTCTCTCGATGGATAGCCACAGTGATAATTTATCTCATTTGAATTTGAAGTTTGCTAAAAGAATTAAAATTCTTGAAAAAGAAAATATTTGTTTTAAAGCTGCTATGGAACCCAAACTGTTCAAACTCAAAGGTATTTCTTTCGAGAGAAGCTTGTGGACATGGACCGCGATTTTAAAAATTTAGAATTGCGTAAGAAATAGAGTGACGATAGAGTTCATTTTTTAGAAAAAGAATTAGAAGACTCTAAAATTTCTAGGGTTATTTTACGTGCTAATGAGGAAAATGATAAATTGATTTTAGATTTAAAGGCACATGAGAAGACTCTTAGGGATAAGTTCACTTGCATTGATGGAAAGTGATATAACCTTATAATAATGATTGGAAATTTAAAGAAGGAGTCCCTAAAATTTGAAGAGTCCAATTCTTTGCTTGAGTCTAAAATTTTGAAGTTAAATAATGATTTAAAAGACTCGAGTAGTTTTGATAGTAATGGTACTGAATCCTATGTTTCTAATGCATCCGTCGCTAAGGCCAAGATCATTGTTTGTTTTAGAGGGTCAACTACATCCAAGGACGTCAGAAAAGGTCAACCCATAAGTAACATTCCTCGCGTTTACCCATGTTCTCATTGTGGTAGGAAAGGTCACCTTAGAGCATTTTGTTATAATCTTAGAAGAGGTTCTAGTAAGTTGAAGTCTAGTGTCCCTTTGGTTCCCAAAACACCCGTTGTGTTAAGTATACATCTATTTGGGGCATGAAATCTTTTTTAGAGGCGCTAAATGTTCTACTGCTCGATTCTCACATGCTTGCACATGACTCTTCTCGTGCTATATCTTATTGGTGATTGCTTACATAATTTTATTTATCATACTATAGTTATGCTTCATGATATATACTTACTAGTGTTATGACATGTTTATCTTTTGTATTATAATTTTCTTTTATTGAGTCATTTTTGAAAAATAAAAAGAGATTTTTGTTTGATAAATTTTAGAAAAAAAAGGTTTTTGTGTATTTTAGCCTTACCCATTTGGTATGGCATATTGATTTACTTAAATTCAATTCATTCGATACTTTTCACGTGACTAAGACATTTGATTATGATTATGGATACTTAAATTGTTCTTAGTCATGTTTGCGTGGAGTTGTTTTGAATTTGATTGGCTTAACGGATTCGACTTTATATATGCCTCCGTACACACATGCATGAGCTTTTTGAATGTTGACTTTACATGTATATTTGAGCTTTGTGAGATGTTCTCCCATCAATTTTATCATTTTAATGTTTTTATGACTATGGAATATTTGTGCATGTAAGAACCTTTGACTGTGAGCGTTATTTAAATTAATTAAAAATATGAGTATGCATTAAAGGGGCTACGAAAATAGCAAATCTCCTTTGCGGGAAAGCCACCATTGGAAAGAGCCCAATAAAAAGATTAAAGGCAATAAAAATAGAAAAAATGCCAAAAAGTGGCCAACTTAGTTTAATGATTGATCATTCAAAAGAAATGACTTCAAAAGAATTGAGGAAAAAAAGGAAAATATGATATATGTTTATCTTTTGATGGTGTTTAGTTGAAGATCAACGAGTTTGCACAATAAATACTAGTTATGCTTATTTTTTTATGGTGCTATTGATTTGTAGAATCATCAATATTCCAGGCTTGTGTGCATTGTGATTGTTTGTTCATTGAAGTTCACTTTATCTCGTCATTTAAGGCTAAAGCTTAGTTTGATAAAGTTTTGCGGACAATTAGAACTTCTTGAACATATATGAGTGTTTGGGTCATAAATTCATTTGGATCTAGTTCACGCCCATTCATTCTATCCCACATGTTTAGACACATCGATATTATGCTGATGTGTAAAGCTTATGTGTTTTGTGTCTAGTTTTGTGATCGTTTATACCTATATATGTGTGCCGGATTTTCTTTGGTACGTTTTGCATATATTATATGGTATCGTGTTTTGATTCTTTGCGATTTATATTTAGTACCTGGCTGTCACATACTTGTTCATAGTTGAATTATTTGTGCTTGGTTTGTCATGTTGTATTAGTAAAATCTTATACTTGAGAAAAAAATTAGAAATTTCAAAAATATTTGGTGAAGCCTTCGAGATTATCATTACATGTGTGTTATTTACATATCTTTGTGATGATATCTTACTTCTTCCATGTGATGCTTTATACTTCATGTTTAGATTCTACTCATTTGTCTATTTCAGACAAAAAAGGGGAAACAAATTAAGGGGGAGAATTAATGATGAGTTTTAATTATGGTGGGGAGAAACGCCTTATGAGTTTTATTTTTATTTTTTTATTTTAAACTCTATGCATCATTTGTATTTTTCTTTGCTTTATGTGCGTAGGTATCTAAAAGGAACATATTGCACTGGATGAAGACAAAGTTGTCCAAGGGAAGAACAAGATGAGATCGAATATAAACTTTCACTATACCGTTCCATTTATAGGGTTTGGGAAGGGTATTAATTTTTTTTTCATAAAGGGGTAATTTTTATAATTTGGGTTTCGGTTAGTTTTCTACCAGAATAGCCAAAGGGGAAGATTTGTAAATTCAAATATTTTAGCTTTGTCTTTTTATTTATATTTTGACATATTTGGTGTATCCCGTTACAAACCGTCACGCACCGACACGTCGAACCAAACTTTAACATCTCAAGGATTGAAGACTTCCCTACATCTCAAAAGGTATAAAGCTTTTAGGAGTTTAAAAGTATTCATAATTTTATTTGGGATGTTATTTTTATAAAAAAAAATAAGGCAAAATTTTTTAATTTAAAAAAATATATTTTTTGGCTTCGTTTTAACGAGATCAGAATCTCGTTCGAATGAAATGAGTTGTCCGTCTGATATGTCGTTAGATTTTTTCTTTGAAGGAACTATTGACGAGGCATAATGTTAAAATCCGTTCGAAGTTTGATAGAAGCTGGTTTGAATGAGATTGTTATCTCGTTCGAATAATCTTTGGATTTCATTCAAACGAGATGAAATTCTCATTCGAACGACTTCTATTTTCGTTCAAATGAATTCGCCGCCTAAAATTTTGTGTCAGATCTATAAATACCTATTTTGACTCCAAATTATGAAAGACTTTTGAAAAAACGTTTCCTGCATATCTGTTGCAAAAGTTTACAAGTTTTATGTTATCAAAACACTTTTTGATTCACAACTTCACGTCCTCAAATAGTTTTGTGAATCTCGTTGAAGCCCTATACTGTTTCATATCTTGTATACAAACCCGTGGAGAGATCTCTATGAAGTATGTTGAAGAAGGAAAAATGTTGATTGGTGGATACCAAGGGGGGACTGTCGTCTGTGGACTACTCTAGATCTGAGCAATATTCTTTAGAAGTTCCGAAGACACCGCCCATTATACTTATATTAAGTAGTTTGTAAGTCGATAGTCTTGTAAACCTCTCTAAAGTGTTGATTAAAAGGTCTTGCCCCGAAAAGAGATTTTTTCTCAACATTTATGTTATTTGCATGCGTAGTTTAAATCATTATATTTATAACAGATATTTTCTTTCACACCTAATTTAATCAAAGTTTAAAATTTGGTATAAAATTTGATTTGTCGGGCGTGTTTGACATTCTTACAAAGTGGTATCAGGGCATCCCACACTTACATATGATACTTTCAATAAATAGAAAAGCACCATAAAATATTATGTTTTACAATACATTAAATATATATAAAGTATTGATCAATACATTCAATCAATAAAAGCATCAAAACAAAAATTTGTTATATAATACTTATTACGACAATCAATAGAAAGCAACACCATAATAAAAAAGTAATATATTTTACAATATTTTCAATAAATAAAAAATATTGATTAATACTTTTAATAATTAAGAAGCACCAAAACAAAAAAATATTGTTGTATCAATGTTATCCATTAATAAAAAAAACTAAAAAAAAACTGAATGAGAGATGAGGGAAATCTAGAGTCTGGGACTCTAGTCGCAAGGCAACGAAAGGGATCCGGTGACTTAGTGAGAGATCTAGAAAGATATGGTGAGGTATGTATGAGAGATGCGGGAGATCTGATCAAGAGAGATTGGTCGGTGAGGCTGTCGGCGAGAGGGAGGGTCAACGAGAGTGGAGTAGAATGAGAGCGAGTTAGCTGTTAGCAGCAACTAGAAGAAGAAGATTCAAATGATTAAAATGAAATGTCAAATCAAACCCTATAAGTATCACTATATAAATAAGGATATATCATAAGAATACCTACAAACTGGTCAAGTTCGGAGTTTTTATACATAAAACCCGACCCTAACCCCAATATTTTGTTTTTATTTTGTTTTTTTAATTTTGGCCCTGAAACTGACCCTTCTATTGACCCCTAAATCTGTCCCATTAGGGTTAGGACGGGTGCTTGCAACTCCCCTCCCGTTGCCATCCCTATTCATCCGTGTATCAAGATTCTATTTTTATATCCCCTTATTCCTTGAGCTACGAAGAGATAAAGTAAAGAGTTTAACTATTAAATGCCAATTTAACCTTCAAACATTCAATTCGCTTGATTGATCGCTCCTTAATGAATACTTGGACAAAAAAAATGTGTTTGATTTGTAATTTTGTTTATACAAACTTAAAATATTTTCAAATTTTTTAATTAAATGTTTTGTATGATTTTCATGTACACTTATATATAGTCAGATTCTCCAACATACTTCCTAACAATATACTTATGAACATACCTATTTTTAAAAATAGTAAAAAATTGTATTTTCCAACCAAATTTGGTATGCATGATATCCATAATGAGAAGATTATCTACAAAAAAATTCATTAAAAAATACAACTTGGAGGAGGGTGAGATGACGACCACAAGTTTCAATGGTTAAAAATGCACGTATTCGTTCATATTTTAAATCACCCACTTCTAAGTTGTATTTTTGTATTCAATTTTTTGTAGATGATCTACTCATTATGAAGATCATGCATACCCAAATTTGGTTGTAAAATATATTTTTTCTGTTTATAAAAAATGGTATATTCATAGACATGTTGTTATGCGTTATGTTAGAGAGCCTCATTGAATACATATGTCTAATTTAATTATTTATATGCACTTTGTTCCTATAATTTTATTTACTAATAATTTGTGTGTTTTGCACCCCAACAAGTCTAAATTATTAGTCAATCTTCTATAAATGGTTTGACTAATATTTGGAGTAATTTTTAGTCAACTCGTTTTGTGTGACTCAATGACGTATGATGTCTACATTGGTTTGTATTTTAAATGATACTCAGCGGACCCCAAACACGATGCGTCAATGAATCGCACAAAATGAATCGAAATTCTAAGTTGCCCTAGAATTACTCCTAATATTTGTAGCGAACGCAAAAAAGTGGGAATGCAACTCTAAAAACAGCATAAAAATTGGGGTCAAATCTAAATATCCCCAAATTGAGTGATTGACGTCATTACTAGCAAAACGACACCATTTTGGCTCATAAACACGTTGGAAAATCTGTCTCATCTCACATTTTCCTTTTTCCAGTCTCCCTGTCCAAAACCCCACAAAAGACCTTGCGTGCACAATTTCTACCCTTACTCTCAATTCCCAAGAATTAAAATCGAACACATCATCATTTACCAGTCTCCATACACAAATTATCAATTAAACAGCACACTCTACAGAAGAAAATAGAATTAGGGGGAACCAAATAAAATGTCGTGGTTGAGATCAGCGGTAAGCAAAGCCGTAGAGGTTGGGAACAGGAACAACCTCACTCGCACTGTTAGGAATTATGCTGATACAGTCGTCCACCACGCCGGCCAGGCAGTTGCGGAAGGCGCCAAAATTCTCCAAGATCGTATTGTAATAATTATTTTATCTTCACTCTATTTTATTGTATTTGGATTCTCAAAGATGCTTGCTGAATTAAATTTTGGGTATCAGCTGCATTTAAATGCTTTTGAGTATCAGCTGCATTTAAATGCTTGCTGAATTAAATTTTGGGGTCTTCATTATATAACATTGTCTGCTTAAAAACTAATACAACATTATGCGAGGTCTCTGTGTTAGGTCACTGTTATATTATAATTTTTTTCAGGTCTTAATAGAAATATACATGTTATGCTAAAAATATTTTTGTTATATTAGATTACAATACATGTTATATTAGGGGCCACATATAAATACCCCTACAAGGCTAAGGCCGTATGACAGGTTCTCTAATTGAATTTTTCTAATTCCACCCATAACCGTAAATGAGTCCCTTTATATGTCTGTACATATAACTCAACTCAACAAACAAGGCCTTTTTTCAATTATTTAGATATGTCTATACACATGGTTGGATAAATATGGGTAGTGCTGAGCTATGCTCTATATACTATACTTATAGGGCCTGTTTGGTTGTGCAAATTGTTTGATTATGTAAATTAGTTCACTGTGAATTAGTGAATTATAAATGAGTGAATTTGAAATGAGTTTAAATCCAATTTTACGTAATATTTGGTAATCTGAAATTGATGTTAAGGTTCTATGGGAAAAAAAAGTTAAAAACAAATTAAGAGAGAGAGAGAGGAGGAGGAGGGAGAGGGAGGAAGGGGGGGAAAGAGAGAAGAGCATGCACTTTATGATTCTCCTATTTGAAATGGATGCATTTCACATTTTTTGTGAAATGATCCAATTTCAGATTTTATACATGAGCTAAAATGGAACAATTAATGAATCATTTCATTAATGAAACCAAATACAATTAATGGATCAATTTGTAAATGGATCAATTTACAATTTTGGGACAACCAAACAAGGCCATAATCTTTGGTCTTAATATATCACGTGGCATCATGAGAATCCTAGGAACCAAGTCTAATTATTGAAAGATATATGTGCGTCTCCACCCACTTGTGTGTCTGTCTGCATGGTTATCACGCCTGCCACATCATAAGTTACATTCAACACTGGACAATTCGGAATGGCAATGCACGGGTGAGGTAATTTCCGAAAAGTGGCATTGATACAATTTGCCTGGCGAGATTGGAGGAAAAATATGCCCCCAAAAAACAATAAAAAACATTAATAAAATAATAAAAACAATTTATTACCACAATTGAGTATCACCATATCACTAGTTATGCTAAAGAGACCCACAATTTTTCTCCTTAGCACCACACAATGCGTAATCTCATTGTACACTACGTTTTAAAAACAGTACTTTAGTATTGTGGTGTCATGGAGAAATGTGTTGGATGTTTTTAGGAGGATCCATAACAAAAGAGTCTGTATCATCAACCATCATAATAAAATTTGTATATATAAGTACATATTTCCTTCGTCCTAAATCAATAATCATGTTTCCCTTTTTAGTTATGTTCCTATTTCTAAAATTATATATAAAACTAGGTTAGATTACAAAATTACCCATCCGAGAGAATAATCATTCAAGTGCCTTTCTTGTATTGAACATGAATTTGATGAGAATTAGGGTTTATTTTAGTATTTTCTTGTACTTTCTTGTAATTTTCTTTTATTTTTAGAGCTTTATTAGTTTTGCAACTATGTTTGGGACTAATATGTCATTTTTTAGTTGGAGATAATGGAAGTAAAATAGATATAGAGGAACTTAGAGATACTCGAGAAAATATATATTTTCGCAGAATTAGGACAACAGAGGTCAGGATTGCTCTAAAAAAGATGAAAACATGGAACGCTTTAGGACCAGATGGTATCCCTATTGAGGTTTGAAAGTGCTTAGGGGAGGTTGGAGTATCATGGCTTACAAAATTATTTAATAAAATTTTAATGACTAATAGGATGCTCGATGAATGGAGAAAAAGTGCTTTAATACCTATTTATAAAAATAAAGGGGACATACAAAGTTGTTCAAATTATTGTGGTATTAAGTTAATGAGTCATACAATGAAACTTTGGGAAAGAGTGATTGAATATAGATTGAGATTGAAGACAACAGTATCTGAGAATCAATTTGGGTTTACACCTGGGAGGTCAACAATGGAAGCAATCTATTTATTGAGGAGATTAATGGAGAGGTATAGGGAGAAAAATAAGGATCTTCATATGATTTTTATAGATTTGGAGAAGGCGTATGATAGGATACCCAGAGATATAATATGGTGGGTTTTACATAAAAGAGGAGTGACTCGCAGATATATTGATGTGATCAAGGATATGTATGATGGTGCGATGACTACAGTAAGAACATCAGCCAGAGAAAGTAGTGAATTTTCAATTATGGTAGGGCTACACCAAGGTTCAGCATTAAGTTCTTATCTCTTTGCTCTTGTTATGGATGAGTTAACTGGACAAATACAAGATGAGGTGCCATGGTGTATACTATTTGCAGATGATATTGTTTTAGTCGATGAGACTAAGATGGGGATAAATGCTAGGTTGGAATTGTGGAGAGAAACTTTAGAAACAAGAGGATTTAAAATAAGCAGAACTAAAACAAAATATGTGGAGTGTAATTTTAGTAGTAATAGGAGGACAAATGGAGATGTGGTGAAATTGGAGGGCAAGAAATACCTAGAAATGATCATTTTCGTTATTTAGGATCGATTATACAAAAAGATGGAGATATTAGTGATGATGTTACGCATAGGATAAGAGCAGGCTGGGTTAAGTGGAGAAGTGCGACCGGCGTTCTGTGTGATAGGCGTATACCTTTGAAGTTAAAAGGAAAATTTTATAGGACGGCCATTAGACCCACCATGTTATATGGGACAGAGTGTTGGGCAACCAAGAAACAAAATGTGCAGAAAATGAGTGTGGCGGAGATGCGAATGCTAAGATGGATTTGTGGTAAAATTCGAAAGGATAAAATTAAAAATGAACAAATTCGTGAAAAGGTAAAAATAGCTCCTATAGAAGATAAATTGAGAGAAAATCGAGTTAGATGGTTTGGACACGTCAAGCGTAGACCAATGGATGCTCTTCTAAGAAAGAGTGATTTAGTTAGTATTGATGGTAACACAAGGGGTAGAGGTAGGCCTAAATTGACTTGGTGGGATATTATTAAAAATGACATGATATTATTAAAAAGGACATGATGTCATGTGGTTTAACCGAAGATATTACACTGAACAGAATGCAATGGAAAAATAGGATTCATGTAGCCGACCCTAAATAATTGGGAAAAGGCTTTGTTGAGTTTAGTTGACAGTAGTTGCCCCTTTTAGTCATTTTGGGTAATAGCTTTATTAGCAAGCTAACTCTTCTTATAAATTGGCCCCTTGACCCTCATTTGTAAAAAAGCTTGAATATTGAGAATAAAGGAGAGAGAGAGGGAAAGAAACACATTTCATTTCTTTAGTTGTTGTGTAGTGTAGTGTAGATGTTGTGTAGAATAACTTCTTTTTACGCTTTCGTGCCCTAATTCACATCAAATTGGTATCAGAGCGTGGTTTGTTCTTGGATCAGCCATATTTGTAGAAGATTGGAACTTCCATTGGGTTCATCCGGATGATTTGCAAAAAAACCCTAATCTCCACGTTTCACAGCCAACGTCCACAATCCCCGCCAACCCTTTTTCATTGGATGGGATAACCAAAGCAGTCCCGAAGCAAGGTTTATCACTGCCAATGAAACCATTGGCTGCTTCCGCCGGCAGCTGTGCCCCGAGTGCAATCACGCCATCGCCGGGAAGCCGTATTTGAGCAATGGTCCACGGCGCAACCATCGCGATCCCTGTAAAAGGTCCGCCCCAACATTCTTGCATGGGAACACAACGTAACAGTCTAGAATCGCCAATAGTTCTGCCCGGAAAGGTAATAACCAATTCTAACACTGAATTTCAGTCCAAATCTCAAGAAATCCACCGAAAATTCAAGAACTCGCCCCGAACAAATTAAGAACCACCGGAATTTCAAGAAAGCATTACCCACTCCCAAGATTCATTGTCTTTTCCTTCCAAACAATCCAAGATCCATCTGATTAAGGGCGAAAAGCGTGCTCGTGTAGGGGCACGATCGTTGTTTTAGTTTCACCGCCTTAATACAAAAGAAACCTAAGCTACGACTACACTTGCGATACAAGTATAGCGGTAAGTCGGGTATCGAATCCACAAGGAGTGTTCGATAGATCGTAACAGATTATTAATTCAGGAATAAAAGTGTAAAAGGGTGATGTATGCTAGTAAATAAAAGAAAAGAGAGAAGTTAAGTCTAAATAAAGTAAAAGCGAGGATCGGGATATCATCCAACCATACGGATCGAAACAACTATTAATTAGAATTCCGTCGCGAGAGCAATTTAATCGAGCATTATCAATTAATCATAAACTTCACACAATAAGGAATTTAAGCCAAAGTTGCGAGAATAAACATTTAACCGAAAATTGGTCGCACGCGGATTAAATTCGGATTATCGCTATAAACACTAACGTTGCGTGGCAATGAAAGCTAAACGCATAATAATCCGACTTTAATACGCACGGGTTCAATTAAACGCAATTTTGCACAAAACCTAATTTTCGGAGCTCGGGGCCCGTTAATGGAGGAACGACATCCCGACCCTAATTATCTAGGGGCACATAATGATTAAACTAAATTACAACTAATTAAACTAGGAAAGCAAGTAATAAAGCAAGTAAACTAATTAAGGAAGTATGTAAATTACTCTACAAAGCACTAATTAAATAAGAACAACTTATATAAATGGGATGGAAGTGGAAAGTTCAACATACACAACCCATATGGTTGTCAACCCAAAGAGAAATGAAGCCAAGCTCTCCAAACCCACAAACCCTAGGCTAAAATAATAAAAACTGAATATCTCTGATGTTTACACAAAAATTCCTTATATAGTAAGTTGGGATAAAAGAAAAGAAGAAAGAAAAGAAAAGGAAAATATCTGAAAAAAGCAGGGTATCGATCGATCGACCCCTTTGGTCGATCGATCGATGGCTGAAATCGTGGCAAGATTCTGAAGGAACGATTGATCGATCCGTTTGATCGATCGATTGATCAAGCAGGGCAGCTTCCTGTTTTCCTCCTGTTTTGGTGTAAATGGTTTTCTCCTCCGCTAGAAACACCGTAACTTCTTCATTCAAACTCGGAATCGCGCATCGTTCACGGCTACGCGAAGCTTGCAAGGAGGGCTACAACTTCTGTGAGATGTCGGGCCAGGTGCCCAAACTGTGAATTGACCGGATTGCCCTTGAACGTGCGATTGCGTACGGAACTTCACCGGAATGCGTCCGAATTCCATTCTTAGTACCTAAATACCTACAAAAGCCCAATTATACCTCATATAGCATGTTAACAATATAAACCGAGGTTGTCTGATTAACGGGCTTAAATATAGAGATTAAGGCATCCGAAGGGGCTAAAATGCGTAGGTTCGACGGATGAAATACACAATATTTGCGTATTATCACACCCCCTAACTTACACATTGCTAGTCCCTAGCAATGAAATAGGATGCAACAAGAACAACAAGTAAACCAAAACAGGAGATAGTACAAAAGTAGGATAAGAAAGCAATAAAAAGATAAGGCCACTTTTGCGGGCGAACGATTGCATTTAGCATACGCAATAAGCCGTTAAACCCCTAGGTTACCCTAGTGGACAAGTGTTGTCTCGTGAGGGTTTTCAAGGATGAAACCCACAAACATCATAAAGTTTCCTCAAAATATGCCCAATCAAGCATGCAACAAACTCAACAATACGAACAAAATTTTAACATGTTATTAGCATAATTCATGTGAAAAGTCCATAGTTATTAACATTATAGAATGCACCTCAATGAATTGAAACTTTAACATGTGGGAGGGGAGTGAGCACACGCAAAATATGATTTGGCAAAAACTTAGATAACTCGGATACTAAATATCAAAGCATGCATAAAAGTCAATCCTCACGGGCATTACACTCATTAAATGAATTCACTTGAAACAGTGAGGTAACATACGGGACATGCGGGCATAAGGAGTAAATGTAAAGGGAAACTAGGCCGCGCACATGTCACAATTGAAGAAAGCTATATAGGAAATAAAAACTGTAATCTCAGTGAAAGGATACCGCACATATAAAAGAGGCGAAATGCATTTTCACAGATTATCAAAACTATTTAAACCTTTGAATTACATCTACTTAAGATCACATAGGACTTTATAGGGTTGTAATGTAGGCTAGGTTAGGGTACGAAATGAAAGGGATGTATATACGGATTAAAAGTGTTTGGGGATGAAACTCTGGATAATGGGAAAAAGTGGGCAATTTCAAAATTGGACAAATGATTTCCAAACGAGCATTAGATATAACAATCGAGAGAGTAACAAGGATTATTGAATCACTACAAACAATATATACAACTTTCTCTTTCTTTTTCTTTTCTTCTTTTTCTCATTTTTTTCTTTTCTTTTGTTTTTCTTTTGCTTTCTCTTTTGCTTTCTCTTTTTCATTTCTCACTCTTTTCACGCTCAAATTGCAACCACAAAACAACAATATCATTCAATCCCAAGTAACAATCCAAACAAGGGTACGCAAGGTAATATGTATGGTATAAAACTCCAATTTGGAGTTGGTTATGGGATTTTGGGTAATGAAACGAAAGGCTAGTATTTAGGCTCAACTGGGTTGACTAGGGAACATATAAAAGGTGAGGTCAAGGTCATATGGGTGATATACAAAGATGGCCTATGATCATTTCAAAAAGTTTACGCAATTCTCGAATCAAAACAATATATGAAAATCATGATCAAGTAACACATTTCAAGTATGAACTCAATTAATGAACGATCAAATGAAAGAATAGTGAGATTACCAACGAATTCAACGTTTTCAATGAGAAAAGAATAGTGTATACACTCACAAACGACGAAAGGTACAAAGTTTACTCGGTGTAAGTATATACAATGCAACAAAAGATTACCGAGTTATAAAAATCTTAAACCAAATCAATAGAATGATAAGTGCATGTGCTCATGGGATTAAAGTTTAATTCATGAAGTTATTCACAATATCAATAATGGAGACTAAAGTCTAATAACTTCTAAAATCGAGAACATGCATCATTGGGCTGTCTATTGGATCGGGCAATTATTGACATTTATCATCGGAAACAAAGGCAAAATGCCCAAAAAAGGAGAAAAAAGAAAGAAAATCTTTTTGAAAATTTTAATTTTTAATAAAAACATGCTTTGTAACTAAATTGTGGTCAAATTCAAGGACTAAA
The DNA here is from genome assembly GCA_949130495.1 of Sambucus nigra. Taxonomy (NCBI): domain Eukaryota; kingdom Viridiplantae; phylum Streptophyta; class Magnoliopsida; order Dipsacales; family Adoxaceae; genus Sambucus; species Sambucus nigra. The sequence continues at coordinate 235,647,678 of OX422214.1, forward strand.
CAGTGAAATGGATAGAATATCCCACACCCCCTAACTTAGATGTTGCATTGTCCCCAATGCGTCCATTAAAGAACACAACACAAAGATAGGAAAAAAATGATATTACCCAAATTTGGAGCGATCTCCATGAGTACCAGTCCGAATGAATTTGCAAAACAAGTTAGTACAAAGCATATGAAGAATATGTACCGATGTATTAAGTGAAAAGAAACTATGTCACAAGTCACAACAATATAGAGGGGCGGAAGTGCAAACACTAGATAAATTGATGGTGAACTTTTTGATTTTATAAAATGGAAGGTCACACACATCAAAATCCAATAAACAACCACAAACTACATTCTCATTGCTCATTTCATAAGTTCCATACAAAACAACTTAATACATTACAACTATTAAAAAGAAAGAAATAAAAATAAAAATAAAAAATACAACATAATATCCGTCCCAGAAATGCAAAAATGACCCAAAACAGCTGTAGCCTAGTGGCCGGAACCGCTAGGATCAGAAGGGTCCTGAAAATGAGGAGGTAGCGCTGTGTCCGAATCATGCCTCTGCAAATAAAGATCTCTCATCATCGCCTGCATCATCCGGTACTCATGCCTCTGCTGCGCTCTCGCCTGGCTCTGCTCGGCCCACTCCTGTCGCTGCTCGGCCTGCTGCTGTCTCAGCTCTAACTGCTGCTGGTCCAGGCGGGACTCCCATGTAGCCCACCTGAGCTGGGTCTCCTCCCAGCGTTGGTCCTGCACGACATGAAATGCCTCAAAGTGGGCATCAAAATCTGTGTGTGGCACGTGAGAACTCTCACCCTGCTCCATACCTCTAATCTCTGCCTCCTCCTCTGCCATATCATTCGCCGCTGCCCTCTGTCTTTTGTTCCCCGGCTCCCCCCAAGCGTGAGTCAATATCTTCGAGATATTGTCCTTTGTGAGAAGCTCTAGTGACTCATGCTTGCGATCTCTGGGCAACCGTGAGAAGTGCAGATCCTCATGATGAGGGCAGGAAAAGGAAGGGAATACCTCCAGGTGATCTCCGTGGACGTCGCCAGCATCGTCTCTAAAAATATTTTGGGCAAACTGATATCGCCCAAATCATGAAGCATAGTGTAGATGAATGTTGCGTGCTTGTGACGAACCTCTGACCGGTTGCTCGTCACCATGAATGAGTGGACGTTGATGTAGTGGAGAAGTCTCGGTAAGTCTGCCATTGCCGCCGAACGGAACGCACCTTTCTTCCATTCCTCGCCCGTCGTAAGGGCCTCAATCAATGTCAACGCCCAAACATATCCCCATCCAAAAAGCTGATAGATTGATCGATCGATCAAGCAGGGCAGCTTCCTGTTTTCCTCCTGTTTTGGTGTAAATGGTTTTCTTCTCTGCTAGAAACGCCGTAACTTCTTCGTTCGGACTTGGAATCGCGCACCGTTCGCGGCCACGCGAAGCTTGCAAGGAGGGCTACAACTTCTGTGAGATGTTGGGCCAGGTGCTCAAACTGTGAATTGACCGGATTGCCCTTGAACGTTCGATTGCGTACGGAACATCATCGGAATGCGTCCGAATTCCATTCTTAGTACCTAAATACCTACAAAAGCCCAATTATACCTCATATAGCATGTTAACAATATAAACCGAGGTTGTCTGATTAATGGGCTTAAATATAGAGATTAAGGCACCCGAAGGGGCTAAAATGCGTAGGTTCGACGGATGAAATACGTAATATTTGCGTATTATCACCATCCTAATACCAACCCTAGCCAAGTTCAACAACAAAAAAATTGATTCCAAACCCTATTTACCCCCAAACCCTAACCCTAATAGTTGAAGATGGTTGGGAGACTCGCACTCATTATCGCGAGTTGGAAATATTTGATTTGATGGGTTTTTTCCCCATTTTTTGTCATGATGTCGAGCTTTGTGATGATGGTTTTGTGGTTGTTCCCTTTGAAGTGTATATGTCGCGTGGGGTGATCACGATTGGTGTGGGATTTGTTGATCCTTTTTGGATTCCTTATGACGAGTGCTCCACGCCCTTTTTACATGATTTGATGCTAAGGAGGCTCATCACGGGCAATTTGGATGAAATTTGGCATCAATGGCCTTCTCCGCATCGATCTTGTGTTGGCTCTTCATGTGAACGGATTAGAGGCCGCCTTCCTATTCATCGGCCATTGCGTACATTTGTGTTTTTTTTTCGAGGCTATTTTGCGAGTCGTTATGCGGGATGCTTTAAAGGACGACTTCCCTTTCAAGTAGGGGAGCCCCCGAATGTTGCCCTCACACACATTTTTATCGCTCGAGACGAGCTCTCTCAAGTAGGGGAGAATGATGAGAATTAGGGTTTATTTTAGTATTTTCTTGTAATTTTCTTTTATTTTTAGAGCTTTATTAGTTTCCAAGTGTGTTTGGGACTAATATGTTATTTTTAGTTAGTAGTTGCCCCTTTTAGTCATTTTGGGTAATAGCTTGAATAGCAAGCTAACTCTTCTTATAAATACGCCCCTCGCCCTCATTTGTAAAAGACCTTGAATATTGAGAATAGAAGAGAGAGAGAGAAAGAAACCCATTTCATTTCTTTAGTTGTTGTTGTTATGTAGTGTAGATTAGTTGTTGTGTAGAATAACTTCTTCTTTTTACACTTCGCACACTAATTCACATCAGAATTTGGAGTATGTTTTTTCCTTTCCTAAAAATGTTTGACTTTCAAGTGAAGACTAATAAGTTGGGATGGAAGGGGTAATTTTTATACTTAATTTATATGTACATATTATATCCTCAAGATTTATATAGGTAAGTGTAAAAGTGTACTGAGACTTACGCATTGGCCAGCCCTGTTGCTATAACTTTGAAGGCTTGAGGCGTAGGTTCTAGCATTGCCCTGTGTTGATATGTCCTTTTCTTGACAACTTGGTGACCTTGAGACGATAGCCTCAAATGTTAATTTGAACCGTAGGCTATATCCAATAGGTGTTTCTATCGTAGTGATTTTATATGTTGAAAAAGGAGCAACGGAAAAAACTTCTCTAGTGGGACTTTCTAGTGGATATGATGTGGGTGATGAGTCATATGGATATTTTCTATCATCATTTTTAGATGTCGAAATTAGGAAATAGTTTAACAAAGTGACGTGGTACAAACTATAAGGAACCCACATTACTTTTAACCATCAAAATAGGGTAGAAATTGTGGTCTGAATCCGTTCACTTTCAAACAATTATAAACCTCTAGTTCCATCTCCACGTTAAATAGATAGAAACCACTGTTGGCGGTATAGTTTTAAAAGCAATACTATAATATGAAAAAAGATGCCATGCGAATAAGAACGTTTGATATGGCCAGGGAGTCTCCCCCCCCCCCCCCCCCCCCCGCCAAGCAGACCCCCCCTTGCTCCATCCCACGAAAGGAAACCTGTGGCCTGTCCCCGAACCAAAAGTTGTAAACCGAAAAATAACATAAACTTCAAAATGATCTGTAAACATCTAACTGAACTTTAAATGAAACGTAAAACATCAAACAAAGGCAAAAATAACAATTGTCAAGCATCTTAAGTAACACAAAACTATAATATAATTATTTTTTCTCCATTGCTCCAGTCCAACAAAGCAACAACAATAAGCATAGGCATAATCAAGAGTGTGTAGCAATACAGATATATACATGCCTGGATATAGGGCAAACCATGGTCGATATTGCACGAGTTTGCTGATGAATCGTGGCAAACATTATAATACATACACTGTTTAACACAAATCGTGAGTGCTGTGGTGCTGAAACGACAAATAATAATTGTTGTAATCTCACGAGTGTGCGGAAGAATAATTAGGGCGTAACACGAGCAAGAACAATCAGAGCAGAAAACATTACAGGCTCAAGAAGAAGAAATTAGTGTGTACTGTAGTGATTGCTGCCATTGGACCTTAGGGAGTATCGACTCCAAATAAATTTCAACCTCGAGTATTTGATGGTAGTGCTTCATTGGAAGAGAGCGTTTAGAAACTGGAGGAGGTCTGTGAGAGGTCTTAGAGGAGGGCCTCGTACTTAAATTAGTATGCATAAAGAAGTGAGAAAACCCTGTACTAGTTATTATACTCAAAGGGTATTATAGTACCTTCGACTCCTAATCCGGTTGGGGTATTTACATCTTATTTGTTCCTTTTTGAACATGTTTTACTTTTCTTTCCCATACCCATTTTTGCTCCGTTCATAAACTCCCAAACATCTCTATTAGGTGAAGGACGGGTAGACCTGTTGCCATCCCGATGTACAATAAGATAGTAAGTGTAGTTTATTTTGTACTGACATGTGGGTAGTTGGAGTTTCCTTTAAAAATCTAGGGACAATTAATGTTTAGTCCTTAAGAGCTAAGTACATTTTGCATTTAGTCCATCTTATATTTTTATTTTCCAAAAAGTTTCTTGTCTATTTCTTTGATAGTTTTTTCTTATAAAGTTTAGGATAAGAAGAAAGTGTGTTTTGAGTGTTTTATATGGTGAGGGACTTTTTGGAATAAATTAAAAGAACTTATACTAAACATTAATTAAAAATTGTTGGGGGACTTTTTGTCGAATGACCCTTAAATTTAACCATTTTTTTAAATTTTTTTTTTTTATTTTGTACAATTTGTGATCAATCCCATGTTATTATGTACGAGTTATATTTGAATGGCTTACATTCACAATAAGCACGAAGAAAGAAAAGAAAGAAGAATAAAAGACCATCTCACTTGAGCTCAATCGCAATATATGATAACTGAATTTTAGTATTATTATCATTTCCTCATTAGATCTTTTATTACATGTATATTTCGAAGCTTGTATTGGAAATGCCTCTTTACATTTTTGAAGTAGTCCCTGTACTGATATTCCATCCGCGTATCACTCCTCCATTTACCACTTATTCTGTTACATGATCTGTTTGGTATTTTGTATTTATATATGCCAGGGGACTCGGAGTTTCAAAAGTTTTAAGCAGACCGTTAAAAGACTGGAAGAGGCTTCTGTTTCTTGTAGGGGCACGGAAAGAATTCAGTTGATGAGAAGATGGTTAGCTGCACTTCAAGTAACTGAGAAATTAACTGGAGGTTCCTCTGATGATAAGGAAAAGAATCCCGAACATCATCATCTGTCTGAAGATACAAAGGATAGCTTGAAAAGACCACCCTTAGTGAGTAAACCATGTTATACACATTATGCTTTCAAATTTAGAATTGTGTAAATTACACTCCTTTAACCCCGGTCTCTTTTTATTTGACAAATTCTACTATTTTTGATTGGATATGACAAGTTCTAATTTGGTTGTGCCTTTTTGATAGATAACATGTTTTTATTGTCTTACTTTGGTCTTCATTCTCAGAATGCTGTGACTTTGCAACATCTCCTTGTTTTTTGGTGACAGAGATATGAAATAGGGCCTGATTGCACGTATATTTTTAAACAGTTTTTGTTTAAAGTGAAAGCACACAAAATTGGTTGCGTCTTCCAGGCTAGTTGCATTACAAGTTTCAATAGTTTTACCGAAATTTATATATAATTAAAAATAGTAAAATTAAGATAAACAAGTGGAGGACGAAGCACACCAATTTTCAAGCCATATAGTGCTTTTGGTTCCTCTTTGGGCTCTGCAAGTGGATGCTTTTACAGGGTTTGCTATGCTGTATTTAGTTATATTAGAAAACATTTCCTTTTTTCATCTTTAATAATTTTTTTACAAGCAAAGGATGATACGCAAGTGGCAACTACCCCCCCCCCCCCCCCCCCCCCACACACACACACACACCCCAACAACAACAACAAAAAAAAAAAGAAGAAACAAAAAAGCTAGGGTTGAAATCATTAACACATTGTCCATGATTAAAAATCTTGGTCCACCTATTATCCTAATATTACTGTCAATATTGATCAAATCACTCTTCTTTTCAGGAGCCTTATTGGTATGATCTGGAATGTTGTTAATTCATCTAAGGGCATTTTTTTCTTAATTTATTGTAAATAAGAATTACTTCCATCATTTCACGAACATGTTAAATTTTAATTTGTTCTTTCTAGTTTTAGCGCACATTTATTGATGTAAATAATAGGTATTAGGTGGGCAATCTTGGAATTATCTTGTCATGTGAAATACGTTCCCTCTCCCTTTAGTAATAAATAATGTATTTTAGTTAGTATTAATCAGTTGAAATTTAAATGGTTCTTAGTGATGTCATGGCCTATGATTATTATCGGGATTGTTGCTGGAATATGCCTTACTTAGTTAGCATATTTTAGGAAGCACGGACTCAACACGTAATATGGGATATGGCTCGATTCGGGATACGTAATTTTTTCAAAATGTAGGATGGGATACGCTAAATATTTATTATTTAATTTTAGTTATATTAATGATAAAGTTGAATAAAATGAAAGTAGATTGCATTAAAGCATCAAACAATATTATATTAAAGTGGTCAAATATGATGGTTGTTGTCACCAAACAAATACCATTACAATAAAACATCATTAACATAAAAGGTTGTTCCAACAAAAACGATTCAGTCCGTTTTGTAAAGGAAAAAAAACGAAAAAAAATTCAGGCAGTTTTGTAAAGAAAAAAAGATTAAGACATTTTGGTTGACCGTAAAATTGTTGGTTAATTACTCAGTATTCTTTTTCTTGTAGTATTGTATTTCTTGGGTTCAAAATTAACTATCTATGAGTACAAAACATAACTCAGAATATTAGTACAACTTGGGTTTAAAATTAGCTGTCTTTTGAGGAGGAGCAAAACTCTAAAGAAAAAAAGAAAGAAGAAATGTGGAACATAACTTGGGTTCAAAATTAACTCGGAATGAAATATGAAAAGAAAGCATAACTCTAAATCTAAAGGAAAAAAAATCATAATTAAAAAAAAAACAGAAAAAACTAATCCCAACATATCCGGACGAATCCCAGCGTATCCCGTTTATTTAAAAAAAATAAGGATACTCTCATATCCACGTATCCCAAGGAATTTGAGCATATCCCATATCCCATACGCGTCCAAAACAAATACGTGACTTCTCGAGAGTATCCGTGCTTCATAGATAATTAGTCAATACACTATTATAGAGACCTTTCACCAATTGGTATCAGAGTGGGACTCGCTTAACCGTTGTTGTAATCAGAAAATCGTACGACACTCCAACGGCTCTAAGTAGCTGTGCAATTAACAGGGATTTTAGTTTCGATATCCTTTTACTATAATAAGTTGTCTTAAATAGTGAACAGGATGTATATGTGGGGTTGGAAAAATAATTGTACTTTTTATTTTATTTTTGGCGCTTTATTAGTGTTATAAACTCAACTTAACAAGACTTTTTCCCAATTATTTGAGGTTGGCTACACAAGTCCCTTTTTTCTATTATGCTCTGTCCAACGCAATATCCTCGATTAAACCACATGATATCACGCCCTTTTTTATGAGTAACAGCATCAATTATATTTCCATTTATTTTAAGTAACGTAAATGATCATTTTTAGGTATCGTTTGTTTGACCCTTAAGTTTCATCACATCCTTGTTTGTCCTCCTAATTATTATTATTATTATTATTATTAGACTCCGCATATTCTGTTTTAGATATACTTATTTTGAACCCTCTTGTTTCTAAAGTTTCTCTTCACAATTCCAATCTAGCATTAATCCCTACCTTAGTTTCATCCATTAAAACAATATCATCTGCAAATAATATGCACCGTAGCACCTTTATCTTGTATTTTTCGAGTTAACTCATCCAGAACAAGAGCAAAGAGATAAGGACTTAGTGTTGAACCTTGGTGCAAAATTACAGTAATTGGGAATACTTTCTCTAGCTATTGTTCTTGCTATAGTTATGACCTCATCATACACATCCTTAATCACATCAATATATTTACGAGTCACTCCTTTTTTATGTAAAACCCTCCATATTATATCTTGATATTCAATCACACGCCTTCTTCAAATCTATAAAAGTCATATACAGATTTTTCTTATTCTCCATATACCTCTCCTAATCTCCTCAATAAATAAATAACTTCCATTGTTGACCTCCCAGGCATAAATCGAAACTGATTCTGACGTAAATGAGCGTCGAATGAAAAATAAGAAGATGATTTGACTCTCGTCCCATCTCTCTCTCAATATCTAAAAAATGTAGGAATGCCTCAAATGAGGCTACATGGGGAGTATTTATAGGGGGATGGGATAGGCTTCTAGAAGTTGTTAGCCAAGTATGAGTTGGCATGAGTTGTCATAACAACTCATCCAGGACAATACTAACTTGGATGAGTTGTTATGACAACTCATGCCAACTCATACTTGGCTAACAACTTCTAGAAGCCTCTCCCATCCCCCTATAAATACTCCCATGTAGCCTCAATTGAGGCATTCCTACGTTTTTGAGATATTGAGAGAGAGTTGAGGCGAGAGTTAAATCATCTTCTTATTTTCCATTTTAAGCTCATTTACGTCAATTGGTATCAGAGATGCATTTGTTTGTGGAGTCATAAGTTATGTTGGTTTATCTATTATTCATATGTTAAATTTAGCTCTCTAGCTATTTTTTTTCCCTATAAATTGGGCCTTAACCAACCGTTGTAATCAATCAATTTTACTTAGAGTTGTGATATTTGGGTGTTCACATCAGGTTTAGACCTACTTGTTTGAAACCTTCACTGCTTCTAGGGTTCCTTTCCACACTTTTAATTTGACTATAGTCCTTGCCTTAATTTTATCAACAGAACAATATCGTCTACGGATGGCATACACCATGACCCTTCATCTTGCATTCTTCTACTCAATTCATCCATAAGTAAGCCCGAAGGTAAGGATGCCCATGTTTCATGGATACAGATACAGGATCCGTGGTACGATAGACCTACGACATGACAAGCATAATAAAAACGAGAGTTCGTATAGCATACACAATCTGCTGACACAGAAAAGTAAAGCATGGCAGAATTTGTTGCTTCCTTAATACAAAGATGAGTGACACGTTGATAATGTATGGTCTTGTATATGGCGTTAATAGCTATGTTTTGCATATTTTTTTTCTGAATTCTGAAACGTACCTTTCAAACATTTTAAATTTCCCATAGATCTCCCTTTTGTAGGAAAAAAGTGCAAAATAGTCCCAGTCGTATCCGTGCAGTATTCAAACCCTATTAATGCCATATGTGGAAGTTAAAATTTCTTATTTAGTCAACGAATAATTATTTAGTATATGATACACATAGTTCGCGATTCGAATTGTACGATTCGATTCGATTCGATTCTCACATAAAACGATTCGAATCGAGTTTAGAATCGTATAGGGTTAAAAAATTGGACTGTATAGACGATTCACGATTCAAATCTTACGATTCGAATCCGATTCACGATTCAAGCCCGATTCATTTTTTTTTCTTTTACTTTATAACCATACGTGTGTTTTAATAAAACAAATAAAAAAGAAGTAAGTAACAAAGGATATCGTTAAGAAACTGAGTTAGAGAAAAGCATGTTCTATTGGCTCGGTTATTATCAGATGACTTTTCTAGTCTATTCTCTTGGCTGAGTGTCTTCTATCATTTGCTTTTTTTTTGGTTATAAAACCTTTGTATTTGTTATAAAATCTTTGAAGGTATATTTGTTTTGTTGTTTTAAATTAATATTGTTTTATAGTTAATCTTAGTATTTGTTTTATTGTTTTAAATTGATTTGGTTTACTGTTTTAAATTAGTATTGTTCTAATTTTGTAGGCTGTTTTAAATTAATATTGTTAATCTTAGTAGGTAGGCTGTTTAAAATTTTTGGCAAAAGCATTTGTTTTACAGTTTTACTATTTTAAATTAATCTTAATATTTATTTTATTGTTTTAAATTAATTTGTAGGATGTTTTAAATTAATATGTAGGCTGTTATATGATATATTTTTATTTTTTTACATTTTTAAGCTTAAAATGAATGAGAACATGTGCTACGGTTAATTTTTGTGATATATCATGTGCTACGATTAGTTTTTTGTCATATTATGCTTAATTACCAATTCTATAATGTTAAATCCCATTTACGTATGTTTTACTACATTTTTATCATTTGGTTCCGATTCAAGCGATTCGATTCACGATTCGGGGGGTAAACGGTTCACGATACGATACGCGATTTGACAACTCTGATGATACATACTAGGCTGTATCAGTGCCACATCTGTATTTAGTATGCCATTTCTGCAACTTTCAAAGTGTCTGTGCTTCTTCGAAGGATTTAGACACACCATAAATTAAAATTCGCTAAAATAAGGAGATCATCTAAATAGTAAAATGCAAAACAATAAGGTTTATTATAAAGCAGCTCCTGTAAGCCATATGGATCTCAGTGCAGTTAGTTTTGTTTTGGCCTTTTAAGGCTTTTAAAATGTTCAATAGTATTGGAAATGTTCTTGAAGGGTGTCGTGCGTCTTTTAGTTCAACATGAGTGACCTTGCTGTGAAGAAAGGAATCAGCTCCATTGCTTTGATTTTAATTCAGAATGCGCTGGCCTTGCATGCGCCAACTATTACATTGTTATTATTCGTTTCTTCAGAAATAATTTTGTTTACAGAAATTTTTGTTCTAATGTTTGATTTACTGCCATGACATTTTCTTAAAGAAGGAATATTGGTAATATATTACTTTTAATACTTTCTTATTTCAAAATGGAAAAGAAAAAAAAAGAGAAGGAACTATTGAAAAATCTCATATTTTGGTATTTTAGATTCTCTCAACTCATTTATTTGTTATTTGTGGAATGTGAGTTGTTATATGAAATTTAATTCACTATTGAAATGTGGCCTCCCTTTAATAAAGTTGTTTGCTCTAATCCTTGCCAACCATGTTAGGTTCTGTATTATGACTCTGACTTGGGGGGCGAGCCAATGAATTTTCGTGATGTTTTTCTCCACAGCCAAGCTTTGGAGGGCATTGCAATATCTATGGTAAGGGACACTGATCACTGTTTTCTTGACTCAGTTTTAGCTGAAGAGAAGCATGTTTGATTTATTTCAGCTCTGCTCAGTCCTTGATACAATTAATGTAGTTCTATTAATATGTTTTGCTATTTATATTCATTAACAAACTGATGAACACTACATCAAATTGTCGTAATTTTCTGCCAAATCAGAGAGTAACTACGTGAGTTTAATTTATCAATGAAAATGACAGCGAGGCCTTCCAATAGGAACCGAGAACTGGACCTATGCAACCCAAGAACTGATGTTTCAGTTTGGTTCGGTTTTACATAGGTTTAGTTTTTGTTCTGGTTCCAAAACCAGATAACTGACCACCCTCTGTTCTGGTTTTGGAATATGCATGGAACTGAACTGATACAAACCATGCACAGACCTTAATTCTTGTGGCTAAGTCATGCAAGCTCTGATGCTCATGTTATGATTTACATATCTAACATCTAAAATTGTTTCTAAAGGCACTTGTTCTATGCGCGGTATTAACTACGCTAAAAATGAAGATGTGAACCGTAAGCATGAGTAGTATCCCTTTTTGTTCCTTGATTTTTAGATATTTATTAATTACAGTTATGTAAGTAATCCAGTTAAATAGCTATGATACAAAATATCTTTTAATCAAATACAGTTACAGATCTTTATAGTAAATCTATTATGAAAATAAATGAAGACCGACCCATACACACATCTTAGTTTAGTTGCAAAGTAACGGAAGCTCAGATGCTCATGGTATTCATTTATCATTATTAACATTGTTTCTAAATGTATTTGATCATTTATGCAACATGAGGTATTAAGGAGATGAAAAACGGAGATCTAAACCTTAAGCATTAGTAAATTGCACGAGTATAATGCCTTTCGTTCGTTGATTTTTAGATATTTATTTAGATTAAGTATATACTGAACTTAATCTTATATAAAAATTGAACAATCAATACAGTTGTGTTTTTAGGCTAGTCAATACAGTTACGAGAAAAAAGTATATGAATCAAATTCAGATATATTTATAGAAAAAAAGCGCACAACTGAAGAATTACAGGATAAAGAACAATTTTTTCTGTTTACTTATAGGAAAAAAAATTAATTACATAACGATTTGTCATTATTCTCAGGCTTCTACAGTTATATAAATGTGTTTTTTAGTTGATTTTCATTTGGGGTTTTGTGATTGCTGAGATTAAGCAAGGGCAACTCTTGATTGATTCAGATTCTTGAAGCACCAAATGAGGATGAAGTTTCTCTACTCCTGGAATTGTTTGGGTGAGCTTATTCACTATTGTAATTTTGTTATGTGTGAACTTCTCTTGACCCAAATTATGGAAGAATATAACTTTTCCTATTATGAGAACCTAATTGTTTGATCGCATGCAGGCTCTGTCTTAGTGGAGGCAAAGAAGTTCATAATGCAATAGTGAGCAGTATTCAAGATCTGGCAAAAGCTTTTACAAGCTACCAAGATGAAGTTCTGGTATAGGCCTTAAATATTTTGCTACACTGTGTTTGCTATGTGTCTAAATTGTTGTTCCACATCTGAATGAAGACCTATGAAGCACGGACACGTAATACGTGTTTCGACACGCGATGGATCAAAAAACTAGGATACGACACGCTATGATACGTATAATATATAATATATATTTAAATATATATTAATGAAATAAAGCATATTTTCTCCATAAAATACATTATTAGAGCATTCTTAACATGAAATTAAGAAAATTGATCATATAAAACAAAATTCAAATACACTTTGACCTTAAGAATGATAATTAAAAAACAATCACTATCACTTGAGTCAAAGCTGACTCGTGGCTTCCGGGAGAGTGTTCGTGCTTTATAGGTGTCCGACACGTTGGCTTCCGGGAGAGTGTCCGTGCTTCATAGACCATAATAATTCCTAATGACTGCACACTGATGTCCATTATATCCCATAGAGAACTATAAAGCTACTTGGCAGTCAGGACTGCCTTTCTAGAAATCACATATATAAATCCTTGCTTTGTTCAGCTTTGAATATGGACTCGTTCTGTTTAATCCATTTGAATGTACTTTTTTATGTCCTCTAGTGTACCAATTAATACTTAACGAATTCTCTTTGGGCCAGCTCGGATAGTATTGTGACACCCCGACTAATTAAATACCGGGTAGCTACTCCTTTATTAAATTAATACAAAATGTCAAGTTGGTTCAGTTCATAGCATCACCGTCGAAAACATTTTATTAATTTCTAGCCACCTAATATTTAAAAAGTGAGTTGTCAATTTTAATTAAATCCGATTAACATGCAATAAGTAAATTATGAAATGCTAACACAAGCACCACAACACAAAGACAATAGAGTAACCATAAAATAGTAATGAGTCTGGAGGAATACTCCTCACACAATCCAAATGCTGAAATAAACAAGTACCAAGTCTGTATCATTAAATTAATTATTACCCAAATTCTTGAAATAACTGAATTAAATAAAGTGTCTCTAAAAGGAAGTAGGGCGACATGCCCAACAGATGAGAAAAGCTGATAATATGGAGTCAAGATCGAAAGTGGAGGCGTCTACTGTCAAAGTCCTGTAACTTCCACGGCAGCTACAGTCCGTCACCTGAATGGAGCCATGCCAATGGTGAACTGGTAGGAGTTATTATAAGCAAACTCCACCAGTGGAAGGTACTACTCCCATCCACCTCCAAAGTCTAGGATGCACATACGCAACATGTCCTCCAACATTTGGTTTGTCCGCTCGGTTTGCCCATCAGTCTGCCGGTGATAAGCCGTACTCAACCGCAGCTCCGTACCCATGGCCTCCTGGAAACTCTCCCAAAATCGTGAAACAAATATCTTGTCTCGGTCAGACACGATATTTAGAGGTACACCGTGAAGTCTTACTATCTCCGCAATGAAAATCTGGGCATACTGTCCCGTAGTGTAGTCTGTCCTCACGGGTAGAAAATGAGCAACTTTGGTCAGCCTATCCACAATTACCCATATGGAGTCGTGACCCCTCTGTGACGAAGGTAACCTCGTGATAAAGTCCATGGAGATGCTCTCCCATATCCACGTCGGAACCTCTAACGGCTGTAGAAGTCCTGCCGGTTTCTGATGGTCCACCTTTCCTAGCTGACAAGTGACACATTTGGAAACAAACACGACGATATCTCTCTTCATCCCGCTCCACCAATACTGTCGTCTCATGTCTTGGTACATCTTATCCCCACCAGGGTGTACCGCGAACCGTGAGCCGTGCGACTCCGTCATTACCTCGTGTTGCAAGTCCTCCCCTTCGGGAACGACCAGTCTCCCATTGAAGCGTAATCCTCCGTCTGAGCCAACGGTATAGGACTCGGCTCCCTCTGCTAGTAATCGAACGATCTGCTCCTGACAGAATGAGTCATTTGCCTGGGCCTTTACCACTCTCGTAACAATCTGAGGTGTAATAGTCATTACAGACATGAACGATCGGGCCACTGCATCCTGGTGCCCCAACTCCTTCAACTCATCGAATGCCACCTCATCTCCCGGTCTGGGCAATATGCTAACACACCTCGGCCACCTCATCTCCCGCTCTGGGCAATATACTCAACTCCCGGTCTGGGCAATATGCTAACACAGGTGCTGAGGTCAACTTGTCCTTCAACTCATCGAATGCCAACTGACAGGCATCGCTCCAGATGAATGGCACACCCTTGCGAGTCAGATGTGTCAAAGGACCCGCTATCTTTGAGAAACCCCGAACAAACCTCTTGTAGTATCCTGCCAGGCCCAAGAAACTACGGATCTCAGTCGGTGCCGTGAGCTGTCCCCACTGTTGTTAAAGGCGCGCCTAGGCTCCAGGCTCACCTAGGCTCAGCATCAACGCCTTGCCACACTCAGGCTCGGCTACTTCAATAAGGCGCGCGCCTTGTGCGCTTAGGCTCCAGGGTCAAAGCGCAGCTCAGGCGCGCCTTGTGGAATTTTTTTGGATACGCCCCCAATACAAGAATGGATCAATTGATATGCTTATTTTACATATTTTCCAATGGAATAAAGTAGATTAGATGATTCCCCACCCCAAAACTAAGCAAAGTAAGTCCTTGAGAATCCTAGGGAAACTTAATCTTTCTCAAAAGGACTGTTCTAAAAAAACCTTGGCATGCCTAGGCTTAAAGCTTGGGAGAAACGCCTCGCCTTAAACTTTTTACGCCTTATTCTTGGTAAAACCCTTAAGGCGCACTTTTTTCTAAAAACAACAATGCTTTAGTGAAACGATATCGCCTTTTGAATATTTTTTTTACAAACCGGACCATTATCTCATCCAAAATAATCAAATAATATTTTAATTTGCAAATATTCAGACAAATTTCTATGATATGTACAATTTTAGTATTTTAATAGCCTTGTTATGGTTAAAAAATATTAAAATATATTAAGAAGGCCTAAACTCCTTTTCACGCATAAGGCTTGAGGCTTGACCTCCACGCCTCGATCACGTCCCGCGTTTTTAAGAACCTTGCTCAAAAGAAACAAACAAAATTTAACTCCAATAATGTTGCATCTTTGAATAATTTATATGTTAATTTTGATTTCTTCTTTTCACACACAAGAGTAATTATTATATGAATATGTCAATATATTTTCTTTTGTTGATTATTGGATAGTCAAATTGTTACATAAATTTGATATTTAAATATATATTTTTTTCATATAGTGGTATAAGCTCTATCTCCTTTTGACTTGTCTCTTCATTAGCGTGTATAATAATAATTTATGCTATATATTTCTAATTTTAGATCACTAATGATATTATTTATAAATATACAACTTTTACACGATCTATAAACTTTGCGCCTCACTTCGATCAGGCGCGCGCCTCGCCTGGCGCCTTGCGCCTAGGCTCCACAAGGACCTTGGCGCCTTGGTGCGCCTTTCGCCTCTGACAACTATGGCTGTCCCCACTCCTTTACCGCGGATACTTTCTCTGGATCAACAGATATCCCCCGGTCTGAAATGATATGCCCCAAAAACTGAACCTCCTTCAGCCAAAACCCACACTTCTCATACTTTGCATAAAGCTCGTTCTGACGTAGCGTCTGCAAAACCTGCCTCAAATGCTCGGCGTGCTCCTCTTCTGTCTGGGAGTAAACCAGAATGTCATCAATAAAGACGATGACGAATTGGTCTAGGAACTCTCTGAACACCCTATTCATCAAGTCCATAAACACGGCTGGAGCATTGGTCAAGCCAAAAGGCATAACCCGAAACTCGTAGGAACCATATCTCGTTAAGAAAGCAGTCTTCGAGACGTCCCGTTCCCTGATACGCAACTGATGGTATCCCGATCGCGAATCAATCTTCGAGAAAAAGGAAGCTCCTCTCAACTGGTCAAATAAGTCATCGATTCTGGGCAACAGATACTTATTCCGTATCGTGACTTTATTCAACTCTCGGTAATCTACGCACAACCTCAACGATCCATCCCTCTTCTTTACGAACAACACAGGGGCACCCCACGGCGAAGTACTCCTCCGGATAAACCCCTGACCCAACAACTGTTCTATTTGATCCCGTAGCTCTCTCATCTCTGCTGGAGCCATACGGTAAGGTGCGCGGGCAATCGGCGAGTGCTCGTCGTCAAATCGATCACAAAATCTATCTCTCTACTCGGAGGTAGTCCAGGTATATCCTGAAATACATCAGCAAACTCCCTAACAACTGGAATCGAATCGAGTGGTAGCACCACTTCCTTAGAGGTCTCCTCCTTTATATAATACAAGTGAGTGGACGATCCTCCCTCAGGGCGAGGCATCGCTACTGAAAACATCTTCTGCCCGGGAATGGCAAAGATAATACTCCTACTAAAACAATCAATCATGGCTCGGTACGCAACTAGCCAATCCATACCAATAATCGCATCATACTCAGTCATCTCTAACACTAACATATCAGCGGGTAAAGTAAATCTTTCGATCTCTATACCCACACCTCTACAAATAAGCGAAATCATGGAACCCCTACTTAACGGTGAATCTACACAAGTAACCGTGCTCTCTGCGGTGTCTAACAACCCAATAGTGCGTGCAAATCTCATGGCAATGAAGCAATGTGTGGCCCCCGTATCAAATAAAATACGCCCCAAAGTTCCCTGAATAGAGAACATACCCGCAATAGCAGGTGGATCCTGCGGGACTGCGGCATGCTGGAGCTGATACACTCTCCCATACTGAAGCTGTCCCTGCTGGACTGGGACCTCTGGAATGGGTGGTAGTGCTGCCATCTGTGGTGGTGCTGGGAGGGCGGCGGGAAACATAGGCATCTGTGGCTCGTGTCGAGCACCCTGCTGCTGCTGCTGTGGGGCCTGCCCCTATCAGGACAATCCTGGCGTTTGTGGCCAGTCTTGCCACAAACGAAGCACTTTCCCGGGAAGTTTCCCCCTCGCTGTCCCTGCTGCCCACGGCCCTGATGGCCGTTACCATTCCTACCCTGGCCATGCTGGCCCTGCTGAAACTGCTGCTGCTGACCATTTTGACCCTGCTGGCCCTGATGGCCGTTCTGACCCTGATGGCCATGTCTGAAACCTCCCTGGCCATTCCTGAAACCCCCAGATCTGAATCTCTTATGATCCCCCTGTTGGGAACCCTGGTCACCCTGCCTGTGCTGTCCCGAGCAAATTGTGCCCCGCTGACACCATTTCCCCCGGTCCTGCCCTGATGGCTGGACTCTCCTGATCTCTTGCTCTCAGACATGTGGAAGCTATGATCCTGGCAGTGAAGTAGTGCAGCGTTAACCACATCAGAATAAGTGGCCAACGAAAGATTCCCCAATAAGTGCTGACGGATCCTCCAAGTCAATCCATTCGTGAACTTCTGAATTTTCTTCTCCTCGGTTGGAATTTCATTCGGAACAATGTTCAAGAGATTGGTGAACTCAGCCTCATACTCGGCTACGGTCTTTCCCTCTTGCTTGAGGTTCATCAACTTCCTCCTCATCTCAGTGTGAACAGCTGACGGAAAATATTTGCGTTTGAACCGCACCCAGAACTCCTGAATAGTGAGAGTGTCCCTCTCCTCCGCGGTGGTAATGGAATTCCACCACTGCAATGCTGATCCTACTAGCTTAAAAGTAGCTAGTATATACTTCTGAACATCTGTGCACTCGTACATCCTTAAGTGCCTCTGAATGTCCTTCCTCCACTGACTGGATACAACCACGTCGGAGCTACCTGCAAACTCCGGAGGGTGTGCTTTCTGAAAAGCATCACGGACGCGTTCCCAAGCAGATGGGAATACATTAGCCTGAACTGGCGCTACTGCCGGCGCCTGAGGTGGTGCCTGCTGTACAACTGCGAGAGCGGCATTCACCGCTTCGGGTACAATAGCTGCAACCTCGGCGGCATTCATGGTGTCCTGAACTGGTGCAGGCTGTGGCTCGGGCTGTGCATCCCTAGGAACTCGTTGTGCACGTCGTGGAGGCATCTGAAATGAGAGTAAAGTCTATAAGTTCCCAGTAATTATTTCAAAATAGCTGAAGAGCGATACATACAAAAAAGAATACAATAGTCCTAAAATATAGGGCTCCACATCAAAGAAAGCTCAGTGGAAACATAACAAGCCGTACAGATCCTAAGGACACTAGAACCTGATGCTCTGATACCACCTGTGTCACCCCGACTAATTAAATACCGGGTAGCTACTCCTTTATTAAATTAATACAAAATGTCAAGTTGGTTCAGTTCATAGCATCACTGTCGAAAACATTTTATTAATTTCTAGCCACCTAATATTTAAAAAGTGAGTTGTCAATTTTAATTAAATCCGATTAACATGCAATAAGTAAATTATGAAATGCTAACACAAGCACCACAACACAAAGACAATAGAGTAACCATAAAATAGTAATGAGTCTGGAAGAATACTCCTCACACAATCCAAATGCTGAAATAAATAAGTACCAAGTCTGTATCACTAAATTAATTACAACCCAAATTCTTGAAATAACTGAATTAAATAAAGTGTCTCTAAAAGGAAGTAAGGCGCCATGCCCAACAGATGAGAAAAGCTGATAATATGGAGTCAAGATCGAAAGTGGAGGCGTCTACTGTCAAAGTCCTGTAACTTCCACGACAGCTACAGTCCGTCACCTGAATGGAACTCCTATGCATGGTGTCCTTGTGGCTGGGCACCTAAAAGGTTTTTACAAAAATATATTTGAAAGCAAACGGGTCAGAGCCCGATTGTGGAAAACAGTTTAAAATATAGCAAGTGTTTTAATGACATTAAAACAATGAATGCAAAATACATGTTAGGATGTGCTCTCACATGAAATACTCACCTCTCGACTATTTGTACACTCCTAACGTACCCGTACCCATTCTAGTGATTCTCATATCTAACTAGTCCAAAATAAATTCTAGCATTTCTATACGATATACGCTTTGATTCCAACATCATTAATAAACTAGAGAGCCTTACATTAATTCTCGGTTTCCCAATTATTAGCATTACTAATATACTAGAGATCATCCATTTTATCTTTACATAACGTTGCTATAATTATACTCACAATTAAACATGACAGTTCATTTCAATTAACAGTATATAATCCTCATCATAAATATACATTACTAGCACCCCGAGACTAAGCTGCGGTGCACACATACTCTGCTATCCAATCCCGGTACATCACGTACATAAGGACCACGCATTCCAAATCTCTCAGGAATCGTTTTCATACAACAACATTCACACAAAATGGAGGCGAACATAGTTCACATCACATGGGTCACGCACATACCTATGCTCCCATGATCAGCAGACTTATTAACTTCTCAACAAGTCCTTCTCTGACCTATGCCCTCGAGGTACCAATCTAAATCCCCCCGTAGGCACACAAAGATTAGATGGCCCTAATCGAACGCAAACCTCCCATGATAGCAAGTACGGTAGGTATGTTATACACATAAAACCACATATACTAAGCATTCACACATCTTAGATATCTCGTATTATTAATATAGGTATACTTCTCGTTCTTATACCGTCATTTAATGTTATACGATCACAAGTCCCCGATTTGTATATTAACGTTATCAACCCTTCTCACGTCATAATTAGGTACTCGTTTCCTACTCCACAATTGACATCCGATTTTATTTTAAGGTTCTAAGTTCTACTCCTCAACGTACCCCAATTCTCACAATTATACCCACTAATCAATTAGGAAAGGTTAATACTCCAATTAAATAAGTCTACGGAACGTTTGAAATAAAATCAGGCCAAAAAGGCCATTCTGTCAACTCGTTAGAAGTCTCGTTCGAACGAGTTCGTTCGAACGAAAGGCTTCGAACGAACTACCAACTCGTTAGAAGGGACACTGTCATCTCGTTAGAAGCTCGTTCGAACGACCTGGGCAGGTCTTCTAACGAGATGGCAGTTTGAGCCTAGAAATTTCCCCAATTCGTTTTTCTTCAATTTCTCACCCTTAAATCCATACTAAGATCATCCCAAATGAGTTTTAACGTGAATAAACTACTCTAAGTTATCCTAGGTCACTATTTAACATATAATTGGTGTCAATTCTTCCTAAATTAACATGAAATCATCAAGCTTCTCAAATCTTGTCTCCAACCCTATAAACATGAAGCCAATTTTAATGTCTACAATTACTTCCTCAAAAATCCGTTTTTACATCATCAAAAGATACATTTCGCATATGAAATTCATCCGATAACATTCTACATGCAATCCCTATATCATATTATGAATTCTACCTCAAATTTCATGGGTTTTCGTCAAACTTCCAAAATAAGACAAATATTCAATTCTAAGCATGGAAGAAACATTCGCTTGAAATTAATGTAATTAAACCACTTGCCTTAGATGTTCTGATTTGATGTTGAAGAATGAATGTTGATTCTCCTCCCTCTCTCTACAAATTTCTTCCAAAGATGGTGAAGGTGGCTAGGGTTTCCTTTTTGGAACTTCTTCCAACTCCTCCCTATAACTCCCGTAGCCCTCTAACTTCCCAAATGCTGGTAATGGCTTAGTGGGTTCTTTTTTAATATAAAAATAACCTCTAAAATTCGTGGGTTTTAATTCCCTTATTTTTAAAATTACCAAACTGCCCTTTTGGGTTGCCGGTGTGGCCTAAAAATGCCCCGGGATCCAAACTAAACCCCCGGCTAGTGTTTTCTGATTATTTCGACCCTTCCGGACACGGTGCACTCAAAATGACCATTCGGTTGATCAAAATAAAATTCACTTTTTAATTCAATTAATTACGTTCCTGACGCGACTGACACGCGCGTCCCAATTAAATTTTTCCAAATTGCCGTATATCTACCTCGTGACAATTTAGATATCATCAATACTCATGTATTACCATACATACTCGGAAATAATAAATTTTTAACGTCATAATCAAATACCAACTCACATCTCGTTAGTATTTATACCCGGATTAATTTCCAATTAATTCTCATTTAATTCAATTAATCCCTTAAATAAATATCAATAAAGTTACGGGGTATTACAAGTATGTCCTTAGTGCTTGCGGGTGGGATGGTCAAAATGCACCCTTGGGGAGTAGTTAGAGCACCTGGATACCCTAAGATATAAAAATAAATGAATAAAATTGAAGCCCTTTCCTCTGTGTTAATCAACTTGGTTCATAGCTGCATGGTATGTAATAGTATGTTTTTGATGTGACGCGTCGATGACACCAAAACAAAGATATAACAACCAAGAACAAACTCTCACAAAATGTCTTAAAATGATCAGCTCCAATTGTGAATACGTACATTTATAGTGCTTTATGAGAGGAATACACCCATAAAGATGGAAACTAATTGGAAACTTCTAGTGTTGGCGAGGTCATAGGTGACGTCATCTATGGGTGATATCGTCCATTTAATCACTTAAAGAAGTTCTTAGATTCCCATAACCATCCACTAAAAAGAAAAATAAATAAAATACCCAAGTCAAAGCTATTTCAATTCGGCCCTTGTATTCCCATATCAAAATCCCCAATTAAAAGAGTTCATCCACGAACTCTTCGGATACCAACGCTGCACGAGAATCTTATAATTTTTTAGACTGGAAATGATTTTATTTAATTTCCCTTAATCCCCAAATTAAATTCGTCTTCAATAAAATGAACAGGCCCAATTTGTAGTCCTAATTTTATTGGGCTCATACACAAGTTCGTTGATTACTAAACAAACACGAAAAAATGGAATAAGTACTACTTCAAGGACTTATATTGTCAATTCACATCAAACTCCCCCTATTAAAAGAGTTCGTCCACGAACTCTTCGGATGCCGGCGTTGCACGAGTATCATTTAATTTTTTGGATTGGAAATGATTTTTTATTTAATTTCCCTTAATCACAAAATCAAATTACTCTTCAATAAAATGAACGGGTCCAATTTCTTGTCCTTATTTTGTTGGGCTCACCAAGTCAAATTACTATTCAAAATACCCGTGTTCTCTCTTTGATTCTGTGAGCCAAAGAGGGACCATATGACCTCATGGGCTGCGTTGCACGTAGGGATTTTAATTTTTTTTTCCTAAACTTTCAAATTTTTTGATTTCAATCTGTTTCTTCCCCCTGAATTTGGCATCATAAATAAATTTTCGATTTCCAAATTTTCCCAAATGGTTGGAATGGAATTTGAAACTATATATATATATATATATATTAGGCTCTCCAACATACCTGACTTAACATACCTATGAACATACCCATTTTTAAAAAATAGTACAAAAATATATTTTTCTACCAAATTTGGTATGCATGATCTACATAGTAAGGAGATCATCTACAAAAAAATAATCAAGAAATTCAACTCGAATGTGGGTGAGATGCTGGAAAAAGTTTGAAAGGTCGAAAATGCACATATATATACCCACTTTTCATTTCATCCACTTCCGGGTTGAATTTTTTGATTATTTTTTTTATAGATGATCTCCTCATTATGTACATCATGTATACCAAATTTGGTTAAAAAATAATTATTTTTACTTTTTTGTAAAAATGAGTATGTTTATAGGTATGTTGCTAAGAGGTATGTTGGAGAGCCTAACTGTATATATATATATATATTCGAATTTTCGATATCATGTCAATTCGATTTTTTCAAAATATTTTCTTAAATTTCAGTATTTTTTTTATTTATAATAGTATTTTTATTTATTATTTCTTAATCTTATTTGTATTGTTTATGACATATAGATAATGATACTCCATGAAAACAATCTTAAATATTCAATTAATCCATATAATACAACAACTCTCCACTTAATTTCAAATAATCATAAATCACATTGCAACACTAGTTAATGATTTAGTCGATCTCCCATTGAGAACTGTATGTATCTAGTAGAATGATGAACACTATTATAGTGTGTTGTATGTAAAAATTATCTCCTCACGTGGATCAATGAAATACAGACACATGTCATCCTAGGTGGCCTTATAGCTTTCTTGATCGGCATCAAAAGAACCTAATCGGCCGGAAGACTGACCAACTCTAAAATTCGAACCATCAAGGATGTCAAAAGTTATTCGGCTGAAATGGTTACCAACATGGAATTCCAAGAGTCTCATTGATTGTACACAAATATAAATGCTTGGAAATATAAAGGCATTCCATCTAGAGTTTTACACCACTATAAATACGGAATACTCCCTCAGCTCAAGCTATTGTAATCAGAATCAATGAAATTAACAGCGGACGTAAACTTTTTTCACAACCGAACCACTTTAAAAATCTCTTTTATTGTGTGTTTGATTTGATTAACCTACTATATTTTATCTATGATTATAAATCTGAATTAAGTCCATTTTTAGACATCAACAGATTGGCGCCGTCTGTGGGAACGATTGCTAATCATCGTTCTCTATCTCATATATTTCATTCTTTGGTTTAAAGAACGACTACTGTTCCTTAAAGCATCTTGGCGGCTGCAGGCAACAGTCAAGAAATATCCGCTTCCACTGGAGGGAAAGACCTCCAAAGAATCCTCGACAGAAGGCTATGCAAGAGTCAGTCAGACAATTGGCTCGCACAATGCAAGACAAGTCCTCCAATTTCAGAAGAGATATGCTGCCTCTACCAGCCAGAAATGAAAGGAGTTATCATTCCCGTTCTTCTCATGACAGATCATACCATCCTGGCACAACTTCTTCATTCGAATCAACAGATTACTATGATGGTAGATCTTTTTTCAAAGAAAGGCCAAGTGTATTGGAGAGGCTAAGTAGGGAGTCTGCTTTTGGTCGTCGTCTAGGTCCCCGAGTAACTAGAGGTCATCACAGGGAGCAAGAGCATCATCGTGAACACAAAGAAGGATCTGTGAGATCAAGAGCTAGTATAAGGGGCTCTGTGCGTGCCGAGTAGACCTCTCAAGAGGAGAGTTCAGCACATAGACACAATAAAGTCACTAAAGCTGCTTCAGTCAAATCCAAACTAGAGGCACATTCTTGGAAGGGATCCATGTAGCGACTGGAAGATCGGCCGAGGGAAATGGCCAAAACAAAAAATCCGTTACAAAGGAGCTTTGTTAAAGGCTCACCTTTCGTCCAGGCTATTGTGGACTGCCCCACACTTCTTAAATTCAAGCCACCAGTGGTCACTACTAAATATGACGGAAAAACTGATCCAGTTCTACATATTGAGCAGTACCAAGCTGCTGCTGACATTTATTCTGTCGCCGACGAAATGAGGTGCAAAGCTTTTTCCAGTTCCATCACAGGTCCAGCCCTGATACTGTATAGAGGCAAAATTTTCAGTTTTCACCAATTGGCCGAATTATTTATTAATAACTTTTCCTTGTCTGTAATGAGTTGATAGATTTTTGGTTTTGGTTGATTAGGAAGACAGATATTCGGGGTTAACTCATGCATGTCTTCCCTGGGCCATCTTGATCACAACGCCGTAGACAAATGATGGGTTGAGAAAAGTAAAGAGTGGTATGAGAAGCTTACATGGTTAACAAGACTAGCTATGGTTTTTAAGAAAGGAGGGACAATCAACATTAGAGACTTTTGGCCAATCAGTATGGTGGGATCTCTTTATAAATTGATGCTCACAGTTCCTTTCAGAAAGTTACGAGTAATATGTATATTGGTACTGAATTCTAAAAAAATTTAAGTGGAAGAGAAGATTGCTAATGATTGTGTGGAATTGAGGATGCAGTGTGATATTCCTGGTTTAATTTACATGCTGGACATTCAAAAGGCGTATATGTCAATTGAAGTTTATCCTATATGTGATAAAGAAAATGGGTATTGGGAAGAAGTGGAAGTGGATGGAATTTTATATCTTTGATTGTTTACACTGTGTCTTTAGACAAGGGGATCTTTTGTCTGCTCTTCTCTTTTTTGATGTGGAGACATTGAGCCAATGCATGGGTAAAGTTGTTGAGAGTTGGTAATATTCATGGTTATGGGATAGGGGAAGAGGAGCATAAGAGGTTATTGAGATCTTACCTTTTGTTTGCGGTTGATACTATCACTTTCTTGGTGCCAGTGGTGAGAATAAGGTATTTTAAAATGGTGCTCCTCTAATTGTCGGCCTGGTCTAGTCTTAAGACTAATGTGGTGAGTGAATTCTTCCGCGTGGATAATGGATAATTTACCTGCGCTTGCCACCGCCGTGGGATGCAAGATAGGTTTCTTTCCACTTACCTAGTAGATCTTCCATTGGGTACTCCCTTACACTAAGACAATATGAGATGGAGTGGTGGAATGTTTTGAGAGAAGATTAGCAAGTTAGAAGAAACGCCATTTTTAAAGGGTAAAGAACCTATTTGATGTCCTTGTTTACAATCCCGATAGTCATGACCAAGAGACTTGAGAATCTTTAAAGAGATTCCTATGCAAGGCTTTGTAGTGAAGAGCTTCTTAAAATTTAACAAAGCTCTGGCCTTGGAGTGTCCTGCGAGGGAGATGTAATATGGAGGAATTATAGAGCCCAAATATGGGAATGGGAATAGGAATAGACTTCTAAAAAGCTGGAGCTGTCTTTTTGGATTGTGTGGAGGGAATAAAAAAGTGGCGGTTAATTTCAGGAGTCATGTTGTTTAGATGTGAGGGAGGGTGATAAATTACAATTTGGCTTGATATGTAGTGAGGAGATGTGGACTTCAAAAGTGAGTTCCTTTGTTTGTTTGGTACTGCCAGAGATACAGAACCTAATTCTCTCTTTCAGAAAAAGGGTGTGGTCTGGAGTGCTCTCTTTAGAGGGAATCTTAAATGTCGCGCCCCTGAACCCAGCCCGACCTCAGGCTTGGCATGTGACGTTTCTCTTTTGCCGACGTTCCTCGTCTGGATCTGGGTTCATAATACCGGACTCTAAGCCTAATTTTGTTTAACACAAGTAGTCATCATAAAACACAACGAAAGCAAATATAAATAATTTAGTTTTCAATATAAATACTTCATTCATCATAATAAGATTGTAATTACGTCAAGTCTCAAACTTTCAACAAAATAGCTCTAAGTACATCAAAGCAACACCTAGTTGGATGCTACTCCGCTACTTTGTTGAATGTGACCCATCAGTTCACCCTAAGCTGCCCGGTCTCAACTCCTAAGCCTAAATACTTCGGCCTATGAGTTTCGACGGCTTGCTCAGCCACTTCAATTCAGCATTATTCTACTTCTCTACTCGGGACTCCGACCAGGTTGAGCTTGAAAGGAAACATTGATGGGAGTTTGAACAGTCCAGTAAGTTGTTTAACGCTTGGTGAATCAAACGACATAATACAACAAGGTATATATGAACAATGCGAGATCATTATATATCAAATCGGCAACAATAATATAATGACATGATCTGAACATTAGTAAGTTCAAGCGACTGAATGTCAACAAACTCATTAACTTCAAGCAGGGTGAACACTTGGTCCGATCCTTGGATTTATCAGCTCTGGACTGACCTCTGTAGGGTAAATGGATGTTGAGATGAAGTCTAATGATCATATTAGACCTGGTTGCCGTAAGCATATCATTTGGCCGAAACCCACCTAATTTGGCCAGAAGGCCCACCTGATACTTTAAAAGCTTGCTACAATTTCTCCAATAACCTTCTCAACAATAGTTCCTCACCCTGCTCCAATCCACTCTCCAATAGTTCCTCACCCTTCTCAACAATAGTTTCTCTCAGCGGTCGCATAACGAAAAACCCTCAACCTATAGGCACTTTAATATTGAACCTCTTTTTGGCCTAATGCAATCCAGCAGGGATGAAGGGTCAGGAGATCGTAGTAAAGATTAGGAAGTGGATACCTTTCACAACAACAAAAAAAGATTGGGAAGTACGTTTTGCAAAGGGGATTTTTTTTATAAAATTATTTTTTACGCCCATTTGTCAAAAGGTTTGAATTACTCTTTTCCTTGGAAAACCATGTGGAGGAAAATTGAGCCAAGGAGTTTTTTATGTGGTCTAGGAACAGAATAAATGAATGCAGCCATTGTGCATTGACCTATTTTAGAAAGAGGAAGAAGAAATATTTTAATTGGCATTTTATATGCAAAAGAGGGGTTGAGAGTTGATCGTCTACTGTTACACTGTCAAATGGCTAGGGATCTTGGGATTCTTTCAACAGCTCTTTTTCATTTTACTTGGGTGTTGATTTGGTTGGTATATGTAAAAAGGTGGAAAGAAGCGGTTTTTTCTTTTTCTAATTTTTTGGAAGATAATGTTAGGAAATGTAGTTTTTTAGCCTTATATACTCATGTACGTCCCCATCCTAAATACTATTTGAATACATCATACTTCTTCGTATAAGAAAAACGATATTGCTCCTATGAGTTACCCTCCAATATAGGCCTCATTACTTCTAGTTGTCTATTATTATCATATTGAGTTTCATACATATTGGATATTCTCATTAAAATATATTTCTTATTGTTCCCAGGTCAAGCGGGAGGAATTGCTCCAGTTTGCACAAGGTGCAATCACAGGGTTGAAAGTGAATGCTGATCTTGGAAGGTAACAAATATTTTAAAGATTTATATTCTTTATATTTTACCATATCGAACATTCTTTTTTCTATGTTTGGATTTATTTTATATTATATTATATTATTTATTTATTTTATGTTTGGATTTTGTTCAGCTTACTAGACTTCAAGTTGTGCATAAAGATAATGACAACTTATCTTTAATATGCATTTCTGTATTCCTTTATTGCATGAAACATTTTTTTGTTTCATTTTATTAAGATTTCAGTTCTTTTTGTAAAAGTTAAACTGATTTGTCTTGGTTGGCTAAGGAGGTGGGCTCCTAAGGGGGACCCCCTTGCTGTTTGGGGTTTGACACAATAGGGGTGGGGTTCAAAATTTCCACCATCTTCTTTTTTCTTTTTATTAGATAGTTAGTGCACATGTGCGTTGTACGCTATGAAGCACGGACTCGACACGTAATACGGGATACGACTCGATTCGGGATACGGGATATGTGATTTTTCCAAAATGTAGGATACGGATACGCTAGGATACGTTAAATATTTATTATTTATTTTATATATATTAATGATAAACTTGATAAAATGAAACTAAAGCATTAAAGTGCTCAAATATGATGATTGTTGTCACCAAACAAACACCATTACAATAAAACATCATTAACATAAAAGGTTGTTCCAACAAAAACATAAGACAAAAATAAAGATAATATCCTTAGCATAAAATAAGATAGAGAGAAGCCTCCCGAGAGCATCCCGGCTTCGTAGTATCTCAATCACTAAGTAGACCCAATATCAACGACATCATCATCTCCGTTAACTACATCATCAAGTACCATAAAAAAGGATTCAAACAGATGTAAAGGTTAAAAATAACACAGCTAAGAGTGAAAACAGTTAAAGAAAACAATACAGTTAAAAACAACATAGATAAAAAAAAGAATGAAAAGATAAAAAAAGTTAAGAAAAAAATCAGAAAACAATACAACACAAGCAAAGAATGAAAAACAAACAACACAGTTAAAAAAAACATAGTAAAAGAAGAAAAATAATTAAAGAATGAAAAAAACACAGTTAAAAAAATAAAAAAAAACACAGTTAAAAAAATAAAAAAAAACGTATCCAAAACGTATCCTAACGTATCCCCAGCGTATCCCTAGCGTATCCTAACGTATCCCGTATCCTATACGTGTCCAACAAAAATTCGCGACCTCCCGAGAGTATCCGTGCTTCATAGGTTGTACGCAAGGTTTTAAAAAACGTGGGGGGTGACCGAGGCGTGGAGGCCAAGCCGTAACCCTTAAGCCTTAGAAGCCTAGGCGGGCCTTAGGCATAAAAAGGCGTGAAAAGGCGTTTAGACCTTTTTTAATATATTTTAATATATTTTAACTATGACAAGGCTATTAAAAATACTAAAATGGTACATACCTTTGAAATATGTCTAAATATTTGTAAATTAAAATACAATTTTTTTAAAATACTAAAAAAAACAAGAAAACTTGCGTTTTTTCACGCCTTACTTCTAAAAGACTCGTTTTTTCACGCCTTATCCCCAAAAATGTGCGTTTTTTCACGCCTTACACCAAAAAACGTTGATCATCGTTGACCACGCCTTAATCCACGCCTAGGGCCAAAACTAGGCGTATCTAAAAATCCTCCTGCCTAGGTGCGCTTTGGCTCCACCTAGGCGCGTTTTTTAGAACACTTGTTGTACGTGTAACGTTATGTTTAGTTATTATTATTTGGTAGCTGCAAAATATTAATCATGAAGTATAAAATCAACTATAATGCCATCAATTGCTTCTTTATGCAAAAACATATGAAGTTTATATACATATATTGTAAAGATTAGTTGGTATGTAAAGATTCATATATCAATGTATGATTGTATATGGTAATTTACCCATATGTAAATCATATGACATGATTTTTTAGAATCAAAGGTACTTGATTATGAAATGACATTAATGTAAATTATTTCGTCTACAACAACATTCTACATCACTCTCTCTTAATCTAATTCATTTATCTATGACAACATTTTGAGTCTTATGAAATGAATTTCAGTCCATGTTATTTTAGTAATTAATTTCATGTAATCATAACAAATAAATAAATAGAATAACATGTATTAGTTTTTAGGCATTGGCTAACATTTATCCTTGATAGCACCTAAAATTCTTTCTTGTTCCAATTTTTTAACAAAATATTGAGTTTCGTACAATTTTTAGATACATTCATTGTGTATTATCCTTGATGGGAATCCATTGTTATTTTTCTTTTATTTTTTTCATTTTCATTTTTATTTTCTAATTTTTATTTTTAGTTCTTTTTGGGCCTTTTCTTTCCTTAATTATTCTCCAAGCATGTTTGGGACTAATTAGGCATTCTTTTGTTTTTAGTTGGTCCTTTTAGTAATTTTAGCTAATTACTTGATTAGCAAGTAATCCTTCCCATATAAATACCCCATGTAATCTCATTTGTACTTATTTTTGCCATTCTTGAAATATAAGAGAACTTTTGATTCTCTCTCTAAAATTAGGGTTTGGTATTTCTTTTTAGCCATTGACGTGTAGTTTACGTCAAATTGGTACCAGAGCGGGTGTCGCTCCAAACATTGGTGTTAGTGTGTATCGGTGTGTGTAGATTATCAAAATCGTACGCTACTCTCTTGATGACTCTAAAGAAATCCAAACAACGACAATGGGGGATTCAAAAATTGAAGAAAAGCAATCAAGAATGGAGAAAAAACATTCAAGATCTCATCAAGAACGTTGACTCTCACTTCCGCCTCCTCACCATAAAACCCACCACCAATTAACGATAAAAACTTCCCTCCCAAGCTGGTTGATTGCAAGAAAGATCAAACCGATGAAATTGGGTCATGTATTGGGGATTTTTTTGACATTTTTGTCGAGGATGGTTGGATGACTCGCACGCACTTTTGCGAGCCAAAAATATTTGATTTGGGAGATTTCTTCTCAATCTTTGAGCATGGGGATGATGATTTTGATGAGGTTAAATCGGATGCTATCTTTCTTGGGGTTGAGGTGGAGATTAGAGGTGATGTGGTTGATGGTGGGTAGGTGGACCCATTTTTGGTGACATTTGATATACGCTTGGTGGATGTTATTCGTGGCGTAGCATTGAAAGGGTTCATCACGGGAATTTTGGGCCAAGATTTTGTTAATCGGCCATGTTTGAATGGTGATCCTATTCTCCCTAGATTTATTGCAAGTCGGTACAAAGGACGTGTTCGAGGACGGCTCTTCTTTCTAGTGGAGATCTCTTTGATGATTGTCTTGCTTCTTGGCCGTTCATCTCCTACGCTCGAGGACGAGCTTTTTGAAGCCGGGGAGAGTGATGGGAATCCGTTGTTATTTTTCTTTTCTTTTTTTCATTTTTACTTTCTATTTTTAGGCCTTTTCTTTCCTTTATTAGTCTCCAAGCATGTTTGGGACTAATTGCCATTCTTGAAATATAAGACAACTTTTGATTCTCTCTCTAAAATGAGGGTTTGGTATTTCTTTTTAGCCATTGACGTGTAGTTTACGTCAATCCTACTTTATGTACTGCGGATACTTTGTTACGTTATGCAGATTTAAGGAAAATATTATTAATTAAAATTATGAAAAAGTCAATAAAAATTACAAGAATAACAGTACGACATTAAAAAAAACTAACCATATTGAAGCATTGATTCTACCATACTTCTATTGGGGACAACATTTTACCATCATTACCAGGATACTCTTTTCTCCTTCTTCAACTATCCTCTTTTCTTCTTCTTCAACACTGCCTAAAACGAAGACCCAAGTTTGTGAACTTATAGGTATGAGCAACTTAGATAAGCACAAATAAAATATTAATTAACATTTTTTTATGTTATTCAATTTTTCTCTTCTTTTCATAAAATTTATTTTTCTACTATTTTTATGACCATAGTAACAGATGCATATAAATGTGTAGTGTTGCATTTCTTTCTAGTTTTGATTATTTGACTATTCCATCTGTATAATTTAATTATTTCAAATAATATGTCAAAATGGATTTCAAACCTATAATTCTTCAAAAAAATATTAAAATAAAGTTTCAAAGTTAAGAGTGGTACTGGTTTTGGCAGTGTTTAAAGGGCTTGGTTCGCTGTTACATTCTCTTGAGTTGTCAATAAACTCAGTGTCTCCCCACAATAGAATTTAGTAGTTTAGTAAATTTATGATAAACCAAGTTCATTCCACCGTGTATTATTAATAATACAATTACTTAAAATTAATATTTTTATATATATTATATTTTTAATTATCAAAATGATAAGTTATTCCATATTTAACATAAATATATTGATAAATATGAAAAACATGTATGTTGATAAATGTTCATTTATATTTGCAAGTACCAGATGGTGGCATGTAAATGGTCAACAACAGGGTCATTTAAATACAAAACCTTAATTAAAAACTGTTATTATTATAAAATTTGAAGAATTGCCTATATTAGGAGAAATCTTTGGCTACGTTATAAGAGGGCCGTGTTAGACTTAATTAAGTCCTTGTTTCAAATTGTTGAAACTTAATTTTACTGTGCACTGGGTTAAGGTTGTAGAAACTTATTCTTTTTCTATTGTTGACCACCGAATTAGGGAAAAAAACTTTGCACCACCCAAGTTAATTTGGTCACAGCTTTTCCTTACCCATTTCATTGACAACAGTTAAGTGCAATACTGTAATTTATTGTGTTTTATTTTCATTGAAAAAATGGCTGCTCATTTTTCAATCAACACTCACTGAATTGGACTTTGTATTAGAAGGCAAAATCCTTTTCAATCTTGACTACCAAGTTATTGCAGTTAAGTGCAATATAATAACTTGTTCGATTTTTTATTTTGGAAAAGAAAAACGGTTAGAGGCCTTTTTCAATTCACACCGCCGACTGAATTAGCCTTCTTTGTATTAAAAGTCAGAATTCCTTTTAATCTATACTACTAAATTATTGAATGAATCTTGGCCATCAATTTAAACCTTCATTTAATATTAGTTCTTCATTTGATTAAACCCTTCAAATAAATCTGATAATCTGCATACCCCGTAAACAAAGGAAATAAAGTGTCATTATATGATGATGCCGATAAGGACCATAATAATTACCGATGGTGGAAAATTGAAACGACATGGATTAGTGCATGTGTCTACCTAAGCCTTGAGAATGTAAACTGTAATGAATTCTATAATGGAATTTCGTTGGTTTCGATAATTCAACGGGGAAAAATGTCCAAAGGTGGTTAACACACTTATACAGATATTATGGATGTGCTCTTGTTTTTATATTTAATAGTTGCTTATGTACAATTTGCACAGTAGTAGAAAAGCCTTTGGTGGTTTCTGTTTTGAATTAGGATCTTAGTAGGTAAGTTTCAGTAGGTTTCTTATTGCCAAATCTAAGTAAGGCATAAAAATAAAGGCATCTTCTTTTATTTTCAGCAGAGATTAATGAATGGGGATCGAGTATTAAGTGTTTTTATGGTTGTGTATAAAACATAGTGTGTGTTTAGGTGCGAGTGTATCGTTTCTGCTACTTTACATCATAGATTTCTTCGTATTGTCTTAGATAATAAACTGATCTTAGTAAAAATGCCAATGTTTCTGTTAACCTGTTTGAAAGGCATGTGGACTCTAACATGATAACCACAGCAAGTCATGAGGTTTCAGAAATTTCTATGTTTATTTTTACATGCTCCCTTAAAATTCTAGAAATAAAATTCTACAAAATCGATGTTCATGAAGCACTTATCATCGGCAAGATCTTGGCTTTTATCGAAGTTGAACTTCCATAGCTAATCATGTTGATCCTTCCCCAATTAAGTTGATTCCATACTTGACTGATTGTGACTAATGAGAGTAATTGTAAGTTTTCTCTCTCCTGTTTGTTGATATGCTTTATGCTCACAGAATAGATGCGGAAGCCTCAGCTTTAAAGAAAAAGCTTGAAGAAATGACAACATCTGGAGTGCCTATGGAGGAAAGTCATGAAACAGCCTCCAAAGAAACCACTGTTGCTACAATAGAGGTGAACCTGGTTGTTGCTAGTTCTTTTATTTTCCTTTTACAATTTTTTAAGTTTTTGGATTTTTTAGGGGTCAATATACTATGATCACTAGTGACTCAGATCCTATAGGTGGGTGAGATACTGGTAATCAAACAGTTCTGGTGTGATGATTAATGATTTTGATGACAACTCAAGACGACTGTTGTTTTAGAGTTTGGATATTATAAATTTTCACTTTATTCATTCTTGATTTTCGTTGTTTCTGTTGTTCCAATATAATCTTGGATGTATCAATGTAATGAAAATAAGTGCACGCTTTTCGTTTTCACTCACCAAATCTTTTTTGTCTGTAAATATGCTGGCTAGACTGCTGCTTCGTTATTTATTGAGGTGTTTGCAAGAATGATGGTGTCTCTCTTTTTCTCCATTTTAAATTTAAAATAAAACAATCTTCATCTTTGGTCACCCGAAAATTCTTTATTAGTAGCATTCAATTATTTAAATATATGTTGATATGTACTTGTCAAAAAAGGAAAAAAGAAAATATGATATGAGTTTTTTCCCCTTTAGGAGGAATGATGGGTTAGAAAAGTATGAACCTTTGAATCTAAATGTCATATTCTTCCAATAGGCTCTGAAAGAAGCTCTTGCACATATTCGAGTTTGTTCCAGATTAGAAGGGCTTCTGTTGAAGAAGAAATCTCTGAATAATGGGGACTCTCCTGAGATTCATGCTCAAAAGGTATATAATGCTCTTACAATAGTTTCACCCCCTGTTAAGGTTATGCCTCCAAAATCATACATTTGCATCAGGACTGTTTCCCTTGTCTTTTGTTTAGGTTATACCCCTATCTACACTACTATATTGAGGACCTTCTGGTCCCTTTGGTAATTGCCTTTCTTCTTTTTTAATATATAAAATAGTCTCCGAGAAGTTGAAATGAGAAAAAAAAACTTCAAAGAGATAGTGAAAGTAACTAAACACATACTTATACAACGTCTATACTATTTGACGTAAACTACCCGTCAAAAGGCTCCAAAAAATATCTAACACACACTTAGAGAGAGAATTACTCTTTTCTATTCAAAATTCAAGTCTACCTCAAATGAGACTTACAAGTGGGTATTTAAAGGGAAGGAGTAGCTTAAGCTCCAAGCTAAAGCCCTAATTATAAAAATGCCATTACTACTCCTTACCTCTAAATAATAAAGCAAAAGAAAGAAAAATACAATAACAAAATAAAAAAAAATACAAAAGAAAATAAAAATGACAAATAATTTCTAAAAAGGGACCCATTTCCATCACTCTCCCCCTCTTAAAACTAAGCTCGTCCTCGAGCGTAGGAGATTAATGATAAGAAAGCAACGCAACCATCAAAGAGCTCCTCACTAGGAAGAAGAGACGTCCTCCGAAACGCCCCTTGAACCGGCTTGCCGTAAATCCCGGAAGAATAGGAACACAATCCAAATGTGGCCGACTAATAAAATCGCGACCCAAGATTCCCGCGATGAACCTCCTTAATGCAATGCCGCGAAAATTTTTCTCTGAGCGCCGATCAAAAAGCTATCACGAATGGGTCCACATACCCACCACCAAACACGTCACCTCCAATCTTCAAATCAACCCCAAGAGAGATAACCTCTGATCCAACCTCAACAAAATCATCATCCCCTCTCTCAAAGATTGAAAAAAATCTCCCAAATCAAATGTTTCCGGCTCACGAAAGTGTATGCGAGTCACCCAACTATCCTCATCAAAAATGTCAAAAAAATCCTCAATACTCAATCCAATTTCGTTGTTTCTATCTTTCCTGCAATCAACCGTCTTGGGAGGGGATTTTTTATCACCCGATTGGGTGAGTGAGGGTGGAAGAATGATTGGGTGGAGCAACCAATTTTGGACTAGCTGCCGATGATCTTGAATTGAGCCTCGAGAGTTAATCGGGGAGAACACGTAATTTTTTTGATGATTGGGGTTTGAAAAATGGGTGTTGGGTTGGGGATTTGGGTTGATGGTGGAGGAGTTTTGTAGGGTTGGAGGCTAGGGTTTATAAATTGTGGATTGGATTGTAGAATGGTAGGTGAAACCCTAGAAGTGGGTTGTCTTGGATCTTGAATGGAGGGTTTATGGAATGAATTTGGGTTTGGGGGAAATTAGGGTTCAAGATTTGAATTTTCGGGAGGGTGGGTTAGGTGTAGAGGTTGGGGTTGGACAGGGGTTGTGTATAGGGATTTCTAGCGTTAGGGTTAGGGTTAGGGTTAGGGTTTTGGAAATAGGTATAGATTTGTTGTTGTGATTGTACCCACTCTCTTGTTCGTTTTTGAATCTCCTTCTTTAGTTGTTTGGATTTCTTGGGAGCCATTGAAGAGTAGTGCACGAATTTGATACAAAATACACCGATACACTAACACCAATGTGGAACTTCACCCGCTCTGATACCAATTTGACGTAAACCACCCGTCAAAAGGCTTCTAAAAATATCTAACGCACACTTAGAGAGATAATTACTCTTTTCTATTCAAAATTCAAGTCAACCTCAATTGAGGCTTACAAGTGGGTATTTAAAGGTAAGGAGTAGCTTAGGCTCCAAGCTAAGGTCCTAATTACTACTCCTTACCTCTAAATAATAAAGCAAAAGAAAGAAAAATACAATAACAAAATAAAAGAAAGTACAAAAGAAAATAAAATTGACAAATAATCCCTAAAAAGGGACCCACTTTCATCACTATTATTATTATAGTACAAAGATAGTCTAGTGATTTGTTAAAATTCAAATTCGCCTCTACCAACAAAATCATTCAGTATAAATTACCCTATAAGTGTTTTATACTTATAATATTAGCAGCTGTTCTAAAAGAGTACTCAATTAGATAGTATTCTCTGGAAAAAACAATCGACTGCTAAAAATCTGTTGACTTTTTCCTTATGTTACTAGATAAACCTTGCACGTGAACGCACATAAGTACTAATAACTTCTATATGAATATACTAAGAAAAATTGCATATATTTGGACAACATAGTAAACAACAATATTATTTTTTAAATATTAGGTCATTAGAGAAAAAAAATAACTGGAAAAAGATGAAATCCTTCAATTAAATTTTTATATGACACTTAGTTAAATGACTGTAAATTGATTAATTTCACATAATATTAAATACTTCACAAGATATAACATGAAGTATACACTTCTTATGTATAGCTAAAAATATGAATTAAAAAGTTGAGATGTAATAGGATTACTTGCTTATTTTCGAGGTATACTTGTGGTTTACAGATACTTTAACATATTTATCGATGCTTTTTAAATGTTATTAGTGGTTACTGAGGTACTTCAGTTTAAATTCAAAAACCCTTAATACATCGTTTACCTTTTACATATCTGCATGATTGTTTTAAATACTTCAGAATTATGAAATTGATTTCTTTAAATAATTATACTATTTGTTACTAAAGAAAAAGTTCTACTCATTCTTGCTTTGGTGAAACTGATTGTCGATATCTTAACTTGTTATTATCATAATAATTATGCCGTCCAATTTTTATAGTCATAGTTATGGGCATGAGATCACGATCATATTTTTGATTACTTTTAATTTAATTGAAACCATTTTTATTAAAATATCTATCTGAAGTATTGTAGTTTATGATGTGAATCTTATGTCTACAACTAAAAAATTTCTTGGAAAGGGAGATTTAGCTTTTAGAGCGACATTATTTTTAGGAAGATATTTTTTTCAAAAGGAACAATTTTTGGAGAAACTTTTTAGAATGAGAGGAACTTCTTAATTTGGGATGGAGTGAATAGCTGGGGAGGTTAAATTTTGAAAATAAAATATATCCTCAAAGAATTTGACTTTCAGACGAAGACTTTGGGGCAATAATATATTTAGCCCCATACGATT
Organism: Sambucus nigra; assembly: GCA_949130495.1. NCBI lineage: Eukaryota > Viridiplantae > Streptophyta > Magnoliopsida > Dipsacales > Adoxaceae > Sambucus > Sambucus nigra. Next base: position 235,685,535 of record OX422214.1, read on the forward strand.
TGGAATAATGAAGTTTTAGTGAATTAACTCACTAGAAGTCACCTATCGTGTGATATCTGTGGTGGGACCACCAGCCCAGTAACTGCAGTACCAACTTAAACTTTTGTTCTCCTTTTTAGAAATATATATGCAGTCATTTTCATTTCAATTGCCCCCTCAATTCTAGTGAGTTTAAAGCTCGACATATTTCATGGAAGATGGGTTGAACTTCTTGGGTATGTGCAAATAATTTATCTCTAAGATTCCTCTTTTCCCTAAATACCTTTGATCGTAATTGTCATTTTACTCACTGGTTTGAAGAGGATTATAAGCCACAATTCTATTAATTTGAATCTCCAGTCCGCATCTGGCTGTTTTATTTTTATCTTTTGATCAATGCTGTTCTATTGAAAAGCATGTGAGACTCCTCAGTCTTTAGATATACCTTCGTGTGCTTGCATCGTTGATATGTGGAGGGTTCCTTTACAGGTTCCTTGAGGGTCTCTGATGTAAATCAAGAGTTTTAGGGCTTATTTTTTAAATTTAAAAGTAGTGCTCTTTTAGTGCCCTCTCCCCTTTATTTGGTATTATTTTCTAGAAAGTGTGGATAGGGGATATTTCTTTAAGATAATCATTTAGTACCCTCTTTAGTCTTTTTTTTCTTTTTGGGTTATCTTATGTATCAAGATAAAGCTAATCCTATATATATCATGCAATAGCCTCATTATGGAGCATTGTGCATGTTAGACAGAGGTTATCCTATTGGATTGAGAGTTATTTCTTGTATGCCATTAACAAGTTATGACCATTTTTTGTTATCAGAAACAAAACATTATTATTGATTAAGAAATACTGAATAGTACACATTGAGTGGACCAGCAGTCTGCCTATGCAAAGGAAGGAAAAATCATACAATTAGGGTGTGTTTGATTGACATTGAAATTTTTTCTATGGATAGACTCATGTTTTGCCCTTATAGTACCTTGATTGCAAACACTTTATATAAGAACAACACTCATTCATGTAACAAGTGCTCCATCTCAAACCTTATTTTTATTGGAAAATATTTCTTATCCACCCACCAAAGCATGGAAAATAGAAAAAGTAAGAACAAAAACTCATATATTTTTCCGCTCATTTTCCAACTTCTCATCCAAATGAACTATTTTCCACGCATTTTCTATGTTTGCAATCAAACTCACCCTAAGATTAATAAAAGAAAAGAAAAAAGAAAATTAGAACAGGAAGCCAAAAAAACACTGCACCATCTGAGTCAGTCGCACAACCTTGGTAGAAATCACGAAGGTCCATATAATTGCCCAAACCAGCAGACCGTTTGCTTGAAGGACACGAAGCAGCCGGCTAAAAATCTAATCTTCAAAGTACGACCACTATAGCTTCAGACCAACTCCACTATTATGAAATAAATTCCAGCCACCTTTCTGCCATAAATGTTAAATTTACTTCTTTAAAATGCTTTGATATGGAACTGATTGGGTTGCTAAAAATTTAATCCTTTTCCCCACCTCTTTCTTCGAGCTTTTCTTTATCCTCAAAACAATCTCAAATTTCTCTCCAACCAGATAGACCAAGCCACAGCGATAATAATACATCTTCAAAGAGTAGATGCTTTCTTTCTCTCGCATGTGAAACACTAATCGATTTCAACAAACTCGTACGATTATAGGGGAACATGCCTAACATCCCTAAAGTCTCAGAAACTTTCCTCTAACAATAACTAACAAAATTGCAATGAAGGCAATGGAGGAGTAAATGATTTATTGACCCATATGTATCTTTACGCATCATGCACCGAGGGGGAGAGAGCAAGGTTTGAGGTCTCTTCCTTTGAATAAGAACACACGTGTTTACTCTACTTTTTGCAGCTAACCCTGCAAAAACTTGCACTTTTGAGGGTGTACCAATTTTTTTAATCTTCTTGTACGTTTCTAAGTAAGGGAGCAAAGGAGAACTCGTAAGAACATTAAACTAAGATTTGCAAGAGGATTTTCTTGAGGAAAGCCAAACTCTTCTATCAAAGAGTCCCTGGATAAAGGAAATCATTCTACAAGAGCAAGAATGACCACAAAATCGTCATATTCTCCGTCGGTGAAATTCATACCAACAGAGATTCCAAGAATAGATATGAGTAGAAGACCATAAAGCAATGACTAAATAGAAGCCATTATTAAGAGACGAACATTATAGTCTTGGAAAAAGACCATTAGTGTTCACTCTACCTTTGGCAACTTTCCACATCTTCTTGTTCAAATAAGGAATTGAAGATCTTACAAGAACATTAAAGAAAAATTTGCAAGAGAATTCTCCCGAAGAATTAGGAAGCAAAACTCTTTTATCCAACGAGCCCATAGATAAAGGAAACCCTTCCACAAGAGCAAGAATGACCACAAAATTTTCAACTCTGTCATTGAAATTCCTACTAAATAAGATATTCCAAGAATAGATATGAGGAGAAGACCATGAGGCCAACGAATAGACAAGACATGATTATCAGGCAAATAATATAGTCTTATAAAACAGTTGTTGGAAAAAGAATGTTGAAGGGAGAATATTAGACCATTGATCTTCCCAAATTCTATCCTTACCAACGTTTTTTACCGCAATTCTCACATTCTTAAGGAAGATATCCAAATTTTGTGAAATAAATTTCCACGGACACCTATAAGTACCTCTTTCCACCCTTGAATCCCACCCATTTTTGTGAAGCCTATACTTGCTCCTAATGATATAGCACAAAAGAGTTTCTTGTTCAAGAGGGAATCTTCATACCGTCGTGTATAAACAAAATTTTTAACAATTCTTAGACGCTCAAGAAGAGCAATCAACCCGGTTGGGAGATGAGGGCATCGCTATTGGATTCGACCATTAACGATTTGGAGGAGGAGACGAGGGCTCTTGCTATTTCATCCGTGCAGCGCGATGCTGCGTGCCCTCACTCCTATCCACTCATCGTCTACCATTGCAGCACTCGATTCATCCAAGGAGCCGTGAACCTCAGCCCTAGCCCACCGTTAGGCCACACGGCCACCTCCACCGCCCTCTGCAAGGTGACTCCATGTCACCTCTTCCAACAGGTAAAAGAACTTAGCTGCCACGCTAACACTGCGATCTGCCCCTACCATCGACAATTGAGCTTCAAGCCTCACAACCCTTGAATCCGGCACACACCTGTGGACCTCATCGATATCGGAAGATATGTAGAGAATCGAGTCATGTAGGAAACTACCCTACAATGCTCGCTGTTCTTGTCGCAGGGTCGTGTGACCCTTCTCTGAGTTATCCATCATCGGGGTGGGGGCGTCGTCAAACTAGGATGACATCACCAGTGGGTTTGAGTTCTTCAGCAGCTACGAATGTGGAGGGGTTGTGACTATCACGAGCTGTACGTGATCTGATGGTTAGATGTGAGCCCTAAGGGCTCTGATTTAGTCAATTACAGCTCCATTACATATGAACCCTAAGAGTTTTTAACCCTATCGTTTTTGTATCGAAGCAATTTTGGCCCGTGTTTGCTTATTGAGTGAAAAACGTTTTGCAGTTTTTGATGATGGGACTCGGGCTGTAAATTTGGTTTGGATAAAGAAAGAATGATAGGGCCTGCTTGGTATTAGACCTTGGCTAATGTGGCTCTCTGCAGCAAAAGAAAATTGGGCCCAATTGTACTTTTAACCCATCCAAATTCCTTCATCCTTGACTGGACCATCCCTTGAGACCCAACTATTCATTGAAGTTTGTTTCTGGTCTGCAAATCATAAGTGCCCCAAATTCTCCTTGTACTGTCAAGCGTCTCCAATTACACTTCTGAGTTGGCGGTCAGGCTCTTTACAAGTGGGGAGTGTGATGTAAATCTAGAGTATTAGGGCTTCTATGTGGTGCTCTTTTAGTACTCTCCTCTCCTGAAGTCCTTTTTATTTGGTATTACTTATTAGAACAAGTGTAGAGAATGGATTATTCTGTTTATTTCTACCATGAGGCAAAAACTGATGTTGTTTTACTACAGATAATTACAGTATTCACTAGAGTTATGCTTGAAAGTTTTGCCTCCCTAGAAATTTAAGAGAAGACGAAAAATAATACCAATTCTCTTCTTTATTTTGCTTCATGTAAGCATTTGATCTCTCGCAACAACCACTATTTGGTTTAACATGCCTTAAATTTTATGCTAATGGTGCAATTATATTGGGAATGAAGTCTTGGCTGGGGTTGTTTTCCGTCCATGCTAAGATTCTTGAAAGCTGTAAATATATTGATGACTATTTTTTTATTTTTTATATTTTTTAGGTTGATAAGTTGAAAGTCTTATCTGAATCTCTTGTTAGTTCCAGCGTGAAAAATGAAAAGCGCATTTCAGATCACAGGTATGCAATTACGTATCAGAATCATTTATGCTTTTAATTCAATGATTAAATTTTCGAAGCAGTTTTGTCATAATACTCTTGGAGTTACATGCTTTATTATTATTATTATTATTATTATTATTATTATTATTATTATTATTATTATTATTATTATTATTATTATTATTATTATTATTGTCGTTATACAAGTCACGAGCTCGACACGAACTGGAGTGTACAAAACTATAATTGGTTGGGTATGGGTTGAGCTAAAATTGACGTGACACGCCTTTTGACCCGACCTGACATGATCTATTACGAGGGCTATTAATTTTCAAGCCCGGGTTCTCATTTTTCGTACAATTTGGACTCTTATTGTTTCGTTTTTCTTGGGCTTCAATATGCATTCATACAGCAATTGAATTATGTTTTCTTTTTGCCCAAGTATAGATAATAATGTCTAATCTATCTTATAGTATCTTCTTGGACAGTAAAATTCAATTACGTTGCATAAATTGCAATGACAGAATATATTTTAAAAAGTATCTGATACTTAGATATGAATGATGTTACAGTTCCTCATATATGTATTTATTTTAAGACACTGGAACTGCTATCTTTTAAGGAGGAAAGAGCAAGAATGATATCAGTAGAAGGATGGGTACTTCAAGCCCCAAGGATGGGTACATCAAGCCCCCAAAGAATGGACTTGAATAAAAGCAATTAAATGGATAGGAGAGACTACAAAACAAACCCCACATGAAGAATACTAAAAAATTAGTAAAAGCGCTTCCTTACTGGATTTCTTTTGTATACTTCGAACTTACCCGGCTATCTAGTTGATCGATGGTGAACCAAGGAATTCATTTCTATCTCCAGTAAATAGCTGTCTCTCAGAAGGGTTTTAAAGTTATTCAGGAGACATCTCCAAGTATCTGATTTTTAAGTTGGCCTTGACTTTTTAGGGAGCAGTTTTCTAATGTTGAATATGATTGTGGGCCGAAATTTGCACCATTCATCAATTTTCTAGGGGATGTTAGGTTGAATTTGGGCTTGAGAGATGCTAGGGTGTGAAAGTTAGGAGGTGAGACCTTTTCTTGTAAATAAAAAATAACTTTCTTTGACCGAATGTTTCTCTTATTTTCTTTGCACCTTTTAAGTTGATATGGACATTGGTTAGTAGTATTGTGGTTAGAATGCAAGGAAAGAGAACATTCTGCAAGTGCTTTTCTGATGTAGCTCAGAGAGAAGTAATGAGTTTAACCATTTCTCAAATAATCTCTTTTCCCCATGACCCATTTTCAGATATTTTACTATTTCTCTCTGGCTGTACCGAACATAAGACAACCATTACAATGCATCTCTAAAGATCTTTTTGCATTTCTTGAAACCCAAAATCCACAACCCAACTGAATTTTAGGCAAAGCTCCAAGTGAACCAAATTTTAGAAAAGCTTTATTCCATGAAAAAAGAGAACAAGCAGTGAAGTAGCAGATTTCCATTCTTTCACCTGCATAGCTGCACAATACACATTAATGGGTGGATACAAGGACTTGAAGCATCTCCCGAGGGAGGAAGAAAACCTACTCCTTTTCTACTTTATGTGCATTTTGCTACCTTCATTTCCTACTTTAGAGATGTTGCACTCCAATGGGAGGTACCAAGCTTCATTATTATATTATTACAATATTTTTTACTTCTTATACTTGCTTATGCATGTTTATTACCATAATATCTATGTAATACTATGTAAAATTCAAATTTAAATCCAAATTTTATTATATTTATTTTTAATTCAGATTTGAATTAAAAAATAAATATTATCATTAGTTATTGGGACAATATATTATTTCAGCTGTTTACTATTTTTTCATTTGATTTTTATTATTATTATTATTATTATTATTATTATGTGTGTGTGTGTGTGTGTATATATTATTTGTGCTTTTCCAATTATACATTGATGTATATGCAGCAAAATATCTACACGTTCACAAATTTAGAAGTATGCAAAGATCTCTCTCTATTCTTATCTCATATATTCATCATCTCTCAAAAGTAACGAGTACAATGTGAGGCCAATAGCTTCATTATAGGTTAAGCTATCTTGCTAGCTAAGGTAACCTTAAAAAGGAAACAAGGTGAAAGATGGCAGATAAAAAATATCCAAGGGAATAATATCCCCCACTTAACATACTAACTAACCTAGTCTTAAACATTCCAAAGGCATGTTCATTTATTCTAACAATAATAAAAATACAATTAATTATATCAACTCTTTCGAGCCCCACATATACATTATTTTCCCCCAGTTGGAGGCGGGAGAAGAGAACATCATCGAAGTCGACCAATCAACACTGGACTAGCCCACTTGAAAGGGAAGCTGTCCTTGAAATCGATCCACATACATGCTAGCAAAAAGGTGCCTGAATAGCTAAAATCCAACCCACAATCGGATAATACGAATTCTTCCCCGAGACTTACTGAGAGAAAGAACCGTGCACCGGAGCATCCTTGAAGGAAGACGGGGTCATACTTTGGCCACAACAATCTCGATCAAACAACTTTAGTTGCAGACGTCGAAGTACCACTTTAAATGAGATTAAAAAAACATTGCAAGTAGGGTCTACATAATCATACTCAGAAAAATCCACACAACCAAATGATTCGAGCTCAGAAGAAATAGCCCCATCGACATCTTCATATATCCTATGAAGCACCGACACTCTCTCGGAAGCCACGAGTCAGACACGTGACACGCTTCGACACGTTGCTGACACGCTCCGACATGTTTGGACATGCTGCCGACACGCTGACCGACAAGTAAACGTACACTTTTTTTAATTTTTATTTTCTAAATTTTTTTCTTATGTGATTATGATTCTGCCTTATTTATGATTTTTAATATTAAAGTGTGTTTGAATTTTGTTTTATATGGTCCATTTTCTTAATTTCGTGTTAAGAATGCTCTAATAATGTATTTTATGGTAAAAAATCTGTTTTATTTTATTAATATATATATTTAAATATATATTATATATTTTAACAAATATTATATATTATACGTATCCTAGCGTGTCGTATCCTAGTTTTTGAAAAAATCACGTGTCGCGTGTCGTGTCGAAACACGTATTACGTGTCGAGTCCCTGCTTCATAGCATATATCCAAAAGAGTGGGAAGATGTCACCAACATCAAAGACTCTAAATGTTGATAGTGAGTGCGAGTCACCCAACCACCCTCATCAATGATATTGAAGAAATCTTTGATATAAACTTCAGTCTCCTCCTAGTCGAAGATGGGATAAAAATCCAGATATCGAACACCTTAGCATCGCGGACTTTAATCCGCGTGGAACAGGTTGTGTCGAGTCATGTTCATGTTGGGTTTTATTGTGTTCGGGTTCAAACGGGCGACTTTTATTAATAAGTAAAAAAATTATATCCAAACCCGACCCATTATTTTACTATGTCATGACGTGTTCACCCGTTGTTATCCATTGAGATAATGAATCATTTTGAATCGTATACACCTTGATACATTAGCCCAGTAACAAACACACTTAGACCAACTAAATCATTAATACTAATTACTAAATTGCTCGTTTAGTAGAATTCACCATACTACATAAAATCTTTAGAAGCCCATCAATATTTCTTATTTACTTAAATTAATAAATATTAGCGAGTCTTAATGGGTGAAGGGGTCAACACCAACCTGACCTGTTTATTATCGTATCTTATCGGTTTGACATTGATATTATCCGAATTCTTTAAGGGTCAACCCATTAATCTATAACTTCGTGTTGTTACGTGTTGTGTCTCATGAACTGTTAACCCCTTGTACGTACCGCGAATTGGATCTCCCAACCCCAAACGGGGTGCGTTCGTGACCTGGATCGTCAAGTACAACAACCCCTTTTACAAAACAAGATGTTGTGTATAAACTGATATGAATTTTGTTGCATATAAATTGAAACTTTTGTTGAAAACAAAAATCTGACTATTTAATATCAATTTAATCAGAACAGAGGCTGAAATTTTGATAGAACATCAAAAATATCTATTCGATGTATAAGAAATAAAGCTATTGAGCACATCGTCGCCGTCCAACCATTCGCCTCATAAATCCTTTAATTTCTCAATCATAAGCCATGGCCGATCAAAGGGGAAATTCGAAGCTCCTTCGTAAATTTCTTTTGTGCCGCTGCTTTGAAAAATAAAAAACCCTGAAGTTTTTTTCCTTGGGTACAACAAAGTCTAAATTTGTATTTTACAAGAGAGCATTGTGAGAAGCTGAAAATATAACATACGGCTATGTGGGGCCTTATGCTGTGGCTGATGTGAGAGAGACAGAAAATCATAATTTATATAGTTGAACTATATTTGTAGTTGGGTTGCTGTGTTAGATCTAGGTACTTGGAGTGGTGCCCTTTACTTTTGGCTATAAATATATGAACATGTGGCAGTTTTATTAATATGGATGGGGTCCATCAAATAAATTATTCATATAAAACTTTAGATTCTAAAAGAATCATGAGTTCATCAAACAAGTCTTGCATGTTTGTGACACAGGAGCGTCACATTTACTTTAGTAATTTTTATGTCAATTATTTTTTTTACTCAAATATTTAGGGTAATTTAGTCTTTTGAGTCCTTATGCTTATAAAAGGACAAGTTGGCTAGTGTCATTATTATTATGTTATTTTAGAGAGAGTTTAGAGAGAGAATTAACGGAGGTTTCTTATTTCATTACTTTGTTCATGTGTGTGTGTAATTAACGTGTGTATACTCCGCTGCGTTTATATCAAAAGTGGTATAAGAGCCAGGTTTTTCTTGGAACATAAATGGCCAACGATTGGGACTTGGATTGGAAAGCTAAGCCTTTGGGAGGTGCCGGAACAGGTGAAGAACCCTACCCTGTTGGGGGTGCCGCCGCGCATAGCAGTCGAGGAGGGGGAAGGCACACACAACCATACGGGGCTAGTGGCTGCCGCAACCCTAACAGCCCAGACCCTTCATCTTGTTGCCCAGAGCTGTACCTATCCCGGTCAAAACTTGCACCGGCCGGTCCCTCCCCCATAAGCCCTTGTTGACCAGCCCTACGCCCACTCCATTGCCAACCTGGAGGGCCCCCTACTGGTCGACCCCTCAAACCCGCCCCAGCCCGGCTGTGAAGTTCACTCGACCCATGTTGCCCTCATCCGACCCAAAACCTTCAAACATTGACCCGACCTGATGAAACCCTAACCGAGTTGGCTAGGAAAAGCTTGCTTCAACTCATGAGTCACTCGTTAGACCTCGAACCCATCAACCCCGCCATCCCTACGAGCATTCGCGCTGCCATCTACCGTAGACGCATAACTCACAGTCAAAACCAACTCCGTTTATTAAACAAACCCACAACCACTCCGCTCCCACTCCCAAAACACCCCCAATGGCCAGCCACCCCCCCCCCCCCCCAACACAAACCCAATAACCCACCAGATTCCGTGCCCTCATCCTCCCTTTTGCCCTCTTGTCCAATTCAACCATGGCACCGAAGGATCAGTCATAACTACATAACTTGTTTTACATGCAGTGTTGCGAAGGGAAGATTGTGTAAAATCATAATATATGGTGGCTCTAGTGTTAATTTGTTCTCTCGAGAGATGGTGGAGCGACTGGGTCTTCGTGTTGAACCAATCCATAGCCCGTGTAAGATTGGTTGGTTAGGATCCAAGGATAAAGTGCGCCCTACGGGACAGTGCCGAGTACCATTCATCATTGACCCATATTCGGATGAGGTCGTGTATACGGTAGTTGATATGGACGTGTGCCACCTTCTATTAGGCCGACCCTGGCAGTTTGATCATGCTAGCATGCACGATGGTCATGCTAACACTTCTTCAATTATACACGAGGGCTATGAAGTGTTCCTCGACTGCATGCTGCAATCGGACTCCCCGTCCCACTTATGTCCCTAACTTCGAAGCCTTTGCTCCTTGCCGATGCCCTTGAGTAGGGGTTGTGTTATGCCCTTGTTAGCCCGTTGGAAGCCGCACCGACCTGTGTGCCAGATGCCGTTCACGACATCTTGGTGCCGTTCCAGGATGTATGTACGCCTCCCGATCCGCTTCCATCATTGAGGGACATACTATATGTGATTGATTTTTTTTCGGGAGTCTAGTTGCCCAGTCTCCCCCATTACAGGATGTTACCAGCCACGCACATTGAGCTCTAGAGACAGGTGTCAGAGTTATGCGACCGGGGCCTCGTACGGGAGAGTATGTCTCCTTGTACTGTGCCTGCTTTGTTGACTTCAAAGAAGGATGGTAGTTGGCGGATGTGTGTAGACAGTTGGAGTGTGAAAAAAATCAGTCAAGTATCGTTTTTCCATCTCAAGATTGGAGGATATGATTGATCAGCTTCACGGGGCCACCACGTTTTCCAAACTTGAGTTGAAGAGTGGGTACCATTAGATTCGTATGAGGCCCGGGGATGAATGGAAGACCGCTTTCAAGACGATAAACAAATTATATGAGTGGAATGTCATGCCCTTGGGGTTGTCCAATGCTCCGTCCACGTTCATGCGTGTTATGACACAGATCTTCCGTCCCTTTTGGGAAAGTTTGTCATGGTGTATCTTGATGATATTATGATTTACAGCCAATCCAACGAGGAGCATGGAGACTGTCATATAGTTAGCGGAGGTTCTTCGGCGTGAGTTTTTATCTCCAGCTGAAGAAGTGTTCTTTTATGGTGCCAGAGGTTCTTTTTGGGTATATAGTCTCGGGAGAAGGTGTATGTGCTGACAATGAGAAGGTTCAAGCTATCCGGGAGTGGCCTAGGCCGACCACTGTCTCCCAGGTCCGCAGTTTTCACGGGTTGGTCAGTTTTTATCGACGATTCATTGAGGGGATCAGTTCCGTGATAACTCCTATTACTGCGCTGATATGCTCGTCTGTGATTGAGTTTGCTTGGACTGAGGGGGCTGAGGCGGCGTTCTAGCTCATTAAGTCTAGGATGATGCAACTCCTATTCTAGCCCGCCAGACTTTACCTAACTGTTTGAGTAGACTTGCGATGCCAGTTAGTCCGAGATTGGTGCGGTTCTTAGTTAGAATGGTCGCTCTGTTGCTTACTTTAGCCAAAAGATTGTTCGGTTTCTTAGCAACTATTCTGCCTATGATTTGGAGTTTTATGAAGTGGTGCAGGATGTCAAGCATTGGCAGCCCTATTTGATTCATCAGGAGTTTGTCATTAAATCAGATCACGAGACCCTTTGTTTTATGAATTCCTAGAGTAAGGTTAGCGATCGACACGCTACGTGGACCAATTTCTTACTGCAGTTCACCTTCCACCTACAGCACAAGTCGGGTCGAGAGAACCTGATTGCAGATCCCCTGAGTCAGAGGTCTCATGCTCTAGCCATCATTCAGGGGTCGGTCTTTGAGTTTTCTGAGATTCGCGATTTGTTTGCAATAGACACCTTTTTTGGGCCTATTATGGAGGCATGTGCCCGTCATCATGGCGTTCAGGGTGATTACTTACCACAGGATGGGGTATTTGTATCGCGACACTGCATTGTGCATCTCTGTGGGGGAAGATCATCGCAGAGCTCTAGGGAGGGGGACTCGTTGGCCATTCGGGGGTCGCTCGTACCTTAGCTACAATGCCTGAGCGTTTCAATTGCCCCACCAGGAGGAGAGGTTAACATCCATGTGCAACGTCGTTATACTTGTCAGACAACGAAAGGTCAACATACTAATGCCGCTTTGTATACGCTCCTGGCCTTCCCTCATCGACCGTGGCTCGATGTTTTTATGGACTTTGTTGTTGGGTTACCCAAAATAGCCAAGGGGCATGATTTTGTGTTTGTGTAATTGATAGATTTTCTAAGATGGCACATTTTATTCCATGCTTGCGGGCTTAGGATGCTTCACATGTTGCCACGCTCTACTTCCGCGAGATTGTCCGTTTACACGGAATACCAATGAGTATTACGTCTGACAAGTATGTTCGTTTTACGGGACACTTTTGTTGGACTCTTTGGAAATTGTTGCGATGCACGCTTCAATCTTTCACATCTTTCCACCCACAGACTGATGGTCAGACCGAGATGGTAAATAAGAGTTTGGGAGATTTTTTACGGTGCTTAGCTAAGACTTGGGAGGTGGTTCTTGTCAGGCAGAATTTGCTTTCAATAACTTCGTTTCTATTAGTCTGTTCTCTTTCCAGATTGTACTTGGGTCTTCTCCGTTATTGCTCGTTGACCTTGTTGAGACCCCATATACTATGACAGCTAGCCCCGCCACCGTCCACTTTGCGGCTAAGATGCTATCCATTTATGATGATGTGCGGACGCAATTACGGCATTTGTATGCTTCTTACAAGGAGCAGGCGAATTCTCATCGCTGGTCCCTTGTTTTTCAACCTGGGGATCTTGTTATGGTATATTTTTGGCGTGAGCGGCTGGTGGGCAAAGCCACCAAGTTACAGATGCGCCGATTTGGTCCTTTTCCCGTTCTTCGCTGTGGCGATAAAGCATATGAGCTAGCCATACCCGAGGGTTTCAGGACACATTCCACATTTAATGTGGCCGATTTGACTCCATTTCGGGGATCAAATGTTCCCCTGATTCCCCTCCCCATGGATCCGACACAGCTAGTTCGCGCCCATGTTGATCGTGTTAGAGTGTATTTTGGACTCCGAGATGACTATGATGCCTATAGGCCCCCTTGTTCGTTATCTGATCAGTTAGTTGGGTTGCTTTGAGAGTGATGATTCATGGATTACTGAGTCCACGTTGCAACATGCTGACCGCAACTTGTATGACCATTCCCAGGCAGATATGGTGCTGCTTCGTAGAGGGGGAGAGTGACGCTGGAGCGTCTCATTTACTTTAGTTATTTTTATGTCATTTATTTTTGTCACTCAATTATTTAGGGTATTTTAGTCTGTTGAGTCCTTGTGCTTATAAAAGGACTCCTAGTTGGTTAGTTTCATTATTATTATTATTATTATCAAATACCAAAAAGTCCCTCAGCCTTTTATTTTGTACCAAAAAGTCCCTTATTCTCTTACTTTTAAAGGTATGCGCCAGCGGCATGGTGAAGGACTTTTTGGAGCAAAATAAAAAGGCTTGGAGTAAACGTGTATTAAAAAATATTCGAGGGACTATTTGGTATATGCCCCTTTATTTCAGAGAGAGTTTAGAGAAAGAATTAATGGAGGTTTCTTATTTCATTATTTTATTCATGTGTTCGTAATTAACGCGTGTATATTCCATTGTGTTTACATCAGTTTGATTTAAACTTCTAATTAAAAAAATTAAGTTTGGACTAAAATAATATAGTAAATTAAATTGAAAAATTAAAGTTTTCTAATTTTGTTGGGTTTTCCAATGAAAAATCACAATCCCAAAGTAATTTTATTGGGTCTATTAACTCCCCAACCGACTAAATTAATGCATCACTAATGTTTTATTTTTACACATTATTTATACTTAAAATGATCTTATTTATATATGACTACATGATCAATCAATTGTCTAAATTCTTAAATATTGTGTATGTGGATATGTAAATGCACATATTAATAAAGCAAACCAATTACAAGTTTCAAAAACAAATTGCGACGAGAAATAGCATTCTATTTAACCCTACCCTTAGCGAACCTCGTATCGGAGGAGGCATTGTTCTGCTTACCCAGTAAAAAAATTTGGGTGGGGCACCGTAATGTAGAATACTTTTAATTTTTTTTACAAATATTCAATTAATAATTTGCACTTCTAGACAAATATAACTCAAATAAAACAAATTTGGACACCATAGCACAAATGCACGTACTACGTTAATCAAACCCGTAAACTAAACAACAACAAAATTAATTCAAACCCTTAACATCTTAAAATCTCATTTAAACAGCAACAAATTGATTGCAAATAATCCAAGTAGCAAATATACATATATTGTAACTCACCAAACATTATTATATTCATATTCTGAAATTGACATATATTTTAACTCAAACAAATATACAAATTGCAAGTTGAATTAAAATGTAAGACTTAATAAAAATACCTTAATAGCTCCAATTCCCATCCAATCAAAGAAAAAATGTCCAATGTAGAAATCCTACACCACAACTTGCAAATCCCTAAAAAACAAACAAAATATAACAAATAAACATGTCATAAACTAACCATATTTACCTAAATCAATTAATCATAACAACATCAAAGTAAATCAAACATTAAATCATTAAAAAAAAATTACCTAACCATATTTACCTAAACATTAAATCAAACCTTAAATCATAAATCATCAAAGTAAAACAAATCATAACAAAGAAACATTTAATCATAAACGAGCCATATTTACCTAAATCATTAAATCATTACAATATCAAAGTAAATCAAACATTAAATCATAAAAAAAATTGACAAACCATATTTACCTAAACATTAAATCAATCCTTGTTTCATAAAAGATTCTCAAAGTAAATCAAATATTAAACTAACCACATTTACCTGCCTAAACTAGCAATGTCGGCGGCGGTGGGAGGCAGCAGCGGCGCTGACGGAGACAAATTGAGAGAGTATTTTTCATTTATTTCATTTATTTATTTTTGTGTGTTGGTTTGACGGAATAAGGAAGCGGGAGATAAGGGTGAGTGAGAGAGTAAGACTTAAAGTGGAACAAGTTTTCTGTATTTTTATTTTTGATCTAAACCTTCTATTTTTATTTTTGAGTGTGATGGAAATGTGAATGCTAAGATGGATTTGTGGTAAAACTCGGAAGGATAAATTTAGAAATGAACGAATTCGTGACACGGTGAAAATAGCTCTTATAGAAGATAATTTGAGAGAAAATTGACTTAGATGGTTTGAACACGTCAAGCGTAGACCAATGGATGCACTCATAAGGAAGAGTGATTTAGTTAATATTGATGGTAACGTAAGGGGTAGAGGTAGGGCTAAATTGACTTGGTGGGATATTGTAAAAAAGGACATGATATCATGTGGTTTAACCGAAGATATTGCACTAAACATAATGGAATGAAAATATAGGATTCATGTAGCCGACCCCAAATAATTGGGAAAAGGCTTTGTTGAGTTGAGTTGAGTTGACTATTTACTTGAACGTTTTTCTTCTTTTTCTTTTCTTTTTTTAAATTTTTTTTTTTGACATATTTCTGGGTGGGACACTTGCTCCACCCCTGTACAAAATAGTTCTGCCTCTGCGCGTACCCGTACCCATACCCGTACCGCGTACCAAAGCGACCCGCTATCTAGGTAACATTGGTCTCATGTTGCAAGGTTTATGTATGATAGGGGTGGACAATAAACGACCAACTCAAATGGACCAAACTGAAATGAAATTTTTTGTTTTTAAACCGACCTTGTCCTCGGTCCAAAAGAAATAACCATGGTCCTTAGACCTATATTAGGTTGTATTGAGCCGTATGTTGGTTTATCTTAAAACCAAAAGTCCATTCCAACACTCCTCTTCTCTGAAGTCCTTTCAAACACTCCTCCCCTCTGTTATAACAAGTTAACAGCAAAGTAACAGCAGTTGATCCATTGTAGAACAGTCAATTGTTGGATGAAGCACCTACCTGTTTGATAACATTGGGTGGAAAAATTTGATATGGAAAATGGAGAATCTTTTGGATTTACCATCTTTTTGCTATGTTTTGATAGCCTTCATTTGCCTTGGCAAATTTTGCCAGCTTAGACTAAAGTACCACACACCTATGCTACCACACACTTAAACAATCAATGCTATCAGCTTTAAAAAAGAGGATGTGATATTGGGATCGCATGTATCAATGCTATCATCTTCAAACACAAGTGTCGTGTCTGACATGACATGGAGATGTCGACAAATGCCATCTTTAAAAAAGAGGATACGATACGGCGGGGACATGCCGGTAAATAAATATATTTTCATAAATTTATATAATTACAAGAGCATGAAAAGAAAAAAAAGTACTTGTTTGGATACTTATTAAAAGGAATGAATTGAATCTTTAAGAAGAATATGAGATGAAGTTTCTTTTTAAGATGAGAACTTTTGTGCAGAACTGTTGTAGTGCCAGTAGAGGGAGAGAGCCTTCCGAGTGCCATAGAGACATATTCCTTTAAGGAAAATGATGCCAGATATTTAACTAATATGTTATATACTCATTACGTCAAGTATAGATATGTGACGTAAATTTTATATTTAGATTATGGACCCATGAAAAAGAGCGTCGGACACGGACACGGACACTACCTTTGCTACCAACCATGCCAAAAAGTGGACATTTGAGGATGCTTCAGCTTTTCATATAATTTTGTTGACTAGAAACAAAGATCATTATTATAAGCAAAGATGGGGAAAAAAACAAAATAAAGTAAAAGGAACCAAAGTTGTAATGATATATATATTAGTGCCGAATTCCACACTATCCGTCTAACTTGAGGAATTAATGACTGCATTTCTTCCTTTACGTGGGAAGTTTCCTAATATGATATTTTCTATCTCCATATTTTTGCAGATTGCAGAAAGAAGAGGCGTTAAAATTTCGTGTGTCCAAATCAAGTGAAGTCGGCGATATGGAGAAGGTATTGTGCTTCCACACAAATTAAAAACTGTCTTGGCTTGTTAAGCGCTTCAAATTTTTTGACAAGAAAGTATCAGAGTAGCTATGACATTCTCAATTTAATCACAGATTCTAAGAAGCACAAAAATTTCATGAAGGAGCCTTGTCATTTGCTTCTGTTGGATACTTGATGAAATTCCATATATGTGTCGCACATGAGTTCGTGTGTCAGCGATTGATTAATTTTTAAAAGGTTTAAGAAAACATATAAGCAATTTTTAATTTTTCTGTTTTATAACATTATAGTAATGTGACACCCCGACTAATTAAATACCGGGTAGCTACTCCTTTATTAAATTAATTCAAAATGTCAAGTTGGTTCAGTTAATAGCATCACTGTCGAAAACATTTTAAAAATTACTAACCACCTAGTATTTAAAAAGTAAGTGCCAAATTTTAAGTTAAGTCTGATTAACATGCAATAAAAGAATAATGAAAGAACAACATAATCCATTCACCATAATGAAATAATGAATAACCAACAATTAATAATAATAAGTCCGGAGGAAAAACTCCTCACAACAGTCCCACAACTGAAGAAAAATACTACATGTCTGAATCCTGAATAATTACATGCCAAAGGTCCAAATAACTGAAATAAATGAAGTATCTCTAAAAGAAATGGGCGACATGCCCTACAATTGATAACTGATGAATATTGAGTCAAGATAGATGAAGCGTCTACAAGCAAAGTCCTGTAACTTCCTCAAACAGCTACAACTCGTCACCTGAATGAGAATCCTAAGCATGGTGTCCTTGTGGCTGGGCACCTAAAATGGTTTTTACAAAAATAAATTTGAAAGCAAATGGGTCAGAGCCCGAAAGTGGAAAACATTTTGAAAACAGCAAGTGTTTTAATAACATTAAACATTAAATGCAAAGTACATGTTAGGACGTGCACTCACATGAAATTCTCACCTCTCGTCTACATGTGCACTCCTAACGTACCGTACCCATCTACATGACATACACATCTAACCAAACCGTAATAAGTTCTACCCCTTACTACTCGATCCCCATATTACATTCTAGCGTTATCAAATAAGTAGAGGGCTTCACTTAAACTCAGACTCTCAATTAGTAACATAATTCACTATCAGTTAACCCGTTATGTTCTCACTACATTACCATAATTATGTTTACAATAACAACATGAAAGTTCCCATTAATTAAGTGTATATTATTCACGTCATAAATATACAATACAAGCACCCCGAGACTAGCTGCGGTGCACACATACTCTGCTATCCATCCCGGTACATCACGTACATAAGGATCACATATTCCGAATCTCTCAGGAATAGTTCACAGATAACAACATCACAAATAATGGAGGCGAACACAGTCACATCACATGGGTCACGCACATACCTGCGCTCCCACGATCAGCAGACTTATTAACATCCCAATAAGTTCTTCTCTGACCTATGTTCATCGAGGTAACCAGTCTAAATCCGGGCAACACAAGGATTAGAGGGCCCTAAGCGAACGCAAACCTCCCGTGATAGCAAGTATGGTAGGTATGTCATACACATAAAATCAATACATATACTAAGTATGCACACGTCTTAGTAATCACCATAATATATTGGTACATATCTCTTCTCGTACTGACATATAATACTACACCATTTATATGTTCCCGGTTAATATAATTAATTAGGCCGTCAATAGCTCACATCGTAATAGACACTCACGTCCTACTTCATATTTTCCCTTAGGTTCAAACTACACTTCTAGGTTTGACTCCTCATTATATCCCAAACATCCCAAATATATCAATTACTCATCAAGGAAAGGCTATCTCTACCTATACACAAGGTTACGGGGCACTCGGGATCAAAACAGGCTAAAAAGCCCAAACTGTCAACTCGTTCGAAGTCTCGTTCGAACGAGGCTGTTCGAACGAGACTTCGTTCGAACGAATTGAGTCTTCTAACGAGATCTCGTTCGAACGAAGTGGGCTTTCTAACGAGATCTCGTTCGAACGATCTCATCGAACGAACATCACCCTCGTTAGAAGTCAATGGTCAACTCGTTAGAAGCTCGTTCGAACGAGGTCGTTCGAACGACCTGGGCAAGTCTTCTAACGAGCGACCAGATTCGAGCCCAGATTTCTGATTTTCGTTTTTCCAACTTCTCTACTCCCCAAATCTCATCCAAACCTCAATTTATCAATTGTTTAAGGTCTCTAATCGTCCCTAAACATACTTAGTTCACATATTGACATGTTTGGGGGTATTAATTCATCCTAACATCATTCAAATATCAAATCTCTACATATTTTTCCCCAATTTTAAAACTATGAACCCTAGAATTTATGAATCATCAAAGAACTGAATTAAATCCGTTTTTGGTTTCCTACAATATCATCAGAATAATCATTACACACCAATCTACATGCGATTTCCTCATCAAAATGTACTTTCTATTTCCAATTTACATGGGTTTTTCATTAACTCCCAAGAACAAATCAGATTTTTATCAAATCCTACACATGGAAGAAACATTCTCTATAAAAACGAAATTAAATCACTTGCCTTAATGGTAACTCTGGATTTGATGACGAATTTGATGAATGGATCTCTCTCCTCTGCAGATTTCTCCTCTCCTCTCTTTCTACAAGCTTTCTTCTCCAAAGTTAATGGTGGCTAGGGTTTGTGCTTTAGAAATTCTTAGGAACAACTTTCAATAACCTCCGTAGCCTTTTTGGGTATTAGTGGGCTTAGTGGGTTAATGCCTAATCAGACATTAATTCCCAATTTTCGTAGCTTTTAATTCCTCAAAATTCAAAATTACCAAACTACCCTTATACGTTGCCGGTATGGCCTAAAAATGCCCCGGGACCCAAACCAAACCCCCGGCCAGTGTTTTCTGACTATTTCGACCCTTCCGGACGCGTTGGCGCACTCAAAACGACCATACAGATAATAGAAATAAAATTCACTTTTTAATAATCATAATTATATACCATGACGCGACTGTCACACGCGTCTCAACAAAATTTCCAAATTGCCGTATTTCAATCTCACGACAAATTTCATAATTCAAAATCCATATATAATCATATATGCACATATAATCAAATACCAACTCGCATCTCGCTAGTATTTTTAATCCGGATTAATTTCCAATTAATACGCATTTAATTAAATTAATCCCATAAAATAAATATCACAAAAATACGGGGTATTCCATACTTCCCCCCTAATAACTGAATTTCGTCCCGAAATTCGGAACTAGAAAGTACCTGGTAAGAACAACGCTGGATAACGTTCGCGCATCTCATCTTCGCGCTCCCATGTGGACTCCTCGACATTATGATGTCGCCACTGAACACGCACTAACGAAACTATCTTTGACCGCAGTTTTCGCTCACTTCGGTCGAAAATAGCAATCGGCCCCTCCTCGTAGGAGCTATCCGGCTGGAGATCGATGTCCTCCAAAGCAATATGAGAATGAGCCAAATTGTCCTTAACGAGGAAATATGAAATACATCGTGAATCCGATGCAAATGCTCCGGTAATCCAAGCCTGTATGCAACCGGTCCAATCCGCTCAATAATAGGAAATGGTCCCACATATCTCGGTGCCAACTTCCCTTTCTTCCCGAAACGCATAATCCCCTTCATAGGAGATACTCTGAGCAAAACCTGGTCCCCCACTTGGAACTCTCTGAAGAACCTCTTCGCATCAGCATAGCTCTTCTGCCGATCCTGAGCTACCCGAATGCGACTCCGAATCAATTCTATCCTCGCCGAAGTATCCTGAATCACTTCCGGCCCAAGTAGTTTGTTGTCCCCCACCTCCAACCAACATGCTGGGGAACGACAAGGTCTACCGTGCAACGCCTCAAATGGAGCCATGCCAATGGTGAACTGGTAGGAGTTGTTGTAAGCAAACTCCACCAGTGGAAGATACTGCTCCCATCCACCCCCAAAATCAATGATACTCATACGTAGCATGTCCTCCAACATTTGGTTTATACGCTCCGTTTGCCCGTCGGTCTGCGGGTGATACGCCGTACTCAACCGCAATTCTGTGCCCATGGCCTCCTGAAAACTCTCCCAAAACCGTGAAACAAATATCTTGTCTCGGTCAGACACGATATTTAAGGGCACACTGTGAAGTCTCACTATCTCTGCAATAAAGAGTTGGGCATACTGTCCCGCAGTGTAGTCTGTCCTTACGGGTAGAAAATGAGCGACTTTGGTCAACCTGTCCACAATTACCCAAATGGAGTCGTGACCTCTCTGTGACGTAGGCAATCCCGTGATAAAGTCCATGGATATGCTCTCCCACATCCACATCGGGACCTCCAACGGCTGTAGCAGTCCTGCCGGTTTCTGATGATCCACTTTTACTAGCTGACAAGTGGCGCATTTAGAAACAAACTCGGCAATATCTCTCTTCATCCCGCTCCACCAATACTGTCGTCTCATGTCTTGGTACATTTTGTCCCCACCGGGATGTACCGCGAATCGTGAGCCGTGCGACTCTGCCATCACCTCGTGCCGCAATTCCTCCCCTTCCGGAACTACCAATCTCCCATTGAAGCGCAATCCCCCGTCTGAGCTAACGGTATAGGATTCGGCTCCCTCTGCTAGTAATCAAACTATCAGCTCCTGACAGAACGAGTCATCTGCTTGTGCCTTTACCACTCTCGTGACAATCTGCGGCGTAACAGTCATTACCGACATGAATGATCGGGCCACTGCATCCTGGTGTCCCAATTCTTTCCACTTGGCCTTCCACACCTCTGCCACTTCATCTGCTGGCCTACGGCTCAACGCGTCTGCTACCACGTTAGCCTTCCCCGGGTGATACTGGATATCAAACTGGTAGTCCTTCACAAACTTAAGCCACCTTCGCTGCCGCATATTCAACTCCTTCTGCGTGAATAGGTACTGTAGGGATTTGTGGTCTGTGAACAACCAAAACTTCTCTCCCAAAAGATAATGTCTCCATATCCGAAGGGCAAATACAACTGCCGCCAACTCCAAGTCATGAGTGGGGTAATTCTTCTCGTGAGGCTTTAGCTTACGGGAAGCATAAGCTATTGCCTGACTCTCCTGCTGTAATACTCCTCCTAGTCCTTGCAAGGACGCATCGGTATAGACTAAATACTCAACTCCCGGTCTTGGCAATGCTAACACAGGTGCTGATGTCAACTTATCCTTCAACTCATCAAATGCCAACTGACAGGCATCACTCCAGATGAATGACACACCCTTACGAGTCAGATGTGTCAAAGGACCTGCAATCTTCGAGAATCCCCGAATGAACCTCCTGTAGTATCTTGCTAGGCCCAAGAAACTACGAATCTCCGTTGGTGTCGTGGGCTGTCCCCACTCCCTCACCGCGGATACTTTCCCCGGATCAACAGATATCCCCGGTCGGAAATAATATGTCCCAAAAACTGGACCTCCTTCAGCCAAAACCCGCATTTCTCATATTTTGCATACAACTCGTTCTGACGTAGTGTCTGCAAAACTTGCCTCAAATGCTCGGCGTGCTCCTCCTCTGTCTGGGAGTAAACCAGAATATCATCGATGAAGACAATGACAAACTGATCTAGGAAATCCCTGAACACTCTATTCATCAAGTCCATAAACACTGCTGGAGCGTTGGTTAAACCAAAAGGCATAACCCGGAACTCGTAAGAACCATATCTCGACAAGAACGCAGTCTTCGAGACATCCTCCTCCCTGATACGCAACTGATGGTATCCCGATCTCAAATCAATCTTTGAGAAGAAAGAAGCTCCTCTCAACTGGTCGAATAAGTCATCGATTCGAGGCAACGGATACTTATTCCGTATCGTGACCTTATTCAACTCTCGGTAGTCCACACACAATCTCAGTGAACCATCTCTCTTCTTCACGAACAAAACAGGGGCACCCCACGGCGAAGTACTCCTCCGTATAAACCCCTGACCCAACAACTGTTCAATCTGATCTCGTAACTCCCTCATCTCAGCTGGAGCCATACGGTACGGTGCGCGTGCTATAGGTCTCGTATCTGGCAATAAGTCTATAACAAAGTCTATCTCTCGACTGGGGGGTAGGCCTGGTATCTCCTGAAACACATCAGAATACTCCCTGACAACTGGGATCGAATCTAAAGGAATCACAACCTCCTTAGAGGTATCCTCCTCTAGGTAATACAAATGAGCGGTCGAGCCTCCCTCTGGGCGAGGCATCGCCACTACAAACATCTCTTGCCCCGGAATGGTAAAAACAATGCTCCCACCGAAGCAATCAATCATGGCTCTATAATCAGCGAGCCAATCCATACCGATAATCACATCGTGAACATGCATATCTAATACCAACATATCTGCAGGTAATACCAGACTACCAATCTCTACCCCCACTCCCCGGCATATAAAGAAAATAAGTGACCCACTCCCCAATGGTGAGTCTACACACGTCACTGTGCTCTCTGCCGTAGCTAACAACCCTAAGGCTTTCGCAAAATGTGTAGCTATAAAGCAATGTGTTGCCCCCGTATCAAACAAAACCCGACCCATAGTACCATGGATAGGAAACATACCCTCAATCGCGGGTGGTGCTTGCGGAGCTGCTGCCTGGTGGACGTTATAGACACAACCATACTGTAACTGTCCCTGCTGCACAGGAACTGCTGGAATGGCTGGAAGAGCTGGCACCTGGGCTGGAGCTGGAAGGGCTGGCGGAAAAAGTGGCCTCTGTGGCTCATGTCGAGCACCCTGCTGCTGCTGCGGGGCCCTGCCCCTATCAGGACAATCCTGGCGTTTATGGCCAGTCTTTCCACAAACGAAACACTTCCCCGGGAAGTTTCCCCCTCCCTGTCCCTGCTGCCCCCGGCCCTGGTGGCCGTTACCATTCCTCCACTGGCCCTGCTGAAACTGCTGTTGACCATTCTGACCCTGCTGGTGCTGATGGTCGTTCGGACCCTGATGGCCCTGCCGGAAACCTCCCTGTCCGTGCCTGAAATTTCCTGACCTGAACCTCTTGTGATCCCCCTGCTGGGTATCCTGATCACCCTGCCTCTGCCCCTGAACAGATTGTGCCCCACTGGCACCATTTCCTCCAGTCCTGCCCTGATGGCTAGACTCTCCCGATCGTTTGCCCTCAGCCATGTGAAAGCGGTGATCCTGGCAATGGAGCAATGCAGCGTTAACCACATCAGAATAAGTGGCTAACGAGAGGTTCCCTAACATGTGCTGACGAATCCTCCATGTCAACCCGTCCGTGAATTTCTGTATCTTTTTCTCCTCTGTTGGTATTTCATCCGGAACAATATTCAACAGATCAGTAAATTCGGCCTCATACTCGGTCACAGTCTTACCCTCTTGCTTGAGGCTCATCAACTTTCTTCTCATCTCCGTGTGAACAGCTGACGGAAAGTACTTGTGGTCAAACCGCACCCAAAACTCCTGAATAGTGAGAGTATCCCTCTCCTCTACGGTGGTAATAGACTCCCACCACTGCAGTGCATATCCCACTAGCTTAAAAGTAGCTAGTATCTGCTTCTGGACATCTGTGCACTCATACATCCTCAAGTGCCGCTGTATATCCTTCCTCCACTGACTCGAAACTACCACATCGGAGCTACCTGCGCATTCCGGAGAGTGTGCTTTCTGAAAAGCATCACGTACACGTTCCCAAGCAGACGGGAATGCATGAGCCTGAACTGGCGCGGCTATCGGCGCC
Organism: Sambucus nigra; assembly: GCA_949130495.1. Lineage (NCBI taxonomy): Eukaryota > Viridiplantae > Streptophyta > Magnoliopsida > Dipsacales > Adoxaceae > Sambucus > Sambucus nigra. The sequence continues at coordinate 235,710,195 of OX422214.1, forward strand.
TGAGGTGGTGCCTGCTGAACTACAGCTAGTGCGGCATTTACTGCCTGAGCCACAATGGCTGCAACCTCGGCGGCATTCATCGTGCCCTGAGCTGGTGCGGGCTGTGGTTCTGGCGTCGCATCCCTGGGAACCCTTCGTGCACGTCGTGGAGGCATCTGAAATAAGAATGAAGTTTATAAGTTCGCAGTTATAAACTTAAAATAGCTGAAGAACATAGCATATCGAGTCTAGATCATTCTCTATCTTCTCACATACCGCAACGGACTCCCTGGCCTTGGTTGACTGCTGAAGGAAGGTTTGGATCTTAGAATCCATTTCTTTTTTGCTTTCCGCCGCACGCCCCACTATCATCTTAATCTCCTCTTCGAGTGCCAACATCCTAGCCTTCTCCCCTGATGATATTCCCTGCTTATCAGCGAAATTCTTAACACTTGTGTTAAGCAAGCAGAGTAGTCAAGCCAGTGAGGAAAAAAAAAGCAAGAAGCGGTTTTCGTTCGATCGACGGAATCCATCGTACTTTCACTGCTGTGGACCGGCTTTCATAAAGCAAAAGAATACAACAGTCCTAAAGTATAGGGCTCTACATCAAAGGAAGCTCAGCGGAAACATAATAAGCCGTTCAGATCCTAAAGGACACTAGAACCTGATGCTCTGATACCACCTGTGACACCCCGACTAATTAAATACCGGGTAGCTACTCCTTTATTAAATTAATTCAAAATGCCAAGTTGGTTCAGTTAATAGCATCACTGTCGAAAACATTTTAAAAATTACTAACCACCTAGTATTTAAAAAGTAAGTGCCAAATTTTAAGTTAAGTCTGATTAACATGCAATAAAAGAATAATGGAAGAACAACATAATCCATTCACCATAATGAAATAATGAATAACCAACAATTAATAATAATAAGTCTGGAGGAAAAACTCCTCACAACAGTCCCACAACTGAAGAAAAATAATACAAGTCTGAATCCTGAATAATTACATGCCAAAGGTCCGAATAACTGAAATAAATGAAGTATCTCTAAAAGAAATGGGCGACATGCCCTACAACTGATAACTGATGAATATTGAGTCAAGATAGATGAAGCGTCTACAAGCAAAGTCTTGTAACTTCCACAAGCAGCTACAACTCGTCACCTGAATGAGAATCCTAAGCATGGTGTCCTTGTGGCTGGGCACCTAAAATGGTTTTTACAAAAATAGATTATAAAGCAAATGGGTCAGAGCCCGAAAGTGGAAAACATTTTGAAAACAGCAAGTGTTTTAATAACATTAAACATTAAATGCAAAGTACATGTTAGGACGTGCACTCACATGAAATTCTCACCTCTCGTCTACATGTGCACTCCTAACGTACCGTACCCATCTACATGACATACACATCTAACCAAACCGTAATAAGTTCTACCCCTTACTACTCGATCCCCATATTACATTCTAGCGTTATCAAATAAGTAGAGGGCTTCACTTAAACTCAGACTCTCAATTAGTAACATAATTCACTATCAGTTAACCCGTTATGTTCTCACTACATTACCATAATTATGTTTACAATAACAACATGAAAGTTCCCATTAATTAAGTGTATATTATTCACGTCATAAATATACAATACAAGCACCCCGAGACTAGCTGCGGTGCACATATACTCTGCTATCCATCCCGGTACATCACGTACATAAGGATCACATATTCCGAATCTCTCAGGAATAGTTCACAGATAACAACATCACAAATAATGGAGGCGAACACAGTCACATCACATGGGTCACGCACATACCTGCGCTCCCACGATCAGCAGACTTATTAACATCCCAATAAGTCCTTCTCTGACCTATGTTCATCGAGGTAACCAGTCTAAATCCGGGCAACACAAGGATTAGAGGGCCCTAAGCGAACGCAAACCTCCCGTGATAGCAAGTATGGTAGGTATGTCATACACATAAAATCAATACATATACTAAGTATGCACACGTCTTAGTAATCACCATAATATATTGGTACACATCTCTTCTCGTACTGACATATAATACTACACCATTTATATGTTCCCGGTTAATATAATTAATTAGGCCGTCAATAGCTCACATCGTAATAGACACTCACGTCCTACTTCATATTTTCCCTTAGGTTCAAACTACACTTCTAGGTTTGACTCCTCATTATATCCCAAACATCCCAAATATATCAATTACTCATCAAGGAAAGGCTATCTCTACCTATACACAAGGTTACGGGGCACTCGGGATCAAAACAGGCTAAAAAGCCCAAACTGTCAACTCGTTCGAAGTCTCGTTCGAACGAGGCTGTTCGAACGAGACTTCGTTCGAACGAACTGAGTCTTCTAACGAGATCTCGTTCGAACGAAGTGGGCTTTCTAACGAGATCTCGTTCGAACGATCTCATCGAACGAACTTCACCCTCGTTAGAAGTCAATGGTCAACTCGTTAGAAGCTCGTTCGAACGACCTGGGCAGGTCTTCTAACGAGCGACCAGATTCGAGCCCAGATTTCTGATTTTCGTTTTTCCAACTTCTCTATTCCCCAAATCTCATCCAAACCTCAATTTATCAATTGTTTAAGGTCTCTAATCGTCCCTAAACATACTTAGTTCACATATTGACATGTTTGGGGGTATTAATTCATCCTAACATCATTCAAATATCAAATCTCTACATATTTTTCCCCAATTTTAAAACTATGAACCCTAGAATTTATGAATCATCAAAGAACTGAATTAAATCCGTTTTTGGTTTCCTACTAATTGTAATATCATCAGAATAATCATTACACACCAATCTACATGCGGTTTCCTCATCAAAATGTACTTTCTATTTCCAATTTACATGGGTTTTTCATTAACTCTCAAGAACAAATCAGATTTTTATCAAATCCTACACATGGAAGAAACATTCTCTATAAAAACGAAATTAAATCACTTGCCTTAATGGTAACTCTGGATTTGATGACGAATTTGATGAATGGATCTCTCTCCTCTGCAGATTTCTCCTCTCCTCTCTTTCTACAAGCTTTCTTCTCCAAAGTTAATGGTGGCTAGGGTTTGTGCTTTAGAAATTCTTAGGAACAACTTTCAATAACCTCCGTAGCCTATTTGGGTATTAGTGGGCGTAGTGGGTTAAAAATTAATCAGATATTAATTCCCAATTTTCGTAGCTTTTAATTCCTCAAAATTCAAAATTACCAAACTACCCTTATACGTTGCCGGTATGGCCTAAAAATGCCCCGGGACCCAAACCAAACCCCCGGCTAGTGTTTTCTTACTATTTCGACCCTTCCGGACGCGTTGGCGCACTCAAAACGACCATACGGATAATAGAAATAAAACTCACTTTTTAATAATCATAATTATATACCATGACGCGACTGTCACATGCGTCTCAACAAAATTTCCAAATTGCCGTATTTCAATCTCACGACAAATTTCATAATTCAAAATCCATATATAATCATATATGCACATATAATCAAATACTAACTCGCATCTCGCTAGTATTTTTAATCCGGATTAATTTCCAATTAATACGCATTTAATTAAATTAATCCCATAAAATAAATATCACAAAAATACGGGTTATTACAAGTAAACCTGAGGTAGATGGCCATGATTGCTTCAATCATGATCTGTGTTTGATTTGTTTATGGCAAGCGTAAGATTTTGACTCTATGGTCCCTTTTCAGGAATTAGCAGCTGAGGTTGCAGGTCTTGAGAAACAGAGAATTGAACTCGAAGCTGAGTTAAAAAAGGTTTTCATCCTCTGATGTTTCTTCTTATTCTGTTACCAGTTTTATTTATATAATTTTTAAGTTAAGGTAACTATTGCAGATATTTTGAGGGGAATGGGTTTATATTAGGGCTTATTTATCATTTTAGTATTTGTTATTAATTGTCCTTTTATTTTCTTTTATCTCTTTTAATTGGTCTCCAAGCGTGTTTGGGACTAAATAGGTATATTTTTGTTAATGATTGTCCTTTTAATCATTTAGGTAATTACTTGGTTAGCAAGTAATTCCCCCCATATAAATACCCATGTATCCCTCATTTTAGGACAATTCCTCCGTTTTTGAATATTAAACATTCTTAGTTTCTTTCTCTAAAGTTGGTGTTTGTCTTGTTTTGGGCCTTTGACGCGTAGTTTATGTTAAATTGGTATCAGAGCGGGATCTCTCCAACATTGGTGTGTTGTTGTATAGATTATCAACAAATCATACGCTACATTATCAATGGCTCCGAAGAAATCCAAACAACAACAAGAGGAGATTCAAGAATTGAGAGGATGCAATTAAGAATTGATGCAAAAAATGGAAGAATTGGCACAAAAACGACAACAAATTAATGCCCTCTTCCAACTCCTCTACTACAAAATTCAACCTCCCACCACCACGAATGAGCCATCGGAAACCTTCTCCCATAGACTTGGGAAAGAACTCGTCAAATTTTTTTTACTCGATCAAGAACAAGGGCCCGACCCACTGATTGGCCGATCCGAGCTCCAGAACCCATATCCCGCCGGCAGCCACCAAACCGAAACCCTAGCCAATGCAAACCCTAGGGTTGTGATAAAGTAAAAAAATAAAAGAGGAGTAAAATTCCAAAAATTGCACCTCCGATTAAACCCTAGGGCTACAATGGAGAGAGAGGAAGTAATTGAACAAGAGATTAGTTCGAAACACAAACCTCATTGTTGCTTTATCTCTGGCAGTTTGTTTGTTCCTCTGACAAGCTCCCGTAAAGGTGAATCAAGTTGGTGAGGATCCTAGGAGACTTGTGTTATGGTTTTGGAGTCCAAGAATGATATTTGATCCAGGGGGTGATAAAAAAAAAATCTGGACCCTCACAAATTTTTGACAAAATTAATTTTGGGGCCTCTAAATTTTTTTTCTTGTCTTCCCAATTGCATATTTTGAAGATTTCCACGCATACTTTCAAAGTTTCGAGGACGGACTTTTTTTGAAGTCGGGGAGAATGATGGGAATGGGTTCATATTAGGGCTTATTTGTCATTTTAATATTTGTTATTAGTTGTCCTATTTTATTTCTTTTATTTTCTTTTATCTCTTTTAATTGGTCGCCAAGCATGTTTGGGACTAATTAGGTATATTTTTGTTAATGATTGCCCTTTTTAGTCATTTAGGTAATTACTTGGTTAGTAAGTAATTCCCCCCATAAAAATACCCATGTACTCCTCATTTGAGGACAATTCCTCCATTTTTGAATGTAAGACATTCTTAGTTTCTCTTCTAGAATTGATTTTTATTTTGTTTTGGGCCTTTGACGTGTAGTTTACGTCATATTTGTTTTTGTCAAACTATGTTTTCATGAAATTTGTAGGTTATATTTCCTAAAAAGCACGGATACTTCTAAGAAGGCAACATGTTGTGTCAGCCACTGTGTGCAACACTTCTTTACGTTCATAATATAATTATAAAACTAATTATTTCGGACATGTGCCCATTACTTCTTAGATGAGAAACATGGCATGTCTGTTACTGCTTGATTGTCAAACATCAACAAATTCAATGTAGAGACATGACTTTCCTTCTGCTAAGTAAAAGAAATATAAAGTTATTTAAAATTTAGTAAGTTAACCATAATGAAACTAAGACAATTGAAGATTTTACAAAATGAGTAGGTGTGCATATAAATGAATAATCACTATAATGGGATGTATATATTGTACATATACATATTTATATATAGACATACCGACACACTAATAGACATATGTTTGTTACTAATTTCTTTTTTATTTATTTGTTAACATAGTATAGGTGTTTATTGATTATTGTGGTTCATACATTTTAGATTTATAGCATCTGATATTAAATTTTACTTGTAAAAAGTTTGTTGTTTATAATTCAATTTATAAATAAAAATATTTATTATTGATGTGTCCTCACGCGTTTGTGTCCTACTTTTTGAAAATTTCCATGTTGATGTGTTAGTGTTATGTTACATCCATGTCTCATGTCCGTATCCATGCTTCATAGGTTATATTCACCCCATTTTGCAATCTTTTAAGTTTATGGGTGGTGCTGCAGGTGTTTCTGTACTGGCATAAACTACCCAAAACCTTCTGGATGTAAATAGGATGTGCGCAAATCCAATGTCATGTACAACTTAATAATAGTCTTGCACAACCAACTGCTGACATTGGGGTGGTTTGACATTAACAAAGCCCTTGGAATTTTCCATATTTGCCCTTATTGCTTCAAAGGACCCTTTCATAACTTTTTAATTTAATTTAATTTTATATATATTAGGCTTAACCTAAGATATTATAAGCAACATTCTTGTAAACAATTATTAATTTTTCAGTTCAAGTAAAATATTCCAAAATTCAGCTGTAGGGTACTTTCTCATCGTCATCATTCCTAGCATACTCTTATTTTGAGTTAAGTGGATGATGCTATATATCTGTTATTTCTTTCTGGATAATGGATCTACTTGGTCATCAATCAACTTTCCTGTGATCGATAATTTTATGTTGGTAATGGATTCAAAACTCATATATTATTTGTTTTCTGGTTAGTGGTAGGAATCAAGCTTAACCCTCCCTTTTAGATGCAAGGTCTAAGAATTACGTTTCGTGAAAATGATGTATTAAGTATCCAATTGCTTTGGACGGGTTTAATGCAAATCATGGAATCCTTTATAATCAGATGCAAGAGGGAAGCTATTTTGTCTATTGAGATGTTAAGAGTTGAGGGTTTAAATTTGAGACTTTTACGGGAAAATATGGGTTTGAAGTTAGTGAGCCCCTTTGGAGAAGAAATCAGGGCGGAAGCCTTATCTACAACTCATGCTAGAAAGGCTGACAAACGTGTGTGCTCGCGTTCAAATGATCAAATTATATATAAAACCCTTTTAACACAAACAAACCCTAAACATGCAGCAGTATGTGATTGAATAAATTGATAATCTACGCAAGAACATTCAAACACATGCAATTAAGGAAAAATCCCCTTCAGGGGCAAAACCATTTATTTTCACTATAATTTGTAAGAAAACGGCTTACAATCGGATTACAATGAAAATACAAGTTGACTAAGAATTACCCTCGGGTATCGGATTCTGTAGTCGCGGCTGAAATTATCCCTTTCCAGTAGGGTTGCAATGAAGAAGAAGAACGGTCTCCTCCACAAGGGTTGAACAAACCAAAGTTGTGTTCTTGGGTTGCAAAAGGATTCACAAATATTTGGCAAGGATGTGTGAATCAAAACATGAGTCTTGGGACTCAAAAATATGAAGACTAGGTGTATTTGGACTCTCAAATTCGTCTCCTAAAGTCTTGCAAAACAACTCTCCCGAAGTTGGTATTTATAGGAAAATACATGAAGAGACCCACGATTTTAAACTGCTGAAATTCTATCCAGCGTACAGGTACCCCGAACCGGTTCGGGTACCCCTGCGAACCGGTTCGCCCCCCCGAACCGGTTCCAAGCTGGGTTCGGGAAAGTGTGCTGGGAACAGGTGCTTAAACACTTAGAAAAATTCCCAGAATTTTCAATGAACATATCTCCATTTTCAACGGGCCATAACTTGTTCACCGTAGCTCGGATTGAGGTGCCGTTTCTTCCAGTATCTTTGTTGCGACAAGCTCTTCAACTTTTCAGTTGACCGGTCCTCCGGACGGTGGCTGTAAAATTACCAATTTGCCCTTGAACATCCCTATCATGCCTTGTTTCACTGATTTGACTTCTCTTGCGTTCCACTTGCATTACGAGCCTACAATCAAGGAACGTGAAGTCGTTGATGCAGATGAGGGACATATTAGTGGAGATAATGCATGCTTGATTCCCGGAATTCGGATAGAGGCCGTCATGTGAGATCGTGAGGTGACGTGCCAAATGTAGCGGCGTACGACATAAATAAATGAAACATTTCGGACATGAGAAAAATGTCCTTACAAATCTCCCCCTATGTCTATGCCGGTACATACATAAAAATCCGAATTATCAAATATGAAATTGCCTATACAAATCTACCCTCCCATGAACCCAAAACTGGAAAAGGTACAAATGAATAGTCTTCATCGTTTGTTTTTCAAATCTTCAGGAATCTCAAATCTTTTCTCATCAGGGTGTGCAACATATAGATCTTCAATCTTCATACCTACACATATGAGACAAAGCAAATACCACATGACATATCGAGTTTGAAATGAGATAACATGGATATCAATATATGATAAAAACATAAGCAAACATGGATATCAATATATGATAAAAACATAAGCAACATCTCAAAAACTCCCCCAAAATTCAAACTCCCCCATAATAATATGATAATTCTTTCTCTCCCTTTTTATGATGTCCCCAAATAGACAGATGAGAAGAATGAATCAAATAAGCAAAATCGGGGTGTCACGGTATACAAAATATACACAAACTATTTTTGATTTTTCAATTTTTCGGCAAAGGTAGGATACCAATATGAACAAATATGATACAAAAATCACACCATGGATTTAGACTCAAACAACCAAGTCATGGAAACGGAATGAATGGGTGTGAACACATTCGATTGGTAAATCAACTCAATCAATCATCTGTGCACGATGCATACGTGTACTCCTAACGAATGAACATCAAAAGTATCCTTAGGTGTAAAAAAATTTGTTGAATTTAGATGACATCGTCTTATGCAAATCAACAAATCAAAGTCAAAGTGATTTCCACACCAATAACGTCCAAAACTATGTAGCGCATTTTCAAGCAATTCAAGGACGTGCAAACCCGTTTTAAATTCTCCAACCAAACTCCCTCATGTATATATTCTTTTAGAGGTAATCTAAATTCTCAAACATTGGAGAATTGGTGCAAAAACCTAAATGGCCCCTTTTTGGCATGAATATCTTTTTATTGCCGTTAATTTTTTTCGGGCTCTTTTAACCTCTTTGGACCTCGGATAATAAAATTCCTCAATTTTTAGGTCCTTTTTAACGGTGGCTTAGTATTCGCAAAGGCTAAAGAACCTTTCGCAGCCCTTCCCCGTTTTTCAAACAAAGCACACAAACTCACAAAACGGTTTTTATATGCACAATTTCCTTATAAAAATTTATCGCGCTTGGTTCGTTTTAAGGACAGGATTGAAGTGAAAACACCCAACCAACATGTGAAAAGACAAGCACAATAATCAAACAAATCCGTGCATGTGTGCAATAAAGGAAATATGAGTCAAACATGTAGGAAGTAACACTTAATTACATCTTAATGACTCCAAACATTATAAATCACATGGATGAATTGACCTATTGTCTCAAAATACTATCAAATAGTCACATGAAAATAATGGAATGATGTTGTGACTCGGTCATCCTAAGAGTTCATCCATAAACGGTGCAAACAAAATACAAAAATCTTTTTGGATTTTTCAAAATTTTTCAAAACAAGAATATATACAAAAATGATACATACTAGCAATAGGCAAACAATGACATCATGAAAATCACCCTATGCTAGTAAACAAGTCAAACCTCAATCATTAGGTGCGGAGGGGTTTTCCAAAGGTGGTGACAGCTTATGAAAAACCTCCATCAATTCTTGTGAAGTATTGACTAAAAACTTAACTTGCTCACCTAAATGTGCAAACTCTCTCATGTAGTCTCCGGGAGCATGTAAAGTATCATGTGTGGGTGCATGTGTGCCAGAAACACGTGTAGAAGCAAAACGTGACACATACCCCAACTTAAAGCAAAATTCCCTAAGGTGTCCTCTCCTCTTGCAATGTGAGCAAACATAAATAGGCCTAGGAACACCTCTCTCAAAAACTCTAGGACGCACTTTCCTAATAGGAATGGGACGCCTAGGTGGGTTAGGGTGAGACACATGTGAAACTGTCACTAAAGTGGGAACAGACTCGGGTGCTAATCGGGAAGCAGAAGCACCGTCATGACTTATTCCTAACTTCTCACCTTTACCCTTAAGAACCACCTTTTCAATCTTCTTAGGTGCGTTCTCAAACTTGACTTTGACCACCCTGGCACGTTCGAGATCACTCTCGAGTTGGGATACACGTGTCGTCAGACTGGACAACGTGTCGGTCAAATCACACTTCTCCTTTCTCAAAACCTCCTTCTCTTTCTCCAAATCTAAAACCCGATGACCTAAATCCCTATTATACTTCTTTGTTTTCAAGGTCTCGGTGTACAAATCTCTAAAAGCTTTTTGGAGCTCACTTTCATCTCCACTTTCACTCTCACTATCTCCCTCACTTGAAGCGCTCAAACCATCACTATCACATTCGTGGGCACTATTGAGGGACAAGGTGGGTGTGCTCACACGACTAGAAAAAGCTACAAACTTCTCACCACTAGTCTCATCACCCTCACTATCACTAAGTGTGGCAGGCATGGCTACTTTCTTTCCTTTCTTTCTAAGCCACGTAGGACACTCAAATGACTTATGTCCCTTACCCCCACATTCAAAACAAGTGACGTTCTCAAAATCTTCCTCACACTCCTCATCGGAGTCATTCTCTTTTTCTCTCTCACCACTTTCTTTGGCCTTTCCTTTCTTTTTATTTTTCTCAAAAAAATTCTTTTTATTGGAAGAATTATTTTTGTTCATGTTGAGAAATTTTTTAAAATTTTTCGCAAACAAGGCCATATCATTAAAATCAAAATCTCCCTCAGAATCGGACTCACAAACTTTTTCTTTCTTTTTCTTAAAATGAGTCTTTAAAGAAATGCCATTATCCTTAGCCTTAATGGTTTTGGGAAACATGTCAATCTCATAGGTTTGAAGATCTCCTACAAGTTCTTCCAACTTAAGTGATTTCAAATTTCCCAAAGAGTTCAAAACAGTGACTTTAGGAATAAAGCGTTTTGGGAGAGATCTCAAAATCTTTTTAACTACACGCGTGTTATCAATCACCTCACCCAAATTAAAACATGTGTTAACAATGTCCGACAAACGTGCATAAAAATCATCAAAGCATTCGGACTCAGACATGGTGATAGTCTCAAATTGGGTGGCCAGATTTTGTAATTTTGACTCTTTAACCGCGTTCGTACCCTCATGGATAAGTTGTAAAACATCCCATGCCTTTTTTGACGTGGTACACGTCATTATACGTTTGAACTCATCAGGTGTGACAGACCCAGAAATAGCACTTAGACCCTTAGAATTAAAAGATGACCATTTAATTTCTTCATCAGTCCAAGAAATGTCAGATTTCAAGTTGGTCACATTATCAACAGTCACGGTGGGAGGAGTCCACCCTCGTTCAACCAAAATCCAGACACGTTCATCAATGGCTTTTAAAGCCGACCTCATACGGGCTTTCCAATAAGCATAATTTGTCCCGTCAAAACAGGCATTTTATAATATGACTTCTACATTTGAACACGCACTTTTTCAAAAATCAATTTTTTCAGAAAATTGATATCTTAGAAAAATTTTGCGGAAAAAGGAATACGCGATAGATTAACGTAACCTGCTCTGATACCAATTTGAAGAACGTGTGTGCTCGCGTTCAAATGATCAAATTATATATAAAACCCTTTTAACACAAACAAACCCTAAACATGCAGCAGTATGTGATTGAATAAATTGATAATCTACGCAAGAACATTCAAACACATGCAATTAAGGAAAAATCCCCCTCAGGGGCAAAACCATTTATTTTCACTATAATTTGTAAGAAAACGGTTTACAATCGGATTACAATGAAAATACAAGTTGACTAAGAATTACCCTCGGGTATCGGATTCTGTAGTCGCGGCTGGAATTATCCCTTTTCAGTAGGGCTGCAATGAAGAAGAAGAACGGTCTCCTCCACAAGGGTTGAACAAACCAAAGTTGTGTTCTTGGGTTGCAAAAGGATTCACAAATATTTGGCAAGGATGTGTGAATCAAAACATGAGTCTTGGGACTCAAAAATATGAAGACTAGGTGTATTTGGACTCTCAAATTCGTCTCCTAAAGTCTTGCAAAACAACTCTCCCGAAGTTGGTATTTATAGGGAAATACATGAAGAGACCCACGATTTTAAACTGCTGAAATTCTATCCAGCGTACAGGTACCCCGAACCGGTTCGGGTACCCCTGCGAACCGGTTCGCCCCCCCGAACCGGTTCCAAGCTGGGTTCGGGAAAGTGTGCTGGGAACAGGTGCTTAAACACTTAGAAAAATTCCCAGAATTTTCTATGAACATATCTCCATTTTCAACGGGCCATAACTTGTTCACCGTAGCTCGGATTGAGGTGCCGTTTCTTCCAGTATCTTTGTTGCGGCAAGCTCTTCAACTTTCCAGTTGACCGGTCCTCCGGACGGTGGCTGTAAAATTACCAATTTGCCCTTGAACATCCCTATCATGCCTTGTTTCACTTATTTGACTTCTCTTGCGTTCCACTTGCATTACGAGCCTACAATCAAGGAACGTGAAGTCGTTGATGCAGATGAGGGACATATTAGTGGAGATAATGCATGCTTGATTCCCGGAATTCGGATAGAGGCCGTCATGTGAGATCGTGAGGTGACGTGCCAAATGTAGCTGCGTACGACATAAATAAATGAAACATTTCGGACATGAGAAAAATGTCCTTACAAAGGCGGAGGAATTAAGAAATTTGTTTATGCAAAAAATTTTGTGGCCAGCAGTGGAAGAAGGGGTAGGGGTAATAATTATTATTCTGGACGAGTTTGGCAATCTTTTTGCGGTGCTTTGATATTTATTTCTGGGGGCTTGGAGTGCTGATATTAACTTTTTGTCCTTGCTTTTCCTTTACATTTTCTGTTAATAGGAGTTGGGATATATATGTTTGGGAAGGTTTGTGACAGTTTCTTTATTTCTTTTTATTCTCTTTAATCCTGATCTTCAAACGTTATTTTCTTCAACTGTACAAGATATTTTATTTATTTATTTATTTTCCTTCAAAATCTTTTTGATATTGTGGGCCACATTGGTTTCTTCATACAAATGTTGTTATAATTGGTAGTCTGGAACATATGGTTTAGGTCAACATCTCATTGGCAGCTGCTCAAGCACGCCTTCACAATGTTAGGGAGGAAAGGGACCAATTCTATGAAGCTAATGATCAAATTGTTGCTCACTTGAAAACAAAGGTTTCTCTCTCTCTCTCTTTGTGCCAATTTTGAGTTACATTGACTGTATATTATGTCACACAAGTATGTGAATGATCTCAATTGTAATGTCTTTCTAGTTATGTTTTATATATAGGAAAATGAGCTGTCAAGATCCATGGGCTCGTGTAGACAAGAAGCAGATGTTCTCAGTACTTGGATAAATTTTTTGGAAGATACATGGGTTCTCCAATGCTCATATACAGAGACTAAGGAGAAGCAGGTCAAGTATGTGACAATTTTAATGTATTTTTATTCCGGTATCTTGCATTTTCACTCTTTGTTGGATTGTTTCTTATTTTGAGATGTAAAGGCGATTTTTTCAGTGAATGTTTTTAATCATTGCAACACCTCTCTGTACTTCTATTGCTACTAATTGCTTTGTTTACATTTTAAAGTGATGAATTGGAGAAACATGAGGACTATTTTGTGAACTTGGTCATGCATCTGCTCTCTGCCTATGCGGTATCTTTTATGATTCTTTCATTTTCCGACTATTTTGGATTGTGACATCTTATTCTACGAATTGCCATTATTCTTTTCTCGTATATAATAAACATAAAATGTTGTTATAACTTATACAGAAAGAGTTGAGGCCTTCAATTGACTCTATTGAGAAATTTGTGAAGAATTTGAAGAATTTAAATGAAGGGTATGACGTAGTTGCTGTTGCTTAAATATATTCTGTTTTGACCAATTTTCTAAAATTTTCATCTGATAAGACAGATCAGGGTTGCCAGCTGGTGTCGATAATGAAGATTCTGAGGTATTACACCCAAGGAAAAATCTTGAGGAGGAATATCTGGACTATGAAGCAAAGGTATCGTTGTGGAGTAAATTGCTAAGTGGACCAATTTAAATGACCAAATTAATAGGCCATGTGTCTGAAAGGGTATTGCTATGTGTTTCAAGTGGACCCTACACACTGTAGCTCGATGGTTTATATATCATTATTCACTGTTATGACTACCTTCACATTATGAATTCGTCATTGTTGGCATATTGGAGTTTTGTCATTACCTCAGCATGTAAAAAATGTTTTTCTTAGAATTTGGTACCTTATTAATTTTCACTTTTAAACTTAAAACAATTTTTATTTTTTGACTTAAGTAATTTTTTTGATGCCACTGAAGATAACATTATGAGACAAAAAGTACTATAGTCTGAAATAAATTTAAAAATGTACATAAGTCTAAAAATGCAAATTATTGAAGTACCAAAGTAAAAAAAAAACTTTTCTTAAAATATGCTATTTTCCTCTTTTACTGCCTTCTGGCTTACTATCCCTTCATAAGATAGCGACTGGTCTATAATGACATGCTTGAATTAATTTTCCCCCATTTTAATTGTCAAGCATTATTGGCGTTAAGTAGTAAAAATAACTCAGGTTTTGAAAGTGCTTCGGTATTACGCTGTTTTTATAGCCTATCATGCTGACCATATCATTTTATTTCAACATGCCAGTTATAAAATATGCCTTTTTCTTCTTCTCTCTCCCCTTGGTGCAGCTGTATCTGCAGACTGCATTGTTTGCCCACCTAAACTCATTCCAGCCAAGTCTTCTGAATATATCCTGTCATGTTTGTCTGTTGTTACTAGTTCCTCAGCTTTTTTTTAAGGAAATAAATTAATTTTTGATTTTTCACCCAACTATCTAATACTGAATTGTTTTGAAGTTGAACCATAAATTCCTCAACAACTTTCTTATAATTTTCTATCCATGAATAATTATTTGTAGGGGCACCATTCAATTTAACAAAAGTATAAATAGAGCATGAATGGCCCACTGACCAGATACCGCGTTTGTTTTATTTTCCGGTCGCAGATTATAACGACCTTCAGTGTTGTAGATAATATGAAAGAGCAGTTTTATGCTAAACAAGGGAAAACTTCCAGGTGGAACCACAATCTTTATTATTATTAATAATTACTATAATTGTTATTGTTGTTTTGAATGTAATGTATTTTGAATACTTGAGCTGAACTTGGAATCTGTGGTTTCTCTTCTTCCAGGAAAGATAATCCAAGGATCAAAGAGCTTTTCGACAATATCGAAAAATTAAGGGTGGAATTTGAATCTATTGAGAGACCTAATTTACAAATGGAGACCCCTCCCGCCACTCAAGAGGCAGAGACTCCATCTGCCGACAAACCACAAGAGAAACCATCACATCCCCCAATTCAGGTTGAAGGATCATCAGAAGCAGCGTTGAAAAATGAGCGACCTGAGTCTCCTATCAACTCAGAGCTGGTGTTGGATCATGAAGCCGAATTGGCAAAATTGGAGTCTGAATTTGGGAAGGTCAATCGAGACTACACTGCAGAAGAGATTGGAGACTGGGAATTCGATGAGCTTGAAAGGGAATTAAGATCCAGTGACTCAACAGCGGGGAAATAGATAAGTACGAAATTTTACAATTAATGTATAAAATTCTGAAGAAGTTTGTTTTATGTGTATGATGATTGTGCTTTGTCCTTCGTTATTCTGGGATGGAATTGATGTCTGTGATTGGTTTACAGTATAAATGTGTATAACCTTTATTACTCGGGAATATTGTTATAAAATCTCAGAACCTGTATAATGTAACATCGTCCATGGTTTTCTCATGTGTGGGTTGCACGTAAAATATAAGATTGATGTAAATGATAATCTTTTAGCATATGCCTGAGGATCCAGGATTTGTTGTCAAAGCATCTTATGTGATGAGGATTGTTTTCTCCCATAGAGAGGAGAATATAGGTTAAATATAAAAAAACGTTGCGTAGGTTTGATAATGTGTCTGAGGCAGTGGTGATTGTTGTGGCAAAGATTGATCATAGAAAAAAAGGAGCTGCTGTTATGACCTTGATCAGGAAGAAGGGTGAACAGTATTGTTACCATTGCAATTGGTTTATAAGAAAAAAGATGATCAAAATTTCTGAAATGGGTGTTTTTGTTCAAACCCGCCGTAACTATATACGAACCCCGATTTAGCAGTTTTCAGAAGCTAAAATAAGAAGCAAGGTTCTAAAATAAGCGGGGCGTGATCGAGGCGTGGACGCCTTAAGCCTTAGCAGGCTAGGCGGGCCATCAGCGTAAAAAGGCATTTAGGCATTTTTAAATGTATTTTAATATTTTTTAACTATGACAAGACTATTAAAAATATTAAAATGGTACATACCTTAAAAATGTGTGAAAATTGTAATTTAAAATACTAAAAAAAATAAAATTCGCATTTTTTCACGCCTTAAAAAAACTTGTGTTTTTCACGCCTTGACTCCCAAAAATGCGCATTTTTTCACCCCTTACCCTAAAAAGCGTTGACTATCGTTGACTATGTCTAGGGTCAAAATTTGGCGTATCTAAAAAGTCTTGCGCCTTGGCGTTGCCTAGGCGCGTTTTGTAGAACACTGATAAGAAGTAAGAAGAAAAAAAAGACAACGATCTCCCTTTTAAATCACCCCCCCCCTCCCCCCAATTCAGATGACGGCCAACAAAAGAAGCATTAATATTCAACAAGTCAGGACAAAACATTCAAGAATTCAGGTCGCAACCAACAGTTGAAGATGTTGAGTTCCAAATGAACTAAACGTATAACTGGATGTTAAAACACGACCTCTACCAATGGAAAAAAGACTTCGACGCATGATTTGAAATAAATAAATTGAAGAACCTAATTTTTTTATGAAAATATTGTATTGATTGTGAGTTTAATTTTTGAATCTCCTATAAAACATGTGTAAGATTTTATGGATGAAAGAACATGGATAGGGAACCCAAATCCTAGTTATTGACAGTGTTCTCTGGTTGACTTTACTCGTGCCATGGCTTCTCAAGAACTTTCCTTAATTCAATTGGGGAGTTTATGAAGTTAAGACCTTTCAACATTCTGATATTCATCACAGATGATCTATCCGAGAAGCATTAGCTCATTCCCAAGAAGCACTTGCTCGTCCCCAAGAACCTCTTGATCGTCCCCGAGCAGAAGTAGAAGTCAAAATCAGCATCTACAGCACTGAGATATTTGCTACTACTATCCCAACCAATATTGAAGAAGAAGTTATATGAAAATGTTTCGAAATCCACCACTAGCTCATAGGAGGCAGTAGGTCGGCTAGCAAACCAATCAACATACTTGAAGATTATGACAAGCTACAAGCGGCATCATATGTCGTCCAAAAGATAATGCACTTTATGTTGAACAAATCAAGAAGGTAGATCAAGAATTTCACGAGCACCGAGCAACATTGCAGAATAAATACTCCATCCTTTCAAGTAACCCATCAAGCATGAAGCATTGGGGGCTTCTGTTGATATCAAATTTAATCTACTGACGTGGACCAATAATAAGAAGACACGTGTCAATCTACATGGCACAATAACAACGAGGAAGTTTATTTCCCCCGACCAAGTCATGTTCTCTCCGAGCAACGAGGAGAACACCCCGAGGAACTCTATCATCCCGAGATACTCTAAGCACTCCGAGGAACACTTGATCAACGAGCAACTAAGGCGGTCCGAACTGCATCTCGGCCGTATCATTAATTACCAGACGGACAACTGTTCAACTATTCATTATATTCTTGACGCACACGCTGCATTAAATGTATTACCCTTTCATATGTATATCATTTAATGTATTGGACCTTTCATGTACAGCCTAAAGGCTATAAATACCTTGTATCATCCTCATTCAAGGGGATCGGAATTTCTTGAGAGAACTTGTAATCAAGAATTCCACAAACACTCAGCAATAACATAACAGTGGACGTAGGCTTTATTCCTAGCCGAACCACTTTAAAAATCTTTGTCTTATTTATTTATCTGTGATTGAATAATTAGAGCAAACCCATGATTATATGTAGCAACGGAAAAATTATGGGTTGGGCCTAATTTGGACGGGTCAAATATGGGTTGGGCTAAATGTGGGTTGGGCCAAATATGGGTTGAATTAAATGTGGGCCGGACCAAATATGGGCGGACCAAATATGGGTTGGGCCAGCCCATTATTTTTCTACTAAAGTAAGTATTACAATTCGAGGTATATATAAAAAAACTCATATTTTACTCATAACTTTTAAAAATGAGTATTATATTCGATTTGTATCTTTTAAAATTGGGCTTTATATTTGATTCCTAGCTTTCAAATTATGAGCCCATATTTAACTCATAGCTTTGAAATATGGGGCTCATATTTAACTCATAGCTTTTAAATATGAGCCCCATATTTAGATGAGTGGGCTAATATGGAGTGTTTTATTATTTGGGCCACATTTTGCCACTACTAATTATATGGGTATGTATAATAGTACCCTTCTCAATTGTGCTATTTTGTAATACGGTTATTTAACCATGATTGTTTAAATAGACACTCATTTATTGATGTCACTTATCTTTATTTTTAATCTATATTATAACTCTAATACTACCGTATTAGAGTTATAAATGTGAATTAATGCAATAATGACATATCATTAGTATTATCACCTAATTACTTAAAAATATTATCTATATTAAAAACAATAAATCTAGCTTTCAAAGAGACAAAAAATCAATAAAATGGTGTCTCCCTCGCTCTCCTATCCATTCGGTTCTCTCCGGATTTCGAAAAGACATAACCACTTCCCCTTCTAACTTAAAAATGGATTTGGTGGAGAAAAAAATACACATCAAAGGGTTGAACCCTTCACGTAGGCGTCGGGTACGTTTGTACACACGTCTTGAGATATTATACTACCAACTACATCAGATGATTACAACACTGCATCAGGTCAGCAACTTTATTTCCAAAAAAGGTTAGAATGTATTTGGGTTAGGGTTGGTCTGTCATGGGTCGGTTTGGAAGCAAGGGTTGAAGAGGGAAGCTGGTGTTCCGACGGGTTGGTGGTAGATCCGGGTTTGAGGGTTGCGAACTGGGTATGGGTTCGACGTGTTGCTGGGGTTATAAGGTCGGTTTTGAATCGGGTTTAATGGATTGGGGGTAAGCATACGGACACTTCCGTCGGGTTCATGGTAATGGGTCGACCCGGTTTAGAATTTTTGGTTCGCGATTTGGGTCATGTGGGTCTGAACATGACTGCTGGATGGGTATTGAGTTGGGTTGGTAAGTTAGGTTTAATTATAGCTTTGTCCGAGTTAGTGGTGTAACGATGGGTTGAGGAGGTAGGTGGTGGGGGTCTATGGGGAAGAGCCATGTAAATGGCGTTGGTTTTGAGATATTTAGTTTTTTAGATTGATGTTTTTTTAATTCAAATTTTCAGATTTTTTTTAGATTGTTGGATGAAGTTTTTTTGTTTTTATTTTATGAGATTTGAAATAATTTTTGAGGTAAAAATAAACTTTTTTGGAAGTCATATTTATTTTAATAGAAAATATTTTGTTTTCGGATGAAAATGATTCTTTTGTGGGAAATCTTTTATCAATATTATTTTTTTATGTTTTTTTAATCAAGGTTAGCATTTTTATTTTTGGAATTAATTTTTTTTTGCTTTTTCTATATATTCCAATTTTTTTGTAATTATTGAATATTTTCCTGATTTTATTAGACATTTACTTTTTTTAATTGAAAATCTATTTTGTTATTCGAAATTAATTTTTGTATTTTTTTTCAAACGTTTAGAATATTTATTCATTTTGCAAAAAAAATTAATTTTTTTTTTCAGTTTATTGAATATTTTTTCCCTTTTTTTTATAATTGTTTTCCATATGTTTATTTATTTTTTCTGTTTTTATGTATTTTCCAGATTTTCAGTAATTATTGAATATTTTTTCTATTTTTTATTAGAAATTTGTTTTCAATTGGAAAGCTACTTTGTTATTGGAAATAAGTTTTTTCGCAATAATTTTTTAAACTCTTTAACTATTTAATTTTTTTATATAAAATAAAAACTGTTTTTACAAAAATAATATGTTCTAACTATTTAAAAAACATTTTTGTACAAAAGATCTGTTTTAAAAACTATTTTGTTTTATAATATGTTTGTAAAAAAATAAAATAAATAAACATCCAATATTATGCCAAACATAAACATGTGTCTAGAGGAGATCCACTTGCAGTTCAAATCATGCCATATTATTTTGAAATTATTGTTAGTATAATTACAAAAATAACTGTTTTAAACCTATTTTTTTAATTAGAAAAATTCAAACTTTCTTTTTATTTTTTTTATTTTATAAAACAGTATTTTTTAAAAAAGTTTTTTTTTTGTATAATAGACATGTAACGATCAACATTTATTCTAGATATTAATCAACAATGCACTAATTGTCCTTAATTACAACATTTTGGCCATTATGTACCAACCAAGATGATTGTTTGTATAATAATCATGTTCATTTCCACACATTCTATCGAAATTCATACTCGAATCCCTCTTATTACAAGCAATGTACTATAACATGTATGTTTATTCATATTTGTATAAGAAATTTATCAAATATACTATATAGAAATAATTAAGAAACGCCCGCGCATCGCGCGGGTTATATGCTAGTAAAAATAAATGACTCTACTGTTAAAGTAATGAATAATCACTAATGCTTTCTTTACAAGATAAACTCACAATTTTATAATCACATTTTTTGTCTTTTCTTTTTTTACCAGCGTCTCTCTTTACACACAATAATTACTATTTAATGTTACGAATAAATTACAATTGTTCACTTGATCACAAGTGACTAGAATTAATTTTGCTAACTTGATTGTGATATTTGCAACGCACGTGAGGGTACGTTTGTCAGTCCCCCAACTTGACCTATTTTCTATAAAATTAACCCAAACTCAACTTCCATCACCCTCTCTTTCCATCACTTATTCTTTAAATTCAAAGTATGATGAAATTTTGTAATTCTACATTTTACAACAATCAAACTTTTTCATTTAAAAAAAGAGTGATTTGAGGTTTCTAGAGTGAATACTCTGGGGCACGGTTGTGGCGTGTCTGGATAAAACACATCGAAAAAGTGTATTACACACCGAAAAAGAGTATCCAATAGGGATGGTTGGGCATGGAAACATTTTTTTTTCTTTTTTATGTCCATGTTTAGTTGGTAGTTGAGCTCCCCGGAATGGGGTAACCAATACTAGTGGTGGCGTGGCAGGAGAAGACACATCGTAAAAAGACGTTGATCATGATGAAATTGTTAGACTAGTGCTCCTTGTTTTTAGGTTTGTTTCGAGTTATGTTGAATAATTTCTCCTATACTTAAGGGAAAAGTTTGTTTTTCTATTCAAGGTAGTCATGCTCCACGACTATAGGGCCTGTAAAGTCGTGGGTTGTTATTTCCCTTTTCTATCTCAGTGTAAGGCTATTTAATAGTCATAGTAGTTGTTCAGCAAAAATACACTTCTCCAAACTAACGTGTATTCACAAAACTCTCTGTGTTTATCTTTGATTTCAACATATGGTATCAGAGCCTTTTCACAAGGTCTGATCAAAAGCTTGCAATTCTATACTAGAGTGAAGAAACACAGATATGGCATCCGAGAGTAATTTTGTGCAACCTGCCATTCCACGGTTCGATGGTCACTATGACCATTGGAGTATGCTCATGGAGAATTTTCTGCATTCCAAAGAATATTGGCACCTGGTGGAAACGAGAATCACTGCTGCAACAGAAGGGACGGATCTCAATGAGGCACAAAAGAAGGCCATTGATGAACCAAAGTTGAAGGATCTAAAGGCTAAGAATTACCTGTTCCAACCCATTAATCGCTCGATATTGGAGACCATATACACTGCAAAGGATATATAGGATTCTTTGAAGCATAAGTATCAAGGAACATCACACATGAAACGTGCTCAACTGCAAGTTCTTCGCAAAGAGTTTGAAGTGCTG
The DNA here is from genome assembly GCA_949130495.1 of Sambucus nigra. Lineage (NCBI taxonomy): Eukaryota > Viridiplantae > Streptophyta > Magnoliopsida > Dipsacales > Adoxaceae > Sambucus > Sambucus nigra. The sequence continues at coordinate 235,732,121 of OX422214.1, forward strand.
CACATGAAGGCTGGGGAATCGGTTAATGACTATTTCGAAAGAACTCTCATCATAGCTAACCAAATGAGAATTCATGGGGAGAAAATGGAGGATGTGGTGATCATTGAAAATATTTTGAGGTCTCTCACTTCAAAATATGATTACATTGTATGTTCTATTGAGGAATCAAATCACCTGGACACTCTGTCCATAGACGAGATCCAAAGAAGTCTTTTGGTGCATGAAAAAAGGATCAGCCGGCACACGGTAGACGAACAAGCCCTTCAAATCACTCACGGACCCCAGCAACGAGAAAGACGTGGCGACCGAGGCACCTATCGGGGAAGAGGAAGAGGAAGAGGAAGAGGAAGAGGAAGAGGTAGGTTAGGGTTTGGCAAATCTACCATAGAGTGCTACAACGGTCATGAGCAAGGGAACTTTCAATAGGAATGTCCTAAGGGAACCAATGAACAAACAACAAATTATGTAGAAGCAAAAGAGGAGATGTTGTTGATGGCCCTTGTGGATTTCAAAGAGGCTGCACCCAACCACATTTGGTTTCTTAAATCTGGGTATAGTAATCATATGTGTGGCAACAAAGACTTATTTTGTGATCTTGATAGTAGCTTTCGAGAATCGGTGAAGCTGGGCAATGACTCGAGTCTTACCGTACAAGTCAAGGGCAAGGTTCAAATGGAGGTACATGGGATTGTGCTTGTGATTACAGGAGTCTTCTACGTACCAGATTTGAAGAATAATTTATTGAGCATCGGTCAATTGTAAGAAAAGGGGATGTCAGTGCTTATCTAACATGGAAAATGCAAAATCTTTCATTCAGAGCAAGGCTTAGTCATTGAAACCAAGATAACTCATAATAGGATGTTTGTTGTGCTTGCCCAGTGCTCATCAAAGGTACAACAATGATTCTCCTCTTTCACCGCAGATCAAGCAAACCTTTGGCATTGCCGATATGGGCATCTAAGTTGGAATAGGCTCAAATTGCTCCACCAAAAGAACATGGTGACAGGGTTACCTCAGTTTCGAGCCTCTCAAAGGGTTTGTGAAGACTGCTTGGTAGGAGGTCAGAACCATGATCCATTTCCAAACAAAAGCATGTGGAGAGCCTCCAATATTTTTCAGCTAGTGCACGCTGACATATGTGGACCAATCAACCCAATTTCAAACAGCAAGAAATGGTATCTGATCACCTTCATTGATGATTTCAGCAGAAAAACATGGGCTTACTTCTTGATGGAGAAATTAGAAGCATTTGTTACATTTAAGACCTACAAAGCACGAGTTGAGAAGGAATCGGGGACATTCATACGGAGGCTTCAAACAGATTGTGGGGTAGTGTTCACATCACATGAGTTTATAAATTTTTGTAATAAAAATGGAATCCATAAACAGTTTACGACTGCCTATACTCCTTAACAAAATGGCATCACAGAACGGAAGAATCGTATTATTATGAATATAGTGCGAAGTATGCTGTCAGCAAAATGAATTCCCCAAAGCTTCTGGCCTGAAGCAGTGAATTGAACTATGCATGTGCTGAATCGTTGCCTGACTCTTGACGTGAAGAACAAGACACTCGAGGAGGTGTGGAGTGGGATCAAACCATCTGTAGATCACTTTTGGGTTTTTGGCTGTATTTCTCACGTGTATGTACCAGAAAAAAAAGAGTGCAGCTCGATGTTAAGAGTTTCAAATGCATTTTGTTGGGGGTAAGTGAGGAATCTAAGGCTTATAGATTTTTGATCCTATTTAAAAAAAAAATTATTAGCCGAGACGTGGTGTTTGAAGAAGATCAATAATGGAGTTGGGAAGATGATGGTCACAAGCAAGCCGTATTGGTTGATCTCGAGTGGGAAACTGACGAAGAAGCAGGAATAAAACGTGAGAATAATGAAGAAGAGTTTAAAGCCAATGAAGATTCTGGAGAAATTGAAGGCTAGTCTGATCAAAATGGAGGAGACACTTCACATGGTGAGAATTCACCATGCGAAGGTCGAGCTCGAAGGCTACCAGTTTGGATGCGAGACTATGAGTCTGGCCAAGGTCTCTCCGATGAAGAAATTGCAAACATGACACATTTGTCCTTGTTCACTGATGGGGATCCCGTAACATTCGAAGAGGCCGTGAAGTTTTAAAAATGGAGACAAACCATGGATAAAGAAATATAGGACATAGAGAAGAACGATACATGGAAACTAATGGCGCTGCCACTAGGAGGAAAAACCATAGGAGTGAAGTGGGTTTTTAAGACAAACTTCAACGAAAATGGGGTACAAAGCTCGGTTAGATTCTAAGGGGTACTGCCAACAATATGGAATTGATTATGCTGAAGTATTCACACCAGTGGCTCGCTTGAACACTATCCGAATCGTCATAGCCCTTGCTGCCCTGAAAAGCGGGGTGCATACAACAAATCTTTCGAATTGTCACGATCATTAACCTTGACAAGTTCAACTTGTCAAGGTCAATGATCGTGACAATTCTGGGCGAGACAACTTTTTTTTATCACGGACTTGTCGTCACAGTCATTGATCGTGACAAGTTCGTTAGAATTGTCACGGTCGTGTCACGGGCCTTGACCGCGACAAGTTTTGTCACGATCAAGGACCGTGACAAGCCCATGATAATGCTAAAAATATTATCACGGTCAATGACTGTGACAATTTTGGGCAGCATTGAAAAAAATTTGCTGGGTAGTTTGGCCACTGCCACGGCCCAACAGTATATTTGTACCTATTATAGCAATGTTCTACCTGTTCAAGTATCATATATCCAAATAAAATAGAGATAATGCAAATATACATTCAAAATAGAGACAATATGCATCACGATATAATCCAAATATAATTCAAATTTACCAACTTAAAAACAATTCAATTCAAATAATATCACTACATGTCTTGGGTAAGGTTAAATCCGAGGAGGTGAGTAGGCCACATGATATACGAATTAACACACCCACTGATATACATCGTGCCGCATTATTCGCACAACCACAACGGGGAGTTCTCCTTCCCGGGTATCACATGCATGATGAGCACCTTGGAATCGATGTCTTGAAGCTCACGTCCATGAACTAGTCCACCCCGGAAGATATTCGGGTCCCTCAACCCCCACCCTATCCACTGGCCATCAAATATGTCCAGTATAAACACGCTCGGCCAACCAAGTGTCGACATCGATCGGTCGAAGGGAGCCAAATAGGGAAGTGGATCATCAAAGTCCGTACATGTCGGCGATGAAGCAGCGAGGCCCACATCCTCGTCATCCTGCACCTCGTCCTCCCGCACCTCCTCCCCTACCACCTTCTCCTTCCCTTTACCCTTGCATTTTCTGCCACCCAACGAACGCTTCATGAATGAGAATATAACTTGGACCGTCACCTCCAAACGGGATAGCTTCGCGTCGTGCGAGTCCACCATTCGAGCCAACCCGGTGTCGCTCATCTCCAATCCGATGATCTTAGATTTGGCCACCCGTGAGCTCACCCCCCTTGTCCTCCCCTTGCGATCAGAGCCAAGCACTTGGCTGAGTGCGTCTATGGACAAAGATGCCTTGTCGGCATCAGACTGCGACTCATGCATTTCCCTAAGTTTTTCCTGAAACGACAAAAAGCACATGATTAGTAAAATAAGTAAATGAAAAAATTATAACGTAATTAACAAAAAGTAAACGTCGAATTACTTACAATCGTGGCCGCAATGCTCGGGGACACATCCTTGTCCTTCCCCTTCTTCGTCCCAAGAGCCACATAAGTATCGAGCCTATGTGGCCTACCCCCAGGGCCACTCCCTGTCCCCTGAAATAAAATAAAATAAAATTAGTATCGGCCCCGCAAAGTAAAATAATGCAGAATAATATATTTTCGTAGCTATAGAAAAATTAAATCTTACCATCATCCTATGCTCCACCTTGGCATAAGACGTCCGACCGGAGTAGTGCATGTCCGTCTTTTTTCCCAGTTTTCCCTCCCTGATTGGCGAGATGCCAATTATCGCTTCCCGATCTCATTGTCAACGAACATTTGCCATTGTGCCAATGATATCGGCTCCTTCGGTGGGACAGATTCACGCCTTTGGATAATGGACTCTCGTGTCTTCCCAAAGTACCGGGTCCGCATATTTTTCTTACACGTCTTGTGTTGCTCCCTCAACTGCTCCAAAACGGAATCGCATAGCTTTAGATCCAGGCTGAATTGTTCCTGTCCAACAAATACAATGTTAATTGCAAATAAATATAAATATAAATATAAAATGAATTGAAATCGAAATTGAAATATTCATATGAATATAAATATAAATATAAATATAAATATAAATACATTACCTGTAGTGCCACCCAAACAGCTAACTTGAGCTCATATGGCACCTCCTTCCAACTAATGTACCCCGGGCCGATGATCTTCTTTACCATCTCGAGGGATCTCACTAATATCCCCGACTTGTTCTCGATGGCCATCCCCAATTTTCCATATTTGGGGAGCCTAGGGGCGGAGGAGTCCTCGTCACCTCCGCTACCACCGAGCCCAGACGACATCATCATAACAAGCATCATCATCCTCGCCTTAATACCTGAAGGAGACATTTGCTATAAAAAATGTTATTAGTACATATCAAAATGAATTAAAAGAAGACATGCAAATATGTACAATTACTACAAATAAAAATGAATTGTTACTGTCAAACACCTCAATTCTGAATTTCAAAACAACAACATCTAGCTCATAATATGTATAATTACTAAAAATCAGAAACATCCCCACCCCCACCCCTACTGCCCACACACGCACACTACACAAGAGTGAAAATGATAAAGTGAAAATCAATTGAAAGCATTAAAAATGTATGTTTCAGTACAAATTGGAATATTTATTACAAATCGAAAAATTATTTAAAATTCGGGTTATCATAAAAAATGGATTGATATTCGGTAGGCGCAACCAAGTCATCCACACTACTATATAGACATTTTGGCGCGTGTTGGACAATTGACCACGACTCGTTGTTGATATACTCCGAGTAAAACACTTGGTTAACCTTTTGAAATGCACAAACAAATAACTCATCGCTCACGTGGTCGTTGATCTTCAACTTGGACAAGTCAACCATGATCAAATTGGTGACATGATCAACTTTCCAAGCATTTTTATCCTCAACTCTTACCCAGTCACAGTAAAATACAACCTCTTTGAAGCTTATATAATCCAATTCAAATATATTTCGGATTACACCATAGTAAGTCATTTTAGCTTCAACGAGGTTTTTATCTTTTGCGCTCGCTCGAAAGAAAGTAAGAGCCTTGTATGAAATGCTCGAGTTCTGTACATTTGTACTTTCCTCGTACACTTTAGCACCGAAAATGTAACCGTTCAATCGATACTTTTTGTATTCTTGTGCCACGAACAAGGGTCCAGTGGCTAGATGAGCAAGTCTTGATGTCGCATCACCCGTCTTTAAGAGCTGAGAATATAGATAAATTAATTATATTAGTTGTAAAATTTGAGTGTAATGTAACGCTATATAATGAACATTTTCATTATAATTACCTCTTGTGTCAACCACGGCCTAAATTCGCTGTCTAATTGTACCATTATTTTTCGTCTTTTATTGTTCTCACAGGCTTCATATGTTCTGCATATTACAAAATTAATCATGTATAAAATAATCTAAAATAATGTTAAACATTATAATAATCGAAACTTACTTTTTCCATTCTTCGACATCTTCATGTGTGTCAAATAGATAACGAGCTACTTGTTCATGTTGCAAACTCGTTAATTTCACTTGTTTTCCCATCACATGACCACCATCATCGACGAACTCATCAGTGCCATCAATGCTAGTCGAGTCAGGCATATATTCCCGAGTATATATCGATGACTCCACGGTGATGTATTCCTCTGCAATTGATCCTGTAATATATCGTGCATTCTTGACATAATCTTTAAAAACTTTCATCAATATTTCAAACGGATACATCCACCGATATCTAACTGGACCACAAAGAAGTGCCTCGTCGCATAGGTGTACCAACAAGTGAATACTTATGTCAAAGAATGCTGGGGGAAAGTACTTCTCCAACACATAAATCGCTTCGATCACCGCCAATTTTATGACCACTATGTGTTCTCGATTGACTACCTTCTTACACAAGAGTGAGAAGGTAATACTAATTTGAATAATATCCCTCCACAAATCCTTGTGCTTGGAGAAACCGTGCTTAAACAATAGAGGAACCAATTGCATGATCACATGCTAATCGTGGGACTTACACTTATGTAAATCACGAGTAGCATAATTCACAATCTTTTGCAAGTTGGATGAAATAGTAGATGGGCCCTTCAAATTATATATTGTGTCTAAAAGCACCTTCCTCTCTCCACTCGTCAAAGTAAACGCACTAGGGGGAATTATTGTCTTTCCCCTACTATCTTCTTTCAACCAAAGTTGTGGCTTAAGTTTCAACGATTTAAGGTCTTTTCGTGCATTTTCTCCATCCTTCGAATGACTCCCCCCAAGGCAAGTGCCCACAATATATTCAGCGAAGTTCTTCTCTATATGCATCACATCCAATACATGGCGCACCGTGTTATTCTTCTAATACGGCAAGTCAAATAAAATTGACCTCCTAGACCATGCCTTTCTTGTCTCAGTTTCATTCCCAGTTGGGGTCTTCTTATACTTGACATTCTTAAATTTGGGATTCTTACCTGGCATATTAGGGCAACATTCAGAAGATTTACTTTCAATTTTTGAACCCGAAAGTTGTCTCGGCGGTAGCCTATGTTCAACCCCGCCCAATAAAAAATTGGAACCTTTCTCAAATCTGAAACTATAAGCCGGTGGTAAAAACCTCCTGTGGCAATGGTATACATTTTTTGAGCTAAAGGATAGACGAAGAGATTTAGTCTCCTCTCCACAAATAGGACACCCCAAATAACCATGTACTACACAACCGGATAATGTCCCATAAGCTGGAAAATCATGAATTGCCCACATCAACATAGCTTTCAGCGTAAACTCTTCTTTTTTTAAAAGAGTCAAATGATTACACACCCTCTTACTATAACTCATTTAATTCTTCTACCAAAGGAGCCAGGTAGACATCGATGTCATCACTTGGTGCCTGTTGATACCAAAATTAATGTGCTGATGTGGACGAATAAGATGAAGACACGTGTCAATCTACATGGCACAATAGCAGCGAGGAAGATCATTTCCCGACCAACCGTGCTTCTTTCCGAACAACGAGAATACACCGAGAAACTCTATCACACCGAGGAACTCTATCATTCCGAGGAACTCTATCATCCCGAGATACTCTAAGTATTCCGAGGAACTCTATCAACAAGCAACTAAGGCGGTCCGAACTGCATCTCGGCCGTATCATTAATTACCAGACGGACAACTGTTCAACTATTCATTATATTCTTGACGCACACGCTGCATTAAATGTATTACCCTTTCATATGTATATCATTTAATGTATTGGACCTTTCATGTACAGCCTAAAGGCTATAAATACCTTGTATCATCCTCAATTCAAGGGGACCGGAATTTCTTGAGAGAACTTGTAATCAAGAATTCCACAAACACTCAGCAATAACATAACAGTGGACGTAGGCTTTATTCCTAGCCGAACCACTTTAAAAATCTTTGTCTTATTTATTTATCTGTGATTGAATAATTAGAGCAATCTAGTTTTTTACATCAACAGATTGGCGCCGTCTGTGGGAAACGACTGTTATTATCGTTTTTCATAAAAATCATTTATCACCAATGGCTGATAATCCAGAATCCAGTAATCGAAATGTTGGAAATACTGGAAATCATCCAAATCCATCTGCATCCCCAGATCTGGCTGGGATTATGACGAATCTGGCTCAAGGACAAACCGCCATGCAAGAATCTATGAGGCAACTCATTCAAACTCTTCAGGGGGGTGCACCTACTTCTTCAGGGCAAAGGAATGATCATAGGCCATCGCAATCTAGGCGTACTGGGTCATATCGCAATGAGGATTCTAATGATTCTTCTTATCAACCTGGGCGAACTTCATCGATACGGGCTACGGATACAGATCAACGTATCACTCTTTCTCCGGAGAGAACTAGTGCTTTGGAAAGATTAAGCAGGGTGTCTCCTTTCAGTCGGTTAGGACCAAGGAGGAACATGAGTCCACCGAGGGCTCCATCAAGAAGTTTTCGACCACCACCAGGTTTGAGAGAAGGATCTGCGCAATCGCGACCAACCACTCGTCGAGATAAATCTCAGGAAGCTACGTCAGAGCAATCAGTTGCTCGGACTAAGCGGCCCGAGGAAGGGAATGAAGCATGGAAAGGTTCCATTCAACGGTTGGAGGATAGACTGGGAGAAATGGCTAAGGCGAGAAACCCCTTACAGAGAACTTTTGTTCAAGGAACACCTTTTGTGCAAGCCATTGTGGATTTCCCTACACCGTCGAAATTCAAAGCACCCGTAGTGACTCCCAAGTACGATGGAAAGACAGATCCCGTACTTCATATAGAACAGTACCAAGCTGCTGCAGATATCTACGCTGTCCCCGACGAGATGAGGTGTAGAGCATTCTCGGGAACTCTTACCGGGTCTGCACAGATATGGTACAATAATCTTCCTCGGGGTAAGATTTCAACTTTTGTTCAGTTAGCCGAGCTGTTTATTGGCAATATTTGTTTTGGAGCAAAGCCGGTAAAGCGAGTAGCACACTTGCTAAGTGTTAGACAAAAATCAGGTGAAAGTACTAGAGATTACATAACTCGTTTCAATAACGAAAAGTTGGAAGTCATAGATTATGAAGAAAAGACAGCAATCACTGCTCTGATGAGTGGTTTGCTGCCTAACAAGCTGTATTACACTTTGGCCAAAGATCCACCTAAAAATATGTCGGAGTTGATGGCAAAGGCGACCAAAATCATGAATGCCGAGGAGGCTATGGCTGCGAAGAAGAATATGGATAAAGAAGTTAAAGTGGAGGTCGACAATTCTAAGAAGAAAGATCAGAAAAGTAATGGTGGTGACAAATATTCCAAGAATAACAGGATGAAGTTGGAAGCCCTAAAGAAGTATGATAATTATACTCCATTGAAAGTGGGTATTAATCATGTTTTGGAAGAAATCAGGAATAACGAGGAAATCAAATGGCCAGAGAAACTGAAGACAGATCCCGACCTGAGGAATAAGACCAAATATTGCGAGTTTCACAAAGATCATGGCCATATGACCAAAAATTGTATAGCCCTTCAGAACGAGATTGAAACACTCATCCGAAGAGGAAAATTATCAAAGTACGTAGATCGCAGGAGTGAGAGGAAGAATGATGATAGAACTAGAGAGAGATCTAGATCTCCTCGTCGTGCAGAGGAGAAAAAGAGGAGGGACCATGAAGAGGATCCAGATGATGACCTCGATCTTCCCAAAAAGCCAAGGAAACCTGAACGAGAGGTATTTTCCATACGTTTTGGGTCATTTGATTGTAATGTTATTACAGGAGGAGATGCAGGAGGAGGAGACCTTACTGCAGAAAGAAAAGCTTATCTCGGAGAGGCTCAAGCTTGTTCATACATTCAGCGAATAAACCTGGCCGAGGATGATCGTCCGAGGAAGGTAAACAAAGAGAAGCTAGTGATTGGTTTTTTAAAAAACGACCTGGCAGGTGTTCTCTACCCTCATGATGATCCTCTGGTGATCAAAATGAGGATGAAGGATGTGGCCATTTCAAGGGTGTTAGTAGACAATGGTAGTTCGGCAGACATCATGTATTATTCATACTTTGATAGCTTGAATTTAAAATTATCTCAATTAGAACCTTATCACAGACCCCTTCTGGGTTTTGCTGGCGAGAAAGTTTTTCCACTTGGGACGATCAAGTTGGATATACTCATTGGAACTTGGCCTGCTTGTCGAACAGAAAGAATACGCTTTTTTGTAATGGATAAGAATGTGCAGTCCGCCTACAACATCATCATGGGAAGAGTTGGATTGAAGAAGTTCGAAGCAGTTCCATCTACAGTTCATCAGTGTTTGAAATTCCCAACGAATTTTGGAGTAGGAATTATGAAAGGTGATCAAAAAGTAGCTCGGGAATGCTATTATTCGTCTACCGAGCAAGAGGAACTTGAAGAATTACAGAAAACGACTACTACTTACCAAGTGGAGGAAGGCACAGAAATTGAAACTCTTGACCCTAGGGATGAATCTCAACTCGTAAAAGGACAGGTTGTGGAGTCTACAGAAATTGTTATCCTAGACGACGAGCATCCTGAACGAATAACTCAGATAGGGTCATCGTTGGATTTTTCAATAAAACAGGAGTTGATAACTTTCTTGAGAAACAGGAAGAATACTTTTGCTTGGAGTCATGAAGACATGCCAGGAATAGATCCAAACTTCTTATGTCACGAACTCAATTTGAATAAGGAGATCAAACCTGTGAAGCAAAGAAGAAGAGTGTTTAGTCCCGAGAAGAACCAGGCCATACAAGAGGAGGTCGAGAAACTCCAGAAAGCCCAATTCATTGAAGACGTGAAATATCCAGATTGGTTGGTGAATGTGGTGATGGTAAAGAAGAAGAACAACAAATGGAGAATGTGTGTTGATTTTACTGATCTCAACAAGGCATGTCCAAAAGATCATTTTCCATTGCCCAGAATTGATCAACTAGTGGATGCTACTTCGGGACACGAGCTACTCAGCTTCATGGATGCTTATTCAGGCTACAACCAAATCAAAATGAAACCTGAAGACAGGGAAAGTACTTCTTTTATTACCCCAAGAGGAACTTATTGTTATAATGTTATGCCTTTTGGTTTAAAATATGCAGGTGCAACATATCAGCGGTTGATGAACAAGGTTTTCACCGAACAAATCAGCCGTAATATGGAGGTCTATGTCGACGACATGCTCACCAAAAGCAAAAGAGCTGCAGATCATTTGGTTGACTTGAGTCAAACTTTTGATCAACTGGATAAATACCAGATGAACAATTACCCCAACGAAATGTACCTTTGGAGTACGAGAAGGAATGTTCCTCGGATACATCGTCAACCAACGAGGTATTGAGGCAAATCCAGAAAAGATCAAGGCTCTTTTAGGGCTACGATCCCCGACGACGAAGAAAGAAGTGCAAAGTCTTACCGGACGAGTTGCAGCACTCAACAGATTTGTATCCCGAGCAACTGATAAATGCCTCCCATTCTTCAAAACACTACGAAAAAGTTTTGAGTGGACTGATGAATGTGAGAAAGCCTTTCAAGATTTGAAGAAGTATTTGGGAGCCCCACCATTGTTATCTAGGCCAATAACGGGAGAGAAGCTGTACTTGTATTTGGCGGTATCAGAAAATGCAGTTAGCTCAGCGTTGATCAGATTGGAGAATGGAGTCCAGAAGCCAATTTATTACACAAGCAAGGCCTTCCGAGGTGCGGAAATCAGATACCCAAAGCTGGAAAAATTGGCACTGGCATTAATTGAAGCAAGTAGAAGAATGAGACCATACTTCCAGGCCCATACCATCATTGTGTATACCGACATGCCGTTAAGACAAGCCCTTCACAAGCCAGAAAAATCAATAAGATTGATGTACTGGGCAATAGAGCTCGGTGAATATGATATTGTGTATGAACCCATATCATCGTTGAAAGGGCAAGCCGTGGCAGATTTTATAGCAGAGTTCACATACCCTGATACCCCCGAGGAGCAAAAGATGCTTGCTGACCTACCTGTGGACGATACAGGATCGACAGACACAGATCCAAACCAACCAAGGTTGGTAAAAGGACTTGTGGATGAAGAAAAATCATCATATTCAAACCCCGACCAACTCCGGTTGGTAGAGGGGCGCGAACAAATGACCGACGAGGAACGAAGGATACCCGGGGATGATGAAAGAAAACAGATGATATTTCACCGAGGAACTCTAACAGATAAGAAATTTGAAGACGAGTTACATACATGGAGATTATATGTAGATGGATCATCTTGCACGGTTGGTTGTGGAGCAGGGATTGTTTTAAATTCTCCAGATGATATTGACATGGAGTACGCCTTGAGATTCCAATTCAAAGCTTCCAATAATGAGGCTGAATATGAGGCTATGATAGCAGGTTTTCATTTGGCGAAAGTTATGGAGGCACGTCAAGTAATTGTTTTCAGTGATTCTCAGTTAATTGTGAATCAAATGATGGGAATATATACAGTGAAGGGAGAGTTAATGGTGAAGTACCATGCAAAAGTGATGGAATTATTGAAAGAATTTGATGCTATTCAATTGGTGCGGATACCGAGAATGGAGAATGCTAGAGCAGACGCATTGGCCCGACTAGCGTCAGCTACGCGCACCGAGGTGCAAAGAACAATACTAATTGAAGTACTAGAAAGTCGGAGCATAGAAGAAGATCTGACGGTGAAGATTATTACCCTTGATTTAGGACCATCTTGGATGGATCCTATCAGAGCATACATTGAAGAAGGAGTACTACCGGAGGACAAACTAGCTGCCAAAAAATTGAAGTATAAAGTCGCTCGGTATGTGTTAACTAATGGTGTTTTGTATAGACGAGGAATTATGGCAGGTTTGCAGAGATGTGTGCATCCATCAGAAGTCAAAGAATTGATTGAAGAAATCCATGAAGGATCTTGTGGAGCTCATGTAGCAGGTCGAACTCTACTGCAAAGGGTGATGACACAGGGATACTACTGGCCGACGATGAGAGCTGATTGTATAGCCTATGCTAAGAAGTGTGACAAGTGCCAACGTTTTTCTTCCATCCGAAGAACTCCACAGGCATTGTTGACACCCATAGCATCACCTTGGCCATTTGCCATGTGGGGGATTGATCTGGTTGGACCACTGCCGACGACCCGAGGAAGGTTCAAGTATCTTGTCGTGGCAGTAGACTATTTTACTAAGTGGGTGGAAGCTGAACCACTAATTGATATGACGTACGAGAAGGTGTATCAGTTCATATGGAAGAATATCATTTGTCGGTATGGTCTCCCCCACGCTTTCATCACAGACCATGGAACGTAATTTGATAATGAAGAATTTGCTGCCTATTGTCATCAGTCAAACGTCTTGAAGTTTCATTCAACACCAGGCCATCCCCAAAGCAATGGGCAGACTGAAGTGACGAACAGAACATTACTAAATGGGTTGAAGAAGAGGTTAAGTGAGGCTAAAGCAAATTGGATTAATGAGCTACAGTCAGTTTTGTGGGCTTACCGAACAACTCCCCGAGCAGCAACAGGAGAATCACCATATATGCTAGCATTTGGAAGTGAGGCTGTGATACCTGCCGAGTTGGGCCTACCAACACATAGGGTGTTAAATTTCAATTCTCCGATCAGTGATCTGATGAGAAGGATGGATTTGGATATTCTCGAGGAAGTCAGAGAAGAGGCAGCCATTAGGAATGCTGCTTATCAACAACGAACAGCTCTGTTTTACAACAAAAGGGTAAAGAAATGTGATTTAAAAGAAGGGGATTATGTGCTAAAGAAGGTCATTCAGAAGCAGAATAAACTGGAAGCAAACCGGCATGGACCTTACCGAGTTACAGAAGTTGTTCGACCAGGAACTTACAGAATAGCAACTCTAGAAGGAGAGGAATTTAAAAATGCATGGAATGCTGAACACCTGCGCAAGTATTATCAATGATGTCAAATGTAAAGCATTTCTTTCATTATGAATAAAACGAAGATGTTTCACCATTTTTCTTTCTGGATGAAAGTTTTTCGGGGAATACTAGTGTAATACACCACACAACAAAAGTGCTCTAAGGAGCCAACCTCCTTGTTAGGAGGACAGCTCTACGGAGCAAAAGTGCTATAAGTAGCCAACCTCCTTTGGTTAGGAGGACATGCTCTAAGGAGCCAAAAAATGCAGCTCTACGGAGCAAAAGTGCTCTAAGGAGCCAACCTCCTTTGGTTAGGAGGACAGCTCTACGGAGCAAAAGTGCTCTAAGGAGCCAACCTCCTTTGGTTAGGAGGACAGCTCTATGGAGCAAAAAGTGCTATAAGTAGCCAACCTCCTTTGGTTAGGAGGACATGCTCTACGGAGCCAAAAAATGCTCTAAGGAGCCAAAAGCTTTAAGGAGCCAGAAAGTGTACACCAGCAGGATCAACCACGGTTGGTAAGATAAAAATATACTCTCATATTACAACTTATGTTGGTCGGGAGGTAATATTATTACAATGAGTTTTTTAAAAAACAAAATGTTCAAAAAATAAACCAAGTATAGTTCGTCGGAGCTGTAATTAGTCGACAAACATTATTCACCCACCTTGGTTGGTTGGAAACAGTTTGAACATTTTTACTCATTACTTTATTATTAAGTGATCGAGAAACATTACTAATACTTGTAACTTTTTATTAAGTTGCTTATTGAACAATAATATTGTTATCTTTTTAACAGATACATAGATACATATGTACAAATATAAATGTGCTTGATAAACACAAGACTAACAAAATTGGCAAACAGAAAATGAAAATCTTTTCATTAATCTAGAATAAATTACAAATTACAAGAAGGTATTAAATTGTTACATGGATATTACTATTCTATTGGTTTTTTGCCCTGTGCTTTAGAAACAGGTTCCTCGCCGGCAGGAGGGTCTTCTAGGCAAAGGGGAGAATTGATGAAATTAACATCTCTGAGCATTCTGACGTTCATAACAGAAGGTGTATCCAAAAGATGCTCAGGACGAGATAATTCAGCTTGGGAGTGAAGGCTATAATCACCAAGATATTTTGAAATTAGACTGCGAGGAATGGAACGAGCTGGAATCCATGCCATATCCAATTTGAAAGGTGGTACAGGCAGGTCTAATAATGATGGAGCATGATAGTCCCATAAAAAATGCCCTTGCTCCAACTTTAATACACCCAATGCATTTAACCATCCTTGCTTGTAACCTTCATTATTAGCATGTTCAATGCGAGCATCCAGATGAACGAGAGCTTCATTGTATCCTGCCATCCAGAATTCTCTTGGCTGTTTATGGAATTGGAAGGTTAATCTATCCAATTGTTCATGAAGGCTTTTGGCAAAGAGATCTTTGTTATGCAAGGCAGATTTCGTTGATGCCAGCTGATCTTCCAGAGACAGATTTTTATTGGACATTTCAGTCAGAGCACGGTCTTTTACTTTCAACTGGAATGCTTGAGTTTCCAGAGTAGACTGAGTGCGAGCCTCTTCAACATTTTGGCTGACTCTTCCTCGCCCCCGAGAACCTCTTCCTCGTCACCGAGCAGTTCCAGAAATGGCAGATCTTCTTAAGTCCTCCAGCTCTTGCCTCAGTTTGGCATTTTCGACCTCTAAGAACGAGAAGCCTTCATCAGTAACTGATATTAATGCAGTAGAAGATGAAGCAGCAGATTCATATTGAGCTAATTTCTTCTGCAAATTATTATTTTCTTGCTCTAGGATCTCGGCGATTTGTCTACAGGCTTCAATTTCACCTTTTAGGGTCCTCTCCCTGACGTCATACCCAGCAATGATCTTCTTGTGGCCTGTTTCTGAAGAGAGCTGCTGGTATCTATTTTCATAATCTTTATGTAACAAAGCCATTGATTCGTTGTGTTGATTTTGAAGATCCTCTAAGGAACCATGAAGCTCTTCAATCAACTCATAGTAAGCGACATTGTTGGCCACTGCTCGGTCGAGTAAAGCCTTCAAGTACTGATAAGCTTCAATAGCCTGCTCTGAAGCACCGTGACCAAGGATATCAGCAATTTCCGATGTACTAAGATCTGTATGACCAGCCTTATAGTATTGATGACATTGCTGCATCAGCTCGGTATCATGAGAAGAGATCAATTCCATTCTAGCAACAAACTAATGACAAGAAAAAGACAACAATCAACAAAAACAAGTTATCAACAACAGAGATAAGCAAAGATATATTTTATTAGATCATCAAAAAGTTACATCGTTCGATTACAAGGAAATACAGAAATGCTACCGAACAACTTCACACCTTTTTCTTGTCTCCCAAGACTTTCTCGGGAGGCTGGGACGAGGAGCTCGGTTGCTCGGTGGTAACTACAGCTTGATCGGTAGGAATCTTCTCGGGAGGAGGAGGCATGGAGGAAACGTCCTCGGTGGCAGAGGGTTGAGAGGCAGAAACTTGATCGCCCATAGCCATGGAAGACTCATCTGAAGCAGGTTCATCTTCTTCTTCTTCCACAATTGGTGGAGGAGGACCAGGGAGATGCCGTTGGAATAGCTCAGAATCGTCTTGGACTTTTAGCTCTTGCAGAGCAGATACCCAACCATCATGGAAGTATTTCAACTCCCCATATTGGACTTGGGACGTCATTGCAGCTATCCCTCTCTCCCATCCTTTCTCCCAACCAACGCTGAAATGTTTCTTGATTGCAACTTTTCTCCTCGACTTCTCCGAGGAGAGCTTCACCTCCAGTTCCTCTTTCTTAACCTTAATATCTCGCAGAGTAGATAATTCTTCTTCTGCCTTCTTCAATTTATCATCAGATTCCTGATGTTTAACCTCCAAATCTTTAATTTTCTCCTCCAAATTCTTGGAGGTTTCAGCCATCTTCATCTTATCAGCCTCAGCCACAACCAATTTTTTCTCCCAAACAGTTTTCTCCTCGATGTACTGTTGGCGAGATTCCTTCACAGATTGGGTTAAACCCAACAAAGCATCGTCAACATCGGACGAGGAAGTGGAAGCTTTAATAACTTGATCTTTCTTCACGATGGTATTGAAGCAGTTCACCAGCTGAAAGATAAGAAAAACAATAGAGTCAACACAAATACAAGAATTCAAGAAAAAGAAAGAAAGATCAAAGGTATGAGAAATTTACTGAAGAAAGATGGCGAGCAGCTAGGGATGTCAGTGTATCCCTAGGAATTTTTTCATCAACCCCGAGAACCTCGGGTATAACTGAGCTCGTTGAAGAACTCGGAAGAATGATTTTTGAGACACTACTACCACCAGCGGGTAGAGAAGATGTAGTTCCAGCAAGATTAACTGAGGATGATTTCCTAAATCTCTTCAAAGGACGGTCAGCAGCATCAACCAAGGAAGAAGTCTTAGTCGGAGAGATGGCAATTACATCAGCAGGAGCATCTTTCTTGCTCGGGGCCACTGGGGGCTTCTCGGTAACTTTGGAGGAACCAGCATCTACTTTTTTAGTCCCCTCTGGGACCTCAATTTTGCCTTTCTGGGCTCCAACAGCAGAAGAAGTGTCACCAAATAGAGCAGGAGGAGCTCTTTTCTTGCCCATTCTCTGAGATAGGGGGATATGAGAATCTGAAGATGAACTTTCTGGTTTTGAAGCTGGTTCAACAGGGCGAGCAGTATAAGAGGTTGTGTAACTCTTATACTGAAGTAAATATGAAGCAGATCTAATATGCTCGTCAGCAATGGTCTTATGCAAATTCCAGATAAGTTTCAAATGCTTGATATTCACTTCTGACTCTTTTGGAGTTTTTCTTTTGCTATCAACTGCAAATAAATACATAATGGAATATCAGTCATACATTTTGTCAAACATGATGAAAGCGTAATTTCATAAGTAAAATAAAATGAAAAATAAACCTATCCCATTGCCGTATGGGGGGCATCTGGGACCGTTGTATACTTCATTCCCAGATAAAGGCACATGTTGCCAATTTTTTATGACCAACCCATGCTCAAAATAATCCCTATTTGAGTCAGGGAGATTAACTACAAGAGCCCTATTCAAATACCTAGTTTTTAAATAATAAATATTATCTAGAACAGCCCATTTATAACAAAACATAATTTCAGGGATCCCAATACGAGTCCCATGAGTTAGATTTAATTTGTGCACCCCGTTAATTATTCTCCATGAATTGGGGGCTATTTTTGCAGGAACAAGATCAAAATATTGACAAAACTCAAGACATAATGGGTTTGGTGGAAAAGAAAAACCGCATTCAGCAACAAAAAGACTGGGGAACCAATGTCCCTCAGCCAATCGAAAGTAATCTAAAGGCTCAGAAAGAACCTCTAGAGTTACCCACGAAGGAATGGAAAAATCTGAACGGAATTTCTCAACAGACTCCACAATATAAACCATATTGAATAAAAGAGATACAGAAGAAAGAAAGAAGATCTTACAGAAAGAAAGAAGATGTGTTGACAACGAACGGAAACAAGGATGAACGCACAAGAGAAGAAGAGAAAAGAAAGCTTGAATGCAGAGAATGAAAAACGTAGACGACGGTATGGTTACCAAAGAAGTTTAAATACTTTGCATTGGGAAGCGGCGAAAGAAATGATTATCAAAAAGAAACTACTAAACTTCCGGCGGCTAAAAGGACAAAATTTTCACGAATATCAAAGCGCTTTATCAAAAAGGCGGAAACTGCGAAATAAGAAGGAAATTTGAATACAATGTTCCTGAAACCCGGGAAGTACATTTAATATTGCCATATACCGAGAAAGAATGTTCCATACTCTTCAAAATTCAAAATATGAAACATTGGGGGCTTCTGTTGATACCAAAATTAATGTGCTGATGTGGACGAATAAGATGAAGACACGTGTCAATCTACATGGCACAATAGCAGCGAGGAAGATCATTTCCCGACCAACCGTGCTTCTTTCCGAACAACGAGAATACACCGAGAAACTCTATCACACCGAGGAACTCTATCATTCCGAGGAACTCTATCATCCCGAGATACTCTAAGTATTCCGAGGAACTCTATCAACAAGCAACTAAGGCGGTCCGAACTGCATCTCGGCCGTATCATTAATTACCAGACGGACAACTGTTCAACTATTCATTATATTCTTGACGCACACGCTGCATTAAATGTATTACCCTTTCATATGTATATCATTTAATGTATTGGACCTTTCATGTACTGCCTAAAGGCTATAAATACCTTGTATCATCCTCAATTCAAGGGGACCGGAATTTCTTGAGAGAACTTGTAATCAAGAATTCCACAAACACTCAGCAATAACATAACAGTGGACGTAGGCTTTATTCCTAGCCGAACCACTTTAAAAATCTTTGTCTTATTTATTTATCTGTGATTGAATAATTAGAGCAATCTAGTTTTTTACATCAACAGTGCCTTTGGCCCAGGTATCAACAAATCCATCATCGAAAATTCAGGTCTCATACACTGTGAAGGTAGGAGGTTGAGTGGGGCTAGGATCACTGGACATACACTTTGATTGGCGCTTAGATTTCCAAATGGATTGAAACCATCTGTTGATATAGCTAAATGAATGTTGCATTGTTCTCGAGCAAAATCGGGATACTCATAATTCATCCTCCTCCAGGCAGTAGAATCAATAGGATGACATATGATATTACCCCTACTTCTGCCCTAGCATGCCAAGTCATTGCCTCCGCTATCCATGGTACTGTGAAAAATCGCTTTAATCTAGGCCCAACGAGAAAATATTTCAATACTTTTTGAGGCACTTTTGAGCTTGTGCCTTCCTCACTAGTAGATTGGACATATCCAGGTTCATCGCATACCGGACAACGATCGAGATTTTCATACTCCTTTCGGTATAGTATGCAGTCATACACACATGCATGAATCGATTTATACTTCATTCCCAAACCTTTCAAACTGTTCTTCATAACAAGATAGCTATTTGGAAGTGTATTCTCCTTGGGTAATAAGCCCTTCACCCATTTCAGAATTCCTGTCACGCTACTGCCAGACAAACCGTATTGCTTCTTCAAAGTGTTCAAACCAACCATGGCATGTAAAGTTGTTTGATCTTTCTCACAGCCAGAGTATAACGGTTGGGTCACCTTAAATTTTAAACTTTGGTAGTTATCGTCAAGTTTTATCGTGATATCTTCACGAGCACTTGAACCTTCTACATCATGAGTAACTTCATTCTCTTCTGCTTCATAAACTCCGTACGCATCATCAACTAAATCCTCTAACATATTATGATCTACGTCGTCTCCTTCTACATCTATCCTACTTGTTGAAGGTTGTTGTGAAGGTTGGTCGGTGACAAAAGGAACTTTCAATTCACTGTAAAAACTCCAAAATCGATAACTATCTTGCATATCCGATCTTAACAAATGTATTTCAACTATTTTCCACTCAAACACCTTACCATTCTTACACCTAGCACACGGACACGAAAACTCTTCATCATTATGACATCTCTTTGCATATTTCACAAATTCGTTAGCACCTCTGCGAAACACATCCCCCATTCTATTTGTCTCACCCATCCACTCTTTGTATTTCGGATATCCCATCACAGCTACAACAACTAATCACCTATTAAAGGTACGAAGCGTATATTCATGGATTAGTATAAACAAAACTTAGATTTATAGTATGTTTCATTTAATTATGTCTTATTTATATTCAAATTCAATTTATAATAGAAGTTTCTATTTCCTCCATCTCCTCTAAAGGGTGAGTGGTCCTATCCCATTCAAGACCGCATTTTTCTGTAATATACTTAACAACTCATGCACATTGTTATAATTTGAAAAAAATTCGGTAGCATATCCCCGTAGTTCTCCAAGTACACGACGTAGATTGGCAAGTGTGACTGTTATTTCAATTGATCAATTGAAATAATAGTCACACTTGTCAATCTAGTATGTACCCAGAGAACATTAGGATACGACCGCAGAACTTCCTCCAAAAGTAACAACTTTAAGCCACTAAGAATATTATACATAAATTATGCAGTCCCAAACTGTTCAAACGGGACAATTCGAGAGATCTTATTACAAGGGTAATGTCTCTCGAATGGGTCTAGGGGCTATTGAATGCGTACGCATAAGAACTAGAAGGCTAGTATCTATACGCACTATATGTAATTTCAAGTATGTTTTATTTAATTATCATACTATATATATTGTTCGATATACAAAGTAATTTTCAAAAAAAGTTGAAAAATCCCACGCCCATATGAATAATAATCCAGTGGTCATGCCACTTTTAAAATTAGCCAACCCAACATCGATCCACTATAATCCAACAACAATGTCAACAAAAAATGTGTATCCCATACTCCTTCTAATTCATCTACTCAATTAATTATTTTCATCAATTAAACTAACAATTAAAGTATACAATTATTAATTTACTAAAAAAATTAATAACCAATTCGTTTACAAGGGACATTACGCACAAACACGCACATACTCGCACACTACACACACATATACACACTCACGCACACACACACACACACACACCCGCGCACATTCACACACACACACGCAGCCTCCCTCCCCCCATCCCTTCCCCCTCCCCCTTCCCCACCCCCTTCCCCCACCACACACACACATGCACACACTACACACACACACACACAAATAGCCCCCATCACTGCCCCCTCCCCCACCCCTTTCCCTCCCCCTGTCCCACCCCCTACCCACCCCACACCCCCACCCCCCACCCACCACACACACGCATACACACATATACACACACACACAATCACATATATATACACAGACACACACACATATATATACACACACACACATATATATAAATGGAAGAGAGAGAGAGAAACTAACCTGAAAGTAAAGAGAGAGGGAGAGCATGAAAGCGGGAGCCCCCAATTTTTACAAAAATAAAAAATCTTTTATACTTTGAAATCATATTCCACGGAGCTCCACCGCGATCTCGGACTCACCGATTGGACAATAGGTACACCGTCAACCACACATGGTGTCTTTCGCCATGTGAGAAAGCCGCAGCTAAATAATTCTTCCTCTTTGAGGGATTTAGAAGAAAACCCAAACTTCTCTTCAAACAAATGTAGAGATAAACCGGTGCCAAAATGCTCCAAGAAAAGTATATGTATATATGAACTTGGAAGAAACGAATATGCGTGTAACTAAGTGTTTAAAGAATTTTTCTTTATAAAATGAACACTGAAACTCATGAACTTTTTCTTTAATCAATTTTTCTCTCAAACTCTCTCTTGGAGATGGTTTTGTATGAAAAATTTAATTTGGAAAATGTTTTTCCCGCACATAGATATTCAACAAAAAGTTAGTGGGGTAAGGAAGTGGAAAAAAACTGCTAAAAAGTGCCAAAAATTTTTTCCGCCTGAAATCTCATTCGAACGACATCTTGTTTGAACGAGGCTTTTAACGAAGTTTTAGTATGAACTCGTTAGAAATCTCATTGGAAATCTCGTTCGAACAACCATCTCGTTCGAACGACATTTCGAATGAAGTTCCAGTGTCCAATAGGGAAGCTCGTTGGCAAACTCGTTCGAACGACTTGTGGTTCGAACGACACTTCGAACGAACTTACAGAAAGTTCCAAAATTTCATTTTTAGCCCAGAAACTTTATATACTTTATATAAAAGTTTTAATAGAAATCTTTCTGAAAACAAAACACAGTTTTAAAACCTAACACCCAATAAACTTGTTCTAAGCTCCTATATATATAAAAAATGCATGCATACCTTGGTAGCATGGAACCACTGTGATGACGTAGAAACGAGGCACATAAACTCGGCATTTGATGAAGCTTTATACGCTTTGCCGCTACATCTTCAACTAAACACATCATAGGCTTGAAAGGTACACTTGAACACTATCCTATGACATAAACGTTTTTGTCCGGAATTGAGCCAAAACTACATTAAGACTCAATTGGAGAATTGTGTCCTTACAGAGCAGCGTAAAGAGAGAGAGAGAGAGAGAGAGAGAGAGAGAGAGAGAGAAGGAGGGAAGAAGTCGGTGGGGAAAAAAAAGGAGGGGAAAGGGTTTTTTGCTGTAACATTTGTCACGGACGTGTCACGATCCTTGACCGTGACAATATTATCAAGATTGTCACGGTCAATGACCATGACAAGCCTATGACAACTATACTTGTCACGATCTTATCACGATCATTGACCGTGACAAGTCTTTATCACGGACAATGACCGTGACAAGGCTAGCCTCTGGAAGGGTGCCAATTTACCCATTTTGGTGTAGTGGTGATTTACCAACTCGATGTCAAGTCCGATTTTTCTACATGGGGAAATTAATAAAGAGGTCTTTGTTGATCAGCCTCTGGGTTATGAACAGAAAGGGTATGAATCCAAGGTCTATCGACTAAAAAAGGCCTTGTATGGACTCAAACAGGCCCCCCGGGCCTGGTATAGTCGCATTGAGACATATTTCATCAAAGAAGGCTTCACCAAATGTCCCTACGAGCATTTTTGATTCATTAAAACTACAGGTGGAGGTAAAATCTTAATTGTGTGTCTTTATGTTGATGATTTCATCTTTAGAGGCAATGATCAATTTAATTTTCACATATGACTAAAATAAAGTTTGAAAATATTTAGCTATTAATTAGAGCTTCTTGATCATTTCGATGTGTTGAAATTGTGATTCATTTGTTGTAGTTCACAACCATTCACTCCATATCTATGTTTGAGCACATCGGTAATATGTTAGCATGTAACTCATGTTGATTTTTATTTTCTTTATTTTTCTGTTTTGAGTCTGTTTTGCTGCTATTTGCTCTTTCTAGTTAACTTTTTCAGGAAATTTTTTCACTGGACAAAACTTCATGGTTTTTGTCACTGGAATAGAGAAATTTTATTGTCGTTCAAATGACATAAAAGCTTCGTTCGAGCAATTATCTAATGTCGCGCGAAGTACTGTTCACGCGAGGTTCAAGCGACACATTTTTCGAGACATTGATTTTGTCAGGTATGGTCGCGAGATGGTGACGAGAAGGTCACGAGATGGGTTACTTTGATCGAGATGCTACTGGAATACGTTTTTAAGATTGCTTGATGTACTGGTTCGAGCGATGAGCCTATGTCATTCAAACGACAATGCTACGTCGTTCGAGCGACCTTCTAGAATTTTTTTTCTTTTGTTTCTGTACCAAAAATCATATCATTCATGCTTAGGTACTGCTGGGTTTGTTTGGTCAGTTTACATGCAGTGTTTGATAATTATTCTTGATGAATTTGGCTATATAGGATTTCATTTAGTGACATCATTCTTGATTTTGATGATTTTTTTCATGTGACTACTGTTTGCTAGCTACAAATTTGATAATTTTGATCATTATTAACTAGTTGTTTCATGTTTATCTAGATACTCTTCATGATTATCTCATTCTAGATTTGTTTATCTTTTCACAGGTTGTCTATTCAAGACAAAAAGGGGGAGAGATGTATGTGATGTAGGGGGAGATGTTGTTTGATGAGCACATACTTTATTGTTACGTTACAAATTGAAACCACATGCTTTCATGCTTATATGTTGGTATTAATTAATTTGCACAAATTGGTATCCCGATTTCAATGTTTGTTTTCAAATTGGTATTAAATTTGTTCACATGTTTAACAAATGATTGGATTGTGATTTTACATATTGGTATTAATAGTACATACTGGTATCATAATGTTTTATATCATTTGTTACTCCATACGTCACTAGGTATTTGTCTTTTTCATGTATGTAGGTATGTTTTAGAGATTCGAGATTTCAAGTCTACATCACATTCAGAAAGCTCATGATTGCCGGACCATCATTACCAGTCTTGTCCTGTAATTTTTTGATTTTGGTTTTTTATGATATGGGATTGAGGCATCATATAGCTTGACGGCCCGACTTAGGATTTTCACTATTGGGTTTTGTCCTGAAATAGTCAAAGGGGGAGATTTGTAAGGACAAAATTTCCAATTGAGTCCATTATAGTATTTGACTTACTCCCGGAACAAAACATGTTTTTGAGTCATAGATAAATTTTTATTGTTACGATCCCACACAGTCTATGATATAAAGTTTATTTAAGATGCTATTGTCAAGCTTCAAAGATAAATGATGCCGAGAGTATTTTGGTGCACGTTTCACGTCTTTACTGCATTCCGAGATCGCTCAGGTATGAATGCGTAATGTTTATGGGACTCAGAAAAATATTTTAGGATGTTATTTTTTTAAAAAAGTGTTCTGAAATGTTTAAAATTCGTTTATTCTGAGATAAAGATGGTTTAGAGTTGTGTAAGACACAAACTCTCATTTTTAGTGGTTCAAACGACTTTACCAGTCGTTCAAGCGAGATCAACATGCCGTTTGAACGACATGTGCATCTCATTCGAGCGACAGGCCTATCTCGTTCGAATGATCCACCACCTCAACAATTCTATATAAGGCATGTTTCTCTCAGAATTTCGTAAGTGTGCTGTCCAGAAAATCAGTGTTCATACATTACGTTTTCTACACAAGTTTTTTATGGTTTTCAAAGTCTAAAAATATCCTTAGAGTTTCAAAGATGATTTCATTATCATATGCAATATTGATCTTTGTTTTCACCATTTAGAGTTGTTCTACACTTTGAGCATCATTGGGTTTTGCGGAGAAGAAGCAAAAGAGTTCATGTTCGAAATTCGAAGACGTTTCCAGGTTACATCGGTGGATACCGAGGCATTCGTGGACGCATGTGCTGTGGACAGGTATCGCGAAAGGATATTCACGTGGGCACTATGGAGGAGTGGTTGGAGATTAAGAAGGTTCAAGACTTGTGGGGATCGATTCATTAAGTAGGTTTTTCTTTGTACTTTGTAATACCATATCATAGTGATTGTCTGGCTTGGGCTGTCTAAAGTTTTTTTTCTTAGTGGTTTTCTCGTACATCCGACATTGTCTTTTGTGAACTTATTTATTTTACTTGTTTTAATCACCTAGATGCATGTTTAGGATTAAACAAGATAAAATTTGGCTAAGTTAAAATTGGTTCACACACTTGGTGCACTTTAAAATTTTGGAAAAAGGTTTTTAAAAAAGAAAGTTGTTTTGTTATCCTTAAAACACATTCAAAAGAAAAAGGGGCCAACATGATGGAACCCTATTGTGAGTGGGATGTACTCATCATATTTTTTTTATGATTATTTGGGCACGTTCCCCGACTTATCATTCTTATCTGAGTTGCTTTTTCCATTGGTAGGTTTTATTTGGCATTTATTTATTATTAATTTATACCTGACCAGCATTGTCACGGTAAAAAATCGTGACAACAAAACACGCTTTTGATGTCATGGTCATTGACCATGACACGATCATGACAATAACTAGTCACGGTTGTGTCACGGTCAATGACCATGATAATGTATCACGGACTTTGATCGTGACAAGGTTATATGTTGTCACGGTCAAAGTCCGTGACAACTGCTTTAAATAAACCCTTCCTTGCCAGCCCTATTTCCCTTTCACCAATTACACCTCTCTCTCTCTCTCCCCCCTTCACACCACACACACACAAACACCCCACCCCCATAGAAACACATGCACACCAAACCACACCACACCACACATACCACATACACACCTAGAAAACCGTAAAATGATTTCAAATGAAAACCTTAAAATGAAAAGCCCTAGAAATATTTTTGCAAATAAAATTAATTTGAAACTTTAAAAACGATTTCAAATACACACACAAAACCATGCACTTATTAATTTATTGTGCTAATAGATTATTCATTTATTGTGCTAATTTAAAAATGATGTCAGCCTATTATTTATTGTGCCAATTTAAAAATTATGTCACCTTATTGCGCTAAGATGTTTCTCATTTATTGAATATTTGCATTATTATATGAATTGTTGTTTAGAATTATTGAATTGTTGTTGACTGGTGAATTTGAACATTTAGATGGCCATTGAGTTGACTGGTCCTAGTCATTTCTAATATTTTGCATTATTATTTGAATTTTTGTTGAGTGGTGTATTTGAACATTTAGATGACCATTGAGTTGGTTGGACCTAGGCAATTCTAGCATTTAGGGCTGTGATTCTACCGAATATAAATAGGACATAAATAAAACATATTTATTATGGAAATATAAATAAGACAAAAATGAAACATACAATAAATTTTAAAAGCTTTCTCTTAAATAATTAGTAATGCAAAATAAAACATAACTATGTATAAATCATCACTATAAACATTACTACCAAATAGAAATGAAACATACTTACCATGGAAATATAAATAAAATAATGTGCATATAAAAAATAAAATGAATAAGAAAATGATGCTTATTGCAAATTATCTTCTAACAATTAAAAAAAACCTTCTAAATTTAAAGTAGGTATAAGAATTGTTGGTATTAAAAGTTCATTATGATCATGCCGGTCGATAAATTATCACCTGTGTAACATGAGAAGATATTATAGAGAGCACCCCAAAGCATTGGTATAAAATTAACTGTTAGTATCCCTAGGCTTTAGGGGTGCTATCTATACTCTTTTCTCATGTTACACAAGTGGTAATTTATAACTACTTTAAATTATAGATAGTTAACATAGATACTAGCCTTCTAGTTCTGATGCGTACGCATTCAGTATCCCTTAGACCCATTCGAGAGCCATTATCCCTGTAATGAGATTTCTCTAATTGTCCCGTTTGGACAGTTTAGGACAACAAAGTTTTTGATAATAATGTTCTTATGGTAAAAAATGTATAAGAAAATGATACTTATTGCAAATCATCTTTTAAAAATTAAAAAAAAAACTTCTAAATTTAAATTAGTTATAAGAATGGTTGGTATTAAAAGTTTACTGTGATCATACTGGTTGATAAATTACCACATGTGTAATATGATAAGAGAGTATAGAGAGCACCCCCAAAGCCTTGGGATAAAATTAATTGTTAGTATCCCTGGGCTTTCGGGGTGCTCTCTGTACACTTTTCTCATGTTACAAATGTGGTAATTTATAACTACTTTAAATTATAGATAGTACGCATAGATACTAGCCTTCTAGTTCTTATGCATACGAATTCAATAGCCCTTAGACTCATTCGAGAGTCGTTACCCTTGAAACGAAATCTATTTAACTGTCCCGTTTAGACAGTTTAGGACAACATAATTTCTGTATAATAATGTTCTTAGTGGCTTAAACTTATTACTTTTGGGGGAAGTTTTACTGCTATCTCTTATTGTTCTCTGGGAACATACTAGATGATGCGGTGTTAAGTTTCATTTCAATTGATAAATTTAAATAACACTTATACTTGCGAATCTATGTCATGTACTGGGAGAACTATGGGGACATGCTGCTAAATGTTCCTCAAATTTAAACGATGTGGATGAGCTGCTAAGTATATCACAGAAATATGAGGTCTTGAATGGGATAAGACCACTCACCCTTTAGAGGAGATAGAGGAAATATGATTCATATTGTTTTTATAATATAACAGTGAAAGATGAAATGCCAATCTTGTAGTAAATCATCTATTGGAAACTAAATTTTCACACTTTTATTTATGCTGATCCATGAATATAGTCTTTTTACCATAATAAGTGATTGTTTGTAGTAGCTATGATGGGATATCCTTTATACAAAGTGATAGAAAGAACTTTTGCGTATATTTTTTCGTTGTTGTTGAAAAGCTCCTCTAATCAAAACCTCAAATACCTACAAAATAATATGAAACTCAAGTGTAGAGGTAAGTAAGGGTATCAATCCCCATCAAAGGGGGTAAGCTAGAGACAAACTCAAATGTAATTCAATTTTTATTTTCTTTTTGTGCCTTTTCACTTTTCTACTTTTTTTTAGCTTTTTTAAATATTAAAACAATTGGGTGAGGTGATGATTTAAACTAAACTAAACTATATGTGATATGATAGCAACTAACTAGAAAGTTACTAAAATGAAAAATAAAGTCTAAACTAAAATAAGAGATAAAGTGAGGTAAATAATTGTGAGAACAATCAAGGAGTGAGATTACACCACAAATTTTAGCTATTCTAACTAATTGATTTAATTAATTGAAATCCCAAATTAATATCAACATTACAAATTGAATTCTCCCAAATTAATATCAACATTACAAATCAACTCTCGTTGCAAATGTAATCTTAATAGTAACCTTTTAGAAAATTAAGTTTAACACCCCACAACTCTAGAAAAATAGATTTACACTCCTTTTAATTAATCATCCGCTAGGATCGATCAATTAAAATTTATATAAATCTTAAAAAATAAATTTAGAGTTGAAATTCAAGTTATAATACCCCACTTAAGAAACCCTTATCTCTAATTTGAATCTAAAATGGGTATTATAACTAGAATTTTGATTTTCTCTCAAAAATTATTTAACCTCTCTTGAGGCGTAAATTCAAGGATGAGGGATCAAAATTAATATTCAAAGGGAATTTTCAAGTAATCAAACTAATTAAACTAAAATAGCATCAAAAAAGAGTTTTCCCCCCACCCCTTGAAAGGGGATTTAGCGTAACATGATATTAAACATGATGAACAAATAATCAACGCTACTAAAATAAAATAGAAGGGAATAAAACAAGTAAATCAAATCTCTTTGAGAAAGTTGAACTCTAATCTTCCAATTTGAAGCATACAATCCCTCTAATTGAGCATCCAAGTGATTTGAAATTAAATATCCACTCAATTAAATTTAACACATTTGTCACTCACAAATATCTAAAAAAATAAAATAAAAATAAAACTATTTACAAATATTTCTACCTAATTTATTCTAACCTAACTCTCTACTTTTCTCTAGAATTTTCTCTCTCTATTTGATGATATATTCTCCTCTCAAATGGGGTCTTGAGTCTTCTTTTATAATAGATGAATGACACACATGGGGCTAAGGGGTATTTTTGGGAAGGTTTAATGTGCATGAAAATGGGGTGTGTACACATGAGGTAAGAGAGGTGTGAGGTCATGTGGGTGAGGGGATTGGAAAAAAGAAAATCAGATTTAGTTAAGGGTTATTTTTGTAAATGGTTTAAAGTTGCTAGTTGGGGGGCATTTTGGGAATTTGGGGTTTAAGGGTTAATTAGGCACATGGGGCTTTGTTATTTTGGTTTGGCTTGGGTTGGTCTTTGGAACTTTGGCAGGTCATAAGTCGTGGCTTAGAGAAGTTGGGTATTGAAATGGGTATGGGGGGTTTCATGGGTTAAAGGTTGGGTATGGGTTTAAGGTGGTTTGGGATGGACCGAAGGGAGGTCGGAGGTAGGGTGTCACCGGCGCCTGGGATGTAGCGCCGCCGGACGTCCATGGCCAGAGCAGGTGTCGTGGAGGGTGAAGTGAGTTACAGGTTAATGGGGTTGGGGGTTGGTTCCGACGACGGAGGTTCGCGAGCAGGGGTCAAGTGTTGCTGGTAGCAGACGATGAGAGAGAGAGAGGTCGGAGTTAGGGTTGGTCGCCGACGATAGGGGGTCAGGTGGATGTGGGGTCTCCGACAGGAGGTATGGTAACGGGTTTTGGTGTCGGAGTATGGAAGGGGGATGGGGTAGTGGTAGAGTTGCGCGATCAGAGTTGGGCGACGCCGGCGGCTTGGTTATGATTTCGCCGGAGAGGGAGTGAAGCAGCGGGTGGTGGTCCGGCCGTCGAATTTCTGGTGGCGATTTCGGCCGGAGGTGATGACAGGGGATTGTTAGGTATAGGAGTTGGGTTCAGTTGATGGGGGAGAGAGGAGAGGTGAATGGTTATGGAGTTTTGGTGAGAGGAGAGAGAAAGAGATGGGTGTTGGGAGGTTGAAGAAGAAGGGAAAGGGTTTGTGTGTGATGAGGGTGTAGGGGAGTTAGGATGTGGGTGAAGATAGTTTTAGGTGTAGGATAGTGTAGGCTAGTGTATGGTATGAGTGTGTGGTTTAGTTTAAGTGTATGGGAGTATAGGTTATGTGTGTGTGTGTGTTTAATTTGGACACCTTAAAAAAAATAACACTCACTAATAAAACTAAAACTATTAAAACTAAAAATATAAAAATTAAATTCCTACTCTAAAAATAAAATAAAGATTCAATTAAAAATGAAACTAAAAAGAAATAAATAAAAATCTATTAAACTAAAAACTAAAATCCTAAAAAAAATATAATCTAATAAAACTAAAAAAATTAAATGAAATCCTAAAAAAAAAATCTAATCTTAATAAAAACTAAAAACTAATAAAAATCAAAATAAAATAAAATTATAAAAATAAAGATAAAATAGAAAAATAGAAAACAAAACCTAGAAAATCCTAAATAATATGGCTCAACTAAAAATCTAAAAAATAATAAAAAAGGACAAACAAAACGCACACAGGGTTTGGGGTAGGTTTAGGCAATGTTTAGGGTAGGCTAGGATATGGGGGAGGCAATTAGCACCATTCAACGCGCATTTGCCTCGATATATAGCTTTTGACACCGCAAACGGATGTTTGACCTATAAGATAAAAATTTAAGAACATAAGACCCATATTGCCGAGAATTAGCAACTAAAGTACGTCTATTCAGGATATAAAATGTACAGTTTTGGGTGCTTATCGCAAAGAGTGGATGGATGAGAAAAATAGAACAGGGTCTATGTTTCACAGAGGTGCTAATGAATTTATGAAATATGCAAAGAGATGTCATAATGATGAAGAGTTTCTGTGTGCTAAGTGCAAGAATGGTAAGATGATTGAGTGGGAAATAGTTGAACTACATTTGTTAAGATGGGGTATGCAAGATAGTTATCGATTTTGGTTTTTTCACAGGGAATCATATGTTCCCTTTGTCCCCGAGCAACCTTCATAATAATCAACAAGTAGGATATATGTACAAGGGAATCATAATAATGTAGATCATAATTTAGTTAATGACATATATAGAGTTCATGAAGTGGAAGAAAATGAGGTCACTGATGATGTATAGGGTTCAGGTGCTCATGAAAATATCAGGATAAACCTTGACAATGACTATCAAAGTTTAAGATTTAAGGCAACCCAATCGTTTTGCCCTGGCTGTCACAAAGATCAAACAACTTTACATGCCATGGTTGATTTGCATAGTTTGAAGACCTAATATGGTTTGTCTGGCAATAACGTGACATGGATTTTAAATTAGGTGAAGGACTTGCTACCCAAGAAGAATATGATTCCAAATAGGTATCCTACTACGAAGAACAATTTGAAAGGTTTGGGAATAAAGTTTAAATCAATTCATGCTTGTGTGTATGACTGCATACTATACCGAAAGGAGTATGAAAATATCGATCGTTGTCCAGTATACGGTGAACCTAGATATGTGCAATCTATTGGGAAGGAAGGCATAAGCTCAAAAGTGCCTCAAAAAGTGTTAAAATATTTTCCCGTTGGACGTAGATTGAAGCAGTTTTCACAGTACCATGAATAGCGGAGGTAATGACTTGGCATGCTAAGGCAGAAGTAGGGGATAATCTCATGCATCAGACTATTAATTCTACAACTTGGAAGAGGATGAGTTATGAGTATCCCGATTTTTCTCAAAAATAGCGTAACAATCATTTGATAATATCAACAAATGGTTTCAATCCATTTGGAAATCTAAGGAACAATCAGAGTGTATGGCTAGTGATCCTAGCACCACTCAACCTCCCTCCTTCATAGTGTATGAGATCTGAATTTTCGATGCTATTTTTTTAAGACCTGGGCCAAAGGCACCAAGTGAGGACATCGATGTCTACTTGGATCCTTTGGTAAAAGAATTAAATGATTTGTGAAAAGAGGGTGTGCATTCATTCGACTCTTTATTGATATGGGAAATTCATGATTTTCCATCTTATGGGACATTATCCAGTGGTGTAGCATATTGTTATTTGGGGTGTCCTATTTGTGGATAGGAGACTGAATCTCTGCGTCTCACCACTGGTGAGAAAAATATATACCATTTCCATAGGAGGTTTTTACCACATGCTCATTGTTTTAGATTTGATAGAGGTTCTAATTTTTTATCGGGCGGGGTTGAACATAGGCTACCTCCAAGAAAACTTTCAGGTCAGAATCGAAAGTAAATCTTCTAATTGTGGCCCTAATATGCCAGGTAAGAATCATAAATTGAAGAATATCAAGCATAAGAAGATACCAACTGGGAATGAAATCGAGACAAGAAAGGTATGGTCTAGGAGGTTAATTTTATTTGACTTGCCTTACTGGAAGAATAACTTTGTGCGCTATGTATTGAATGTGATGCATGCGAAGAAGAACATCACTGAACATATTATAGGCACATGCCTTAGAGGGAGTCATTAGAAGGATGAAGAAAATGCACAAAAAACCCTTAAATCATTGAAATTTAAGCCACAACTATGGTTGAAAGAAGATAATAGGGGAGGGACAATAATTCCTCCTTGTGCTTTTACTTTGACGCGTGAGGAAAGAAGGGTTCTTTTAAACATAATATAAAATTTGAAGGTTCCATTAAATTTTCATCCAACTTGCAAAGGATTGTGAATTATAATACCCATGATTTACATAACTGTAAGTCCCACGATTGACATGTGATCAGACAATTGGTTCATCTATTGTTTAATCACTGTTTCTCCAAGCGCAAGGATTTACAAAAGTGTAATACCCTGTATTTTTACACATATTTATTTTATGATGAAGTTATGGAAATTGGGATTTATTTAATTTAAAGGGAGAAAATTTAATTTATAATTAATCTGATTCTAATGGTAAAAATTACTAGCGTGACGAGAGTTAGTAGTTATCGAAAATAATTATGTTGAGTAATAACTATGTTGAACATTACATAGTGAGTAACTAATAGTTGGTTTCGGAAATAATAATATGGCCGAGGACGAGATACACATCAGTTAAAGATATAACAATTTGGGACGCGCGTATGAGTCACGACACTATTATATATTTAGGGGTTAAAAAGGTAAATTATTTTATATAACTCATATGACTATTTTGAGTGCGCCAGTGTGTCCGAAAGGGTCGAAATAGTCAGGAAACACTACTCGGTTGTTATATTTGGAGTCCGGGACATTTTAGCCCAAAATGACACCCCGAAGGAGTATTTTAGTCTTTTGGGATTTTTGAGTAATTAAATGGAAGAAAATAGGTTTAAAAAAGGAACGTTGAGGGTTAGTGGTCTGTCAGTTGCAACTTACGTGAGAAAAAGACAGAAAGAGAGGGAGAACTAAAGAGGAAGGAGAACCATAGGAGAGAAATGGGCAAACTCAAGAGATTTCACACAAAAGTTGCTCCAAAGTGTAGATCGCGACGAGAGGATCAACCACATATCAATTTTAACCCGTGAATCAGAAATCCATTCCAAGGTAAGTGTTTATCTTTCTATCCTTTTAGCATATAATGTTCTTGTTAAACTCTATTTGATGATATAAACAATTCACAATGAAATTTGGGTTTATTTAGGTTAATCGTAAAAGAAATTTTAGAAATTGGAGATGGGTATGCTTGTAGAGGATTTTCCCTTTTGTAGATTGTTAAAGCTGGAGGTTTATGTTCTAAAAATGAATTAAATTAAAGGTTTGGAAAAATAAAAATTTGCTGGGTTCATTATATGAGATTTTTTAGAGATTGAAGAAATTGTTGGATCTCCTTTGAATATAGATAAGGATTTGTACTCTAATTCGTGTTAGTAAGTACCTATTGTGATTAGAAATAGTTTAGGAACATTAAATTAGATTTGGGTTGAGTTTTGGATTGATATTGAAGATTGAAAGTTGCAAAAAAATCGAATTTGGGGAAGAACTAGGTCTGTTCGGATTTCTCGTTCGAAGTCTTCCCATGTCGTTCGAATGAGACTTCAAACGAGAATTACAACGACCCTTCTAACGAAATGATGGAGTTCATTCGAACGAGATTCCCTTGACTTCTAACGATATTTCAAAATGGCTTTTTAGGGTCCAAGCAATTTAAAAATCATTCTAGGTTTATCCAAGTGAGAGAAATAACCTACATTAGTAACGGGTGACTTAGATTCCTAGTATCTAGTGAGACGGGAGCGTGATTATTCTTGGGATATAAAGGATTTATAGTACATATGAGAGGATACATGTTAGAGAGAGAAATTATAGGGTTGATTCTCAGAATGTTGTAGATATAATAATTGCATATTATGGTAATTGGGTTGCGTGAACGCCTATTAAGTTGTATAAGTTGTGTGCATGCTTATTACTTAGAATATTATGTGTATGACACACCTAGCTACTGGCTATCGAATAGGTTAGAGCTTTGTGGACGATCATATCTTGTGTGCCTCCGGGGGATTTTAAGTCGTACCACTAGAGCATGGAACCTAGGTACGGGATATCTGTGAGAACGATAGTGTTGATGATCGTATGGGTGCGTAGGTATGTGCGTAGCCCATCGGCTTGGAACTATGTTCGCCTCCAATATGTGTATATGCTTTATTTGTTCTTGAGAGATTGAACCTGTTATCCTGTATGCGTGAGCATTACAATGGGACTAGATAACCTAGTATGCCTAGCACCAGGGGTTTCTTAACCATGGGTGCATTATTGATATATATTTGCATATATACATAGAGAGATTTTATATATGTATAATGAGTTCCTATTCTGTGTTTCATGTTGGCCACTACTTTAACGTATATACTTATTGGGTCACCAGTTGAGAATGAAGAATGTTATGAGAACGAGTTAAAGCATCTTCAAACCTATTCCTAAATAATAAAGATATATTATCTTCGGGTTACTTATATATTTTATCCGGCATAGTGATTATACTACGTATAGTCAGGAAGAGTATCGTGACTAGTATGGGTAGTCAGACTCGCTAGGTGTGCACATTAGATGAGAAGTGAGCATCTCAAGTCAGTATGCTAAGTTAACATGAATAATATTTGTGCTAATTAACCAATTTAAGCACTTGCTATATTTAAATTGTTTTCTACTCGGGCTCTGACCCGTTTTTCTGCAAATCTCTTTTCCTGCACTATTATTTTAGGTGCTCAACCACAGGGACACCAGGCTTAGGAGATTCCATTCATTCGCCGAGCTGTAGCTGCTGTGGAAGCTACATAATATTGCGTGTAGACGCTTCTGAGTCTATTTCTCCTATCTATCAGTTATTTACTTCAGTTGGACATGTCGTCCCTCCTATTTTACATTCAGAGATTTAGAGTTATTTTATTATATCGTTAAACTTTGATTTCATGTTATTGGATTATTGTATGGGATTTTGACTGGAAGTGTTTACTCCAGTTCCCTTTTTAAATTCAGTTAGTTCTTTCCTTATGCTATTATGATGTATGGTGATGATTAAATATTTTCCTTTAATGACGATGGTTAATAACAAGATAAAATTTTGACACTAACCTTTTTAAATATTAGGTGGTTAGTTTTCAATTAAATTAAAATTGGAGTTCTTCGACAGTGATGCATTTATCTGAACGAACTTGATATTCTAAAATTAATTAATAAAAGACTGATCACCCGGTAATTAATTAGGCGGGGTGTCACAAGAAGGCCATTATGTAAATTAGCATCTGCTTCATACTTTTATGTGAGAAGGTAGTCAATCGAGAGCACACAGTGGCTGCAAAAGTAGCTATAACTGAAGCTATTTGTGAGTTGGAGAAGTACTTTCCTCCATCACTTTTTAACAAAATTGTTCACTTGTTGGTACAGCTATGCGAAGAGGCACATCTTTGTGGCCCAATTAGATATCGGTGGATGTATCCATTTAAAAGATTGATGAAAGTTTTCAAAGATTATGTCAAGAATACACGATACATTGAAGGATAAATTTCATAGGAATACATCACCATGGAGTCATCAATCTACACTTGAAAATATATGCCTGACCCAAACAGTGTGGATAACAGTGATGAGTTCGTCGATGAGGGTGGTCAGGTGATGGGCAAGCGAGTGAAATTAATGAGTTTTAAACATGAACAAGTAGCTCGTTATCAATTTGACACACATGAAGATGTCGAAGAATGGAAAAAGTAAGTTTATATTATTTTAACTTTTATATTACTTTAATTTTTATACATGATCAATTTCGTAATACATTCTTCACGATCAATGAAGAAAATATGATGCGTGTGGGAACAATAAAATACGAAGGACGATGGCATAATTAGACTGCGAATTTAGGTTGTGGGTGTCACTCGAGGCAATTACAATGCGAATGTCTCTTATTAAATGTCACATTACAAGAAACCTTTAAAACTAACCTATTAATTTATCTATAATCTCAGCTTTTAAAGACGGCCAATGCGACATCTAGGCTTGCTTGTCTAGCCGCTAGACCCTTGTTCATGGCACACGAGTAAAAAAAGTATCAATAGAACGGTTACGTATTCGGTGCAAGGGTGTATGAGGAAAATTCAATTGTACACAACTCAGGCATTTCATACAGGGTTCTTACTTATTTTCGAGCTAGCGCGAAAGATAAAAAATTTGTTAAAGTTGAAATGACTTTCTATGGTGTCATTCTGAATATATTTGAATTTGACTATATAAGCTTCAAAGATATTGTGTTTTATTGTGATTGGGTAAGAGTTGAGCATAAAATTCTTGTAAAGTTGATCCTGGTACTACTTTAATCATGGTTGACTTGTCCAAGTTGCAGAGCAACGATCACGTGAGCAATGAGCCGTTTATTTGTGCTTTTCAAAAGGCCAAGCAACACTACACCAAAAATAGGAATCTCGCACGATTTAAAATCGTGCCAAAATAAGGGGTGCCGAATTTTCTGGCACGTTTTAAAACCGTGTCAGATTTCCCAATCTGGCATGCTTTTGGCACGCTTTTAAACCGCGTCAGATTTTAATCTGGCACGCTTTTAAACCGTGCTAAATATTGAATCTGACATGCTTTTGGCACAGTTTAAAATAGTGCCAAAATTTTCATTTTCTAGCACGCTTTTGGCACGGTAACGTGCCAAATTGTTCTATAAGTGTACTCAAATTTTATAATTTGTTACGATTTTGGAACAGTTTTAAATTGTGCCAGATTTTTCAATTAATAAAAAAAAATATTTGAAAACAAATCTGAAAAATTAGCAAATTCCAAATTTGGTAGGAAAAATATTTATTATTTGCAAAAAAACATCAAGAAAACTCACAAGTTATGAATAACGCACGTTGTTGATAAACTAATGTACATAAAAACTTCAAAATATTACAAAGTTAACAGTTCCCAGATAAAAAAATTGGGCAGAGTTTCCTTTATTTTTTTAGGATTCCAAAACCTGCTTATATAAAACCTGCCAATATAAAGCCCGCACGGCCATAAAATATAACAATAAAATTACAAAAGCCCGCACGACCATAAAAATTGACAAAAAAATTACTAAAGCCTGCATGGCCATACAAGTAAACAATAAAACTACTAAAGCCTGGACAACCATAATACAAAAAATAGAATCCTGAACATTAACGACACTAGATAAATAATCTCGTTGTCGTAAACCATTGACTTCTTCGTGTGTACAATGTGGATAAAAGCTAGCGATTGAATGTTATCCTGCAAAAAAATAGGACACAAAAAAGATATGATATTAGTAACCAAGTAATTTAAAAAAAAATCATATTCAAGCAGAAAAATTGCATATACGAGTTACAATTATAATTATATTCTCAAACTGAAAGTCTCGTGACTACGTGGTCAGTTCATACGAGTTATATTAGTCTCATACGAGGTGTTAGTGCCTCTTACGGGGCCGT
Source organism: Sambucus nigra (assembly GCA_949130495.1). NCBI lineage: Eukaryota > Viridiplantae > Streptophyta > Magnoliopsida > Dipsacales > Adoxaceae > Sambucus > Sambucus nigra. The sequence continues at coordinate 235,770,532 of OX422214.1, forward strand.
TTGGGGGCTGGTTTGGATTTTCACCCTTTAATGGCATGTTTTTAAGCCAAAGCTAAATATTTGCAAATTATCGTCATATTCTCAACCCGGGAGACCCGTGACTACGTGGTTAGTTCCTACAAGATACATTGGTCCCGTGCGAGGTGTTCATGCTCCTTATTGGGCCATTTTGGGGTTGGTTTGAATTTTCACCCTTTAACGACTTGTTTTTAAGCGTAATCTAGATACTTTTAAATTATCGTCATATTCTCAAATCGGGAGACCCATGACAATGCGGTCAGTTCCTACGAGTTACATTGGTCCCGTACGAGGTGTTAGTGCCTCTTACGGGGTCGTTTAGGAGCTGGTTTGAGTTTTCATCCTTTAAAGACTTATTTTTAAGCTTAATGTAGATATTTTCAAATTATTGTCATATTCTCGAACCGGGAGATCTGTGACTACGCTATCAGTTCCTACAAGTTAAATTGATCCCGTGCGAGGTGTTAGTGCCGTTTACGGGGTTGGTTTGAGTTTTCATCCTTTAACGGCATGTTATTAAGCCTAAGCTAAATATTTTCAAATTATTATCATATTCTCAACCCGGGAGATCCGTGACTACGTGGTCAGTTCCTACGAGTTACATTGGTCCCGTGCGAGGTGTTCATGCCTCTTATGGGGCCGTTTGGGGCTTGGTTTGGGTTTTAACCCTTTAACGGCTTGTTTTTAAGCGTAATTTAGATACTTTCAAATTATCATCATATTCTCAAATCGGGAGACCCGTGACTACGCGTTCAGTTCCTAGGAGTTACATTGGTCCCGTACGAGGTGTTAGTGTGTCTTACGGGGCTCTTTGGAGGATGGTTTTAGTTTTCATCCTTTAACGGCATGTTTTTAAGCCTGAGCTAAATACTTTCAAATTATCGTCATATTCTCAAACCAGGAGAGCCGTGACTACGCGATCAGTTCCTACGAGTTACATTAGTCCCGTGTGAGGTGTTAGTGCCTCTTACGAGGTTGTTTGGGAGCTGGTTTAGGTTTTCACCCTTTAACGACTTGTTTTTAAGCGTAATGTTGATATTTTCAAATTATCGTCATATTCTCAAACCGGTCTGTCAGTTCCTACGAGTTGCATTGGTCCCGTGCGAGGTGTTAGTACCTATTACGGGGCTGGTTTGGGTTTTCACCCTTTAACGACTTGTTTTTAAGCCTAAGATAGATAATTTCAAATTATCGTCATATTCTCAAACTGGGAGACCCGTGACTACATGGTCAGTTCTACGAGTTACATCAGTCCTATGCAGGGTGTTACGACCTTTTATGGGACCGTTTGAGGGCTAATATAGGTTTTTACCCTCTAACGGCATATTTTTAGGCCTAATCTAGATTTATTCAAATTATCATCATATTCTCAAACCAGAAGACCCATGATTACGCGGTCAGTGACTACGTGTTACACTGGTCCCATGTGATGTGTTAGTGCCTCTTATGAGGTCGTTTAGGGGATGATTTAGGTTTTCACCCTTTAACGACTTGGTTTTAAGCCTAAGTTAAATATTTTCAAATTATCGTCATATTCCCAAACCGAGAAACCCGTGATTATGCGGTCAGTTCCTACGAGTTACATTGGTCCCGTGTAAGGTGTTCATGCCTCTTATGGGGCCGTTTGAGGGCTGGTTTGGGTTTTTCACCTTTTAACGGCTTGTTTTTAAGCCTAATCTCGATATTTTCAAATTATCATCATATTCTCAAACTGGGAGAACTGTGACTATGCAGTCAGTTTCTACAAGTTGCATTGGTCCCGTGCGAGGTGTTAGTGCCTCTTACGAGGCTGTTTGGGGACTGGTTTGGATTTTCATCCTTTAACGGCTTGTTTTTAAGCCTAAGATTGATACTTTCAAATTATCATCATATTCTCAAATCGGGAGGCCTGTGACTATACAGTCAGTTCCTATGAGTTACATTGGTCCCTTATGAGGTGTTTGTGCCTCTTACGGCGCCGTTTGGGGGCTAGTTTGGGCTTTCACGCTTTAACGACATGTTTTTAGGCCTAAGCTAAATATTTTTAAATTATCATCATATTTTCAAACCGAGAAACTCGTGACTACGCGATTGGTTCCTATGAGTTACATTGGTCCCCTGCGTGGTGTTAGTGCCTCTTACAGGGCTGTTTGGGGGCTGGTTTGGGTTTTTTACACTTTAACGACTTGTTTTTAAGCCTAATCTAGATATTTTCAAATTATATTCATATTCTCAAACCGGGACACCCGTGACTACACAGTCAGTTCCTATGAGTTACATTGGTCCCGTGCGAGTTGTTAGTGCCTCTTACGGGGCTGTTTGGGGACTGGTTTGGGTTTTCACCCTTTAATGGCTTATTTTTAAGCCTAAGCCCGATACTTTCAAATTATTATCGTATTCTCAAACCGGGAGACCCGTGACTACATAATAAATTCCTACGAGTTACATCGGTCCGGTGCAAGGTGTTAGTGCCTATTATGGGATCGTTTGATGGATAATTTAGGTTTTCACTCTCTAACGACACGTTTTTAAGCCTAATCTAGATTTATTCACATTATCGTCATATTCTCAATCAGGAAGTCTCGTGTATTTTATGAAAAATAAATTTATTAATAAATAGGAGAAGTGTAAAAGTAGTTCACAGTGTGCAAGATACCAATTAGACGGAGAAAATTGTCATTTGACATATTAAGGAACTTGTGAGATTTCTGTGTTTTCTGGTTCGTTCACTTTCCCTGATAACTTTAAGGGGTAGACTGTTCCATGATTTTTGAAGTACAATTTACTCCCATAATCAAAGGTCATTAATTAAGAATTACATAATCTTCTTAGGACATCTCATATAAATTTACAAAAGCCCTCGATTAGATAAATAGGTTTTGATCTTAGCCACTGATTATATTAAAACTGATGGTTTCTTAAAAAATCTGACTTGCAAATAAATAGCTCTTGAAAAGAGTAATGAGCCAAGATACTTGAAAACACAATCCATAAATATTATCTACAAAGGGAAAAACTAAATGAAGGCATGACTTACCCATTCAAGAAGATATATGAACTCCTCTTTTGGCCTGTAGTTTGTGTTGCTTTTTCCACTAACAATCTCTAATGTAACAACTCCAATGCTGTAAACATTTGCTTTGTCAGTCAAGTAACCTCTCATTGCATATTCTGGTGCCATATATCCTCTGGAAAAGTAAAATTGCACAAAGTAATAAACCAGTAAGTATATTAAATATTTCCATAAGCAAACAAAAAATAACATCATTTCATCATGTAGTCTATATGGAATATGATCAAGTAAAAATAACAGAATATGATAACCATATGATTAGTGATCTTCTTATGAGAAATTGGAGTAACATAAATTAATTCATTTATTTTCAACACTGGCCACCAATTTTCAACCTCGACTCTTCATGAAGATAAGCCAAGTCTCTAGCTATCCCTAGGCATATCTTCTTCCTTGTTGGCCAGTATAGGTTTATCCTCTGCTCTTCATGTCCTAATAATGAAACATAAAGACATAAATCGTAAGTCTATTTTGACAGGTATAGAACAACATGAGAGGTGATAGTGAAGTATTTACCGAAAAGTGCGCGAGTAAGACTATTGTTTTCCAAGTATTCATATACTAGAAACAACTGGTTTCCCTCGATACAACATCCAAAAAGATTAACAAGATTTGGGTGTTGTAAAGCAGATTTCATGCACATCTTATTGACAAATTCTCGATTTCCCTGCTTTGATTTGGTAGAGAGCTGTTTCATAGTAATTTATGAACCGTCTGATAAAGTACCATGTAAGTGAGAAGAATGAATTTTATAATGATTATTTCAGGCATAATACAACATAACATGACAAAGATGCGTGAACATATTTATTTTCTTTATTATCGTTGTTTTTTCACATGTGTGCATGTTGTGAAATGTCCCGAATGTTACAAATTTGACAATCGGTTAGAAATAACATATTGCATCGGTACGTAACTACCTTGTACACTAACCCGAATCCTCTCATTTGTTGAGTCAAGGTTATTGGTAGAAGATTTGATCAGTCTTAAAATAACCTTTTTGATTCTATCACTCCTCGAAGTTCTGTTACGACTATAGAAATAAGAAATTACTAAGAGTTCAAGGAAAACAGAAAAAAGTTTTTAAAATATATAAACAATAATGGTTCTCTTTTCTCGATATTTAAGAATCATTGTAGGTCCCTAAGCTCTAAGGTGTCCATTTTCATATGAAATAAATGTATCGTTCCACCTCCCAAGTAATGGCCGCATTTAGCAATACACATATCGATGCACTTCCCAAGTAATTCCTCACCGGCCACACTTGGTACGTATGGGGCAATAGTACTTAATTGAATCGAGTGTTGAGCTCCTAGAATGTTCTTACTGATTTAGGCACCCGATGCACAATCAGTGGTTGCCTCGCTCCCATCGTAATTTCTTTTATAATTTCCTCAAGAACCTTCAAAGACAAATTTATAAAGCCTTAACATAAAACAAACTGAAAAACACAATACAAATGACGTGAAATATTTTAGAATCGTCCTCAAATTGTGTGTTCAACATTTTTTTCCAACAGATTTGAAACCCAAAATCATCATTAACAAAGTCAACTTTATGGAACGTGTGCTATATAATTCAAAAGCAGATGAAAATCCTCTAGAGATTCAAATGAACTAAATAATATACACACACAAACATTGAAGGCTGCTTGGAGGACTTTCTTATCAAAACCAAGCAATAAGTTAAAAATGCTCGAGTATGGCCCAGTTGATGGTTCCTGCGCGAGTCTTATATATCCAGTTAAAGTAGGTATGCATAATTATGTACATTAACGTACATAGGAACATGTAAATTTTAAAATGCTAAATTAAGAGATAATGTTAATAACATAAGAATAATGTATAGGAGCAAATGGTAATGACAGTATATAGTACAGATCAGATTAGTGTGAGAGATAGAGATAGGTATATATGTATACATATACATACATATATATATATATATATATATATATATATAGAGAGAGAGAGAGAGAGAGAGAGAGAGAGAGAGAGAGAGATGCATTATATTCTAATAAGTATGTTGTGTAGTCATTGGTTCGTCATTTACCTCTCCACCAAAGTTGAGGATAACAAGCTTTACATCTTCCCCAATCCTAAGTTCCTTCCTAACCTGTAATTACTTGTGTAGAAAATTAAATTATAATCAAACTAGAACATCAAAGGATGTTTCAATCAAATTTTCTAGTTCCATACCCACTTTTTGTGAAACCTCCTAACAACTAAGTTGCATCAATCGAGTCACAGAAAGCAGGCACTACAATATTATATACCCATTAAAAAAAATAATCGATTGATTGCTAGAACAAGATATATTCAGATATACATATGTACGCTATATATACATATAGTAAATTCAGTAATGCTAACCTAAAGTATGCAATTTAAAGTAAGGCCTTGTTAAGGGATTGTTGGGCATGAACACGGCGGCCACTGGCGGGTCTTGAGGCGGCTCTGTTCCATGGAGTTCCTCATCAACAAGCGGATGAATGAGTGATTGAGCTCTAGTGTGGCTAGGAACACTGACCCAGTGGAGTTCCTCATCAGAGTGGCCTGCGGTGTGGCTGGCATGACAGCAGGTCACCGTCGAGAGAGAGGGTGGGTGGGGGTGGCAATGGGTCATCGAGAGAGAGGGGTGAAGGAGCAGCGGATCTCATAGAGAGAAGGGAGAGAGAAAAAAGTGTTGATAAGGTTTATGAATTGGGAAGGAAATTTGAGTTGGCTTGACCTAATGAAGTGTTCTATGATTTGGCACGGTTTAGAACCGTGCCTGATTTTGGCACGATTTTGAAGCGTGCTAAATGAGGAATAGACCATGCCAGAATCTAGCACGATTCTAAGCCGTGCCAGATTCTCCTTGTGCAAGCGTGCCAGATTAGTGTTTTTGGTGTAGTGAAAGTGTTTTACTCGGAGTATTTTAACAACAAGCCATGATCAATTATCTTATATGTGACGAAACGTCTAACCAGTAGAGAGGATGACTTGACTGCTCCTACCGAATATCAATCCATTTTAGATGATAACCCCAATTTGAACAATTTTTAGATATGTAATAAGTATTCCAATTATTTGAAATAGTTTTTATATCTGTAATAAGTATTTTAATTATTTATAATAACCAGTAGCGTGTATTCTTATAGTGCTTTTAATGCTTTTAATTCATTTGAACTTGATTAATTTCTGTGTATTTGAATCAAAATTGATTTTTTGGTTAGTGAATATGTTATTTTGGATTTTAATCAATATAAGCATTAATTCAAAGTCCGTGACATAACCTGAATTTTAAATAATATTTAGATTTGTAATAAGTATTCTAATTATTTGTATTCTTATAATGTTGTTAACTTATATTCTTCTAGTGCTTTGTTAATATCAGATGACAATTAATATTTTTATTCATTTGGATTTGATCATTTCCTCATACACATGTTTCTACTAATAATAATAATTTTTGCAGGAAATGTCTTCATCTGGACATGGTAGAGGAAGTGAGGAAGGCTCATCTGCCATTAGGCCCCCAAAATGGGGTAAATGTGACACCCCGACTAATTAAATACCGGGTAGCTACTCCTTTATTAAATTAATTCAAAATGCCAAGTTGGTCCAGTTAATAACATCACTGTCGAAAACATTTTAATGATTACTAACCACCTAGTATTTAAAAAGTAAGTGCCAAATTTTAATTTAAGTCTGATTAACATGCAACAAGTGTAATAAAGAATAGTAACACCATTCACCATACTGAAGTAAAAAGAATAACCATCACATAACGTAAAATAAAGTCTGGAGGAAAAACCCCTCACTACAATCCCACAACTGAAATAAGTAAACCGAAAACTAAAACAGTACATGCCAAAGTCTGAAAGCTGTAATGGAAATGTAACTCTAATAGAAATGGGCAACATGCCCTACAACTGATAGATAATGAATCTGGAATCCAAGCGATAGAAGCGTATACAAGCAAATCCCTGTAGCTTCCACAAACAGCTACAGCTCGTCACCTGAATGAGTATCCTATGCATGGTGTCCTTGTGGCTGGGCACCTAAAATGGTTTTACAAAGAAAAATAGATTTGAAAAGCAAACGGGTCAGAGCCCGAATGTGGAGTTATATTTTAAAAACCTGCAAGTGCTTTAAAAACATTAAATGCAAAGTACATGTTAGGACGTGCACTCACATGATATTCTCACCTCTCGTCTAACTGTGCACTCCTAACGTAAGTACCCATCTATAACGATACAAACCACTAGCTAAGTGCCATTCTATCTAGCTAGACTGCCATAGGTCCTACCCTTATTACTCGGTTCTATTAACATTATAACGCTCGTAATTAGATAGGGTTTAACGTAAACCCAGATGCTCAATATGCAATATATATCACTATCAGTTAACTCGTTATATTTCTCGAAACAATACCGTAATTATATTCATAGCATTAACATGAAGGTTCCCATTAATTAAGTGTATATTATTCACATCATAAATATACAATATAAGCACCCCGAGAACTAAGATGTGGTGCACACATACTCTGCTATCCATCCCGGTACATCACGTACATAAGGATTACATATTCCGAATCTCTCAGGAATAGTTCACAGATAACAACATCACAAATAATGGAGGCGATATCCTACATATTTATTGTGATGTATATAAATATGTGTGGATGTAAACTTACTAGGGCTGTGTTTTTTTTTCGAACTTTCCGATTTTCGATTCGATTTTTTTCTGAATTTGGAAGGAAATTTTAGTTGGTCGATTTTCAATTTTTTCGAAAAAAATCGGATCGAAAATCGGGAATAATTCTGAATTTTCAATTTTTCGATTTTTTCAAAACTATGCCGATCCGATTTTTCTGTTTTTCAAACTTGAGCCTCCTTGTTTAGCTCGTAGCCAAATTCTAACAACACAACAGCCCTAGACTATGCAACAATCCCTAGATCCATGCAAGTTTGATTAACCAACTGCACTGCCCACCTTGTTAAAGTGTATGTTGATTAAATGGTCAAGCAAGTCCCCATTATGACATTTAGAGATAGGGGAGAGCAAGCTATAACCATTTTAGCATGTTGCATTGTATTCCCTCAATTTTTCCAGTTTGGGTTTTTAAGGGGTTCTTAAGATTGCTGTTAGGATTTGTGTTAAATTTTGTCTACTTGAATGAAATGGACGATAAGTGTGACTTGTCTTGTGGCAAACTAGGATTGATTTATAATAGTAGGCCACGTAACGGGTTGTGCCATGTTGGTCATGTCAAGATTGAAAGTAGGCATGTAAAGGTGAAATATTAAAAGTCTTCTTTTCAATTTTAAAGATATATGTCATTTTCAAAAAGAGTTCATGCTTATTGATTTCTTATCTGAAACTCAGTATTAGCAATATTAATTCTGCAGCATGTAAATAGACTCGTGTCCACTAATGTAGGAAGAAAGAGAGTGAAAAAACTAACATGTTGTATTTTCATTTCAGATGGTCTGAAACTTATTTATTTTCATTCATCATCACAATCTTAGAAATATAAATGTTGGAAAACTATAAACCTACTAAATTGATATCAAAAGAAAATAAATCGTGTGATGATTGAAAATATATGGTTTAAATTGTATTTGAAAATGAACAAGTGAAAAAATTTATAACAGCTGAAGATTCTTTGAATCAAAGGAAATTTTGTAAGGATGGTTTACCTACTTAAAATGAAATATGGCCCTTAACAAAGAGATCCAAGTGTTGTCTTAGTTAAAATGTCCTAAGTGTGTTTGAAGAGAGAAGCTATATTGAAGGAGATGAGATTTCTGAGGTTTAAACCACCACAGGCCTTGGGAGAGAAAGTATCTTTCCATGAAATAGTGATGGGGTGATTGAGGATGCTTCCAGACCATAAGAAGTTAATAACTCAAGATTGTACCATTTTGAGTAGCCCACTAGGCCACTTATAAAGTATGAAATCGTACAGTGTTAGATAATTGATTTGAGGAGCTCATTCCTGCCAACAATTGAAAGAGATTTCCCCTGCCTCCCTTGAAACAGAAAGCAAAAGTAGCAGCTAAATGCGTGAATTATGGATTTTCACGGAGAACTTAACCAAAATGCCAATAATCAATGGTTCACTATCATAAGAACATACTCTTCTACATTTTCACCTTTTCTAGGGCATAAGTAAGAGTTTAAACAAATTATCCTTGAACACTTCTCACAGATGTAAACCTAAGAAAATAAAATGAGTTTAAGGTTCTAGATTTTCAATTACTGTAAATAAGAGGATCAACTTTACGTAAACCAAACAATCGAATGTAATATGTATTAAGATTTCATGCAAACACCAATAGATTCATAATTATTTCTATTTATGCGATTATAGAGAAATAAAAGGAAATGGCATACTAAAAGGCAGTTGACTAATGTTGTGGTACAATTCCTTTATTTTAACTCACAATCAAACAACTCCCAGAATAAATAAAAGTAAAATAATAATTAGATATGCAGTAAATCAAACTTGAAATTATATTAGTAGTTAAAATTAAACAAAATTTATACATTTAATAAAACAATCACGCAACATATCAAAATCAACAGCACTATCGGAATGGTGTTGGTACGGCAAACTCGCTTTTTCGAGTTGAAGCCCTTTATCTCAATTCTAAAGAATGGTATCCTTTATACTCTCAATACATACCTACATGATTATCCGTGTTCATGTAGTTGCGTCTCAATATTTCTTCATTTTACTTGATTTTACGTCATGGCTTATTACAATTCCCAGTCTTCTCAAATGGTGACATCCATTAAGAACTGCCTCATCGTAGGGTCCTTCACATATATATGCTCTAACAAATCCATATGAGAGTTAAAGTTTTACATTATCTAGATACAGTTTGTTCCATTATCACATACAAAGTGATTAAATGTCCTATGCAGCTGCCATCCTACGGTAGTTGCTCAATAAAATTGCATTTTCAGTAAAATAGAAGAATTTTTACCATAGGTAATGTATTATTCAAATTCTTAGATGTATGGTCCCTCCGTCACTGTCATTCGTGTCTCATTGGGAAGAGTGTCCATCTTTATTTGAATAACAACTGGTGTAGTGTCAATTCCATCCTAGACATATATCATCCACTCGTCTTTTGTAATTTCACAGATATGAAGAACCTTATATCAAAGACATGAAAAACAGTGGTGGATCAACACTTCTGAACTACTACAGTTGAAGATAGATGGAACAGTTAAACAATTATGAATTTCATAATTTGCATCATATGATCGAAAAATATCATAAATACTCTCGGAGTCAATAAACATCATAGATACTCTCGGGGGAAATTCACCAGTATTAGATCTTTTCCATCAAGGGACTTATCAAATTGATTCCTCTATCATCAAAAACAAGACATAAAGTTGCCCAAGACAGAGTAACCAAATTTCAAAATTCTGTAAATCCAAACCAAATTAAGTTTTTTATCTTTTAACCGACCTTTTTAAAGAGCTTGGGAGGCCACTAGTAAATGTGAAATGAAGAGGCTAGTTGAATCCTCCCAGCCATGGATTGTACGATCCAACATTATTTTTATCACCTGTTGTGATGAAGGCATTGTTTTTTCCTTTTATTCTTTTTTCAAAATGCTTAATCAATCATAGACATGTAAATTCAATGAAATTTAGCTTCATCGATAATTTAACACAAGAACAAACTCATAACTGAACTATAAATTAAAATCAAACACAATGGAAATGTGAAATTTAGCTTCATTTTCTTTACGATCTAATTCAAACTCAAATTCAGCAAAATATAAGACAAATTCAATCCAAAACAGTTAATAAACTGATAGGGAAAGATTCATACTCAAAACTCTATATTCAAGACATATCAATATAAAATGAAGAAATTCTGATCACCTTAAGCTTTGAGCTCATGAGAAAAACTACCTTCAATTATCAAACTCGTAGAATCACTTGATTTTGAATTACACAACATAAGGCTCTCAGAATCAACACTCTCCATCTTATTTCTAAAAAATTCACAAACACAATAAGAATTTTAATAGAAGCAAATCAAATGAAAATTTGAAGTGAATTTGAATTATTTTTACATCACAACCAATTCACATTGTAAACGATTATCTTTAATGTGGTTTTGAATACCAGAAAAAAAAGAATATTATTAATCATCTTGCATCTCGGACAGAATCATGCATATATGACATTTTTGGACTATTGAACAAATGAGAGAAACCAATTCACAGATTCAAAGACAATTGATATAGCCCTGGAATTATCCCACCAATGTAACATATAAACAATACATAAATCATAGATTTTCAAAGATCATAGTGACGCAACTGATCTCTTATATCATTAACAAAATATACATACAGAGAAATAAGGCTAACATTCAGAAATCAGATCTCATAGGGTAAATTGTACCTCGAATCGTCTTAAAAGAGTGGCCAAGACAACTATCCACTCTTTAAACTTGACTGAACACATATGAGCCAAGAGGAACTCTGCATCCAACCTTCTTTTCAAGGTTCCCATCTGAAGCTGGAGAGAGAGAGAGAGAATTGGTAAAGGGGTGCAAAATAAATAAAACTATACTGTCTTATAGCATGATGCATGTGCTCTGGTTTTTCTCCTTAATTTGTTTTTCATGGCTTAAAATATTGAGAATTTCACATGCACATAAAAATACTTCATAAGCCACCTACCAAAAATGATTCAAAATTTTAATAAAATGAACACCTCATAAATTCTGAAGCATATCAACATAATGATTTCTAGATAATTATACCTTCTGACCAATTAATTCAAGACCTGAAGCAAAATTCTCCAAGTGAGCACATCCATATCTTTCTCGCTGAAGATATTCCTGTTATTATTTTTATCTTTCAACCTAAGATTGCCAAATGATAGTGGAGGAAAATAAAATCATCTTGAACCGAAATCGAGGGATTCTCTTACCACTATATCAAATTGGGTGCCTCTCACAAATGCAACAAGCTTGGAAAGTTCTTTCCCAGACATTAAATAGCTAGCATGACTTTCTAGGACGTTCTTAACAGAAGAAACATGTGCACTCTGTTCTTTTAATGAGGTACTGCTCCACATAAAATTTATCACATAATCAATTTGAATGCAAAAATTTTGCAGCTCCCGTGCTATGCAAACCAATTTATGGAAGGATCCCTTTTACCTTTTTGAGTCTGAAGTTTGTCGCCGGTTACTAGATGGGAAAATAAAGTAGCCCAAGAATCTGGGAGATAGTTTCTCTGAATCCACTGCTGCAGGTTCATATTCCCTCCCTGACCTGAGGAGAAACCTCACCTGTGTGTGTGTTTGTGTGTGTGCGTGAGAGAGAAAGAGAGAGGGACATTAACCCTTAGTAATCAGGGTATTAATCATCTTACTTAATCTAACACGAGACTAAGACAATTACATACCAGCTCACCCGCTAGTACATATAAAGATTCATCAAGTGTTGCCAACACAAATTCTCGTCAGATTAATATATATATATATATATATATATATATATATATATCTTGCAGAAGGATATAACTAAAGGGGAGAGAGAGGGAGAGAAAGAGAGTACAACACATTTCAGCACATGGTTACCTGTAATAAGCATAAAGCACAATATTGACACATAGCAGGACCTTCAAGTTTAGCAATAACCTATGGCATTAGACATACTACATAAGATACAACATAATTTCACATAAAAAATATGACCCCATAGACTGAATGTAGCACCTTAAACATTTTGGGGCACACATAGTGGCTCCTTCCATGTGAATTTAAATTTATTAAATATATAATAGTTCTTATATCAACTTTGTAATTCCAGTAAAACTAAGTGTTCAGATGAATGATTATAGTGAAATGTTTATGTTTCAAGTTTTTTTCTTGTTTTTCAATAGCACAAAGATCCTCCTAAATCCGGCACAAAATTTATATGACCAAATAAATATCCTTCACAGGAGTGCTTGAAATGACACTATGCTCTTACAAATACTAAAGAACAATGCTAACAAAAGGTAGGTAGTGTTATCACTAAAGAGTACAAGTTATGCGGAGAAAAATATATAAGAGAGAGAGAGAGAGACCAAGAAGCATTTGTAGCGGCACGATAAATTACTAAATTATATATTGGTGATATGGGTCACAAAAAGAGCTGTAATTTCTTGGTCATATGCCTCCATGGGATGAGGATAAACTATATTATGCTTCACAATTGAGATATGACAAGGTTATCAAAAACACACCACACATCACATACACACTACGATAAAAAAGTGTGTATGTTTGTGTACGCTTATTTACATATAAGTTTCAACAATTTTTACTTCATGTGATTGATGAGGAATTAAAGATGATTAAGAATTCTTGTGTAGCATGAATTTTTTCCATTTGCTTGTTGGGTCACAAGGAATTTATCGACGTTCCCATAGATTTCTATATTGATTTTCTAGAAAGAAATTCGAGACATTATGTATGCAATCCTTTTGGATAGGGAGTTGATTCTCGTATCAGTTACAGACATTAGTGTTTTAACCTATTGTTTACCTCATTATATACTTCCTTCAAACATACATTATAGTCCCTTCACGATTTTTACTGAACTTCAATTTCAACAAAAGAACTTAATCAAAACTGAAAATATTCTTTTAATCAGTTAATGAACTAAGTAAATTTAAATCATATCCTGTATAATACATAACATCAACATGGGTGTTAATATCACAAACACAGAGTCACCCATCAAGAGAAATCTATCCTATTTTTTTAACCTTAAGTGTGTATAGTAGGATTCGATAATATAAGTAAGAAAGATGGAAGTAAAGGTTTGTCAAGTTCATTCTATCGTAAATTTTGTTGAGCCATCTAATGGCAGAAACCATCTACATTTATATGAGATAGGTACATACTAGAGTAATTTTAGTTTAGATAGATGCCACAATATAAACATTTTCTAAAGTTTTAAATATAAATGTGTATGAACCTAAAATGCATTAGAATTATCATGTCTAAAATAATATCCTTTAATAAGCTTCTATCAAAACAAAAACTATTCTCCAATAAGAACAAGCAAACAAACCTGAGACATTATCCCAGCCACGAAGTCTCTGCAAAACCTGTTTTGCCTCTGCCATCCTGCCTTTACTCACGAGCCACTTTGGAGATCCTGGTAATAAAAACACTGCCAATACAAAATAAATCACAGAAGGGATAGAAAGAACCCCAAAAATCAACTGTAAAGTAAATGTTAAGTCATTTTTCCTTCAATGCGATTGCCGATGGTTCTGATGATGGATTTTGATCAACTGCATCTCCATCATTTGATAACATTTCTTGGACTCTGCGCATGGTCTTTGATTATATGTAGTTAAGGCGATTGATAAACTAGAAAAATAAAACTGTATTTCCACAACATAAAGTAAGAGTATGAACTTATTCTACATTTCAAGAATGAATTATTTTGTAAAGGATGAGTTTTTGAATTGCATGGGAGGAGGATACTCCAATTTTTGTAATTAATTCTTGGCAATAGATGCCTTTACATCTAATTATCAACTTTACTTATTCCTCCCTTATCTTTTATAACTTGGGGTGTCCATGACAAATGGGTGAATTCAAACCTTCCGATCTGCACACGCCAGGACAAAGCAATGTTACCTGGAGCATGGTTGCTCAAGTACATGGCAAGGGCAAGTTTATTTAGCTGGCCTGGATGCTTGTCGGACTTTAACACACCACCGACACATTGGGACACGAGTCGAACATGATGAAAAGAGTGGCCAATGTTTGTTCTTTAGTTTTTTAAAATTCGACACGCAAGGGCATGCTCGAGGACACATTTATGGACACGCTGTGGAAAATTTTCAAATTTTAAAACAGAAAAAAATGGAGGCAAAAGTGTACTGACACCTGTAAATATAAAAACAATAGAAATATATAAAGTCCTCGTGCCTAATCTCTTTCTTAGATAAATATGATGACATATCAGGTCAAAGGGTAAACTTTTCTAAACATCCCTTATTATACATCCTCGTCCAATCTCGCTACAGGGACACATTTGTTCGCCTCAGATCAAGTTATTTCGTCATCATAATAACAATGAGTGGTGAGCTTATATGCATATGACCTGCTACAAAAAGATTTAGGACATCACTTATTACACATCCTCTAAGAAATAACTTCATCTGGAGGTTCTTCTTAGGGAATCTCTCTAGGATTCCATTCAGCTTTTGACCAAATACTATTATCTCCTCCATTAGACACCTTTGGGATGTTATCCATCAATTTGGCAAGTGATGTTGATTCTGCAATTGCATTATTGATGTGATTATTGCTAGTTGATTCTCCCAAGCATTGAGGTTTGGATAGTCACCCAAAATAGGAACACGTTTTCAATCCCTGAAGTCCGAAAAATAATCAATAACACAAATTGAAAACATAAGCATAAATTTTTAACAATCCTTATTCTAACAATTTAAAAACAAAATTAGCTTGGTTACCATTTGTATTTGGAACTCTTTCTATTAATGCTTGTAGCTAACAAAATTTTAATCAATATGTTTCATAAAAATTGCACACAATGAAAGTTATAAAAAAACAAAGGGTATAAAACAGTAGTTTTAAATGAAAATATACATCAAGTTATTACTGTTGTGAACATTTTTATTTTTAATGGCACTATTCGTAGGGAGCACAACAAAGGACATAGAATGGAAGAGATAAAATTAAACAAAAATGGAAAATTCTACCACGCACTTTCTTGGAACTGTTTTCCCCTTCTCAAATTCAAAATCTTTCATGTGGTCGGGGTTAACAGCTCCAGTATCTCTCGTCAATAGGGCTTTCTGTCCTGTCATAGTCAGGGCTTCCTCTTGGCTCAGTTCTGGACTTTGGGTCAAAATTAATGACAAAAAACATTTTTGAAAGCCTAGTAGTAGCTTAAGAAATGGGAATACCCTTAATTATGTCAGGCCTCCTAATGCCTCATTCTTGATTAGTCCACTCAACATGAAGTCTACGACCCTTTCTACCAAACTCTATCTAGTCAGTTCTACCTCCTAATTTGAAGGCTAGAGCCTTCAAACAGCAGCCTCAAAATCTCACTCATCATCCATATAAACAAAAGCACTGACCTATGCCTTCACTGGCATATATTAGAGAAAGCTCAACATTGGTCTGCATAATGAACTGATAGTGTCTATTCTATACACTTACTGAATCTATTCTATATTATGCACACCTTTAAAGATATCTAACCAAATGAATGCACAATGACTTGCTAAAATTAGATGCAGAAATCAATGTATATATGCCATTTCAATTAATTTCCCCCTAAAGATAATAACAGAAAATTATATTAAACATGTATATGACAGGCTACAATTTGCACTTAACTATATCACTTTCACTTCTTCCCATTCATCACCTACCCAAAATTTTAATTTTCCCCAGTTTATTCATGCTCGGGAGAGTCACCCAAGTACCGGACTATGAGTCATAAATCTCTGTCGAGGTCAGGATATTGCCTGATGGATCACATCCGCCTGCTACTATTGCAATTTCACCAAGACTCGCCAACCTAAACAGGAATCTAGGCGTATTTGTCTTCATGTCAAATGACCATGAGTTGGTCAATATGCTATAAATTAAGCAATGCCTTATATTTAGTTTTCTCAAAGGCCTAATAATTGAAAATTAGAAACCTCAGCATAAACTTAGTTTGCTGTTAAAGAATAGGGGGGGCCATCTTTAACAGTAAACTATATTTTTTGAGTTCCTAGGATTTAAGTTTTACGGGTAACTATGAGTTTATGTCCCATCTTCTCAGAGCCGCTAAGAACAAACCATACCATCTTGTGTCGTCATTTTTGGATATTTTTGAATAGTATATCATATTATAAATATGAATAGGTTGGATGATCTTTACCATTCAAGAAGAAGCTTAATGTACAACATAAATAAAGAACTAGGATTAAATAACTTAGGAAATTCCAAGAAATTACATGCTCATTGAATGTTACTATAATTTCAATGGTCGATTGAAGCTTGTATACCAATTTTTATAATGGAATTCACTAAAAATAGTAATCGGAGTACACTACTAACCTTCTATATGGGCAAATTTGTAGTAACGAAATGATCATTTAACTAGGAAGATTTTTTGGATATGAATTGGGGGAGAATTAATGTGTAGGATTTTGCATGCTTCAATACATTAAGATAATCTACTAGATTTGAAGTTGATAGAGGAAGCAATGTGTTGAATTCTTTGGTTGATGTTTTTGATGATTAATTGAGCCCTCATTCTATGACCATAAGAAAATGACTTGTTCCTACTTAACCATATCGCCCAAAAGGAGCGGCATATGATAATTTTGTGGAGCCATTTGAACACCTGATCAGATCATGTATGCATCCACCAAGACATGATGATAGAGTTAGGAGAAGTGAAAGACAAAGAATTAGTAACTATCCCCAAAAAGGACCCATAAAAATTCCAAATATGAACAACAATTAGTCTGGAAATGAAAATGGTGATTAAAAAATTCCTCTGAGTTGTAACAGTAATGGCATCTAGAATTAAGTCTACTTCATGCTGAATTGATATTAAAACATAAAGGAACAACATTATTAAGCAATTTCCAGGCAAAAGAAGATAAATTAGGGGGTATATGAGGATACCAAATTAAGTTTTGAGTTATAACCACCAACCTCACTTTTTTGACTAATTCAACAACAAAGGAGAAGGATAATATCTTGGTTTGAAATTCCATGCTAGTTTTAAGTTAGAGACTTGAACAATAGACTCCAAAGGTCTAATGCAAATCCCTCCTTCTGATGTAGAGGATCATATAGCTTTCCAATTCACCCAATGGTTTTTTCTCCTAAACTCTTTACTAGACCCCAAAGGAAAGAACAACAGATTTTGTCTATCAGGTTCAAAGTCAATTTAGTAGGACTAAGGGCTGCTAGGGTGTAGAGAGGCATGGACCTCAGGATTGACTAAATTAACATCATCCTGCCTCCCAAATAGAGGGTGTAAAGAGGCATGGGCCGCAGAATTGACTGAATTAACATCATCCTACCCAATAAATAAAAAACATAAGGATGACAATCAATTAAGCCCATGATTTATACTATATGTATAATTTCATTGACACCTTTTATACATAATAAACTACTTTACCTTGGGATCATGCAACATCATGCTCTGTATAGGTTCACTTGACACTTTTCTAGTTGTATTGCCACAATCTTCATAAGCTTGAGCAATCTACATATATGTCAGTAAAAAGTCAGAGAGGTAAAATCCCAATCAACCTTACTGCTACCTCCTGCATTCTGGACATTAAATTTTGTAATCTATTTTAACAAAGACTATTATTACAATGCATTATGTATTATTATCACAAGCAAATGGGAGTATCCTTATAATTTAATGTAACTAAAGAGAATTTTAATAGTTACCTCAGTCATTGAATGTTCATAGTGTTGATCATCAAAAGCGGGTCCTAAAGACACATCAGACTCAATTTTTTAGTATAGAGTAATTGGCACATCGCCACCTCTTTGCTTACCATCTACTTCAACAAGATTCACAATAGATGATGCCTTTTTTTGATGGACCTCTTCAGGTTTCTCTGAGATCTCAGCATCTTTTCTAGAATCATATATGATCTCATGTGCAGCTACATATTCCTTTGAAGCCATTAGAACATTCAATTCTTACTTATCATTATTCCTGGAGCTATTCTATGGCAAATATGGAAGAGTAGAAACGAATGCCTCTATGAAGATTCAAAAATGGACACCAAACAGATTATCAATCAAATGATTACTCTAATATAAGCTCTCAACTTCATATATACACAATGATCAAGCAAGCAATATTATCAACTTTTCAGTCCAAATAGTTCAGTAGACAAACAAATTCACCATCAATATGGCCAACACGAATTTCTCTATGTTTAAATTATAAAGATGCAGTGCCTTAATCCTTGTTACTAGAGTGGTTGAGATTACATTTGAAAAGAGTGTTGATCAAATCAATTCATAATATCAGCTTTAGAGGTCCAAATATCCCCTTTCATGGCATATTTGAAGGACAAAATGACAACTCTCATACTTAAACATAAAAAAATAGTGGGGCATAAATAGATATACCCACCATCTACATTAATTATCCACAAAAAAATGATGACGTACTACATGTATCATAGCTAGATATACTCATTATGTACATCATTAAAAAAAATGTCTCCAAAAAAATGTACATCGAAAAATCACGAATAAATGCGTCGATCCTCCTTTGGATTTCTCGAAATTGTGTTAACAAAGTTCTCCAAATCATATCATATAAGGCTGAATAAATTCAATGAACTTATATTGAAGTTCATTGATCTCGTGAGTTTGATATGACAACTTTCCAGCCAAGTCCTTCATCTAAACAAGACAAATAAAATTACAATTAGCTTTTATCACATCTAAATAAAAAAGAATGTAAAAACATATTAAAAAACATGTGACCTTCATTTTTATTGATTTCGATGAATTTTCCAAGAGCTCTCGCATGAACTTCAATACAAAAAAACCACACACAATTTCTCCTCATTGTTTAGGGCCCTGAAAATAAAGGAGTTAGTATATTACTAATGTCAAATGTGAATATATAATTATTAAATTTAATTTATCGAACAAATACCTTAACTTTCTCCCAGTTTAGTAATGATCGTTTTCCTTTGATGGTCAAAAACGATCTAATTCCACTTTAATAAAAAAAACATAATTATATTACGATTATGTAAAATAAAATCAATAATTTTATTATAAGCATTTATTTAGGACACTAGCTACTTACGTGTTTATATAGAGCTTAAGGTCTAAGCTCGGTTCCTCGTGTAAACAATCAACCCAAAACAGATTGTTCGAAATAAAGTCGATCACAAGCAAAACCCAATGATACCTATATTATGAAGAATAATTGGAGATTAGGAATATTATACATACACACATTTATTATGCTAAAAAACTTATACATATCTAAAAAACTTACCCGGTATTGAATGGAATAACAATATTTGTTTGTTTGATGCCTTCTGTAAAGTTTCTATTATAAATTGATGCCCAATATTTTTAGAAAATGCGTCCCGAATGGAGAGGGGATTTACTAATCTAATAACTTCAAAACTCCTTCCAAATTTGTCATACAGGCATCTATACATAAACCAAACGCACGTGAATTAGAAAGGCATCCATGTATGCAAAAATGTAAACTCCATCTAACCTCATGTATGCATTCACAAATTAAATAAAACATGGTAAAACTTAAATCTAACCCCATGTATGCGATAATGCAAACTCAATCTAATTCTCGCATCTTACAAAACCATATTAATTCATTTTTTGGAATATAGGTGAACTCAAGATCATCATAAAAAATAGCCACCGAAATCTGCACCGTATCCATCGTCATGATATTATCAAGCATATTAGCAAATGCAATAATTGCGCCATCTTTGCCACCAGAATCTTTCTTTTTTTCCTTACTTTTTACCTGATCAACAATGTCAAAATACAAAAGGTCAAATTACGATTATGCTCACATTAACTAGTCCAAGTTGAGTACAAACTAAGGAATTCACTATAAACTAGGTGTATTTATTAGCTCTTTCAAAATAGACAATTCATCGAAGAGCAATTGGCGAGGAACTTGATCTGAATGTACAATGTGCGTCTTTGAGCGTGTGATGTTAATAAATATACAGCTGTTCTTTCCCTTTTTTTTTGTTGAATACCTCCAACAGATTTAAACAATTAAAGATTGAACTTCATTATGTAACATACCGTCAAAACAGTCTCTAAAGCAGATTTTTTCGCCGTCGGATGCAAGACAGTCGGTATCTGCAATGCACAATGAAACATGAGCACATGAAAATAGTTGATGACTTTAGTCTAAATAAGGCTAATTGGGCTATGTTGAATGGTAATTTGGGTAAAACCCATTTACCCAATGGGTTTTGGCCTTCTATATCCGGGTCGGATCCGTGTTCGGGAATAATTCGGGTATGTTGAGCTTGAACTTCTACATTCAACAAATGTTAAAATTATTGTAATCAACATTCTAAAAAGAGCCTTGGGAAGTCGAACGACGGGAGACTGCCTAGTGCATAGGGGTGACTTTATTATTGGATACAATCTTATAAAAAGATCAACTATTAGCATGTAATAATTCAACAGAATGTCTAAATCAATTTAATAATAATCAATGTTTAAAAAAAGCTAAAAATATCCTTTATATGGACAATCAAAATGATTTTGTTTGATATTTTAGGTGCTTCGCTTGATCATTGACAATGAACTCAAGTTATTTAATGTGGCATGGATAATGAATTCAAAATGCGGTATGGAATGTACAAAAAAAAAAAGAAGTTACCTCAACACACGGCAACACAAACTCTTTAGGCCAAGCAACATGTGAATTGTGTGCGTCTTTAACAACATACATCTCTGCGTTAGGTACTTGTACAGGAAGATATGCTCCAGGAGAGTGAACGTCAATTATTGATACACGTATATAATTATCCCCCAAGTGAACGTTGTGGATGGTATCATTAGGTGAAATACAATCAAAAAACACCCCAGACGCAACAACATTCGCACGTGAATTCAATGCCAATCTACATTGTTTTCCCTATATAAAAAAACAAAATGAATAATGAATGACATATATATACTAATAAAAAAATAAAGATCACTAATATAATTAAAGTTGTTACAAAGCTTCCCAATATTAGATTTAGGATCCAGCGGTGAAATTATACGTTGTCTATTCACATTGCTTTGGGCCTATATACACATTAAATGTTCCAAAATAAGTATAGTAAAGTATAAGACATAAATGTAATAAAGTTTTACCAATTACGTGATTTCGTTTGATCTTTTAGGTGCTTCATTTGATCAATGACAATGAACTCAAGTTATTGACTGTGGCATGGATAATGAATTCAAAATGTGGCATGGAATGTAAAAAAAAGAAGTTACTTCAACACACAACAACACAAACTCTTTAGGCCAAGCAACATGTGAATTGTGTGCGTCTTTAACAACATACATGTCCGCATTTGGTACCGGTACAGGAAGATATGCTTTAGGAGAGTGAACGTCAGTTATTGACACACGTATATAATTATCCCCCAAGAGAACGTTGTGGATGGTATCATTAGGTGAAATACGATAAAAAAACACCCTAGACGCAACAACATTCACATGTGAATTCAATGCCAATCTACATTTTTTCCCTATATAAAAAAGCAAAATGAATAATGAATGACATATATATATATATACTACTAAAAGAATGAAAATCACTAATATAATTAGAGTTGTTACAAACCTTCCCAATATTAGATTTAGGATCCGGCGGTGAAATTATACGTTGTCTATTCACATTGCTTTGGGCCTATATACACATGAAATATTCCAAAATGAGTATAGTAAAGTATGAGACATAAATGTAATAAAGTTTTACCAATTACGTGATTACCTTATCTTTTTTCCTCTTGGATGGAGAATCACATGATTCACTCACATAATTTAAACGCTTCTCATATTTTTTATTATCACTTTTCTGACTATTTGAGGAAATCTTCTCAATTAACGACGATGCAAGTGGTCTACTTTGATACTTCCTCAATTCTTCCATTTCCTCCTGAAGTTGTAGATCTTTTTCTTTAGACTTCTCCTCTTCTTGATGAAGTCTAGACTCTAATTCTTGAACATGTTGTTTTGATCCCCGTCTAGGGATATGACAGTAAGTTGTAGGAGTGACTTCTTTTCCCACCCCCCTTACTCGACCGCTATACTCTGGAGTACCAAGTGCCAAGGTTAAGACGTCTAAAGTCCCTTGAGTTACTAAGCTCCCATCATGGACTTGCTTCTTCAAAGCGTCCTACAATAAATCAAATTATTAAGAGTGTTGTTAAATCATATTCTTTTCAATCCTCATATGTAGTATATATCCATATTTGTAAAGATTATATAATATACATGTCCGCGTTAGGTACTTTTGAAAGTAACTCATAATTTTTTCACCAACTTCCTCGATTGCATTGTCTTGATATTGTCTATTTCTCGATTTTTGAGCGGTTATCCACATTAGAGACCTATCATCCTCATCAAATGCATCTCCATGTCTCTTTTTCTGTTCCAATTATAAAATAAAATATAAGAAATTAAGCACACAACAGAAAATCCCCACAATGAATTAATTATAGTCATATACTCTACAAATAATATAAGAATTCAACTACATACCATAATATCCTCAAGACTTGCATACCCCAACTTAATAAGCTTGTGATTGAACTTATTTTGTGCTCTCCTTTCTCGTTGTACATCACTTAATTTCTACGCATTAAATTTATGATAATGTAAGAATTTAACCATACCGTGGAAAAATGTTACATTTATATAATAAAATGAATTTAATATACACCTCAAACTTTGGGGATAGTCTTCCTCTTACAAAGGCATCCCAATCCTCCTGATCAATAAACTTTTTAAACTTTTCTGGACGGTTCCAAAGATTACCGGGATCATCTTTAAATGGCTTGACACAACTCCTGGTGAGTTCTCCTTTGAAATTCTTCCACGAACAACCAATAGCGGATATGACTCCCTTCTTTGATATAGGGTCCATGTTGAACTTGGCCTGTAATTAATGAATATTATATTACATAACGGAATTAAATAATACCAATATAGACTTCAAAGAACATCAATATAAATTATTAGCATTTACCTCCATAGCTACCCATAAATTCTGTTTTAATGACTTTGGGACTTTGGGCCAACTTGGATAACTTATGGGCACCATCGTCCTTGACAAAAGCCCCTTATAACTTGCGAAATCCTTTCTTGTATCACCATTTGGTTGCCCTTTTCTATTGTAAATTACTAGTATTCGATCACAAGAAGCCCTTTTGCTTATTTGTTCTAAAATAGCCACACCTCTGACTTTTCGTTATTTATTACTTGAATTTTGTGATGACTTTGCTAAATCGTTTGGACTTTTTGAATGAAAATCATCTTCCTCGTACATATCCACTACAATAACAAATAAATAGATTGAAGTAAGCGTACATGTTGATGAATAACAAAGAATAACAAATGATATGTTGAAATTAATTTGCAGGAAGTAAGAGCATTATTAATAAAAATAAAACATATGTTATTCATAATTTTACCTGTAGAGACACTCCCCTGTTGTCTTTGGATTTTACATGAAAATACCGATCATTCCCCAGTTTTCAAAACAAGGGAAAAACATGTATTTCTTTCCACTCGTCTCATGTTTTCCCTTATTTGCATGAGCATATGTCGAGCACCTGAATATTATCAAATTAGTATATGCGACAGGGTATCTAGTAAACAATTCTTTTGGTGTCTTCAGCTCAATAGCTGAGGATAGATACTTATTCACTAAATAACATGGTGTGTTAACAACTTCATCCCAAAACTCCTTGGGCAAAACTGCATTAGACTTCATGTACCTTGTTATCTCAATAAATGTCATGTTCATCTGCTTGGATACTCCATTTTGCTGAGGTGTCTTTCAAACTTTGTGGTGTCTCACAATTCCCTCATTTTTTCCAAACTCATCAAATAGGCCCGAGTAAAATTCCATGAAATTATCAGTTCTCAAGCGCTTTATTTTCTTACCAATCTACTTCTCAATCAAAGCCTTCGGCTATTTAAACTTGATAAATACCTTATCCTTTCTTTTCAGAATGAACAACTAAACTTTCCTAGAGAAATCAACAATGAAAGAATATGAATTTTTAAAAACATGAAGAAAATTATGGTTATTAGTCATGTCGGTCTTATTAGAAATGTACTTTTCATATTTGTATCCATATCTACCTCAATTATGAGAAAAACGTGACAGCAAGGTCAAGTTTTCCCAATACTGAGGATGGAGAAGTATGAAAATCCTGGGAAGTATGAAAATCAATAACATTACCCCCAATTTGATAACGAGTCAATTCATCTCATATGTACACTAAAAGAAATTCACCATAAACGATAATCGACATCAACCATTAAAATATAAATTATAAAATGTAAACTAAACATAGATAACTCTTTAAAAAGCATAGATAACTCTAAGCATAAGCAAAACACAACTAACACTCTATTTATTTTTTTATTATCAATCCAAATTCCCTCATAATCTGCACGTGCACACAAATCTTCACTTTCATTAATCAACTCAACGTTTGGCAATCCGTTGGTGGCGACATGATTTTCGACACATCCAGCAGAGTAGTCATTATCATCACAACCGTAGTTATAAACTCTTTGTGGAGTCACAAGAACGATTGACCCATTAGGATCGAGTTGGTCTTGAACATAAAAAACCTGTTTGGCTTGAGAAGCTAATATGAAGTACTCACTCTTATGGCAAACTCTACAAAGATCAACAGATTTAAAGCCAAGCTCATCTGCTTTAATACCATTACCGTTGTCGACCCAATCACACTTAAAAACTGGAATTTTGAAAGTGAAATCATCAAGCATCCATATTTCACTGATGATACCATAGAAACTCAAATTTGAAACCACGGGATGCTTATCCTTTGCACTAGCAACTTACATTGTTGTGGACGTAATGCTAATTCCACTGTTTTGGCTAACTCGTTCAGCATCACATTCTTTCGTATGGTAACGACAACCATTAACGATATAACCCTGATATTTTATCACGTCTCGATAAGGTCCCCGAGCTATCCAGTTTAAGATGTCTGAAACATTGTTGGTGGGGAGATTGAGCTCCTTTTCAACCTGATTTGTCTTAAATGTTAGTTACAATTTTAATAGTATATTAAATCGTCACATATTGATATTAATCATACCCTTTCATGAAGCCAGCCAATAATGGTCGTGTTATGTTCATCTTGTAACCATTTTTCATCTTTGCACTTTCGAGGATACTTTTTCCTCAAGCTCTCCATATGCTCCCTATAAGGGTGTTAATAGAGAACAATATTTTAACCATTAAAACAAAATACAATATAGTACATGATTTGTTACAAAAGCAATGAAAAGAGAAATTACTTAATATATGGTTGAACATCATCTGTGTTTTGTAACAAATAACGATGTGCTTGCTCCCATGACAATTCGTCCACCTCAATTACTTTACCACCCCCTATTGGTTTGCCATCGCATATTATATCATCATCATCATCTATTGTGTTTCTACCTAATGGAACCCCAACGTCATCAAGCCCATGTAAAAATTCCGTACAAAATTCAATTGCTTCTTCGGCAATATAGCGTTGGGTGATGCAACCTTCTGGACGACTTCGATTGTTTACTTGGCCCTTTAAGAATTTCATGTTCCTATAAATATTTTAAATAAAAAAATGTTAATAATGTTTACTTATAGCCTTATAAAGTAATGACATATTTTTTTAAGCATGTGCAAACCTTTCAAATGCATACATCCAACGAGAGAAAACTGGACCACATAGTTTAGCCTCCCTAACGAGATGTACCATTAGATGCACCATTATATCAAAGAATGCCGGAGGGAAGTACTTTTCCAACAAACACAACGTGATCACAATGTCTTCTTGAATACTGTTCAACTTCTTCACATCCACTTCTTTTGCACATAGAGCATTAAAGAAAAAGCACACCCTTATGATTGCAAATCTAACATGCTTTGGTAACACGGATCGAATGGCCACTGGAAGTATCTGTTGCATGAGTATGTGACAATCATGGGACTTGAGACCAAACAATTTTAACTCTTCCATCGAAACAAGGTTACTAAAATTTGATGAGTATCCATCGGGAACTTTGAGTTGAAGTAACGTCTCGCATACCCTTTTCTTCTCCTCTCTAGACAATGTATAGCATGCAGGTGGTAAATACGTCCATTTTCCCTTATCTTGTGGTGCTAACTCTCCTCTTAAACCCAATTTTACAAGATCAAGATGACTATTGACTCCATCTTTTTCCGTACCGGGAATATTGAGTAGCATCCCTATTATGCTGTCACAAACATTCTTCTCAATATGCATAACATCCAAATTGTGTCGAAGAAGCAAATGTTTCCAATACCCCAACCTAAAGAATATTGATTTTTTCTTCCAACATTTGGACTTATTAGGCTCATCCGTATTCTACTTAGTGCGTTTCCTCTTTTGTTTCAATTTATCCTTTCCCTTTGTTATTTGCACTTCAAAAGGACCCATCTTTTTTCCCCAACATGCATTAATATTTTTAACTTGCTCTAGTATTTTCTCTCCGTTCAACGGATTAGGTTGTTTACGAAACTCTTGCTTACCATTAAAATCTTTCTTTTGCTTTCGAAACGGATGATTTTGTGGAAGAAATCTTCTATGTGATGTATATACATTCTTTTTAGAATGTTTTAATAGAATAAAATTTGTTTCTTCACCACAAATTGGACAAGCATAGTACCCCTTTACAGCATAACCACACAAATTACCGTATGCAGGGAAATCATTAATGTTCCAAAGTAATACCGCCTTCAAAATAAAGGATTCTTGGAGGTAAGCATTATAAGCATGTACACCTTCATCCCATAAGGTTTTCAAGTCCTCAATTAATGGTGCCAAATAAACATCGATATCATTTCCAGGCTGTCGCGGACCTGATATCAACATTGTTAACATAAAACTTTTTCTCTTTGTGCTCAGCGACGACCCAAAGTTATAAGTTGCCAACATAACCGGCCTACAACTATGCTTACTACTAAGAGTACTATGTGGGTTAATTTCGTCCGCTGAAAGTGCTAACCGAAGGTTTCTAGCTTCGTTTCGAAACTCCGACCACTTGTCATCCACCAACTTCCATGCAGGAGAATTAGTGGGGTGACGTAACTTACCATCAACTTGTCTTTCGTTTGCATGCCAAGTCAAGGCCTTTGCAGTTTGTACAGATTGAAACCACCTTTTGAACCTAGGAATGGGCGGAAAATACCATAATACTTTTGCAGGCACTCCCACCTTCACCTCGGTTGTATTTTTTTTCAACTTATACCTCGGTGTTCCACAAGTAGGGCATTCAATTGAATCTTTGTACTCTTTTCTATAGAGTATGCATTCATTAGGACATGCATATATTTTTTCATACCCCATCCCAAACACAGACAACGTCTGTATGGCCTTTTTCGTAGATAAAGGCAATTCATTATCTTCTGGGAGCAATTGGGTAAATAATTAAAGCATGTTTGAAAAGCTCGTATTAGTCCACCCACTCTTTGCTTTCAAATTGAGTAGACTCACCAGTGCAGACATCTTCGTAAACTTTTTACACCCTTTGTAAAAGGGCTTTTTAGCATCCTCAAGCAGCTTCTCAAATGATTTAGGATCCCCCATAAAGTCTTCATTGATCGTCTCAAACATCTTCGCCATAAAGCATTGATTTCACCTTCCAATACAATTCACACCAGTACTCTTCCAATTAATATTGAAAACATGCAATTATGCTCAACATGACATCATCAATGCTCTTCCCCAAATTCAATACTAATTTTATTATTGGAATTCTATTATACGAACAATGGGCCTATTTACCAGCATTAAAATGATCCCATCACATTAAATTCAAACTCATTTAACCTTAATTGGATTTCATTAAAATCGCACTTTATAAATCTTATTTATGTATAGATCCATACAAAATTTTGGGGAAAAAGCGAAAAGAAAGAAAAAACTCAAAAGTTAGCTTTCTTGGCTACTGCCCCAGGGCCTGCGGTTTCCACCAGTGGGCTCCGACTCTACGAGCTGAGGCAGTTTCTCCTGGGAACGACATAATTCAACAAAAATTCTTCGTTTTCTCATTTTCCCCTCTTCAACCAACACCCAACCATTTGACCAATACATACATATAAAATTCAGCATATATAAGTCCATATGCAATCTCAAGATTACTTTGGAAATCAGAATTTCTATAAAACTCATCAATACTAAATATTTTTTAATGATAATAAGTTTTAATATGTATTACCGAGTTGGTTGTCAAGTATACATATCATATGCGATTTCAAAGGAACAAGATATATCAGACTTCTTGACTATGTTACATACATATACATATACATATACATATCCATATCCATATCCATATACATATACATATACATATACATATACATATACATATACATATACATATACATATACATATACATATACATATACATATACATATACATATACATATACATATACATATACATATACAGGTGGCGACTGACCTGATAATGGAAATCGTCCAACTTTGAGAGAGAATGGAGAACAGCCGTGATGAGGAAAGGAGATGAGATGAGCCGTGAGAAGAATCGTGAGCTGTGAGGAGAGGAATCGAGCCATGAGGATAGGAGCGAACGCGCGGGTATCAAAATTTTGAGCCATAGACGAAGTGCGTGGGGGGTAAAAAATTTCCGAAAATACAAATTAAAGGGTCATGTTATGTAGTTAGGTCAAAAACTTTTCAAAAAAATGTCATAATATGTAAAATTAAATATGATTTTTATATTTAGAGTGTCATAATAATATGTATAAAATGACATTTTATATTTAAATTGTCATTTTAATAATAGCATTAACCCTTAAATGATATTTTTGTAATAAATGTCATTAAATTATTTTTTCGAGCGTCATAAAAAGTGTTTTGCTTGTAGTGATCATATGGTTTAGTATATGAGTATACGATGGTATGACTGCGTGATGATCCCCCATTCTTTTGTGTGTGCACGTTTTTGAATTCGTTAGGCCAAACCCGAATCGATTTTATTTTAAAACCCCGAACCCTCCCCGAAATTATTTTTATGGAACCCAAACCCTCCCTACTCCGACCCGTTTATTAAAATTTTATAATTTAATAAGCTTATACTTTTACATATGGTATTAATTCAAAAATTAACCTACCATGATTACCAATTTATATGATTATTAGTTGATAATATATAAGTTAAATATATTTACCTAAAGATATTTCTTATAAATACGTATTTAAATATATTTCTTTTGCTAAAACACAAAGAAGAGGAACAAAGAAGGTATTTTCACACCTAAATCGAAACTTGACCGTGGTTGGAGCAAATTCACCTATGTTGGAACAATGGTGTAATCGGGTTCAAATTCAACTATGTGTGCTCCATTTTATGGTTTTCATTTGCTCTTGCATCTCAATTTGAATTCAAAACAAATTATGTAGAACTCTTTAAAAATTAGATTTGCTGGACAACGAGGCAACATCTCTCCTGACAACATTACTCATTTTCGGATCAGAGGATATTATATCAATAGAATCAAAGTTACCCCAAAAGGGTCTCCAACACAGATTTACAGATAAGAAAAAGGGGAAAATAGCATGATCGAAACAAATTGACAGATCTGGTGGAATTCAAAAACCCATCGTAACCTTTATGTATGAGTTGTATTGTGAATTCACAGCCACTTCAATTGGGGTATCCTTGAGTTTAAGTGGAAATTGGGAAAAATCATAAATGTCTATATCGGCTCAAATAGATGATGCCAAATAATTCATGTTACAAATTGGTATCTAAAAGTCTTAGATTGATTATATTAATTACAAGCTTTGTTAGAGCTTGGCATGGTCATAAATTGCGAGATTTTTATCACATTGTATGGCGTGACAAAGTCTCTTCGAAAACTAAGATAATATTAGGCTTTTGGTGTAGTATTATCTAAAAATCCAGAAATTAAGAGATAGATTGAACTTGAACTAAACTAAAATGAAAAGATGGAGAAAAAGAGAAACTAAATTTAACGTGATTATGCCTAGAATGTCAACCTACATCAACAAATGGTTCAATCTTCACTAGAATGATAATAATTCTCCATAGGAGTCATGTGACACCCCGTAAAATTTATAGCTGGATTTATCAGGTGTAAAATAAATAATTCAAGGGTCAAAATAATTTAATACCATTTTAATTATGACATTAATAAACTAATATGTGTAAATAAACTATCTGAAACATAATCATATGAATGATCCATCACAATCTCTGATACCATAAACTAATAGTAATGAAATTCATCACGAGAAATACACCTGTCTCAAATAATAATCGCATTATAACTAAAATAATAACTACTATAATGAACGACTCAACTTGAATGTAAATAGAAGTAAAATAATGAGTATGTAGGCTCGACACCTACATCCTATAAGATCATCAACTGGAAATGGATGAAAATGAGAATCAGGGTAGCCTGAGGCTGCAACAACGACCTAGGACCTGAAAATAGAGTTTAACAACAAATATACAAAGAATAAAAATTTAACTAAATTTGGCTTATAATAATAACTATACACCTTCCTCCCATATTTGATTTATTTTTAAGTTATCCCAACCCAAACAACCCTAAGTATATCACGCATATAATCCCAATCCCAAGTGAACCCAATGTTTAATATAATTCTCCTCAATTGAATATAATTAAAGGTTCCAACATATATGCCTTTGTATACATCTCGAAGATAATAACAATCAAAGGAAGACAATCTCAAGTTTAATATTTACATAAGTATGGTCCCCGACAGATATAAGTAAATGGGCTACTCATGATCCCTCACATAAATACAAAGGCCTATCCATATCGTCTTTGGGGATCACTCGTGTGTATTAGGTATAGTTAAGACATCCCTAAACTATAACCTCAAAGCCTCGGCAAGGGATAAACACTACGCATTCCAGTCACAATGCACGACCTCCATACCCAAGGCAATATCCTCCCGATATGTGTATGTTAGTCGTAGGATCGGAGAAAAAGGACCAAGGTAAAGCCTTTCTCTATCACCAGAGTATCCGCAAGGTTAATGATGCACATTCCCCATCAAAATTCCTCCTAATATGTCTCCTACGAGCACTTACACATAATATTCTTACATATAAGATCAAAGAATAACAATCCTAATCACTCAAAGATTACAAAGCCATACTCCAGAACTCTTTCATTAATAAATCCCATATAATTAAGAATTACAAAAGTAAACTGGTCAAAAGTTGTTTTAATGAGATCCCTAACTCTTTCTAATGAGTTACCAGAAGCTGTTTGAATGACATACAAGAGTCTTTTGAATGAGAAACCCCATCTCGTTCGAAAGAGAACTCATGTCTCTTTCTAACGAGATATAAATCTCGTTCAAACGAAATGTACACATTTTATCATCTCCAAACCTCTAAAATCCTCCATTAACAACCCAGAAACTTATTCTAGAACCCTCTAACCAGCACCAATCCCATCCTCCCTTAGATATAAGTTGTATAATAACATTACTAACCTACATCTACGAGTTTTACATGATTCTAACATGTATTTGAGGACTAATTTCAGATTATAAGTTATGCACGCTGGTTTCATCGTTTTATCCAATTAGTCTCACATTTAGTTAAATTCTCAAATTTAAACGAGCTCTTTTTGTGGATTCATAAACATGACTTAATGTATAATGAATTTCATTAATAATCTAGTCCAATTTTATAGGATTCAACACTAATATGCTCTACAATATTAACAAATGGTTAAGGTTTAATTTACAATTAAACTATATTAAGATTTGACTATCAAAATTAGATTTTAAATATGTAATTTGCAAATTTTAGTGAGCAATTATGATAATAACATGAACTCTAGATTAAATCTTTAAAATAAGTAAAGTTTCCTTAGAAAAATGATGAATCAAAACTTCCAAGTATCCAAATCCCTTTTAACTCTTGAGTGCCTCTTCTCTCTAAGCCTCAGGGTTACTCTCCAGAACTTCTGATGTGAATTAGGTTTAGTCTAATCACCTTCTAACAGTATTACCAATAAATTAACCTTACGCCCCAAATGGGCCTCAAGCCAATCAGCCCAAATGGCAGTCCAAATAGCCCAAAACTATAGCCAAACCATTTACCAACACAATAGACTTAAAATCAACCATTTTAAGTAAAAAAACGGACATTTTAACGTCCCAAATGCAAACCCAAACTATGACATAATATAATTAATTAATAATCTCAATAAATTAATATTTTATCTGGCACGAGTCCAATTATTAATTATTGAAATATTTATTAGTTAAACGCGATACGACATCATAAGAAATTACTTCATGATCGGTGAGACCTGACATCGAGGGAATAATTTGTATAAGGAACCCCCCTTCACCTAGTCCCTGATCATTTCATAGTCCTCTATAATGCGCAGTCACTTTCAAATATTTCTTTAATAAATTAACGTATATTAATTTCATTTTCACAAATGAATTATGTAACACATATAAAGGATAATTAGTGAGATCAAATGTTACAGTAGACAATTAACATAAAATTTGCAAATTAAAAAGGCACACAAAAAACATGACGTATTACAAGTATGCGTACAAGCGTATCTCTCACTCTTATTATGATTTGACAACATAACAATATAATATGTTATCTCACTTGCTGTCAAAAGAATAGATAAATTCAATGTATAACTATAAGCGAGGTGAGAGAGGCCATAAGAGCATGACTTTATAGGGCATGTGGCTCATTCTCCTTAATTGAGGTGATATCAAGCTTTCCATAAATATGAATGGAATGATTACAAGTTAATTATTGCATATGGATGAAAATATTTGAATAAGCACCTTTTAATCTACACAACTACTTCGTGATGATGTCCCATGATACTTTTGACCGTGCTAACCGCATGACTAACGGAGTTAACTCTCCATAATGGTGCTTGCCTCGTCTGGGCTCTCTTGGGGTTTTCCCTAGTGTCCAAGTGATGAGAGATTTCCCTCCCACGTGGTGAAGCCGAGTACTTCAATGCATGTGACACTCTCTTAGATGTCCACACGAGTGAATATATTTAGGGTACAAAACACTTGAAAGAATAATAAATGGTGGTGGAGTTTGCCAGAGAGAAATTTACTAGCGGTTTGTTGATAAAATGTAGTGGAAGGGTCATTTGATTTCTCCGTATTACAGATGGATTTTAAGCGTGGTAGTATATTATGTAAGTTTTTCTCAATCACTAACAACTATATATTAGGTTTTATGTAAAATAAAATAATAAACTAAATAGTAATCGCAATAACTTGTAATTCCGGTTCAAAATAACCTAAAGTTTAAAAGTATTTCACAATAAATCTGTAAATTTATTGATATAATCCTATTACAAAAATTCAAATTTGTTGCAAGAGCAACCGCCTCCAGTAGGTATCATATATGTCCCCCCCGTTCCTCATGCTTTCTTACAAAGGGATGGTGGATCGTTGTTTATGTTGATGGGTCATGAAGTTTTCCTGATATGGAAGTAGATATTTGGTGATTCTGTGACTTGAATGTTAAAGGGTGGGGCACCATCATTGCTGAGAGGGGTACCATGTTTTTAACTCAAAGGGTGGTGGGCATGGAAATGATACCCAGATGGCCAATCCTTGATAGGGAAGTTTCTACAATAAGGATAAATGGCTTCAATTAGCAATGGCTACCCTACCATGTTTTCAATACTAGGGTACAGAAGAAGGTGGCCTTCAAAAAGCAATTCTGAAAGGACTTCCAATAAGGGTATGTACATATGGCCTTGGTTATAAACTGTTGAGATAGAGTGACATTATCATTCACCTTTTTATGTCTGCTGCATGATATTCGGCAATAATGGTCATCTGAGGCTCTTGTTGTTGCTTCAATACAGCAATAAAAATGACTGCACTCAAACATTTAGTCCTAAACATGATATTTATGAGTGGACCGTGGGTAGATAGGAGATGTCATTTTGGTGAATATATTTTTGTTGAAATTATGTTGGATTAATTCCAATATTTAATGATTTTAATTTTTAGTTGTTAATATTTTATTATATTATTTGTGTTTTATTTTAAACATAGTTTGGGTTTTAATTTAGAAAGTAGAAACATGAGCAAATGGGTGTGAAAGATATGGGGAATGCTCAAAATCCCATATTGTCCCACATTGGAAGAATACTACAAAAGGTAGTGGTATATCAACTAAAGGACAACTAAGATTCTTAGTTGACAAGTCAAATAAGAGGCTATGATCCTACGCATCGCGGTGGTGCTTAAGCACCACCAATCGCGACACGCGGCGCGCGAAAGGGCGACTTAGGGCGCATTGCGCGCTTTGACGCGCACTTCACACGTCGCTTGGAGCGTGGGAGCCTAAAGTTTTGACGAGGTAAAACAGATCAACGGTTGTGATTAAACGATCCGATCAAAGGGTTTAAAATCCGAAACGGCTTGATCTAAACCGTTAGATGAATTCGTGGCGTTTCGTGTAGGGGATGTCCATTCGCTTACGATGGGACGCCTAATCTGAACCGTTAGATCGTAGCTGTTCCAAACAGGCACGATCCAACGGTTGCTGAGTCACTTCATGAAGAGCTGTGACTGTTGAAGAACAGTCACAGAAATGGCTATAAAAAGAGTTCCAGACCTCTGTTTTGGACACCGAAAATTGCTAGTTTCTCCTCTCTCCGTCCTCTATACTTTGGCATTATCAAGTTACAAATTTAGAGTGTTCTCGGGTTTGATCAAACAGTACATAGTTTGAATCAAACAACTGTTCATACACTGCATTGTATCCTGAAGGCAGATTCTACAAAACCCATTGTGTACTCGCGGTTCTGGTTCTGTCTCAACCGGATTGGGAGAAATTTTGCCTAAAAGAAAGCGTTCCAAGAACGTGCCTTGCAGAAAAAATTATTATATTTCGTTCTTTCCATAAGAAAACTTCAACAGTTTTAGGCAAAAATAAATATTCTTATATTCTTATTACTCCACTCAAATGGAAGGAACTGTGGCACAATCTATCCAAGTCATGACTCAAGACTTAATCCGACTCGACCGTTTTGATGGCGGAAATTTCACCCGTTGGCAAGAGAAAGTTATGTTCTTCCTCACATCACTAAAACTTGCATACATTCTAGATGATAACCTTGAACAAATTCCCGAGCCCACACCCGAAGACACCGAAGGAATAAAGCAAAAACGTGTGAAGAGGAAAGAAGACGAATTTATGTGTCGAGGACACATCCTCAATGCTTTGTCTCAAACTGTTTATAGCGCTCATAGAATGATTCCGACGGCAAAGGAATTATGGAAGGCTTTGGAGATAAAGTATCAAAACGAGGAAGCGAGCAATCGTAAGTTTCTAATTTCAAACTATATGAATTTTAGAATGAATAATGATAAATCTGTCGTTGCACAAGCCCATGAACTCCAACAAATTGTTGGTGGCCTTAAAGCCGCTGGTATTAATCTGCAAGATGAATTTCAAGTAGGGGTGATTGTTTCAAAACTTCCATCCTCTTGGAATGGCTTTAAGAAGAAAATTAATCATGATGAAAAGACTTATACTGTGGAATCCCTTCTTCGTCACCTTCGTATTGAAGATGATACTCGTATTCGAGAAAAGAAGGATGAACAAAGTGAGGGTCATTCAAAAGCTAATATGGTTGAGGATCAAAAATCCAAGATTACCAAAGACTCAAAATTTAAAGCAAAGAATGATTCCAAATTCAAGAACCAAGGTGCAAATAAGAAAAAGAAGGGAAAATGTTTCTTCTGTGACAAACCGGGCCATTATTCTCGAGAATGTCGTCTTAAAAAGAAGGCATTTAAAGAAAAACAAGGGTCGAAGGAAACCAACAATGTTGAAGATCTTATTGCTACTGTTTGCGAAGCAAATTCAATTGATAATGAAAGTGGATGGTGGCTGGATACCGGCGCAACGGTCCACATATGCAAAGACCGCTCTTCATTCAAAACATATCAAGAAATTGATGGAAAAGAAGTGAAGATGGCAAATAATCTTCGCGCAAATGTAGTTGGAAAAGGCACAGTGGAATTGAAGCTAACTTCTGGAAAGACACTTACTCTAATTGATGTACTTCATGTACCTGATATGTGTAAAAATCTTGTGTCTGGGGACCTTCTCAATAAGAGAGGTTTCAAACTAGTGTATGAGTCTGATAAGTTTGTATAGTCTAAGAATGGCCAATTTATTGGCAAAGGGTACTCTTGTAACGGCATGATTAAAATTAATGTAATCAATGATATTAGTTCTGCTTATATGGTTGAGTCTATTTCTTTATGGCATAGTAGATTAGGTCATGTGAATTATAGAAGTATAAAAAATATGACTAATCTCGGCTTAATCCCGGATTGTAAATTTGATAACCTTTCTAAATGTGAAATTTGTGCTCAATCGAAGATAACTAGAAAGTCGTTCAAATCTGTTGAGAGGAAATCCGAAATGCTTGATCTTATTCATAGTGATGTATGTGATATGAAGAGCAATATGACTCGTGGTGGAAATAAATATTTCTTAACTTTCATTGATGATTACTCTAAGTATGCATATTCATATTTACTTAAAAGTAAAGATGAAGTTTTCTAGAAATTCCTAATTTTTAAAGCAGAAGTTGAAACTCAACAAAATCGAAAAATTAAAGTCCTACGATCCGATAGGGGTGGTGAATATTACCCGAGTGAGTTTATACAATTTTGTAATACTCATGGGATAATCCATCAAGTTACGGCGCCATATACGCCACAACAAAATGGAACGGCGGAAAGGAA
The DNA here is from genome assembly GCA_949130495.1 of Sambucus nigra. Lineage (NCBI taxonomy): Eukaryota > Viridiplantae > Streptophyta > Magnoliopsida > Dipsacales > Adoxaceae > Sambucus > Sambucus nigra. The sequence goes on from OX422214.1 coordinate 235,808,260, forward strand.
AAATAGGACTTTAGTTGAAATGATAAATTCAATGTTAATCAGTTCTGGTTTACCTTTGTCGATGTGGGGAGAAGCGGTTTTATCCGCATGTTATATTTTAAATAGAGTTCCATTGAAAAACAAGGATATTACACCATATGAATTATGGTTTAATCGTAAGCCTAATCTTAGACGTCTTAAGTTTGGGGATGTCTTGCTTATGTAAGAAAACCCGAACCTAAAAGACCTAAACTAGGAAATAGGACTTACAAATGTGTTTTTATTGGATACTCTAGTAACAGTACGACTTATAGATTTTTAAACCTTGAAACTCAAGAAATCATTGAGTCGGTAGATGTGCAATTTTTTGAACATCTAACAAAGTTTAGTACTTTGAATCAAGGTTTAGAAAATAATAATTCGACTGTTGACTCCTCAAATTTAGAAGAAAATTCACAACCTATATCTTCTTCAGAAACAATGAATGACGTTGAACCACGAAGGAGTAAAATACAAAGAACTGAAAAAACATTTGGGCCTGACTTTGTTATTTATTTAGTTGAAGGGGATTTAAATGAGACTAAGAACAAAACTAAATTTGTTCTTAATGTAGAAGATGAACCGACCACATTTCATGAAGCGGTAACATCTAGGGATGCTGTCTTTTGGAAAGAAGCAATAAATGATGAAATGAACTCAATTTTGTCAAATCAAACTTGGGTTATTTCCGATCTTCCCCCCGGGTCTAAACCTATTGGGTCCAAATGGATATTTAAAAGAAAATTAAATCCGGATGGTTCTATAAATAAATTTAAGGCAAGACTAGTTGCTAAAGGCTATAAGCAAAAATATGGAATTGATTACTTTGATACATATGCTCCTGTTGCTCGAATCACTTCCATTAGGATATTAATATCTCTTGCTTCTATTCACAATTTAGTTATTCATCAAATGGATGTTAAAACTGCATTTTTAAATGGTGATTTAGAAGAAGAGATTTATATGGAACAACCCGAAGGGTTTGTATTGCCTGGCCAAGAAAAGAAAGTGTGTAAATTGGTTAAATCTCTTTATGGCCTTAAACAAGCTCCTATGCAATGGCATGAGAAGTTTAATAATATTGTTATATCCCATGGATATAAAGTTAATGATGCCGACAAATGTATATATAGTAAATTTGAAAATGGTGTTGGTGTTATTATATGCTTATATGTGGATGACATGTTAATATTTGGGTCTAATCTCAAATATGTTGAAGAAACCAAAAGGTTTCTTTCATCAAAATTTGATATGAAAGATCTTGGAGAAGCTGATGTGATTTTAGGAATCAAAATTGTGAGAAAAGATAATTCTTTAGCGTTATCTCAATCTCATTATATAGAAAAAGTTCTTAAAAGATATAATCATTTTGAACTTAAGCCAGCTGCTACACCAGTGGATCCTAGCATCAAATTAATGAAAAATACTGGGCGTGCTATGGACCAACTTAAATATGCTAGTATTATTGGGAGTCTAATGTATGCCATGCATTGCACTAGACCAGACATTGCTTATGCAGTGAGTGTATTGTGTAGATTTACAAGTAATCCAGGACAAGAGCACTGAAATGCAATTTCTAGGGTGCTTAGATATCGGAAGAGGACTTTGGATTATGGATTACATTATGTAGGATATCCTTCTGTTTTAGAAGGATATAGTGATTCAAGTTGGAATAATCTTGAATCAAAATCCAAGTCAACTACTGGTTGGATTTTTACGCTAGGAGGAGCAGCTATCTCTTGGGGATCCAAGAAACAAACATGTGTATCAGATTCAACAATGCAATCTGAATTTATAGCCCTAGGAGATGCATGTAAAGAAGCAGAATGGCTTAGAAATGTGTTGTATGATATTCCTTTATGGAAAAAGCCATCACCTTCTATTATGATAAGTTGTGATAACCAAGCCACAATTTATAAAGTTTCAAACAAAACTTACAACGGAAAATCTAGACACATTAGTCTAAGACATCAAATTATAAGAAAATTACTCAAGGAAGGAGTAATTACAGTCGACTATATTAAAACGAACAAGAATTTAGCAGATCCTCTGACTAAAGGTCTTGTGAGAGAGATGATATATATCACCTCAAAAGGAATGGGACTAAAGTCTATTAAATAACACAACTATATTTAATGGGAACCCAACTCATATCTTGAAAATATAGATAGAGTTCAATGTGGTACAAACAAGTTAAATTATAGTTATGGAACACTAGGAATTTATACAAAAAGTTCCATTCCTATATGCCTAGTGTTGGTTTTCTGCATGTTAGAGGATGAAGTTCACTTCTTAATAAATCATATAAGTGTGACTCGCAGAATCACTAAAGTTGATTTACCTATTCGAGTGTCGAAAGTGTGGCCGCTTTCTATGAAATCAAGACCGATCCTAAAGCGCTCGTGAAATCAGGATTAGCACAAGGCCATAAAAGTGCATGCTAAAAGAACACTTATAAACTCAGAAATCGGTATGTGTGATAGTTCCGGCTAGTCTCAAAAGGTCCTTGGTTCAAGATACGTTCACCACAGCACCTTGATGAAGCTTTGAATTATTTTCACTATATGGAAGTTCAAGTCCGAAAGACACTTCTCATTTATGTACTAGATTTTAGCGATAATGCCAAAAGTTATTTATTGTCTTTTTGCTTTGCTCTCTTGTGTATATTGAAATTGGTGGGAGAATGTTGGATTAATTCCAATATTTAATGATTTTAATTTTTAGTTGTTAATATTTTATTATATTATTTGTGTTTTATTTTAAACATAGTTTGGGTTTTAATTTAGAAAGTAGAAACATGAGCAAATGGGTGTGAAAGATATGGGGAATGCTCAAAATCCCATATTGTCCCACATTGGAAGAATACTACAAAAGGTAGTGGTATATCAACTAAAGGACAACTAAGATTCTTAGTTGACAAGTCAAATAAGAGGCTATGATCCTACGCATCGCGGTGGTGCTTAAGCACCACCAATCGCGACACGCGTAAGCGCGACACGCGGCGCGCGAAAGGGCGACTTAGGGCGCATTGCGCGCTTTGACGCGCACTTGGCACTTCGCACGTGCGCATCGTCGCTTGGAGCGTGGGAGCCTAAAGTTTTGACGAGGTAAAACAGATCAACGGTTGTGATTAAACGATCCGATCAAAGGGTTTAAAATCCGAAACGGCTTGATCTAAACCGTTAGATGAATTCGTGGCGTTTCGTGTAGGGGATGTCCATTCGCTTACGATGGGACGCCTAATCTGAACCGTTAGATCGTAGCTGTTCCAAACAGGCACGATCCAACGGTTGCTGAGTCACTTCATGAAGAGCTGTGACTGTTGAAGAACAGTCACAGAAATGGCTATAAAAAGAGTTCCAGACCTCTGTTTTGGACACCGAAAATTGCTAGTTTCTCCTCTCTCCGTCCTCTATACTTTGGCATTATCAAGTTACAAATTTAGAGTGTTCTCGGGTTTGATCAAACAGTACATAGTTTGAATCAAACAACTGTTCATACACTGCATTGTATCCTGAAGGCAGATTCTACAAAACCCATTGTGTACTCGCGGTTCTGGTTCTGTCTCAACCGGATTGGGAGAAATTTTGCCTAAAAGAAAGCGTTCCAAGAACGTGCCTTGCAAAAAAAATTATTATATTTCGTTCTTTCCATAAGAAAACTTCAACAGTTTTAGGCAAAAATAAATATTCTTATATTCTTATTACTCCACTCAAATGGAAGGAACTGTGGCACAATCTATCCAAGTCATGACTCAAGACTTAATCCGACTCGACCGTTTTGATGGCGGAAATTTCACCCGTTGGCAAGAGAAAGTTATGTTCTTCTTCACATCACTAAAACTTGCATACATTCTAGATGATAACCTTGAACAAATTCCCGAGCCCACACCCGAAGACACCGAAGGAATAAAGCAAAAACGTGTGAAGAGGAAAGAAGACGAATTTATGTGTCGAGGACACATCCTCAATGCTTTGTCTCAAACTGTTTATAGCGCTCATAGAATGATTCCGACGGCAAAGGAATTATGGAAGGCTTTGGAGATAAAGTATCAAAACGAGGAAGCGAGCAATCGTAAGTTTCTAATTTCAAACTATATGAATTTTAGAATGAATAATGATAAATCTGTCGTTGCACAAGCCCATGAACTCCAACAAATTGTTGGTGACCTTAAAGCCGCTGGTATTAATCTTCAAGATGAATTTCAAGTAGGGGTGATTGTTTCAAAACTTCCATCCTCTTGGAATGGCTTTAAGAAGAAAATTAATCATGATGAAAAGACTTATACTGTGGAATCCCTTCTTCGTCACCTTCGTATTGAAGATGATACTCGTATTCGAGAAAAGAAGGATGAACAAAGTGAGGGTCATTCAAAAGCTAATATGGTTGAGGATCAAAAATCCAAGATTACCAAAGACTCAAAATTTAAAGCAAAGAATGATTCCAAATTCAAGAACCAAGGTGCAAATAAGAAAAAGAAGGGAAAATGTTTCTTCTGTGACAAACCAGGCCATTATTCTCGAGAATGTCGTCTTAAAAAGAAGGCATTTAAAGAAAAACAAGGGTCGAAGGAAACCAACAATGTTGAAGATCTTATTGCTACTGTTTGCGAAGCAAATTCAATTGATAATGAAAGTGGATGGTGGCTGGATACCGGCGCAACGGTCCACATATGCAAAGACCACTCTTCATTCAAAACATATCAAGAAATTGATGGAAAAGAAGTGAAGATGGCAAATAATCTTCGCGCAAATGTAGTTGGAAAAGGCACAGTGGAATTGAAGCTAACTTCTGGAAAGACACTTACTCTAATTGATGTACTTCATGTACCTGATATGTGTAAAAATCTTGTGTCTGGGGACCTTCTCAATAAGAGAGGTTTCAAACTAGTGTATGAGTCTGATAAGTTTGTATAGTCTAAGAATGGCCAATTTATTGGCAAAGGGTACTCTTGTAACGGCATGATTAAAATTAATGTAATCAATGATATTAGTTCTGCTTATATGGTTGAGTCTATTTCTTTATGGCATAGTAGATTAGGTCATGTGAATTATAGAAGTATAAAAAATATGACTAATCTCGGCTTAATCCCGGATTGTAAATTTGATAACCTTTCTAAATGTGAAATTTGTGCTCAATCGAAGATAACTAGAAAGTCGTTCAAATCTGTTGAGAGGAAATCCGAAATGCTTGATCTTATTCATAGTGATGTATGTGATATGAAGAGCAATATGACTCGTGGTGGAAATAAATATTTCTTAACTTTCATTGATGATTACTCTAAGTATGCATATACATATTTACTTAAAAGTAAAGATGAAGTTTTCTAGAAATTCCTAATTTTTAAAGCAGAAGTTGAAACTCAACAAAATCGAAAAATTAAAGTCCTACGATCCGATAGGGGTGGTGAATATTACCCGAGTGAGTTTATACAATTTTGTAATACTCATGGGATAATCCATCAAGTTACGGCGCCATATACGCCACAACAAAATGGAACGACGGAAAGGAAAAATAGGACTTTAGTTGAAATGATAAATTCAATGTTAATCAGTTCTGGTTTACCTTTGTCGATGTGGGGAGAAGCGATTTTATCCGCATGTTATATTTTAAATAGAGTTCCATTGAAAAACAAGGATATTACACCATATGAATTATGGTTTAATCGTAAGCCTAATCTTAGACGTCTTAAAGTTTGGGGATGTCTTGCTTATGTAAGAAAACCCGAACCTAAAAGACCTAAACTAGGAAATAGGACTTACAAATGTGTTTTTATTGGATACTCTAGTAACAGTACGACTTATAGATTTTTAAACCTTGAAACTCAAGAAATCATTGAGTCGGTAGATGTGCAATTTTTTGAACATCTAACAAAGTTTAGTACTTTGAATCAAGGTTTAGAAAATAATAATTCGACTGTTGACTCCTCAAATTTAGAAGAAAATTCACAACCTATATCTTCTTCAGAAACAATGAATGACGTTGAACCACGAAGGAGTAAAATACAAAGAACTGAAAAAACATTTGGGCCTGACTTTGTTATTTATTTAGTTGAAGGGGATTTAAATGAGACTAAGAACAAAACTAAATTTGTTCTTAATGTAGAAGATGAACCGACCACATTTCATGAAGCGGTAACATCTAGGGATGCTGTCTTTTGGAAAGAAGCAATAAATGATGAAATGAACTCAATTTTGTCAAATCAAACTTGGGTTATTTCCGATCTTCCCCCCGGGTCTAAACCTATTGGGTGCAAATGGATATTTAAAAGAAAATTAAATCCGGATGGTTCTATAAATAAATTTAAGGCAAGACTAGTTGCTAAAGGCTATAAGCAAAAATATGGAATTGATTACTTTGATACATATGCTCCTGTTGCTCGAATCACTTCCATTAGGATATTAATATCTCTTGCTTCTATTCACAATTTAGTTATTCATCAAATGGATGTTAAAACTGCATTTTTAAATGGTGATTTAGAAGAAGAGATTTATATGGAACAACCCGAAGGGTTTGTATTGCCTGGCCAAGAAAAGAAAGTGTGTAAATTGGTTAAATCTCTTTATGGCCTTAAACAAGCTCCTATGCAATGGCATGAGAAGTTTAATAATATTGTTATATCCCATGGATATAAAGTTAATGATGCCGACAAATGTATATATAGTAAATTTGAAAATGGTGTTGGTGTTATTATATGCTTATATGTGGATGACATGTTAATATTTGGGTCTAATCTCAAATATGTTGAAGAAACCAAAAGGTTTCTTTCATCAAAATTTGATATGAAAGATCTTGGAGAAGCTGATGTGATTTTAGGAATCAAAATTGTGAGAAAAGATAATTCTTTAGCGTTATCTCAATCTCATTATATAGAAAAAGTTCTTAAAAGATATAATCATTTTGAACTTAAGCCAGCTGCTACACCAGTGGATCCTAGCATCAAATTAATGAAAAATACTGGGCGTGCTATGGACCAACTTAAATATGCTAGTATTATTGGGAGTCTAATGTATGCCATGCATTGCACTAGACCAGACATTGCTTATGCAGTGAGTGTATTGTGTAGATTTACAAGTAATCCAGGACAAGAGCACTGAAATGCAATTTCTAGGGTGCTTAGATATCTGAAGAGGACTTTGGATTATGGCTTACATTATGTAGGATATCCTTCTGTTTTAGAAGGATATAGTGATTCAAGTTGGAATAATCTTGAATCAAAATCCAAGTCAACTACTGGTTGGATTTTTACGCTAGGAGGAGCAGCTATCTCTTGGGGATCCAAGAAACAAACATGTGTATCAGATTCAACAATGCAATCTGAATTTATAGCCCTAGGAGATGCATGTAAAGAAGCAGAATGGCTTAGAAATGTGTTGTATGATATTCCTTTATGGAAAAAGCCATCACCTTCTATTATGATAAGTTGTGATAACCAAGCCACAATTTATAAAGTTTCAAACAAAACTTACAACGGAAAATCTAGACACATTAGTCTAAGACATCAAATTATAAGAAAATTACTCAAGGAAGGAGTAATTACAGTCGACTATATTAAAACGAACAAGAATTTAGCAGATCCTCTGACTAAAGGTCTTGTGAGAGAGATGATATATATCACCTCAAAAGGAATGGGACTAAGGTCTATTAAATAACACAACTATATTTAATGGGAACCCAACTCATATCTTGAAAATATAGATAGAGTTCAATGTGGTACAAACAAGTTAAATTATAGTTATGGAACACTAGGAATTTATACAAAAAGTTCCATTCCTATATGCCTAGTGTTGGTTTTCTGCATGTTAGAGGATGAAGTTCACTTCTTAATAAATCATATAAGTGTGACTCGCAGAATCACTAAAGTTGATTTACCTATTCGAGTGTCGAAAGTGTGGCCGCTTTCTATGAAATCAAGACCGATCCTAAAGCGCTCGTGAAATCAGGATTAGCACAAGGCCATAAAAGTGCATGCTAAAAGAACACTTATAAACTCAGAAATCGGTATGTGTGATAGTTCCGGCTAGTCTCAAAAGGTCCTTGGTTCAAGATACGTTCACCACAGCACCTTGATGAAGCTTTGAATTATTTTCACTATATGGAAGTTCAAGTCCGAAAGACACTTCTCATTTATGTACTAGATTTTAGCGATAATGCCAAAAGTTATTTATTGTCTTTTTGCTTTGCTCTCTTGTGTATATTGAAATTGGTGGGAGAATGTTGGATTAATTCAAATATTTAATGATTTTAATTTTTAGTTGTTAATATTTTATTATATTATTTGTGTTTTATTTTAAACATAGTTTGGGTTTTAATTTAGAAAGTAGAAACATGAGCAAATGGGTGTGAAAGATATGGGGAATGCTCAAAATCCCATATTGTCCCACATTGGAAGAATACTACAAAAGGTAGTGGTATATCAACTAAAGGACAACTAAGATTCTTAGTTGACAAGTCAAATAAGAGGCTATGATCCTACGCATCGCGGTGGTGCTTAAGCACCACCAATCGCGACACGCGTAAGCGCGACACGCGGCGCGCGAAAGGGCGACTTAGGGCGCATTGCGCGCTTTGACGCGCACTTGGCACTTCGCACGTGCGCATCGTCGCTTGGAGCGTGGGAGCCTAAAGTTTTGACGAGGTAAAATAGATCAACGGTTGTGATTAAACGATCCGATCAAAGGGTTTAAAATCCGAAACGGCTTGATCTAAACCGTTAGATGAATTCGTGGCGTTTCGTGTAGGGGATGTCCATTCGCTTACGATGGGACGCCTAATCTGAACCGTTAGATCGTAGCTGTTCCAAACAGGCACGATCCAACGGTTGCTGAGTCACTTCATGAAGAGCTGTGACTGTTGAAGAACAGTCACAGAAATGGCTATAAAAAGAGTTCCAGACCTCTGTTTTGGACACCGAAAATTGCTAGTTTCTCCTCTCTCCGTCCTCTATACTTTGGCATTATCAAGTTACAAATTTAGAGTGTTCTCGGGTTTGATCAAACAGTACATAGTTTGAATCAAACAACTGTTCATACACTGCATTGTATCCTGAAGGCAGATTCTACAAAACCCATTGTGTACTCGCGGTTCTGGTTCTGTCTCAACCGGATTGGGAGAAATTTTGCCTAAAAGAAAGCGTTCCAAGAACGTGCCTTGCAAAAAAAATTATTATATTTCGTTCTTTCCATAAGAAAACTTCAACAGTTTTAGGCAAAAATAAATATTCTTATATTCTTATTACTCCACTCAAATGGAAGGAACTGTGGCACAATCTATCCAAGTCATGACTCAAGACTTAATCCGACTCGACCGTTTTGATGGCGGAAATTTCACCCGTTGGCAAGAGAAAGTTATGTTCTTCCTCACATCACTAAAACTTGCATACATTCTAGATGATAACCTTGAACAAATTCCCGAGCCAACACCCGAAGACACCGAAGGAATAAAGCAAAAACGTGTGAAGAGGAAAGAAGACGAATTTATGTGTCGAGGACACATCCTTAATGCTTTGTCTCAAACTGTTTATAGCGCTCATAGAATGATTCCGACGGCAAAGGAATTATGGAAGGCTTTGGAGATAAAGTATCAAAACGAGGAAGCGAGCAATCGTAAGTTTCTAATTTCAAACTATATGAATTTTAGAATGAATAATGATAAATCTGTCGTTGCACAAGCCCATGAACTCCAACAAATTGTTGGTGACCTTAAAGCCGCTGGTATTAATCTTCAAGATGAATTTCAAGTAGGGGTGATTGTTTCAAAACTTCCATCCTCTTGGAATGGCTTTAAGAAGAAAATTAATCATGATGAAAAGACTTATACTGTGGAATCCCTTCTTCGTCACCTTCGTATTGAAGATGATACTCGTATTCGAGAAAAGAAGGATGAACAAAGTGAGGGTCATTCAAAAGCTAATATGGTTGAGGATCAAAAATCCAAGATTACCAAAGACTCAAAATTTAAAGCAAAGAATGATTCCAAATTCAAGAACCAAGGTGCAAATAAGAAAAAGAAGGGAAAATGTTTCTTCTGTGACAAACCGGGCCATTATTCTCGAGAATGTCGTCTTAAAAAGAAGGCATTTAAAGAAAAACAAGGGTCGAAGGAAACCAACAATGTTGAAGATCTTATTGCTACTGTTTGCGAAGCAAATTCAATTGATAATGAAAGTGGATGGTGGCTGGATACCGGCGCAACGGTCCACATATGCAAAGACCGCTCTTCATTCAAAACATATCAAGAAATTGATGGAAAAGAAGTGAAGATGGCAAATAATCTTCGCGCAAATGTAGTTGGAAAAGGCACAGTGGAATTGAAGCTAACTTCTGGAAAGACACTTACTCTAATTGATGTACTTCATGTACCTGATATGTGTAAAAATCTTGTGTCTGGGGACCTTCTCAATAAGAGAGGTTTCAAACTAGTGTATGAGTCTGATAAGTTTGTATAGTCTAAGAATGGCCAATTTATTGGCAAAGGGTACTCTTGTAACGGCATGATTAAAATTAATGTAATCAATGATATTAGTTCTGCTTATATGGTTGAGTCTATTTCTTTATGGCATAGTAGATTAGGTCATGTGAATTATAGAAGTATAAAAAATATGACTAATCTCGGCTTAATCCCGGATTGTAAATTTGATAACCTTTCTAAATGTGAAATTTGTGCTCAATCGAAGATAACTAGAAAGTCGTTCAAATCTGTTGAGAGGAAATCCGAAATGCTTGATCTTATTCATAGTGATGTATGTGATATGAAGAGCAATATGACTCGTGGTGGAAATAAATATTTCTTAACTTTCATTGATGATTACTCTAAGTATGCATATTCATATTTACTTAAAAGTAAAGATGAAGTTTTCTAGAAATTCCTAATTTTTAAAGCAGAAGTTGAAACTCAACAAAATCGAAAAATTAAAGTCCTACGATCTGATAGGGGTGGTGAATATTACCCGAGTGAGTTTATACAATTTTGTAATACTCATGGGATAATCCATCAAGTTACGGCGCCATATACGCCACAACAAAATGGAACGGCGGAAAGGAAAAATAGGACTTTAGTTGAAATGATAAATTCAATGTTAATCAGTTCTGGTTTACCTTTGTCGATGTGGGGAGAAGCGGTTTTATCCGCATGTTATATTTTAAATAGAGTTCCATTGAAAAACAAGGATATTACACCATATGAATTATGGTTTAATCGTAAGCCTAATCTTAGACGTCTTAAAGTTTGGGGATGTCTTGCTTATGTAAGAAAACCCGAACCTAAAAGACCTAAACTAGGAAATAGGACTTACAAATGTGTTTTTATTGGATACTCTAGTAACAGTACGACTTATAGATTTTTAAACCTTGAAACTCAAGAAATCATTGAGTCGGTAGATGTGCAATTTTTTGAACATCTAACAAAGTTTAGTACTTTGAATCAAGGTTTAGAAAATAATAATTCGACTGTTGACTCCTCAAATTTAGAAGAAAATTCACAACCTATATCTTCTTCAGAAACAATGAATGACGTTGAACCACGAAGGAGTAAAATACAAAGAACTGAAAAAACATTTGGGCCTGACTTTGTTATTTATTTAGTTGAAGGGGATTTAAATGAGACTAAGAACAAAACTAAATTTGTTCTTAATGTAGAAGATGAACCGACCACATTTCATGAAGCGGTAACATCTAGGGATGCTGTCTTTTGGAAAGAAGCAATAAATGATGAAATGAACTCAATTTTGTCAAATCAAACTTGGGTTATTTCCGATCTTCCCCCCGGGTCTAAACCTATTGGGTCCAAATGGATATTTAAAAGAAAATTAAATCCGGATGGTTCTATAAATAAATTTAAGGCAAGACTAGTTGCTAAAGGCTATAAGCAAAAATATGGAATTGATTACTTTGATACATATGCTCCTGTTGCTCGAATCACTTCCATTAGGATATTAATATCTCTTGCTTCTATTCACAATTTAGTTATTCATCAAATGGATGTTAAAACAGCATTTTTAAATGGTGATTTAGAAGAAGAGATTTATATGGAACAACCCGAAGGGTTTGTATTGCCTGGCCAAGAAAAGAAAGTGTGTAAATTGGTTAAATCTCTTTATGGCCTTAAACAAGCTCCTATGCAATGGCATGAGAAGTTTAATAATATTGTTATATCCCATGGATATAAAGTTAATGATGCCGACAAATGTATATATAGTAAATTTGAAAATGGTGTTGGTGTTATTATATGCTTATATGTGGATGACATGTTAATATTTGGGTCTAATCTCAAATATGTTGAAGAAACCAAAAGGTTTCTTTCATCAAAATTTGATATGAAAGATCTTGGAGAAGCTGATGTGATTTTAGGAATCAAAATTGTGAGAAAAGATAATTCTTTAGCGTTATCTCAATCTCATTATATAGAAAAAGTTCTTAAAAGATATAATCATTTTGAACTTAAGCCAGCTGCTACACCAGTGGATCCTAGCATCAAATTAATGAAAAATACTGGGCGTGCTATGGACCAACTTAAATATGCTAGTATTATTGGGAGTCTAATGTATGCCATGCATTGCACTAGACCAGACATTGCTTATGCAGTGAGTGTATTGTGTAGATTTACAAGTAATCCAGGACAAGAGCACTGAAATGCAATTTCTAGGGTGCTTAGATATCTGAAGAGGACTTTGGATTATGGCTTACATTATGTAGGATATCCTTCTGTTTTAGAAGGATATAGTGATTCAAGTTGGAATAATCTTGAATCAAAATCCAAGTCAACTACTGGTTGGATTTTTACGCTAGGAGGAGCAGCTATCTCTTGGGGATCCAAGAAACAAACATGTGTATCAGATTCAACAATGCAATCTGAATTTATAGCCCTAGGAGATGCATGTAAAGAAGCAGAATGGCTTAGAAATGTGTTGTATGATATTCCTTTATGGAAAAAGCCATCACCTTCTATTATGATAAGTTGTGATAACCAAGCCACAATTTATAAAGTTTCAAACAAAACTTACAACGGAAAATCTAGACACATTAGTCTAAGACATCAAATTATAAGAAAATTACTCAAGGAAGGAGTAATTACAGTCGACTATATTAAAACGAACAAGAATTTAGCAGATCCTCTGACTAAAGGTCTTGTGAGAGAGATGATATATATCACCTCAAAAGGAATGGGACTAAGGTCTATTAAATAACACAACTATATTTAATGGGAACCCAACTCATATCTTGAAAATATAGATAGAGTTCAATGTGGTACAAACAAGTTAAATTATAGTTATGGAACACTAGGAATTTATACAAAAAGTTCCATTCCTATATGCCTAGTGTTGGTTTTCTGCATGTTAGAGGATGAAGTTCACTTCTTAATAAATCATATAAGTGTGACTCGCAGAATCACTAAAGTTGATTTACCTATTCGAGTGTCGAAAGTGTGGCCGCTTTCTATGAAATCAAGACCGATCCTAAAGCGCTCGTGAAATCAGGATTAGCACAAGGCCATAAAAGTGCATGCTAAAAGAACACTTATAAACTCAGAAATCGGTATGTGTGATAGTTCCGGCTAGTCTCAAAAGGTCCTTGGTTCAAGATACGTTCACCACAGCACCTTGATGAAGCTTTGAATTATTTTCACTATATGGAAGTTCAAGTCCGAAAGACACTTCTCATTTATGTACTAGATTTTAGCGATAATGCCAAAAGTTATTTATTGTCTTTTTGCTTTGCTCTCTTGTGTATATTGAAATTGGTGGGAGAATGTTGGATTAATTCCAATATTTAATGATTTTAATTTTTAGTTGTTAATATTTTATTATATTATTTGTGTTTTATTTTAAACATAGTTTGGGTTTTAATTTAGAAAGTAGAAACATGAGCAAATGGGTGTGAAAGATATGGGGAATGCTCAAAATCCCATATTGTCCCACATTGGAAGAATACTACAAAAGGTAGTGGTATATCAACTAAAGGACAACTAAGATTCTTAGTTGACAAGTCAAATAAGAGGCTATGATCCTACGCATCGCGGTGGTGCTTAAGCACCACCAATCGCGACACGCGTAAGCGCGACACGCGGCGCGCGAAAGGGCGACTTAGGGCGCATTGCGCGCTTTGACGCGCACTTGGCACTTCGCACGTGCGCATCGTCGCTTGGAGCGTGGGAGCCTAAAGTTTTGACGAGGTAAAATAGATCAACGGTTGTGATTAAACGATCCGATCAAAGGGTTTAAAATCCGAAACGGCTTGATCTAAACCGTTAGATGAATTCGTGGCGTTTCGTGTAGGGGATGTCCATTCGCTTACGATGGGACGCCTAATCTGAACCGTTAGATCGTAGCTGTTCCAAACAGGCACGATCCAACGGTTGCTGAGTCACTTCATGAAGAGCTGTGACTGTTGAAGAACAGTCACAGAAATGGCTATAAAAAGAGTTCCAGACCTCTGTTTTGGACACCGAAAATTGCTAGTTTCTCCTCTCTCCGTCCTCTATACTTTGGCATTATCAAGTTACAAATTTAGAGTGTTCTCGGGTTTGATCAAACAGTACATAGTTTGAATCAAACAACTGTTCATACACTGCATTGTATCCTGAAGGCAGATTCTACAAAACCCAGTGTGTACTCGCGGTTCTGGTTCTGTCTCAACCGGATTGGGAGAAATTTTGCCTAAAAGAAAGCGTTCCAAGAACGTGCCTTGCAGAAAAAATTATTATATTTCGTTCTTTCCATAAGAAAACTCCAACAGTTTTAGGCAAAAATAAATATTCTTATATTCTTATTACTCCACTCAAATGGAAGGAACTGTGGCACAATCTATCCAAGTCATGACTCAAGACTTAATCCGACTCGACCGTTTTGATGGCGGAAATTTCACCCGTTGGCAAGAGAAAGTTATGTTCTTCCTCACATCACTAAAACTTGCATACATTCTAGATGATAACCTTGAACAAATTCCCGAGCCCACACCCGAAGACACCGAAGGAATAAAGCAAAAACGTGTGAAGAGGAAAGAAGACGAATTTATGTGTCGAGGACACATCCTCAATGCTTTGTCTCAAACTGTTTATAGCGCTCATAGAATGATTCCGACGGCAAAGGAATTATGGAAGGCTTTGGAGATAAAGTATCAAAACGAGGAAGCGAGCAATCGTAAGTTTCTAATTTCAAACTACATGAATTTTAGAATGAATAATGATAAATCTGTCGTTGCACAAGCCCATGAACTCCAACAAATTGTTGGTGACCTTAAAGCCGCTGGTATTAATCTGCAAGATGAATTTCAAGTAGGGGTGATTGTTTCAAAACTTCCATCCTCTTGGAATGGCTTTAAGAAGAAAATTAATCATGATGAAAAGACTTATACTGTGGAATCCCTTCTTCGTCACCTTCGTATTGAAGATGATACTCGTATTCGAGAAAAGAAGGATGAACAAAGTGAGGGTCATTCAAAAGCTAATATGGTTGAGGATCAAAAATCCAAGATTACCAAAGACTCAAAATTTAAAGCAAAGAATGATTCCAAATTCAAGAACCAAGGTGCAAATAAGAAAAAGAAGGGAAAATGTTTCTTCTGTGACAAACCGGGCCATTATTCTCAAGAATGTCGTCTTAAAAAGAAGGCATTTAAAGAAAAACAAGGGTCGAAGGAAACCAACAATGTTGAAGATCTTATTGCTACTGTTTGCGAAGCAAATTCAATTGATAATGAAAGTGGATGGTGGCTGGATACCGGCGCAACGGTCCACATATGCAAAGACCGCTCTTCATTCAAAACATATCAAGAAATTGATGGAAAAGAAGTGAAGATGGCAAATAATCTTCGCGCAAATGTAGTTGGAAAAGGCACAGTGGAATTGAAGCTAACTTCTAGAAAGACACTTACTCTAATTGATGTACTTCATGTACCTGATATGTGTAAAAATCTTGTGTCTGGGGACCTTCTCAATAAGAGAGGTTTCAAACTAGTGTATGAGTCTGATAAGTTTGTATTGTCTAAGAATGGCCAATTTATTGGCAAAGGGTACTCTTGTAACGGCATGATTAAAATTAATGTAATCAATGATATTAGTTCTGCTTATATGGTTGAGTCTATTTCTTTATGGCATAGTAGATTAGGTCATGTGAATTATAGAAGTATAAAAAATATGACTAATCTCGGCTTAATCCCGGATTGTAAATTTGATAACCTTTCTAAATGTGAAATTTGTGCTCAATCGAAGATAACTAGAAAGTCGTTCAAATCTGTTGAGAGGAAATCCGAAATGCTTGATCTTATTCATAGTGATGTATGTGATATGAAGAGCAATATGACTCGTGGTGGAAATAAATATTTCTTAACTTTCATTGATGATTACTCTAAGTATGCATATACATATTTACTTAAAAGTAAAGATGAAGTTTTCTAGAAATTCCTAATTTTTAAAGCAGAAGTTGAAACTCAACAAAATCGAAAAATTAAAGTCCTACGATCCGATAGGGGTGGTGAATATTACCCGAGTGAGTTTATACAATTTTGTAATACTCATGGGATAATCCATCAAGTTACGGCGCCATATACGCCACAACAAAATGGAACGGCGGAAAGGAAAAATAGGACTTTAGTTGAAATGATAAATTCAATGTTAATCAGTTCTGGTTTACCTTTGTCGATGTGGGGAGAAGCGGTTTTATCCGCATGTTATATTTTAAATAGAGTTCCATTGAAAAACAAGGATATTACACCATATGAATTATGGTTTAATCGTAAGCCTAATCTTAGACGTCTTAAAGTTTGGGGATGTCTTGCTTATGTAAGAAAACCCGAACCTAAAAGACCTAAACTAGGAAATAGGACTTACAAATGTGTTTTTATTGGATACTCTAGTAACAGTACGACTTATAGATTTTTAAACCTTGAAACTCAAGAAATCATTGAGTCGGTAGATGTGCAATTTTTCGAACATCTAACAAAGTTTAGTACTTTGAATCAAGGTTTAGAAAATAATAATTCGACTGTTGACTCCTCAAATTTAGAAGAAAATTCACAACCTATATCTTCTTCAGAAACAATGAATGACGTTGAACCACGAAGGAGTAAAAGACAAAGAACTGAAAAAACATTTGGGCCTGACTTTGTTATTTATTTAGTTGAAGGGGATTTAAATGAGACTAAGAACAAAACTAAATTTGTTCTTAATGTAGAAGATGAACCGACCACATTTCATGAAGCGGTAACATCTAGGGATGCTGTCTTTTGGAAAGAAGCAATAAATGATGAAATGAACTCAATTTTGTCAAATCAAGCTTGGGTTATTTCCGATCTTCCCCCCGGGTCTAAACCTATTGGGTGCAAATGGATATTTAAAAGAAAATTAAATCCGGATGGTTCTATAAATAAATTTAAGGCAAGACTAGTTGCTAAAGGCTATAAGCAAAAATATGGAATTGATTACTTTGATACATATGCTCCTGTTGCTCGAATCACTTCCATTAGGATATTAATATCTCTTGCTTCTATTCACAATTTAGTTATTCATCAAATGGATGTTAAAACTGCATTTTTAAATGGTGATTTAGAAGAAGAGATTTATATGGAACAACCCGAAGGGTTTGTATTGCCTGGCCAAGAAAAGAAAGTGTGTAAATTGGTTAAATCTCTTTATGGCCTTAAACAAGCTCCTATGCAATGGCATGAGAAGTTTAATAATATTGTTATATCCCATGGATATAAAGTTAATGATGCCGACAAATGTATATATAGTAAATTTGAAAATGGTGTTGGTGTTATTATATGCTTATATGTGGATGACATGTTAATATTTGGGTCTAATCTCAAATATGTTGAAGAAACCAAAAGGTTTCTTTCATCAAAATTTGATATGAAAGATCTTGGAGAAGCTGATGTGATTTTAGGAATAAAAATTGTGAGAAAAGATAATTCTTTAGCGTTATCTCAATCTCATTATATAGAAAAAGTTCTTAAAAGATATAATCATTTTGAACTTAAGCCAGCTGCTACACCAGTGGATCCTAGCATCAAATTAATGAAAAATACTGGGCGTGCTATGGACCAACTTAAATATGCTAGTATTATTGGGAGTCTAATGTATGCCATGCATTGCACTAGACCAGACATTGCTTATGCAGTGAGTGTATTGTGTAGATTTACAAGTAATCCAGGACAAGAGCACTGAAATGCAATTTCTAGGGTGCTTAGATATCTGAAGAGGACTTTGGATTATGGCTTACATTATGTAGGGTATCCTTCTGTTTTAGAAGGATATAGTGATTCAAGTTGGAATAATCTTGAATCAAAATCCAAGTCAACTACTGGTTGGATTTTTACGCTAGGAGGAGCAGCTATCTCTTGGGGATCCAAGAAACAAACATGTGTATCAGATTCAACAATGCAATCTGAATTTATAGCCCTAGGAGATGCATGTAAAGAAGCAGAATGGCTTAGAAATGTGTTGTATGATATTCCTTTATGGAAAAAGCCATCACCTTCTATTATGATAAGTTGTGATAACCAAGCCACAATTTATAAAGTTTCAAACAAAACTTACAACGGAAAATCTAGACACATTAGTCTAAGACATCAAATTATAAGAAAATTACTCAAGGAAGGAGTAATTACAGTCGACTATATTAAAACGAACAAGAATTTAACAGATCCTCTGACTAAAGGTCTTGTGAGAGAGATGATATATATCACCTCAAAAGGAATGGGACTAAGGTCTATTAAATAACACAACTATATTTAATGGGAACCCAACTCATATCTTGAAAATATAGATAGAGTTCAATGTGGTACAAACAAGTTAAATTATAGTTATGGAACACTAGGAATTTATACAAAAAGTTCCATTCCTATATGCCTAGTGTTGGTTTTCTGCATGTTAGAGGATGAAGTTCACTTCTTAATAAATCATATAAGTGTGACTCGCAGAATCACTAAAGTTGATTTACCTATTCGAGTGTCGAAAGTGTGGCCGCTTTCTATGAAATCAAGACCGATCCTAAAGCGCTCGTGAAATCAGGATTAGCACAAGGCCATAAAAGTGCATGCTAGAAGAACACTTATAAACTCAGAAATCGGTATGTGTGATAGTTCCAGCTAGTCTCAAAAGGTCCTTGGTTCAAGATACGTTCACCACAGCACCTTGATGAAGCTTTGAATTATTTTAACTATATGGAAGTTCAAGTCCGAAAGACACTTCTCATTTATGTACTAGATTCTAGCGATAATGCCAAAAGTTATTTATTGTCTTTTTGCTTTGCTCTCTTGTGTATATTGAAATTGGTGGGAGAATGTTGGATTAATTCCAATATTTAATGATTTTAATTTTTAGTTGTTAATATTTTATTATATTATTTGTGTTTTATTTTAAACATAGTTTGGGTTTTAATTTAGAAAGTAGAAACATGAGCAAATGGGTGTGAAAGATATGGGGAATGCTCAAAATCCCATATTGTCCCACATTGGAAGAATACTACAAAAGGTAGTGGTATATCAACTAAAGGACAACTAAGATTCTTAGTTGACAAGTCAAATAAGAGGCTATGATCCTACGCATCGCGGTGGTGCTTAAGCACCACCAATCGCGACACGCGTAAGCGCGACACGCGGCGCGCGAAAGGGCGACTTAGGGCGCATTGCGCGCTTTGACGCGCACTTGGCACTTCGCACGTGCGCATCGTCGCTTGGAGCGTGGGAGCCTAAAGTTTTGACGAGGTAAAACAGATCAACGGTTGTGATTAAACGATCCGATCAAAGGGTTTAAAATCCAAAACGGCTTGATCTAAACCGTTAGATGAACTCGTGGCGTTTCGTGTAGGGGATGTCCATTCGCTTACGATGGGACGCCTAATCTGAACCGTTAGATCGTAGCTGTTCCAAACAGGCACGATCCAACGGTTGCTGAGTCACTTCATGAAGAGCTGTGACTGTTGAAGAACAGTCACAGAAATGGCTATAAAAAGAGTTCCAGACCTCTGTTTTGGACACCGAAAATTGCTAGTTTCTCCTCTCTCCGTCCTCTATACTTTGGCATTATCAAGTTACAAATTCAGAGTGTTATCGGGTTTGATCAAACAGTACATAGTTTGAATCAAACAACTATTCATACACTGCATTGTATCCTGAAGGCAGATTCTACAAAACCCATTGTGTACTCGCGGTTCTGGTTCTGTCTCAACCGGATTGGGAGAAATTTTGCCTAAAAGAAAGCGTTCCAAGAACGTGCCTTGCAGAAAAAATTATTATATTTCGTTCTTTCCATAAGAAAACTCCAACAGTTTTAGGCAAAAATAAATATTCTTATATTCTTATTACTCCACTCAAATGGAAGGAACTGTGGCACAATCTATCCAAGTCATGACTCAAGACTTAATCCGACCCGACCGTTTTGATGGCGGAAATTTCACCCATTGGCAAGAGAAAGTTATGTTCTTCCTCACATCACTAAAACTTGCATACATTCTAGATGATAACCTTGAACAAATTCCCGAGCCCACACCCGAAGACACCGAAGGAATAAAGAAAAAACGTGTGAAGAGGAAAGAAGACGAATTTATGTGTCGAGGACACATCCTCAATGCTTTGTCTCAAACTGTTTATAGCGCTCATAGAATGATTCCGACGGCAAAGGAATTATGGAAGGCTTTGGAGATAAAGTATCAAAACGAGGAAGCGAGCAATCGTAAGTTTCTAATTTCAAACTATATGAATTTTAGAATGAATAATGATAAATCTGTCGTTGCACAAGCCCATGAACTCCAACAAATTGTTGGTGACCTTAAAGCCGCTGGTATTAATCTGCAAGATGAATTTCAAGTAGGGGTGATTGTTTCAAAACTTCCATCCTCTTGGAATGGCTTTAAGAAGAAAATTAATCATGATGAAAAGACTTATACTGTGGAATCCCTTCTTCGTCACCTTCGTATTGAAGATGATACTCGTATTCGAGAAAAGAAGGATGAACAAAGTGAGGGTCATTCAAAAGCTAATATGGTTGAGGATAAAAAATCCAAGATTACCAAAGACTCAAAATTTAAAGCAAAGAATGATTCCAAATTCAAGAACCAAGGTGCAAATAAGAAAAAGAAGGGAAAATGTTTCTTCTGTGACAAACCGGGCCATTATTCTCGAGAATGTCGTCTTAAAAAGAAGGCATTTAAAGAAAAACAAGGGTCGAAGGAAACCAACAATGTTGAAGATCTTATTGCTACTGTTTGCGAAGCAAATTTCAATTGATAATGAAAGTGGATGGTGGCTGGATACCGGCGCAACGGTCCACATATGCAAAGACCGCTCTTCATTCAAAACATATCAAGAAATTGATGGAAAAGAAGTGAAGATGGCAAATAATCTTCGCGCAAATGTAGTTGGAAAAGGCACAGTGGAATTGAAGCTAACTTCTGGAAAGACACTTACTCTAATTGATGTACTTCATGTACCTGATATGTGTAAAAATCTTGTGTCTGGGGACCTTCTCAATAAGAGAGGTTTCAAACTAGTGTATGAGTCTGATAAGTTTGTATTGTCTAAGAATGGCCAATTTATTGGCAAAGGGTACTCTTGTAACGGCATGATTAAAATTAATGTAATCAATGATATTAGTTCTGCTTATATGGTTGAGTCTATTTCTTTATGGCATAGTAGATTAGGTCATGTGAATTATAGAAGTATAAAAAATATGACTAATCTCGGCTTAATCCCGGATTGTAAATTTGATAACCTTTCTAAATGTGAAATTTGTGCTCAATCGAAGATAACTAGAAAGTCGTTCAAATCTGTTGAGAGGAAATCCGAAATGCTTGATCTTATTCATAGTGATGTATGTGATATGAAGAGTAATATGACTCGTGGTGGAAATAAATATTTCTTAACTTTCATTGATGATTACTCTAAGTATGCATATACATATTTACTTAAAAGTAAAGATGAAGTTTTCGAGAAATTCCTAATTTTTAAAGCAGAAGTTAAAACGCAACAAAATCGAAAAATTAAAGTCCTACGATCCGATAGGGGTGGTGAATATTACCCGAGTGAGTTTATACAATTTTGTAATACTCATGGGATAATCCATCAAGTTACGGCGCCATATACGCCACAACAAAATGGAACGGCGGAAAGGAAAAATAGGACTTTAGTTGAAATGATAAATTCAATGTTAATCAGTTCTGGTTTACCTTTGTCGATGTGGGGAGAAGCGGTTTTATCCGCATGTTATATTTTAAATAGAGTTCCATTGAAAAACAAGGATATTACACCATATGAATTATGGTTTAATCGTAAGCCTAATCTTAGACGTCTTAAAGTTTGGGGATGTCTTGCTTATGTAAGAAAACCCGAACCTAAAAGACCTAAACTAGGAAATAGGACTTACAAATGTGTTTTTATTGGATACTCTAGTAACAGTACGACTTATAGATTTTTAAACCTTGAAACTCAAGAAATCATTGAGTCGGTAGATGTGCAATTTTTCGAACATCTAACAAAGTTTAGTACTTTGAATCAAGGTTTAGAAAATAATAATTCGACTGTTGACTCCTCAAATTTAGAAGAAAATTCACAACCTATATCTTCTTCAGAAACAATGAATGACGTTGAACCACGAAGGAGTAAAAGACAAAGAACTGAAAAAACATTTGGGCCTGACTTTGTTATTTATTTAGTTGAAGGGGATTTAAATGAGACTAAGAACAAAACTAAATTTGTTCTTAATGTAGGAGATGAACCGACCACATTTCATGAAGCGGTAGCATCTAGGGATGCTGTCTTTTAGAAAGAAGCAATAAATGATGAAATGAACTCAATTTTGTCAAATCAAACTTGGGTTATTTCCGATCTTCCCCCCGGGTCTAAACCTATTGGGTGCAAATGGATATTTAAAAGAAAATTAAATCCGGATGGTTCTATAAATAAATTTAAGGCAAGACTAGTTGCTAAAGGCTATAAGCAAAAATATGGAATTGATTACTTTGATACATATGCTCCTGTTGCTCGAATCACTTCCATTAGGATATTAATATCTCTTGCTTCTATTCACAATTTAGTTATTCATCAAATGGATGTTAAAACTGCATTTTTAAATGGTGATTTAGAAGAAGAGATTTATATGGAACAACCCGAAGGGTTTGTATTGCCTGGCCAAGAAAAGAAAGTGTGTAAATTGGTTAAATCTCTTTATGGCCTTAAACAAGCTCCTATGCAATGGCATGAGAAGTTTAATAATATTGTTATATCCCATGGATATAAAGTTAATGATGCCGACAAATGTATATATAGTAAATTTGAAAATGGTGTTGGTGTTATTATATGCTTATATGTGGATGACATGTTAATATTTGGGTCTAATCTCAAATATGTTGAAGAAACCAAAAGGTTTCTTTCATCAAAATTTGATATGAAAGATCTTGGAGAAGCTGATGTGATTTTAGGAATCAAAATTGTGAGAAAAGATAATTCTTTAGCGTTATCTCAATCTCATTATATAGAAAAAGTTCTTAAAAGATATAATCATTTTGAACTTAAGCCAGCTGCTACACCAGTGGATCCCAGCATCAAATTAATGAAAAATACTGGGCGTGCTATGGACCAACTTAAATATGCTAGTATTATTGGGAGTCTAATGTATGCCATGCATTGCACTAGACCAGACATTGCTTATGCAGTGAGTGTATTGTGTAGATTTACAAGTAATCCAGGACAAGAGCACTGAAATGCAATTTCTAGGGTGCTTAGATATCTGAAGAGGACTTTGGATTATGGCTTACATTATGTAGGATATCCTTCTGTTTTAGAAGGATATAGTGATTCAAGTTGGAATAATCTTGAATCAAAATCCAAGTCAACTACTGGTTGGATTTTTACGCTAGGAGGAGCAGCTATCTCTTGGGGATCCAAGAAACAAACATGTGTATAAGATTCAACAATGCAATCTGAATTTATAGCCCTAGGAGATGCATGTAAAGAAGCAGAATGGCTTAGAAATGTGTTGTATGATATTCCTTTATGGAAAAAGCCATCACCTTCTATTATGATAAGTTGTGATAACCAAGCCACAATTTATAAAGTTTCAAACAAAACTTACAACGGAAAATCTAGACACATTAGTCTAAGACATCAAATTATAAGAAAATTACTCAAGGAAGGAGTAATTACAGTCGACTATATTAAAACGAACAAGAATTTAGCAGATCCTATGACTAAAGGTCTTGTGAGAGAGATGATATATATCACCTCAAAAGGAATGGGACTAAGGTCTATTAAATAACACAACTATATTTAATGGGAACCCAACTCATATCTTGAAAATATAGATAGAGTTCAATGTGGTACAAACAAGTTAAATTATAGTTATGGAACACTAGGAATTTATACAAAAAGTTCCATTCCTATATGCCTAGTGTTGGTTTTCTGCATGTTAGAGGATGAAGTTCACTTCTTAATAAATCATATAAGTGTGACTCGCAGAATCACTAAAGTTGATTTACCTATTCGAGTGTCGAAAGTGTGGCCGCTTTCTATGAAATCAAGACCGATCCTAAAGCGCTCGTGAAATCAGGATTAGCACAAGGCCATAAAAGTGCATGCTAGAAGAACACTTATAAACTCAGAAATCGGTATGTGTGATAGTTCCAGCTAGTCTCAAAAGGTCCTTGGTTCAAGATACGTTCACCACAGCACCTTGATGAAGCTTTGAATTATTTTCACTATATGGAAGTTCAAGTCCGAAAGACACTTCTCATTTATGTACTAGATTCTAGCGATAATGCCAAAAGTTATTTATTGTCTTTTTGCTTTGCTCTCTTGTGTATATTGAAATTGGTGGGAGAATGTTGGATTAATTCCAATATTTAATGATTTTAATTTTTAGTTGTTAATATTTTATTATATTATTTGTGTTTTATTTTAAACATAGTTTGGGTTTTAATTTAGAAAGTAGAAACATGAGCAAATGGGTGTGAAAGATATGGGGAATGCTCAAAATCCCATATTGTCCCACATTGGAAGAATACTACAAAAGGTAGTGGTATATCAACTAAAGGACAACTAAGATTCTTAGTTGACAAGTCAAATAAGAGGCTATGATCCTACGCATCGCGGTGGTGCTTAAGCACCACCAATCGCGACACGCGTAAGCGCGACACGCGGCGCGCGAAAGGGCGACTTAGGGCGCATTGCGCGCTTTGACGCGCACTTGGCACTTCGCACGTGCGCATCGTCGCTTGGAGCGTGGGAGCCTAAAGTTTTGACGAGGTAAAACAGATCAACGGTTGTGATTAAACGATCCGATCAAAGGGTTTAAAATCCGAAACGGCTTGATCTAAACCGTTAGATGAACTCGTGGCGTTTCGTGTAGGGGATGTCCATTCGCTTACGATGGGACGCCTAATCTGAACCGTTAGATCGTAGCTGTTCCAAACAGGCACGATCCAACGGTTGCTGAGTCACTTCATGAAGAGCTGTGACTGTTGAAGAACAGTCACAGAAATGGCTATAAAAAGAGTTCCAGACCTCTGTTTTGGACACCGAAAATTGCTAGTTTCTCCTCTCTCCGTCCTCTATACTTTGGCATTATCAAGTTACAAATTCAGAGTGTTATCGGGTTTGATCAAACAGTACATAGTTTGAATCAAACAACTATTCATACACTGCATTGTATCCTGAAGGCAGATTCTACAAAACCCATTGTGTACTCGCGGTTCTGGTTCTGTCTCAACCGGATTGGGAGAAATTGTGCCTAAAAGAAAGCGTTCCAAGAACGTGCCTTGCAGAAAAAATTATTATATTTCGTTCTTTCCATAAGAAAACTCCAACAGTTTTAGGCAAAAATAAATATTCTTATATTCTTATTACTCCACTCAAATGGAAGGAACTGTGGCACAATCTATCCAAGTCATGACTCAAGACTTAATCCGACTCGACCGTTTTGATGGCGGAAATTTCACCCGTTGGCAAGAGAAAGTTATGTTCTTCCTCACATCACTAAAACTTGCATACATTCTAGATGATAACCTTGAACAAATTCCCGAGCCCACACCCAAAGACACCGAAGGAATAAAGAAAAAACGTGTGAAGAGGAAAGAAGACGAATTTATGTGTCGAGGACACATCCTCAATGCTTTGTCTCAAACTGTTTATAGCGCTCATAGAATGATTCCGACGGCAAAGGAATTATGGAAGGCTTTGGAGATAAAGTATCAAAACGAGGAAGCGAGCAATCGTAAGTTTCTAATTTCAAACTATATGAATTTTAGAATGAATAATGATAAATCTGTCGTTGCACAAGCCCATGAACTCCAACAAATTGTTGGTGACCTTAAAGCCGCTGGTATTAATCTGCAAGATGAATTTCAAGTAGGGGTGATTGTTTCAAAACTTCCATCCTCTTGGAATGGCTTTAAGAAGAAAATTAATCATGATGAAAAGACTTATACTGTGGAATCCCTTCTTCGTCACCTTCGTATTGAAGATGATACTCGTATTGGAGAAAAGAAGGATGAACAAAGTGAGGGTCATTCAAAAGCTAATATGGTTGAGGATAAAAAATCCAAGATTACCAAAGACTCAAAATTTAAAGCAAAGAATGATTCCAAATTCAAGAACCAAGGTGCAAATAAGAAAAAGAAGGGAAAATGTTTCTTCTGTGACAAACCGGGCCATTATTCTCGAGAATGTCGTCTTAAAAAGAAGGCATTTAAAGAAAAACAAGGGTCGAAGGAAACCAACAATGTTGAAGATCTTATTGCTACTGTTTGCGAAGCAAATTCAATTGATAATGAAAGGGATGGTGGCTGGATACCGGCGCAACGGTCCACATATGCAAAGACCGCTCTTCATTCAAAACATATCAAGAAATTGATGGAAAAGAAGTGAAGATGGCAAATAATCTTCGCGCAAATGTAGTTGGAAAAGGCACAGTGGAATTGAAGCTAACTTCTGGAAAGACACTTACTCTAATTGATGTACTTCATGTACCTGATATGTGTAAAAATCTTGTGTCTGGGGACCTTCTCAATAAGAGAGGTTTCAAACTAGTGTATGAGTCTGATAAGTTTGTATTGTCTAAGAATGGCCAATTTATTGGCAAAGGGTACTCTTGTAACGGCATGATTAAAATTAATGTAATCAATGATATTAGTTCTGCTTATATGGTTGAGTCTATTTCTTTATGGCATAGTAGATTAGGTCATGTGAATTATAGAAGTATAAAAAATATGACTAATCTCGGCTTAATCCCGGATTGTAAATTTGATAACCTTTCTAAATGTGAAATTTGTGCTCAATCGAAGATAACTAGAAAGTCGTTCAAATCTGTTGAGAGGAAATCCGAAATGCTTGATCTTATTCATAGTGATGTATGTGATATGAAGAGTAATATGACTCGTGGTGGAAATAAATATTTCTTAACTTTCATTGATGATTACTCTAAGTATGCATATACATATTTACTTAAAAGTAAAGATGAAGTTTTCGAGAAATTCCTAATTTTTAAAGCAGAAGTTGAAACTCAACAAAATCGAAAAATTAAAGTCCTACGATCCGATAGGGGTGGTGAATATTACCCGAGTGAGTTTATACAATTTTGTAATACTCATGGGATAATCCATCAAGTTACGGCGCCATATACGCCACAACAAAATGGAACGGCGGAAAAGAAAAATAGGACTTTAGTTGAAATGATAAATTCAATGTTAATCAGTTCTGGTTTACCTTTGTCGATGTGGGGAGAAGCGGTTTTATCCGCATGTTATATTTTAAATAGAGTTCCATTGAAAAACAAGGATATTACACCATATGAATTATGGTTTAATCATAAGCCTAATCTTAGACGTCTTAAAGTTTGGGGATGTCTTGCTTATGTAAGAAAACCCGAACCTAAAAGACCTAAACTAGGAAATAGGACTTACAAATGTGTTTTTATTGGATACTCTAGTAACAGTACGACTTATAGATTTTTAAACCTTGAAACTCAAGAAATCATTGAGTCGGTAGATGTGCAATTTTTCGAACATCTAACAAAGTTTAGTACTTTGAATCAAGGTTTAGAAAATAATAATTCGACTGTTGACTCCTCAAATTTAGAAGAAAATTCACAACCTATATCTTCTTCAGAAACAATGAATGACGTTGAACCACGAAGGAGTAAAAGACAAAGAACTGAAAAAACGTTTGGGCCTGACTTTGTTATTTATTTAGTTGAAGGGGATTTAAATGAGACTAAGAACAAAACTAAATTTGTTCTTAATGTAGAAGATGAACCGACCACATTTCATGAAGCGGTAACATCTAGGGATGCTGTCTTTTGGAAAGAAGCAATAAATGATGAAATGAACTCAATTTTGTCAAATCAAACTTGGGTTATTTCCGATCTTCCCCCCGGGTCTAAACCTATTGGGTCCAAATGGATATTTAAAAGAAAATTAAATCCGGATGGTTCTATAAATAAATTTAAGGCAAGACTAGTTGCTAAAGGCTATAAGCAAAAATATGGAATTGATTACTTTGATACATATGCTCCTGTTGCTCGAATCACTTCCATTAGGATATTAATATCTCTTGCTTCTATTCACAATTTAGTTATTCATCAAATGGATGTTAAAACTGCATTTTTAAATGGTGATTTAGAAGAAGAGATTTATATGGAACAACCCGAAGGGTTTGTATTGCCTGGCCAAGAAAAGAAAGTGTGTAAATTGGTTAAATCTCTTTATGGCCTTAAACAAGCTCCTATGCAATGGCATGAGAAGTTTAATAATATTGTTATATCCCATGGATATAAAGTTAATGATGCCGACAAATGTATATATAGTAAATTTGAAAATGGTGTTGGTGTTATTATATGCTTATATGTGGATGACATGTTAATATTTGGGTCTAATCTCAAATATGTTGAAGAAACCAAAAGGTTTCTTTCATCAAAATTTGATATGAAAGATCTTGGAGAAGCTGATGTGATTTTAGGAATCAAAATTATGAGAAAAGATAATTCTTTAGCGTTATCTCAATCTCATTATATAGAAAAAGTTCTTAAAAGATATAATCATTTTGAACTTAAGCCAGCTGCTACACTAGTGGATCCTAGCATCAAATTAATGAAAAATACTGGGCGTGCTATGGACCAACTTAAATATGCTAGTATTATTGGGAGTCTAATGTATGCCATGCATTGCACTAGACCAGACATTGCTTATGCAGTGAGTGTATTGTGTAGATTTACAAGTAATCCAGGACAAGAGCACTGAAATGCAATTTCTAGGGTGCTTAGATATCTGAAGAGGACTTTGGATTATGGCTTACATTATGTAGGATATCCTTCTGTTTTAGCAGGATATAGTGATTCAAGTTGGAATAATCTTGAATCAAAATCCAAGTCAACTACTGGTTGGATTTTTACGCTAGGAGGAGCAGCTATCTCTTGGGGATCCAAGAAACAAACATGTGTATCAGATTCAACAATGCAATCTGAATTTATAGCCCTAGGAGATGCATGTAAAGAAGCATAATGGCTTAGAAATGTTTTGTATGATATTCCTTTATGGAAAAAGCCATCACCTTCTATTATGATAAGTTGTGATAACCAAGCCACAATTTATAAAGTTTCAAACAAAACTTACAACGGAAAATCTAGACACATTAGTCTAAGACATCAAATTATAAGAAAATTACTCAAGGAAGGAGTAATTACAGTCGACTATATTAAAACGAACAAGAATTTAGCAGATCCTCTGACTAAAGGCCTTGTGAGAGAGATGATATATATCACCTCAAAAGGAATGGGACTAAGGTCTATTAAATAACACAACTATATTTAATGGGAACCCAACTCATATCTTGAAAATATAGATAGAGTTCAATGTGGTACAAACAAGTTAAATTATAGTTATGGAACACTAGGAATTTATACAAAAAGTTCCATTCCTATATGCCTAGTGTTGGTTTTCTGCATGTTAGAGGATGAAGTTCACTTCTTAATAAATCATATAAGTGTGACTCGCAGAATCACTAAAGTTGATTTACCTATTCGAGTGTCGAAAGTGTGGCCGCTTTCTATGAAATCAAGACCGATCCTAAAGCGCTCGTGAAATCAGGATTAGCACAAGGCCATAAAAGTGCATGCTAGAAGAACACTTATAAACTCAGAAATCGGTATGTGTGATAGTTCCGGCTAGTCTCAAAAGGTCCTTGGTTCAAGATACGTTCACCACAGCACCTTGATGAAGCTTTGAATTATTTTCACTATATGGAAGTTCAAGTCCGAAAGACACTTCTCATTTATGTACTAGATTTTAGCGATAATGCCAAAAGTTATTTATTGTCTTTTTGCTTTGCTCTCTTGTGTATATTGAAATTGGTGGGAGAATGTTGGATTAATTCCAATATTTAATGATTTTAATTTTTAGTTGTTAATATTTTATTATATTATTTGTGTTTTATTTAAAACATAGTTTGGGTTTTAATTTAGAAAGTAGAAACATGAGCAAATGGGTGTGAAAGATATGGGGAATGCTCAAAATCCCATATTGTCCCACATTGGAAGAATACTACAAAAGGTAGTGGTATATCAACTAAAGGACAACTAAGATTCTTAGTTGACAAGTCAAATAAGAGGCTATGATCCTACGGATCGCGGTGGTGCTTAAGCACCACCAATCGCGACACGCGTAAGCGCGACACGCGGCGCGCGAAAGGGCGACTTAGGGCGCATTGCGCGCTTTGACGCGCACTTGGCACTTCGCACGTGCGCATCGTCGCTTGGAGCGTGGGAGCCTAAAGTTTTGACGAGGTAAAACAGATCAACGGTTGTGATTAAACGATCCGATCAAAGGGTTTAAAATCTGAAACGGCTTGATCTAAACCGTTAGATGAATTCGTGGCGTTTCGTGTAGGGGATGTCCATTCGCTTACGATGGGACGCCTAATCTGAACCGTTAGATCGTAGCTGTTCCAAACAGGCACGATCCAACGGTTGCTGAGTCACTTCATGAAGAGCTGTGACTGTTGAAGAACAGTCACATAAATGGCTATAAAAAGAGTTCCAGACCTCTGTTTTGGACACCGAAAATTGCTAGTTTCTCCTCTCTCCGTCCTCTATACTTTGGCATTATCAAGTTATAAATTCAGAGTGTTATCGGGTTTGATCAAACAGTACATAGTTTGAATCAAACAACTATTCATACACTGCATTGTATCCTGAAGGCAGATTTTACAAAACCCATTGTGTACTCGCGGTTCTGGTTCTGTCTCAACCGGATTGGGAGAAATTTTGCCTAAAAGAAAGCGTTCCAAGAACGTGCTTTGCAGAAAAAATTATTATATTTCGTTCTTTCCATAAGAAAACTCCAACAGTTTTAGGCAAAAATAAATATTCTTATATTCTTATTACTCCACTCAAATGGAAGGAACTGTGGCACAATCTATCCAAGTCATGACTCAAGACTTAATCCGACTCGACCGTTTTGATGGCGGAAATTTCACCCGTTGGCAAGAGAAAGTTATGTTCTTCCTCACATCACTAAAACTTGCATACATTCTAGATGATAACCTTGAACAAATTCCCGAGCCCACACCCGAAGACACCGAAGGAATAAAGCAAAAACGTGTGAAGAGGAAAGAAGACGAATTTATGTGTCGAGGACACATCCTCAATGCTTTGTCTCAAACTGTTTATAGCGCTCATAAAATGATTCCGACGGCAAAGGAATTATGGAAGGCTTTGGAGATAAAGTATCAAAACGAGGAAGCGAGCAATCGTAAGTTTCTAATTTCAAACTATATGAATTTTAGAATGAATAATGATAAATCTGTCGTTGCACAAGCCCATGAACTCCAACAAATTGTTGGTGACCTTAAAGCCGCTGGTATTAATCTGCAAGATGAATTTCAAGTAGGGGTGATTGTTTCAAAACTTCCATCCTCTTGGAATGGCTTTAAGAAGAAAATTAATCATGATGAAAAGACTTATACTGTGGAATCCCTTCTTCGTCACCTTCGTATTGAAGATGATACTCGTATTCGAGAAAAGAAGGATGAACAAAGTGAGGGTCATTCAAAAGATAATATGGGTGAGGATAAAAAATCCAAGATTACCAAAGACTCAAAATTTAAAGCAAAGAATGATTCCAAATTCAAGAACCAAGGTGCAAATAAGAAAAAGAAGGGAAAATGTTTCTTCTGTGACAAACCGGGCCATTATTCTCGAGAATGTCGTCTTAAAAAGAAGGCATTTAAAGAAAAACAAGGGTCGAAGGAAACCAACAATGTTGAAGATCTTATTGCTACTGTTTGCGAAGCAAATTCAATTGATAATGAAAGTGGATGGTGGCTGGATACCGGCGCAACGGTCCACATATGCAAAGACCGCTCTTCATTCAAAACATATCAAGAAATTGATGGAAAAGAAGTGAAGATGGCAAATAATCTTCGCGCAAATGTAGTTGGAAAAGGCACAGTGGAATTGAAGCTAACTTCTGGAAAGACACTTACTCTAATTGATGTACTTCATGTACCTGATATGTGTAAAAATCTTGTGTCTGGGGACCTTCTCAATAAGAGAGGTTTCAAACTAGTGTATGAGTCTGATAAGTTTGTATTGTCTAAGAATGGCCAATTTATTGGCAAAGGGTACTCTTGTAACGACATGATTAAAATTAATGTAATCAATGATATTAGTTATGCTTATATGGTTGAGTCTATTTCTTTATGGCATAGTAGATTAGGTCATGTGAATTATAGAAGTATAAAAAATATGACTAATCTCGGCTTAATCCCGGATTGTAAATTTGATAACCTTTCTAAATATGAAATTTGTGCTCAATCGAAGATAACTAGAAAGTCGTTCAAATCTGTTGAGAGGAAATCCGAAATGCTTGATCTTATTCATAGTGATGTATGTGATATGAAGAGTAATATGACTCGTGGTGGAAATAAATATTTCTTAACTTTCATTGATGATTACTCTAAGTATGCATATACATATTTACTTAAAAGTAAAGATGAAGTTTTCGAGAAATTCCTAATTTTTAAAGCAGAAGTTGAAACTCAACAAAATCGAAAAATTAAAGTCCTACGATCCGATAGGGGTGGTGAATATTACCCGAGTGAGTTTATACAATTTTGTAATACTCATGGGATAATCCATCAAGTTACGGCGCCATATACGCCACAACAAAATGGAACGGCGGAAAGGAAAAATAGGACTTTAGTTGAAATGATAAATTCAATGTTAATCAGTTCTGGTTTACCTTTGTCGATGTGGGGAGAAGCGGTTTTATCCGCATGTTATATTTTAAATAGAGTTCCATTGAAAAACAAGGATATTACACCATATGAATTATGGTTTAATCGTAAGCCTAATCTTAGACGTCTTAAAGTTTGGGGATGTCTTGCTTATGTAAGAAAACCCGAACCTAAAAGACCTAAACTAGGAAATAGGACTTACAAATGTGTTTTTATTGGATACTCTAGTAACAGTACGACTTATAGATTTTTAAACCTTGAAACTCAAGAAATCATTGAGTCGGTAGATGTGCAATTTTTTGAACATCTAACAAAGTTTAGTACTTTGAATCAAGGTTTAGAAAATAATAATTCGACTGTTGACTCCTCAAATTTAGAAGAAAATTCACAACCTATATCTTCTTCAGAAACAATGAATGACGTTGAACCACGAAGGAGTAAAATACAAAGAACTGAAAAAACATTTGGGCCTGACTTTGTTATTTATTTAGTTGAAGGGGATTTAAATGAGACTAAGAACAAAACTAAATTTGTTCTTAATGTAGAAGATGAACCGACCACATTTCATGAAGCGGTAACATCTAGGGATGCTGTCTTTTGGAAAGAAGCAATAAATGATGAAATGAACTCAATTTTGTCAAATCAAACTTGGGTTATTTCCGATCTTCCCCCCGGGTCTAAACCTATTGGGTGCAAATGGATATTTAAAAGAAAATTAAATCCGGATGGTTCTATAAATAAATTTAAGGCAAGACTAGTTGCTAAAGGCTATAAGCAAAAATATGGAATTGATTACTTTGATACATATGCTCATGTTGCTCGAATCACTTCCATTAGGATATTAATATCTCTTGCTTCTATTCATAATTTAGTTATTCATCAAATGGATGTTAAAACTGCATTTTTAAATGGTGATTTAGAAGAAGAGATTTATATGGAACAACCCGAAGGGTTTGTATTGCCTGGCCAAGAAAAGAAAGTGTGTAAATTGGTTAAATCTCTTTATGGCCTTAAACAAGCTCCTATGCAATGGTATGAGAAGTTTAATAATATTGTTATATCCCATGGATATAAAGTTAATGATGCCGACAAATGTATATATAGTAAATTTGAAAATGGTGTTGGTGTTATTATATGCTTATATGTGGATGACATGTTAATATTTGGGTCTAATCTCAAATATGTTGAAGAAACCAAAAGGTTTCTTTCATCAAAATTTGATATGAAAGATCTTGGAGAAGCTGATGTGATTTTAGGAATCAAAATTGTGAGAAAAGATAATTCTTTAGCGTTATCTCAATCTCATTATATAGAAAAAGTTCTTAAAAGATATAATCATTTTGAACTTAAGCCAGCTGCTACACCAGTGGATCCTAGCATCAAATTAATGAAAAATACTGGGCGTGCTATGGACCAACTTAAATATGCTAGTATTATTGGGAGTCTAATGTATGCCATGCATTGCACTAGACCAGACATTGCTTATGCAGTGAGTGTATTGTGTAGATTTACAAGTAATCCAGGACAAGAGCACTGAAATGCAATTTCTAGGGTGCTTAGATATCTGAAGAGGACTTTGGATTATGGCTTACATTATGTAGGATATCCTTCTGTTTTAGAAGGATATAGTGATTCAAGTTGGAATAATCTTGAATCAAAATCCAAGTCAACTACTGGTTGGATTTTTACGCTAGGAGGATCAGCTATCTCTTGGGGATCCAAGAAACAAACATGTGTATCAGATTCAACAATGCAATCTGAATTTATAGCCCTAGGAGATGCATGCAAAGAAGCAGAATGGCTTAGAAATGTGTTGTATGATATTCCTTTATGGAAAAAGCCATCACCTTCTATTATGATAAGTTGTGATAACCAAGCCACAATTTATAAAGTTTCAAACAAAACTTACAACGGAAAATCTAGACACATTAGTCTAAGACATCAAATTATAAGAAAATTACTCAAGGAAGGAGTAATTACAGTCGACTATATTAAAACGAACAAGAATTTAGCAGATCCTCTGACTAAAGGCCTTGTGAGAGAGATGATATATATCACCTCAAAAGGAATGGGACTAAGGTCTATTAAATAACACAACTATATTTAATGGGAACCCAACTCATATCTTGAAAATATAGATAGAGTTCAATGTGGTACAAACAAGTTAAATTATAGTTATGGAACACTAGGAATTTATACAAAAAGTTCCATTCCTATATGCCTAGTGTTGGTTTTCTGCATGTTAGAGGATGAAGTTCACTTCTTAATAAATCATATAAGTGTGACTCGCAGAATCACTAAAGTTGATTTACCTATTCGAGTGTCGAAAGTGTGGCCGCTTTCTATGAAATCAAGACCGATCCTAAAGCGCTCGTGAAATCAGGATTAGCACAAGGCCATAAAAGTGCATGCTAGAAGAACACTTATAAACTCAGAAATCGGTATGTGTGATAGTTCCGGCTAGTCTCAAAAGGTCCTTGGTTCAAGATACGTTCACCACAGCACCTTGATGAAGCTTTGAATTATTTTCACTATATGGAAGTTCAAGTCCGAAAGACACTTCTCATTTATGTACTAGATTTTAGCGATAATGCCAAAAGTTATTTATTGTCTTTTTGCTTTGCTCTCTTGTGTATATTGAAATTGGTGGGAGAATGTTGGATTAATTCCAATATTTAATGATTTTAATTTTTAGTTGTTAATATTTTATTATATTATTTGTGTTTTATTTTAAACATAGTTTGGGTTTTAATTTAGAAAGTAGAAACATGAGCAAATGGGTGTGAAAGATATGGGGAATGCTCAAAATCCCATATTGTCCCACATTGGAAGAATACTACAAAAGGTAGTGGTATATCAACTAAAGGACAACTAAGATTCTTAGTTGACAAGTCAAATAAGAGGCTATGATCCTACGCATCGCGGTGGTGCTTAAGCACCACCAATCGCGACACGCGTAAGCGCGACACGCGGCGCGCGAAAGGGCGACTTAGGGCGCATTGCGCGCTTTGACGCGCACTTGGCACTTCGCACGTGCGCATCGTCGCTTGGAGCGTGGGAGCCTAAAGTTTTGACGAGGTAAAACAGATCAACGGTTGTGATTAAACGATCCGATCAAAGGGTTTAAAATCCGAAACGGCTTGATCTAAACCGTTAGATGAATTCGTGGCGTTTCGTGTAGGGGATGTCCATTCGCTTACGATGGGACGCCTAATCTGAACCGTTAGATCGTAGCTGTTCCAAACAGGCACGATCCAACGGTTGCTGAGTCACTTCATGAAGAGCTGTGACTGTTGAAGAACAGTCACAGAAATGGCTATAAAAAGAGTTCCAGACCTCTGTTTTGGACACCGAAAATTGCTAGTTTCTCCTCTCTCCGTCCTCTATACTTTGGCATTATCAAGTTACAAATTCAGAGTGTTATCGGGTTTGATCAAACAGTACATAGTTTGAATCAAACAACTATTCATACACTGCATTATATCCTGAAGGCAGATTCTACAAAACCCATTGTGTACTCGCGGTTCTGGTTCTGTCTCAACCGGATTGGGAGAAATTTTGCCTAAAAGAAAGCGTTCCAAGAACGTGCCTTGCAGAAAAAATTATTATATTTCGTTCTTTCCATAAGAAAACTTCAACAGTTTTAGGCAAAAATAAATATTCTTATATTCTTATTACTCCACTCAAATGGAAGGAACTGTGGCACAATCTATCCAAGTCATGACTCAAGACTTAATCCGACTCGACCGTTTTGATGGCGGAAATTTCACCCGTTGGCAAGAGAAAGTTATGTTCTTCCTCACATCACTAAAACTTGCATACATTCTAGATGATAACCTTGAACAAATTCCCGAGCCCACACCCGAAGACACCGAAGGAATAAAGAAAAAACGTGTGAAGAGGAAAGAAGACGAATTTATGTGTCGAGGACACATCCTCAATGCTTTGTCTCAAACTGTTTATAGCGCTCATAGAATGATTCCGACGGCAAAGGAATTATGGAAGGCTTTGGAGATAAAGTATCAAAACGAGGAAGCGAGCAATAGTAAGTTTCTAATTTCAAACTATATGAATTTTAGAATGAATAATGATAAATCTGTCGTTGCACAAGCCCATGAACTCCAACAAATTGTTGGTGACCTTAAAGCCGCTGGTATTAATCTGTAAGATGAATTTCAAGTAGGGGTGATTGTTTCAAAACTTCCATCCTCTTGGAATGGCTTTAAGAAGAAAATTAATCATGATGAAAAGACTTATACTGTGGAATCCCTTCTTCGTCACCTTCGTATTGAAGATGATACTCGTATTCGAGAAAAGAAGGATGAACAAAGTGAGGGTCATTCAAAAGCTAATATGGTTGAGGATCAAAAATCCAAGATTACCAAAGACTCAAAATTTAAAGCAAAGAATGATTCCAAATTCAAGAACCAAGGTGCAAATAAGAAAAAGAAGGGAAAATGTTTCTTCTGTGACAAACCGGGCCATTATTCTCGAGAATGTCGTCTTAAAAAGAAGGCATTTAAAGAAAAACAAGGGTCGAAGGAAACCAACAATGTTGAAGATCTTATTGCTACTGTTTGCGAAGCAAATTCAATTGATAATGAAAGTGGATGGTGGCTGGATACCGGCGCAACGGTCCACATATGCAAAGACCGCTCTTCATTCAAAACATATCAAGAAATTGATGGAAAAGAAGTGAAGATGGCAAATAATCTTCGCGCAAATGTAGTTGGAAAAGGCACAGTGGAATTGAAGCTAACTTCTGGAAAGACACTTACTCTAATTGATGTACTTCATGTACCTGATATGTGTAAAAATCTTGTGTTTGGGGACCTTCTCAATAAGAGAGGTTTCAAACTAGTGTATGAGTCTGATAAGTTTGTATTGTCTAAGAATGGCCAATTTATTGGCAAAGGGTACTCTTGTAACGGCATGATTAAAATTAATGTAATCAATGATATTAGTTCTGCTTATATGGTTGAGTCTATTTCTTTATGGCATAGTAGATTAGGTCATGTGAATTATAGAAGTATAAAAAATATGACTAATCTCGGCTTAATCCCGGATTGTAAATTTGATAACCTTTCTAAATATGAAATTTGTGCTCAATCGAAGATAACTAGAAAGTCGTTCAAATCTGTTGAGAGGAAATCCGAAATGCTTGATCTTATTCATAGTGATGTATGTGATATGAAGAGTAATATGACTCGTGGTGGAAATAAATATTTCTTAACTTTCATTGATGATTACTCTAAGTATGCATATACATATTTACTTAAAAGTAAAGATGAAGTTTTCGAGAAATTCCTAATTTTTAAAGCAGAAGTTGAAACTCAACAAAATCGAAAAATTAAAGTCCTACGATCCGATAGGGGTGGTGAATATTACCCGAGTGAGTTTATACAATTTTGTAATACTCATGGGATAATCCATCAAGTTACGGCGCCATATACGCCACAACAAAATGGAACGGCGGAATGGAAAAATAGGACTTTAGTTGAAATGATAAATTCAATGTTAATCAGTTCTGGTTTACCTTTGTCGATGTGGGGAGAAGCGGTTTTATCCGCATGTTATATTTTAAATAGAGTTCCATTGAAAAACAAGGATATTACACCATATGAATTATGGTTTAATCGTAAGCCTAATCTTAGACGTCTTAAAGTTTGGGGATGTCTTGCTTATGTAAGAAAACCCGAACCTAAAAGACCTAAACTAGGAAATAGGACTTACAAATGTGTTTTTATTGGATACTCTAGTAACAGTACGACTTATAGATTTTTAAACCTTGAAACTCAAGAAATCATTGAGTCGGTAGATGTGCAATTTTTTGAACATCTAACAAAGTTTAGTACTTTGAATCAAGGTTTAGAAAATAATAATTCGACTCTTGACTCCTCAAATTTAGAAGAAAATTCACAACCTATATCTTCTTCAGAAACAATGAATGACGTTGAACCACGAAGGAGTAAAAGACAAAGAATTGAAAAAACATTTGGGCCTGACTTTGTTATTTATTTAGTTGAAGGGGATTTAAATGAGACTAAGAACAAAACTAAATTTGTTCTTAATGTAGGAGATGAACCGACCACATTTCATGAAGCGGTAGCATCTAGGGATGCTGTCTTTTAGAAAGAAGCAATAAATGATGAAATGAACTCAATTTTGTCAAATCAAACTTGGGTTATTTCCGATCTTCCCCCCGGGTCTAAACCTATTGGGTGCAAATGGATATTTAAAAGAAAATTAAATCCGGATGGTTCTATAAATAAATTTAAGGCAAGACTAGTTGCTAAAGGCTATAAGCAAAAATATGGAATTGATTACTTTGATACATATGCTCCTGTTGCTCGAATCACTTCCATTAGGATATTAATATCTCTTGCTTCTATTCACAATTTAGTTATTCATCAAATGGATGTTAAAACTGCATTTTTAAATGGTGATTTAGAAGAAGAGATTTATATGGAACAACCCGAAGGGTTTGTATTGCCTGGCCAAGAAAAGAAAGTGTGTAAATTGGTTAAATCTCTTTATGGCCTTAAACAAGCTCCTATGCAATGGCATGAGAAGTTTAATAATATTGTTATATCCCATGGATATAAAGTTAATGATGCCGACAAATGTATATATAGTAAATTTGAAAATGGTGTTGGTGTTATTATATGCTTATATGTGGATGACATGTTAATATTTGGGTCTAATCTCAAATATGTTGAAGAAACCAAAAGGTTTCTTTCATCAAAATTTGATATGAAAGATCTTGGAGAAGCTGATGTGATTTTAGGAATCAAAATTGTGAGAAAAGATAATTCTTTAGCGTTATCTCAATCTCATTATATAGAAAAAGTTCTTAAAAGATATAATCATTTTGAACTTAAGCCAGCTGCTACACCAGTGGATCCTAGCATCAAATTAATGAAAAATACTGGGCGTGCTATGGACCAACTTAAATATGCTAGTATTATTGGGAGTCTAATGTATGCCATGCATTGCACTAGACCAGACATTGCTTATGCAGTGAGTGTATTGTGTAGATTTACAAGTAATCCAGGACAAGAGCACTGGAATGCAATTTCTAGGGTGCTTAGATATCTGAAGAGGACTTTGGATTATGGCTTACATTATGTAGGATATCCTTCTGTTTTAGAAGGATATAGTGATTCAAGTTGGAATAATCTTGAATCAAAATCCAAGTCAACTACTGGTTGGATTTTTACGCTAGGAGGAGCAGCTATCTCTTGGGGATCCAAGAAACAAACATGTGTATCAGATTCAACAATGCAATTTGAATTTATAGCCCTAGCAGATGCATGTAAAGAAGCAGAATGGCTTAGAAATGTGTTGTATGATATTCCTTTATGGAAAAAGCCATCACCTTCTATTATGATAAGTTGTGATAACCAAGCCACAATTTATAAAGTTTCAAACAAAACTTACAACGGAAAATCTAGACACATTAGTCTAAGACATCAAATTATAAGAAAATTACTCAAGGAAGGAGTAATTATAGTCGACTATATTAAAACGAACAAGAATTTAGCAGATCCTCTGACTAAAGGTCTTGTGAGAGAGATGATATATATCACCTCAAAAGGAATGGGACTAAGGTCTATTAAATAACACAACTATATTTAATGGGAACCCAACTCATATCTTGAAAATATAGATAGAGTTCAATGTGGTACAAACAAGTTAAATTATAGTTATGGAACACTAGGAATTTATACAAAAAGTTCCATTCCTATATGCCTAGTGTTGGTTTTCTGCATGTTAGAGGATGAAGTTCACTTCTTAATAAATCATATAAGTGTGACTCGCAGAATCACTAAAGTTGATTTACCTATTCGAGTGTCGAAAGTGTGGCCGCTTTCTATGAAATCAAGACCGATCCTAAAGCGCTCGTGAAATCAGGATTAGCACAAGGCCATAAAAGTGCATGCTAGAAGAACACTTATAAACTCAGAAATCGGTATGTGTGATAGTTCCGTCTAGTCTCAAAAGGTCCTTGGTTCAAGATACGTTCACCACAGCACCTTGATGAAGCTTTGAATTATTTTCACTATATGGAAGTTCAAGTCCGAAAGACACTTCTCATTTATGTACTAGATTTTAGCGATAATGCCAAAAGTTATTTATTGTCTTTTTGCTTTGCTCTCTTGTGTATATTGAAATTGGTGGGAGAATGTTGGATTAATTCCAATATTTAATGATTTTAATTTTTAGTTGTTAATATTTTATTATATTATTTGTGTTTTATTTTAAACATAGTTTGGGTTTTAATTTAGAAAGTAGAAACATGAGCAAATGGGTGTGAAAGATATGGGGAATGCTCAAAATCCCATATTGTCCCACATTGGAAGAATACTACAAAAGGTAGTGGTATATCAACTAAAGGACAACTAAGATTCTTAGTTGACAAGTCAAATAAGAGGCTATGATCCTACGCATCGCGGTGGTGCTTAAGGACCACCAATCGCGACACGCGTAAGCGCGACACGCGGCGCGCGAAAGGGCGACTTAGGGCGCATTGCGCGCTTTGACGCGCACTTGGCACTTCGCACGTGCGCATCGTCGCTTGGAGCGTGGGAGCCTAAAGTTTTGACGAGGTAAAACAGATCAACGGTTGTGATTAAACGATCCGATCAAAGGGTTTAAAATCCGAAACGGCTTGATCTAAACCGTTAGATGAACTCGTGGCGTTTCGTGTAGGGGATGTCCATTCGCTTACGATGGGACGCCTAATCTGAACCGTTAGATCGTAGTTGTTCCAAACAGGCACGATCCAACGGTTGCTGAGTCACTTCATGAAGAGCTGTGACTGTTGAAGAACAGTCACAGAAATGGCTATAAAAAGAGTTCCAGACCTCTGTTTTGGACACCGAAAATTGCTAGTTTCTCCTCTCTCCGTCCTCTATACTTTGGCATTATCAAGTTACAAATTCAGAGTGTTCTCGGGTTTGATAAAACAGTACATAGTTTGAATCAAACAACTGTTCATACACTGCATTGTATCCTGAAGGCAGATTCTACAAAACCCATTGTGTACTCGCGGTTCTGGTTCTGTCTCAACCGGATTGGGAGAAATTTTGCCTAAAAGAAAGCGTTCCAAGAATGTGCCTTGCAGAAAAAATTATTATATTTCGTTCTTTCCATAAGAAAACTCCAACAATTGTCAATCCATAAAATGTGAGGTGGTTAAAATAATAAAATCCATTTGAAATTAAATAACCAGCGCGACTGCCTACTAAACAAAAAAAAGGATGGGATGGCTAGCAATAAGAAAGTATGGAATGGGACTTGGCACAAAAAAATAACTGCATCCTAAGTTTCTGGATTGGTAGGCCATTGCAAGTGAAGATTTCGTTAGCTCTATTGCCGAAACTGCTTTTGTTTTGGCAATAAAGCTTGCACAACATCTTTTCTTCTCCCGTATTCTCTAAGGGTTCGTTTGGTTGCGTAAATTATTTAATTTTATAAAT
The DNA here is from genome assembly GCA_949130495.1 of Sambucus nigra. Taxonomy (NCBI): domain Eukaryota; kingdom Viridiplantae; phylum Streptophyta; class Magnoliopsida; order Dipsacales; family Adoxaceae; genus Sambucus; species Sambucus nigra. Next base: position 235,850,975 of record OX422214.1, read on the forward strand.
TGATCAATTTGAAATGAATAAACTGTCGATGTATTAATTTTAAATGGGTTTAAATCCAATTTGTGGTGTGTTTGGAAAAGAAAAATGGAGTTATTTACTTTTATGTGTGTGTGTGTGTAAACAGAGAGAGAGAGAGAGTAATATGGTGAGAGGTACTCTATGAGAGTAGTGCATTTAAGATTCATATTACAATTTCAAACTTTTGATGAAATGAACTAATTTACGTTTTTGTGAATCAACATGAATTGGTTCATTTTTGTAACCAAACACTAATAATAAGACAATTCATAAATGAATTAATTTTAAATGGGCTAATTTATAATTTTGAGGACAACCAAACAGGCCATAAGTGTTATTTGGGAATATTGTTTAGGCTGGGATGTTAGTTTGTTGAGTTATTTAATTATAGGATCTTTTGACGTTGGTGCAAAGTGATGAATATGATAAGTGCATGAAGAGTACCGAAAGCAATCCAAACCAAAGTGACCTACTACTAAACTAATCTAAAGAAATTAAAGTAAAAGATAACTAAATTGAAATAAAAGCTGTAGGGAGCTAAAGCAGGGTTGAAAAGTAATTATCTTGAATTAAACATATCTATATATCTATATAACTATATAAAAATTGTAGACCAAAATCATGTGAGATTGACACGTGGCAACTTAATAAATGATATCATAAATGAGAGTCTCTCTCCAGAGAAGGATACGTGAAGATAATAACTCATCTTTCTCTATACTCTAATACAATGAATTTAGTCCATCTAACCGGCTTCCTATTCAATGTACTCCATTTTTAATTTTTCAAGAACCTACATTGAAATCTACAACCTTTTCCTCTTCTTCTTCTCTCTCTCTCCCCTTTAATATATGAACCATCCGTTAAGGCAGACAAAGAAAAAAAACACAAACCCAAATAACGGCAGCCGTCTATCAATGCATTATCAATTGAATCATTTGAAAGGTATGATATAGTTACAAACATTCGTTTATTTTTTATATGTGAAATATTGTACATCTCATGTTTATCCTACTGTTTTATGTTATAAGTGGATTTCAACACATTAGAGGAGGATTTGTTTGGAGCCATAGACGTTTATGGTAATAGTTAAGAAAAATATCTGAAAAATAGTAAAATACAAATGATATAGACGTATGGCTAGATTTTTAAATACGATTCTTGCTTTCAATATAATCATGCTTCCAGAGAGATTTTCTAACCCAATTCCAATTATAAACAAATGTGAATCTGGAGAGGGCACATGTAAGGCCCTAAAATATGATTAGGAAGGTTAATTACATGATTAATTATAACTTAGGAGTTATAAGTTATAGATTGGTTATGTGTGTTAAACATGTTAATTATCATGTTTAGGGGATGCATGCTCATGTGATATATGTGTTGTTTACATTAGGTGTTAATTGAGCTTATGATCGGGGATACCATGTTTAGAACATATGATTAGTTATGTGGTTAAATGAATCATAAATTATGTTTTTAATGCATGATTATGTTTATAAAAGTAAATAAGGTTGTTGATACGAAATTGGCAATGTTTGGTCGCCAATTGTGAAAGTTTTGAGATTTTCGGTAAATTGCTACTTTCCTGTTCGATGCCCAAATTAGGCGTATTGATTTATGATTTTGGGAAAACATAAATTATGAAAGTTGTAGATATATGAATTAATATTATAACACAACAAATAGTGGGTTAAACGGAGGCATATACAAGAAGTTATACCGAAAGTACGAAACAAGGGCAAATATGTCCATCCCTTAAGTGAAAATTGTCTTATTAGCACACTATGTGCTATTTTTTGATTGGTTAAAGGGTGGCTGATGGTTTGGCCGACTTAAACTGTATAAAACAACTCCTTTGTTCAGCAAATTCAGCCATGAACAAGAGTTTTTCCTAAAGAGAGAGAAAGAGAAGAAAGTTAAGGAATAAATCTTTGGAAATTTTCCATAAATCAAGGAATCCTCGTAAGGTAATTACATCTTTATTAAAGTTGGTCACATGGATGAGTTCTATACTTATCATGTTTTTATTTTTGATTTGGTTATATATTTTAATGATACCCATATTGCTGAATTGTGTTGGAACAAGGATGGGTTAAGAACACAAGTTAAAACTGGAGCTAGGATCGTAAATGCATACTTTAAAGTCCTTAATTTACATCATCTTTTCGTAAAGCATTTTGATTTAGAAAATTCATGATTATGATGTATATTTCTGCTAAATCATGTTTATTATATGTTTCCATGAATTATACTCAAGGTCAAGGTTATGTATGCTTAAAAATGTTAAGTTATGCCTTAATATTGTATTTTGACCTAGCTATGCTAAAAAATGGTATAAATCATGGAATACTTATTGGAATTGAGTGATTCAAGTTGGAGAGTAAAATATACTCATACATGTATAACATATCCGAAAATTATATAAAAATACCAAGTAATGAACCCTTGGTGATAGTTTGAAGTCTTGGTTTAAAATCTGCCCTAAAGGAGCAAGAATGCATACCAGGTGTTTGACGTTTTGCTCGACATAGAAAATGAGCCCTAAAAATTATGAAACATTAAATTTGTATTATTCAATGTGTTTACTGATATTTGGTGGAATATCATGGAAAGTTATGTTGTACAAAAATTATGAGAATTTCATGAAGTTGAAGTTGTGTTGTTGTTTTTCTTGAGAAATGATTTGGAAAAGGCTGTAATAAAATGGGCATAACTTTGTCTAGCAAATTCGTAATTAAATTCTGTAAATTGTGTTAGAACCCTAATTAATTGGGTTTTATAGAAATGTGAAGTGTCATATTTAATTCCTCCTTAGTTATTTCTGATTGACCAAATGAGGTGATGTATTACTAGGTTTGATGTTAATCGGTGTATTCAAAAACTAACGACATTGACTTGTTAGGTGGGGAAACAACTAATACTACCATACCAAGAAAGTAGTTGGTATTAATCTTATCACTAAATTCAAGGTGAGTGACCTTCCTTATGAAATATAAATGCTTATAATTTCATATGGAAATGTGTAGTTAAACACACGTGTGAAAATGTTTATGGGAGTGATGTTGTATTTATGAAACATATGCATATGATTAAAAATGTTAAGCGATGTTATATAATGATATGGACTAGTGAGTCCTTTATCTAATGTTAAGGACTGTGGTGGGTCCTACGGGATGTGGTGGTCCTGTTAATCCAACTTAAAGGTTTGTGTACTCGGGCCTAATAAAGGGATGTGGTGGTCCCTAATAACTGTGGTGGGTTAATTGGACTGTGGCGGGTCCAGGCTTGCGAGAGTTTCACAATTCATGTTGGGTTATAGAATTAGAACAAAATAAAAATGGTTATTCAAATTGGTTATATGTGTGGTATGTGGTCATTCACTAAGCCTTTATAGCTTACACTCCTGTAATGTTTGGTTTCAGGTATGCTTATAATTTGGAGTTCACTGCCAAGTTAGGACCTTAAAACGGGGGAGTGACGGATATTTAGTACGGTTTGAATATCAAGATTCCTTTTGTGTAATTATTAAACTAAGGATCTTGGTTATGTAAAGTTATGTAGTACTTATAAGTTATAAGTAAAGGCAGTTATGTTTTCATCTACACATACCTTTGGAAAAAAAAAATCTTATGCTATTTTCCTCAGAGATTAAAATTAAAGCATTGTTTAAGGCAATTTATCTCTAATTAAAAGGATGAGTTTAACTTAATTAATTCGGGGCGCGACAACTTGGTATCAGAGCGTGGTTATTAGGTTCTGGACAGGGTGTGAGGGTCTAGATTGGCAGTGGACACTAGAACGTGAGTTTTCTATGTGTTTGGATTTTGACTAACAATGTTAATATTAAACTGCTACTATTGTATTTTGTTTAAGTTAATTATATTGCAGTGAGTGATGGATCCACGCGAGCCGCATGATGGAGCAGAGGGTGAGGCATATTATGTTCCTAATAGTCAGCAAGGACATAGACATGTTCAAGTGGAGGAACCAGAGGTGCTACAACAACCTATTGATGACGTGGGGAGAATATTACGTGTTGTGGCCCAACTTATGGAACAAGCAAGAGGTGGAGAACATGTTGGGGATAGGGTCAAACTGCATGAGAGGTTCATGAAGTTAAATCCGCCAGCATTTATTGGAACTACTGATCCGTTAGTGGCAGAGGGGTGGATTAGAAAGATGGAAACAATATTCAAGGTGATGGAAGTACGAGATGAACAAAAGGTTTTGTTAGCAACCTTTAGATTGGAGAATGATGCAAAGTTATGGTGGGATGCTACAGAGAGGTTACTTACTATAATTGGGGGAGTAGTGCCAGCAAATCCTCCACCAATTACATGGGAGAGGTTTGTGAAGGTGTCTTTGAAAAATATTTCCCAAGGCTTTATAGGAAAGAGAAAGAGGAAGAATTTATCACGTTGAAATAGGGGAACCGAACAGTGGCAGAGTATGAAGCTTTATTTATATCCTTATCTAGATTTGCACCTGACTTAGTGAGGACGGAAGAAAGTAAATGTGATCGGTTTCAAACCGGGCTGAGTGTAGATATAAAAAGCATGGTTGCTAATATGAAGATAATGGATTATGTGGACTTGGTGGATAGGGCCATGGTGTCAGAAAAGTCAATAAAAGAAATGCAAGTTGAACACTCGAAGAAAGCTAGACATGATGGCATAAGGTCATATGGATGGGAGGTGGGAACCTCAACTCAGAGTGTAGCACGGGGAGTACATAAGGGCCAAGAATTTAAAAATAATAGAAGTGCACGTGGAAGATTTCAGGCTCGAGGTGGAAGGACTGGGATGAATCGATCAGAAAATGCATCTGTGTTGGTGCCGAGGGCTATATTTTGTTATAGATGTGGTGGTTAAGGGCACATGTCTCGAGAGTGTACAATAGCTGAGACGACACCTTTATGTTTCCATTGTCATCAACTAGGGCACTTGCGCAAGAATTGTCCAGCGATGGGATCTACAACGTCAGTTGGGAGTGTGGCAGTAGGAGGTAGGAGTTCTACACAGAATGTACCCAGGGGAGGTAGAGGAGGTATATCGCAAAGTCAAGGCCAAGGCAGAGTGTTTGCACTGACGCAACAAGATGCACAAGCTATGCCTAACGTAGTGACAGGTACACTTCTTATTGGTGATAAAGATGCTTATGTGTTGATAGATCCTGGTTCTACACATTATTTTGTGTCTTTGCTTTATCTGTTGCATCTTAATAAACCATTATCATCATTATATTCTGGTTTAGCTATTGTTACTCCAGTGGGGGGGTTGGTTTTTATTGAGAGGGTATATAGGGAGTGTGTGGTGCGAGTGGGTGAAAAAGAATTACTAGTTGACTTATTACCTCTCGATATGCGCGACTTTGATGTAATACTGGGTATGGATTGGTTAGCTTCATATCATGTATGTTTGGATTGCTGTAAAAAGGAGGTACTATTTCAGTTACTAGGTGAACCTGAATTTAAATTTATTGGGGAACGAAATGTCACTCCAACTTGTTTGATTTCTGCTACAAAATGTTATGAACTGCTGAGGAAAGGATGTGAGGGTTATCTTGCCCATGTGGTGGACATACGACAAGAGGCTGGAAAATTATCAGATATACCAGTAGTTAATGAGTTTGCAGATATCTTCCCAGAAGAACTCCCGGTTTAGCACCAGACCGTGAGGTGGAATTTTCGATTGAGTTGGTACCAGGAACTGCACCAATATCTATTGTACCATATCGTATGGCACCTGCAGAATTAAAAGAGCTAAAGATACAGTTGCAAGATTTGTTAGATCGTGGTTTTATAAGGCCTAGTGTATCACCGTGGAGAGCCCCAGTATTATTTGTGAAGAAGAAAGATGGAACCATGAGGCTGTGCATCGATTATCGTCAATTGAATAAGGTGACTATCCGTAACAAATACCCACTACCCCGCATTGATGACTTGTTCGATCAGTTGCAAGGAGCCAAAGTGTTTTCCAAGATCGATCTCAGATCCGGATATCATCAATTGAAAGTAAGAGATTGTGACATTTCTAAAACTGCTTTTCGTTCCAGGTATGGACATTATGAATTTCTTGTCATGCCATTTGGGTTAACAAATGCACCGGCCATATTCATGGATTTGATGAACCGTATATTTCACCCATATGTGGATTCTTTTGTTATTGTCTTCATTGATGATATTTTGATATATTCTCGTAGTAGGGATGAGCATGAATGCCACCTGCGTATTATTTTACAGACCTTGCGAGAGAAGCAGTTATATGCTAAATTTTCTAAATGTGAATTTTGGCTAGACAGGGTAGTATTTTTGGGGCATGTTATTTCTGCTAATGGTATTTGTGTTGATCCCAAGAAGGTTGAAGCAGTAATGAATTGGGAAAGACCAACTAGTGTGACAGAGGTGCGTAGCTTTTTGGGATTGGCGGGCTATTACAGGAGGTTTATACCGGGGTTTTCTTCTATTGCATTGCCATTAACTAAGCTTACCAGAAAGGAGAACAAGTTTGTGTGGAGTGGCGATTGTGATAAAAGCTTTGAAAATTTAAAGGGTAAGTTGACATCAGCTCCAGTATTGACTATCCCAATAGGTACAGAAGGTTTAGTTATTTATAGTGATGCCTCGTATCAAGGACTCGATTGTGTGTTAATGCAGCGTGGAAAGGTAATTGCTTTTGCTTCTTGACAGTTAAAGATACATGAACGCAACTACCCTACACACTATCTTGAGTTGGCTGCAGTAGTTTTTGCACTAAAAATCTGGAGACACTACTTATATGGTGTTAGTTGTGAAATTTTTACTGACCATCAAAGCTTAAAATACTTATTTACATAAAAAGACTTGAACTTGAGGCAAAGAAGGTGGATGGAACTTATAAAAGATTATGATTGCATGATACATCACCATCCAGGTAAAGCTAATGTTGTTACTGATGCTTTGAGTAGAAAATCTCTAGGCATAGTATCTTGTATTTATTGTATTCGAGTTGACCTGCTGAGAGGGTTAGCTTTAATGGGGGTGGAATTAACTTTGAATGAGTCTTATGGAATAGTAGCACATTTAAATGTTAGACCCATGTTGATTGACTGGATTAAACAAGCACAGACATGAGATGCAGAATTGGAGAAAGTTAGAGATAATATGAAAAAGGGTAAAGCAAATGAATTTTCTACTCGGGATGATGACATTGTTATGTACGGAAACCGTTTGTGTGTACCTAATGTGCCTGATTTAAGAAGAACAATTTTAGAGGAAGTCCACTGTTCGTTATATGCTATGCATCCAGGGAGCACGAAACTGTATAGAGATTTGAAACAATGTTATTGGTGGCCGGGAATCAAACACGACATTGCAGATTTTGTTCCTAGATGTCTAGTTTGCCAACAAGTGAAGGTGGAGCATCAGAAGCCAAGTGGTTTACTACATCCCTTACCTATTTCTGAGTGGAAATGGGAGCATGTTACTACAGATTTTGTTATAGGTTTACCAAAATCATCACGAGGGTTTGATTCTATTTGGGTTGTCGTTGATAGGTTGACTAAGTCTGCACATTTTCTTCCTGTTAAAACTACTTATTCCATGGATAGATATGCCAAATTATATGTGGATGAGATTATCAGATTGCATGGTGCACCTGTTTCTATTATTTCTGATCGAGATCCTAAGTTCACTTCTCACTTTTGGCCTAGTTTACAACAAGCTTTGGGGACTAAATTGAAATGTAGTACAACTTTTCACCCTCAGACTGATGGGCAGTCAGAAAGAACGATCCAGACACTCGAAGATATGTTACGAATTTGTGTATTGGAGTTCAAGGGGAGTTGGGATGAACACTTGCCACTAATAGAGTTTGCTTATAATAATATCTATCATTCGAGTATTAATATGGCCCCTTATGAAGCTTTGTATGGGAGAAAATGCAGAACTCCAGTGTGTTGGACTGAAGTAGGAGAACGAAAACTACTTGGGCCAGAAATTGTACAGCAGACTACTAAAAAGATCAATCTTATACATAATCACTTAAAGGTGGCGCAAAGTAGACAGAAAAGTTATGCAGACAACTGAAGGAAAGAATTGAAATTTGAGGAAGGTGATCGAGTATTCCTACGTGTTTCTACTTGGAGAGGGGTTATGAGATTTGGGAAGAAGGGAAAGTTAAGTCCCAGGTACATTCGCCCTTATGAGATAGTAAAAAGGGTTGGAACTGTAGCTTATAAGTTGGCATTACCACCAGAATTGTCTCGGATACATGATGTTTTTCATATATCCATGTTACGTAAGTATGTGCCCGATCCTTCACACGTGTTTATCTCACAACCGATAGAGCTTCAAGATGACTTAACCTATGTGGAGGAACCAATTGCTATTGTAGATCGAAAGGAGCAAGTGTTACGTAGTAAAACCATTTCACTAGTTAAAGTGATGTGGAGAAATTGGAATGTGGAGTGTGGCACTTGGGAAGGGGAGGATAACATGAAGAAGCAATATCCTCATCTATTTGGTAAGTTTCTTATGCGTTAAATTTCGAGGATGAAATTTTTATAAGAGGGGTAGAATTGTAAGGCCCTAAAATATGATTAGGAAGGTTAATTACATGATTAATTATAACTTAGGAGTTATAAGTTATAGATTGGTTATGTGTGTTAAACATGTTAATTATCATGTTTAGGGGATGCATGCTCATGTGATATATGTGTTGTTTACATTAGGTGTTAATTGAGCTTATGATCGGGGATACCATGTTTAGAACATATGATTAGTTATGTGGTTAAATGAATCATAAATTATGTTTTTAATGCATGATTATGTTTATAAAAGTAAATAAGGGTGTTGATACGAAATTGGCAATGTTTGGTCGCCAATTGTGAAAGTTTTGAGATTTTCGGTAAATTGCTACTTTCCTGTTCGATGCCCAAATTAGGCATATTGATTTATGATTTTGGGAAAACATAAATTATGAAAGTTGTAGATATATGAATTAATATTATAACACAACAAACGGTGGGTTAAACGGAGGCTCATACAAGAAGTTATACCGAAAGTACGAAACAATAGCAAATATGTCCATCCCTTAAGTGAAAATTGTCTTATTAGCACACCATGTGCTATTTTTTGATTGCTTAAAGGGTGGGTGATGGTTTGGCTGACTTAAACTGTATAAAACAACTCCTTTGTTCAGAAAATTCAGCCATGAACAAGAGTTTTGCCTAAAGAGAGAGAAAGAGAAGAAAGTTAAGGAATAAATCTTTGGAAATTTTCCATAAATCAAGGAATCCTCGTAATGTAATTACATCTTTATTAAAGTTGGTCACATGGATGAGTTCTATACTTATCTTGTTTTTATTTTTGATTTGGTTATATATTTTAATGATACCCATATTGCTGAATTGTGTTGGAACAAGGATGGGTTAAGAACACAAGTTAAAACTGGAGCTAGGATCGTAAATGCATACTTTAAAGTCCTTAATTTACATCATCTTTTCGTAAAGCATTTTGATTTAGAAAATTCATGATTATGATGTATATTTCTGCTAAAGCATGTTTATTATATGTTTCCATGAATTATACTCAAGGTCAAGGTTATGTATGCTTAAAAATGTTAAGTTATGCCTTAATATTGTATTTTGACCTAGTTATGCTAAAAATGGTATAAATCATGGAATACTTATTGGAATTGAGTGATTCAAGTTGGAGAGTAAAATATACTCATACATGTATAACATATCCGAAAATTATATAAAAATACCAAGTAATGAACCCTTGGTGATAGTTTGAAGTCTTGGTTTAAAATCTGCCCTAAAGGAGCAAGAATGCATACCAGGTGTTTGACGTTTTGCTCGACATAGAAAATGAGCCCTAAAAATTATGAAACATTAAATTTGTATTATTCAATGTGTTTACTGATATTTGGTGGAATATCATGGAAAGTTATGTTGTACAAAAATTATGAGAATTTCATGAAGTTGAAGTTGTGTTGTTGTTTTTCTTGAGAAATGATTTGGAAAAGGCTATAATAAAATGGGCATAACTTTGTCTAGCAAATTCGTAATTAAATTCTGTAAATTGTGTTAGAACCCTAATTAATTGGGTTTTATAGAAATGTGAAGTGTCATATTTAATTCCTCCTTAGTTATTTCTGATTGACCAAATGAGGTGATGTATTACTAGGTTTGATGTTAATCGGTGTATTAAAAAACTAACGACATTGACTTGTTAGGTGGGGAAGCAGCTAATACTACCATACCAAGAAAGTAGTTGGTATTAATCTTATCACTAAATCCAAGGTGAGTGACCTTCCTTATGAAATATAAATGCTTATAATTTCATATGGAAATGTGTAGTTAAACACACGTGTGAAAATGTTTATGGGAGTGATGTTGTATTTATGAAACATATGCATATGATTAAAAATGTTAAGCGATGTTATATAATGATATGGACTAGTGAGTCCTTTATCTAATGTTAAGGACTGTGGTGGGTCCTACGGGAGGTGGTGGTCCTGTTAATCCAACTTAAAGGTTTTTGTACTCGGGCCTAATAAAGGGATGTGGTGGCCCCTAATAACTGTGGTGGGTTAATTGGACTGTGGCGGGTCCAGGCTTGCGAGAGTTTCACAATTCCTGTTGGGTTATAGTATTAGAACAAAATAAAAATGGTTATTCAAATTGGTTATATGTGTGGTATGTGGTCATTCACTAAGCCTTTATTGCTTACACTCCTGTAATGTTTGGTTTCATGTATGCTTATAATTTGGAGTTCACTGCCAAGTTAGGACCTTAAAACGGGGGAGTGACGGATATTTAGTACGGTTTGAATATCAAGATTCCTTTTGTGTAATTATTAAACTAAGGATCTTGGTTATGTAAAGTTATGTAGTACTTATAAGTTATAAGTAAAGGCAGTTATGTTTTCATCTACACATACCTTTGGAAAAAAAAAATCTTATGCTATTTTCCTCAGAGATTAAAATTAAAGCATTGTTTAAGGCAATTTATCTCTAATTAAAAGGATGAGTTTAACTTAATTAATTCGGGGCGCGACAGCACATCTACTGTTCATTCCTTTGGTAATGTCAGGGAAGTCAACATTGATATAGATCATGTCAACGATAGTACACCCAAGCTACTGCCCTTTGTTTCCAGGTATCATTTTTTGGGGGCTTAGTTTTGTTTTCCATTTATTTTGCAGATTTAGTTTATTTCACACTTCAAATTTAGTTTAAGAAATTTTGTGTTTCTGTGTATTGAAATAACAAAACTTATTGTAAGTCTCAACACTTATTGTAAGTGGGTTTTGGTATCCAACATCTAAAATTATGCCATTTGTCAAATTACCTTATCACTCATCTTTAATTATTGCTTATTTAAATGTTTTCTAAACATCCGATTATAAATTCGTTTGCCAAAAACTAATTCATACAGTCTCTACAATGAAACACAAATTTATATTCGGCCACGCATCGCGCGACCTAGTTATTGCTTATTTAATTTTTTTCTAAACATCCGATTATAAATTCGTTTGCTAAAAACTAATTCATACATTCTTTATAATGAAATATAAATTTATATTCGGCAACGCATTGTGTGGCCTTCATGCTAGTACTAATCTAAAATGCAATGCAGGCTCTAAATGATGCTTTTCTCATAAGATAGCCACGTGTCATCTTATATGTACACTCTCCTCCTCCATCTCAATCAAACCCTTATTTAAACTCCCATCCAACTCTTCCCATTCCCTAACTCTTCGTCTTCCATAAATCCACTCAAAAGCCTCTTTTATCAATGCACCCTTTTTATTTCCCTGTACACAAGACCAAAAACTCTTTGGATTATATTTATCCCCAAACTCTTTTCTCCTCTCACTATCTTTGTTTCTCCTCTTTTTTCATTTCTTCTCATGCTCATTCTCTCTATCTACACGCACCCACATAACAAGTCTCTTTGGGCTGAAAAAAAAAAATTCAGAGCAAATCTCATATGAACAAACAACTTACATTACTACTTCTCCTCTGGGTACCCCTCAACAGGTTTGTTTTATTTTTTTATTTTTATGCAAGTGTAGATTTTTAAATATTTGGGTGTTTAACTTTAGATCTACGAAATGAGCTTAGTAAATTGACCCTTTTCCAAGTTATTGTTATTAACGGTCATTTCCCACGACTGTTATTAATTCAACTACTAACAAAAATGTTGTAGTCAATGTCCACAACAAACTAGATGAAGACCTTATCATTACTTGGTGAGATGTGTTGTCCTTTTTGTCGTTTCAGAGTTTTGGTTTGGTTATGATATTGGTTTTTGAAAATATTGAAATGGGTGTACACTATGCAGGGATGGTATTCAACAAAGGAGAATGTGTTGTTTGAGAGTTTTGGTTTGGTTATGCTATTTGGTTTTTGAAAATATTGGAATGTGTGTACACTATGCTAGGATGGTATTCAACACATGAGAACGAGATGTGAAAGGTTCATATTTTTTTATTGTGATTAATTAATGTAGGTGACCCGAGATTCAGAAAGGAATGAAAATTTAGAAAGGAGGGGAGGGGAGGGGTAATGTCCAAATGGTGTAGTTTGGTTTAAGAGATTTTACAAGTAGTATAGATAGTTTCTACTACCTTTAATTCTTATTTTGTTCTTTCTAAGCCCATATATATTTTTTGATTTTATTAATTTATGAATGAGTTGAGTTATATATATATAGATGAGATTGGCATTTTTGTTCAACATCGTTTAGTATTTCTTTATTAAAATATAGGAATCATGCCTTGCTTTGGCCACCAAATTAGAGTCATAGTTTTCCTCTTTTCAGACATATCATATCAGAGTGTTTTTATGTTACATCAGGTTAAAATTCGTGTAATCTTTTAGTGCTACTTTATCTTGAGTTCTATAAAATGTTTGGACTATTTTACTTTCTAGGACATGAGTGTGTTTGTTGTCTTACTGTCAAATCAAAATAAAGTAATAATAAAAAAAGGAGAGTCAAAACAATCTTTCATTTACATTTATAAAAACTCAAATCTTCATTATATCTTCATTATATAAAAACTCAAATCTTCATATAATTTTTTATGGAATAATGTTTTTATTTTAGGTTTTCACTGGTTCATTCCATTAACCCTCAAATTACAGGTCATTGTATTTCAACAAAATGCTTTTATGAAGAACTTGTATAAAAAAAAACAAGAATGAAATGGACATGACAAATTATTTGTTGTTGACGCAACTACTCAGTTTGAATTCTGCTAAGATTCATTTTGTTAATTTAATTTAGTTTTATCCACTGAAAAAAAGACTTGATGTGATTTACTTTTTGCACATACAAGATGGAAGTGAAGAGATTGAAACTTTTGTATGTATGCGGAATTGGAAGTTATTTAGTTTTGTAATGTTGTAATTTTTTTTTATTCGTTCGTCTGGCATTTTTACTAAAAGCTATTTGTGAACAAATGTTGAGGATGTGGAAGATAGAGAGTTTTTTTTCCTCAAGTTGGAAGAGTTTTTTTAATCTTTTTTAAAAATTTGAAATATGTGTGGTATGGTGGTAGTGCTTTATTATGCAAACACGCACTCTAGCATCATGCGGGTTTACACCTAGTTAAGTACAAAGACTGAAAGAAAAATTCACTTTGAAAGATTAGAAAGCCTTTGAATGTGATTAGTTATTACTACAACCAACTCTTGAGATACTTTTTTTTAAAGACGGAATACAACCCTAATTTATTAATAATAATTGGAGAAATAGCTTCTCCATGGTGGCCTTACAAGCAGAAGCATATTTAAAAAAAATTAAAAAGTTCTTACATTTGGCATACCCCATCTATCTAGATTCATCAAGCCCTTTATCATCTTTGGCATGTCACTGAATTTTTGATAAGATAAAGTACCTTTTGAAGACGAAGCTAAATTAGCTAAAGCATCAGCAACATAGTTGTTTTGTCTCCAAGAACAATGAATGAGAATATTTTAAGAGGAAATCAACCCTCTAATCTCATTAACAACTCATTTCAAGTACCAATGAACCTTCCTTCTATCTTGAATCATATTAAGAGAAGATAAAGAATCAGTTTTAATAATAAGATTGTTGAACTCAATTCCTTTACAAGCTTTGATTGCTTGAAGAATAGCTGTCAGTTCTGCTTCTAAACTTGTAGTTATGCCAATATATACTTGGTGGGCTTGAATCAATTCTCTATTATGGCCTCTAATAATAAGATACAACTAGAATTAAAAGAAAGGGATGTTTTTCATTTCATTTCTTCGCCAATTTTTTTTTTACTCTAATCTACTTACCTATTTTTTTTGGATACTAAGGTCTCTTACCCTTTCATGTATATCTTATAAGTTAGGGTATAAAAAAACTTAACACATTTATATTACTAATATTCGTGTATACACTGTGAAATTTCACGTACAAATTACAATTCTTTAAAAAAAAATCATGTATACCTATACAAAATTTATTATATACATTATTAAAAATTAAGTACCCATTAAGGGGGAGGGATCCTAGTGCCCTAAAACGTGTTAGTGGATTAAAGATGAAAAATAAATAAATCATCGACTAGGGAGTCAATCCAAAAAAATCATAAAAGAAATGAAATGTAACATTGATAATTCAAAATTTTTCTGGTTGAGATAAATAATTCTTTGAGATGCTTTATCTCTAATAATTAAAAAGAGCACAAAACTTAGACACATGTTATTTTACTCAATTACTCATGTTTTATCGTGTTTTCGTCTCTCTTAATCAACTCGCATTTTGGATCATTAACTCATTATCCAGTAACCATTCCCCTCCCCCACCACCCTTTCTCATTTTCCATTATAAAACCGCTCATTTGAATACCATTTAGTAAAAAACATATGGTCTCATTTTATCGTCATCAAATTAGTCTAAATCCAAAATCCACCTACCCAATCGCAAACCCCCTTAATGGAATTTGAAGCATTTACTACCCATAAATTCTCCTTAATTAATGGGACCCATGAACCATTGTTCTACATGCCGCATGAACTCCATTACGAATACTAAGGGATATAAGTAATCTGGCTATAGGTATGATTCCATTATTGCCTTTCATTCCTTGCTAATTAGGTTATTTGAACCCTAGGTTTTCATTTTTAGATAAGAATCAACACTTGAATTTTATTTGAATTAACAAGATTTATATCTACATTTAAATATTTATTGATTCTCTGTCTCAACAACAACCAAGTTCATGTTACTGAATCTTCAAGTCTGTTTTCCCCATTTCATAATATTTTTTGACCCTTTGCGATAATCTATCATTCATTTTACCCATTTTTTTTCCTACTACAACTAGCCCATGCCCATATTTACTACAATATGCTTCATATAATGTTGCTGTTATAATTCCTATGTTTATGCCCTAGTGAGGAGTAATGGTTGCTGATGCCAAAACTTGAGTATAATTTTTGAAAGTAAGGGTTCTCAATTTATTTCCCATTATCTAAAATTATGGCCTTATGCATACAAACATGACATATGACATTTTTCCATATGAATCTTGTCATCTTTTTCATGGTGATTATGGTTAGGGGTTTTACTTCAGGCCACTTTGTGATGTCCATTATGCATAATTTATTTTGGCGTTCGATGAGGGTTTGATGTCATACAAATTCTATCACCCATCGTGAAAACGTCCATGGACTTAGCATGGGAACCATTAATTTAACCTATTGTTTTGGAAATCTAACGAACCTCTGACATTTATCGCATCGATGTACTAGAGCCTTGGACTTTTTTCCTGAGGTGGGATAAAAGTATCCCCTCTTAAAGACTTTTATGCAAGGGTTTTAAGGCCGTTGTGAGTTCAATTGTAACATAATAAGATAAAAAATTTGCAGCTAGATCGAATTAGATCAAAATTCAAGTTAATTTATGATTTAGTGAGATCTATCCAATTTAGTTCAATTCAATTGAAATTATGTGAGATCTAAACATCTAGAAACCTAAATCAAGTTTACATATGAAATTTTGTGAGGTTATGTGTGAATAAAAGTAAATGCGATAATGATCGTAACACTAAGATTTACGAGGAAAAAACCCATTTAGGGTAAAAAAACTCGGGACTCTAAAACTATTCTACTAAAAAAATAAAGTTGTTACACAAAATATTCATTTACCTAGCTTGAGTCCCTTATATGCTCTTGTAATCCACCAATCCTCAATACTCCATCCAATTTAGCGATTCTCATCCAAATCTCCTTCATAGAAAGAGAATAATCCACTCATATTACCTTCCACACATACAATTTGAAAAAAATATCTCCAAAACTTTAGATCTACCTCATTGTTGACCACTCAACACAAGATTTCCATTGTCAAGTGGAAGAAAAAGGTTTTTAAGGGTGATTTGATGAAATCACTCAAAAATCTCTCACAAAATATTTCAATCAAAGTGAGGAAAAATAAAATCTCATCGATGGTTTCTAGATAAAGAAATATAAGCTCTTATACTTAAAAATTTTGATAAAGAGAAGGGAGAGTTATTAATCAAAAGTGGATCAAAATTGATTTTTATAGTGAAAAAATCAATTTTCTAGCTTCAACAAAGTTAATGCAAACAGAGGCCTATTTAGTCGTGCGAATATATGCTAATAGTGGGAACAATAATAATTATGGTCATAGTCGTGCACACAAGGACATTTTACACCCGTGCTTATGGTTTTGGACATAATATAATCTCCCAAATGAAAGACACCGTTTGCACACGTTCTCAAAACATGACTTTTTAAGGATAAAAGGGTGTAAGCAATATGGGAAAAAATATGTGGGCAAAGAGATGGCATCCTAAAGTGAATAAAATATCATATATCATATTCGAAAAGGTCCAAAAGTCTAGAGAGTTCTCTAAGTCAATGAAGGGATACAGTGCAAGAAGGATTGGACGTGAAGAGAGGCATGTAAGAAAACTAAGATTTAGACATACAAGGAATGTCAAGAATATGTTCTGAGACCAAAATAAGAACTCCTAAATGTTGGACAAATAAAATATTTTTACATGGAATAAGATATTTTTATATACATTTTCATTATCCCTTTTTGTCTGTTTCGTGGGGAAATCTCCAAAATAACCCAAAGCCCAAAACAAATGCAAATCCGTTCATATACGATAAAGTACCAATCATCAATCTTTATCACCCACAACCTAGAATGTACAACATAGACTAAAACCAAATAAAAAGATATCGAATCATTGTAGGATATCAAATGAGCCATTTAAGAATATAAATCAAGATGAGATACCTCCGAACCTCAAACAATACAAAACCGTTAAGCGGGTAACCTCAATGTGAAAGTCAAAGCCCCCCCTATATAGGAACTCCCCTGAATATACGTACTATCGTAGATAATCTTCTCTCCCACTTTTTATGATGAATATATAATACTAATATAAGTGAGGCCACAAAGAAAAAAGTACATAAGAGATAAACATATATGACGTGGACAAAAATATGATAATCAATCGCATGCAGTATATAAACAAAATTTTTTCTCCCCGTGAATAGGATATCCTCAAAAAGCAAATCAAATGATATCAAAGGCAAATAAATATATTCAATGATGGAACAAGAATTACCATATGATATCAATAACTAAACCACACATGAAATACATTCTAGCATAAAATAATATTATCACGAACTCTAAAAAGTTCATCATGACAAAAATCCATAAATGAATCACTTCTCAAATGAATAAAGAAATACACCCCTAAAAAATATACTCCTCTGAAAAAAATATCATGCCCTCTAAAGAAAAATATCACTCCTCCGAAAGCTATGCATGCGAAGAAAGAATCATGAAAAGCATGGTAAAGCGAAAATATGCAAAAAATATGAGGCATTTGAAATACGATGGTAGTAGGAGTATACATCATGAAATCATGTGATAATGGACATGGCATATAAGATTAAACACGAGAATCTATGACAAGAACCACATATGCCCAAATGTATCATGACAACAATCATGTGAAATAGATGAAGATCAAATATCCCACTGAAAATGAGATCAAATACCTAAGAAAAATGGTATAAGATGAATAAGAAGTATGTACATCATCAAGATAAACAATCCTATAAGAAACAACACAAGGTATCACAAGAAATATCTCAAACCACATAAGATTATTGAAGATATTCTGCATGATAAAGCATCATTATATTGCCAAAATATCTCAAACCACATATGACTAGTGTAATACCCTGTATTTTCTGTGATATTTATTTTTGGGATTAATTAATTAAAGGAGAATTAATTGGGAATTAATCCGGATAAAATACTAGCGATATGTGAGTTGGTATTTGACTATATTGAGTATATATGATGTTATATGAATATTGAATTTTGAAATTTGTCGTGACTTTGATATACGACAATTTGGTCATTTTATTGGGACGCATGTGACAATCGCGTCAGGATATAATTATTTTAATTATAAAAGTGAATTTAAATTCTATTAACCATATGGTCATTTTGAGAGCGCCAACGCGTCCAGAAGGGTCGAGATAGTCAGAAAACACTAGCCGGGGGTTTAGTTTGGGTCCCGGGGTATTTTTAGGCCATACCGGCAACATAAAGGGTATTTTGGTAATTCTGTATTTTTGGGATTTAATAATGACGAAAATTAGGAGTCTTTATCTGATTGGTAATAGACCCACTAAACCCACTAACCAACCCTTATTGACCCATTAAGCTACGGAGGTTATTAGACTAGGTTTCCAAGATCTTTCCCAAAGAAAACCCTAGCCACCTTTGGAGAAGAAAGCTTGTAGAGAGGGAATTCTGCAGAGAGAGAGAGAGATAACTTCAGCAAATCAACATCAAAATCAGAGATAAACTCAAGGCAAGTGATTTAATTCCATTTAATTTCAGAGAATGTTCCTTCCATGTTAGATAATTCAAAATTATGTTTGTTCTTGGAAGATAATGAAAAACCCATGAGTTTGGAAGTAGAATACTAAATTTTGATGAAAGGATGGGATGTAGAATCATATTTAGAGGACTAATCTGATGTTGATATATATTGTAAGACACAAAAACGGATTTATTTGGATAAATTAAGGATCTGAAAATTTTAGGGTTCATGTTCTTGAAAAAGTGGGGAAAAGTGTAGAGACTTGTGATTTAATGATGTTTAGGACGAATTAATTTCTTAAAACATGTTAGGAGGTGACTTTAATATGTTTAGGATGAATTAGAGACCCTAAAACGTTGTTGGGATGAACTTTGGAAGAGGTTTGAGGTGTTAAAATGGATGAAAAACGAGATTGGAGAAAATCTGGGCCGAAACTGGTCCCTCGTTAGAAGACCCCTCCAGGTTGTTCGAACGAGCTCGTTCGAACGAGCTTCTAACGAGTTGACCAATCGCTTCTAAGGAAAGGGAATTTCGTTCAATAACTTCGTTCGAACGAAATCTCGTTAGAAGGTACAGTTCGTTCGAACGAACTCTCGTTGGAACAGCCTCGTTCGAACGAGACTTCTAACGAGCTGGCAGTTTAGGCCTTTTTGGCCTGTTTTGATTTTTGGAGTCCCGTAAACTTGTTCGAGGATAGAGATAACATTCCTTTGTTGGTGTATTAGTATACTTGGGATATTTGGGATATAATGAGGAGTAAATTATATAAGTGTGAATCGAATCAAATAGACATTTGAGTTGAGACGTGAGTGCCTACTACGACGTGAGAATAAATTATGGCGCGTATAAATAGGGACCGGGATTATATAAGTTGTATATATATTTAGTTGGTACGAGAATGCGATAAGTACTACAATTAAACTACGGGGATTACTAAGATGCGTGTTTACTTAGTATTGGTATATGATTTGTGTGTATGACATACCTACCATACTTGCTATCACGGGAGGTTTGCGTTCGCTTAGGGCCCTCTAATCCTTGTGTTGCCCGGATTTAGACTGGTTACCTCGATGAACATAGGTCAGAGAAGGACTTATTGGGATATTAATAAGTCTGCTGATCGTGGGAGCGCAGGTATGTGCATGACCCATGTGATGTGACTGTGTTCGCCTCCATTATTTGTGATGTTGTTATCTGTGAACTATTCCTGAGAGATTCGGAATATGTGATCTTTATGTACGTGATGTACCGGGATGGATAGCAGAGTATGTGTGCACCGCAGCTTAGGCTCGGGGTGCTTATATTGTATATTTATGTTGTGAATAATATACATTTAATAAACTGAGAACTTTCATATGGTATTGTGTGTAACTTTGGAATAACCTAAAAGGGATGATATTTAATGAGTTGTATTACTTTTATATGAGAACCTGAATTCACGCTAAGCCCTATTTAATTGAGATCGTTATAATGTTAATGGGAACTGAGTATTAAGGGTAGAATCTATGACAGTCTAGCTAGATATGATGTCACTTAGCTAGTGGTTAGATGGGTAATTACGTTAGGAGTGCACAGTTAGACGAGAGGTGAGAATTCCATGTGAGTGCACGTCCTAACATGTACTTTGCATTTAATGTTTTAAATGTTTTTAAAGCACTTGCAGGTTTTTAAAATATCTCCACATTCGGGCTCTGACCCGTTTGCTTTCAAATCTATTTTTCCTTGTAAAACCATTTTAGGTGCCCAGCCACAAGGACACCATGCATAGGATACTCATTCAGGTGACGAGCTGTAGATGTTTGTGGAAGCTACAGGGATTTGCTTTTAGACGCTTCTACCATTTGGATTCCTGATTCAGTATTTATCAGTTGTAGGGCATGTTGCCCATTTCTATTAGAGACATCTTTCCATTTCAGTTTTTCAGACTTTGGCATGTATTGATTCAGTATTCAGTTTAGTTATTTCAGTTTGTGGTACTGTAGTGAGGAGTTTTCCTCCAGACTTTATTTACATTATGTGATGGTTATTCTATTTACTTCGTTATGGTGAATGGTGTTATTATTCTTTATTACACTTGTTGCATGTTAACCAGACTTCAATTAAAATTTGGCAACTTACTTTTTAAATAGTAGGTGGTTAGTAATCATAAAAAATGTTTTCGACAGTGATGCTATTAACTGAGCCAACTTGGCATTTTGAATTAATTTAATAAAGGAGTAGCTACCCGGTATTTAATTAGTCGGGGTGTCACAGGTGGTATCAGAGCATCAGGTTCTAGTGTCCTTTAGGATCTGTACGGCTATTATGTTTCCGCTAAGTTTCTTTGATATAGAGCCCTATATTTTAGGACTGTTGTACTCTTTTTGTGTATGCTTCGTTCTTCAGCTATTTTAAGTTTATAACTGCGAACTTATAAACTTCATTCTTATTTCAGATGCCTCCACGACGTGCACGACGAGTTCCCAGGGATGCAACGCCCGAACCCCAGCCCGCTCCAGTTCAGGGCATGATGAACGCCGCTGAGGTTGCAGCCATTGTAGCCCAAGCGGTAAATGCCGCGATTGCCGTAGTTCAGCAGGCACCACCTCAGGCGTCGGTTACCGCGCCAGTACAGGCAAATGCATTCCCGTCTGCTTGGGAACGTGTACGTGACGCTTTTCAGAAAGCGCATCCGCCAGAGTTTGCAGATAGCTCAGATGTGGTAGTCTCGAGCCAATGGAGGAAAGATATGCAGAGGTACTTGAGGATGTATGAGTGCACTGACATTCAGAAGCAGGTGCTAGCTACTTTCAAGCTAGTTGGATCTGCACTACAGTGGTGGGAGTCTATTACCACCGTGGAGGAGAGGGATACTCTCACTATTCAGGACTTCTGGGTGCGGTTTGACCGCAAGTACTTTCCGTCTGCTGTTCATACAGAAATAAGGAGGAAACTGATGAATCTGAGGCAAGAGGGTAAAACCGTGGCCGAGTATGAGGCCGAGTTCACAAATCTGTTGAATATCGTTCCGAATGAGATACCAACAGAAAAGAAGAAGATTGAGAAATTCACCGACGGGTTGACATGGAGGATCCGTCAGCATCTGTTAGGGAACCTTTCGTTGGCCACGTATGGTTAACGCTGCTTTGCTACACTGACAGGATCACTGCTTTCATATGACTGAGGGCAAGAGATCGGGAGAGTTTAGCCATCAGGGCAGGACTGGAGGACATGGTGTCGGTGGGGCACAATATGTTCAAGGGCAGAGACAAGGTGAGCAGGGTTCCCAGCAGGGGGATCAGAAGAGGTTCAGATCAGGGTATTATAGGCACGGACAAGGAGGTTTTCCGTTAGGGCCATCACGGTCGAAACGGCCATCAGGGCCAACAGGGGCAGAATGGACAGCAGTTTCAGCAGGGCCAGCAGGGTCAAGGGAGGAACGGTAACGGCCACCAAGGCCGGGGACCGCAGGGGCAGAGAGGAGGGAACTTCCCAGGGAAGTGTTTTGTTTGTGGCAAGACTGGCCATAAACGACAGGATTGTCCTGATAGGGGCAGGGCCCCACAGCACCAGCAGCAGGGTGCTCGCCAGGAGCCGCAGAGGCCTATGTTTCCCGCCGCTCTCCCCGCACCGCCACAGATGGCAGCTTTGCCACCCATTCCAGCAGTCCCAGTTCAGCAGGGGCAGCTACAGTATGGACGTGTCTATAACGTCCACCGGGTAGCAGTTCCACAGGCACCGCCCGCAATTGAGGGTACGTTTCCTATCCATGGCACTATGGGTCGGGTATTATTTGATACGGGGGATACACATTGTTTTATAGCTACACATTTCACGAAAGCCTTAGGATTGTTAGCTACGGCAGATAGCACAGTGACGTGTGTCGACTCACCATTGGGGAGTGGGTCACTTATATTCTTTATATGCCGGGGAGTGGGGGTAGAGATTGGTAGTCTGATATTACCTGCAGATATGTTGGTATTAGATATGCATGTTCACGACATGATTATCGGTATGGATTGGCTCGCTGATTATAGAGCCATGATTGACTGCTTCGGTGGGAGCATTGTTTTTGCCATTTCGTGGCAAGAGATGTTTGTAGTGGCGATGCCTCGCCCAGAGGGAGGCTCGATCGCTCATTTGTATTACCTAGAGGAGGATACCTCTAAGGAGGTTGTGATTCCTTTAGATTCGATCCCAGTCGTCAGGGATTTTTCGAATGTGTTTCAGGAGATACCAGGCTTACTCCCCAGTCGAGAAATAGACTTTGTTATAGACCTATTGCCAGATACGAGGCCTATAGCACGCGCACCGTATCGTATGGCTCCGACAGAGATGCGAGAGCTACGAGATCAGATAGAGCAGCTGTTACGTCAGGGATTTATTCGCAGGAGTACCTCACCTTGGGGCGCTCCAGTTTTGTTTGTGAAGAAGAGGGACGGTTCACTGAGATTGTGTGTGGACTACCGGGAGTTGAATAAGGTCACGATACGGAATAAGTATCTGTTGCCTCGAATCGATGACTTATTCGACCAGTTGAGAGGAGCTTCTTTCTTCTCGAAGATTGATTTGAGATCGGGATACCATCAGTTGCATATCAGGGAAGAGTATGTCTCGAAGACTGCGTTCTTGTCGAGATATGGTTCTTACGAGTTTCGGGTTATGCCTTTTGGTTTGACCAACGCCCCAGCAGTGTTTATGGACTTGATGAACAGAGTGTTCAGGGATTTCCTAGATCAGTTTGTCATTGTCTTCATCGATGATATTCTGGTTTACTCCCAGACAGAGGAGGAGCACGCCGAGCATTTGAGGCAAGTTTTGCAGACACTTCGTCAGAACGAGTTGTATGCAAAATATGAAAAGTGCGGGTTTTGGTTGAAGGAGGTCCAGTTTTTGGGACATATTATTTCCGACCGGGGAATATCTGTTGATCCGGGGAAAGTATCCGCAGTGAGGGAGTGGGGACAGCCCACGACACCGACTGAGATTCGTAGTTTCTTGGGCCTAGCAGGATACTACAGGAGGTTTATTCAGGGTTTCTCGAAGATAGCGGGTCCTTTGACACATCTGACTCGTAAGGGTGTGCCATTCATCTGGAGTGATGCCTGTCAGTTGGCATTCGATGAGTTGAAGGATAAATTGACCTCAGCACCTGTGTTAGCATTGCTGAGACCGGGAGTTGAGTATTTGGTTTACACCGATGCGTCTTTACAAGGACTTGGAGGTGTATTACAGCAGGAGAGACAGGACATAGCTTATGCTTCCCGTAAGCTTAAGCCTAATGAGAAGAATTACCCCACACATGATTTGGAGTTGGCAGCAGTGGTATTTGCCCTACGGATTTGGAGGCACTATCTTTTGGGGGAGAAGTTCCAACTGTTCACGGACCACAAGTCCCTACAATACCTGTTCACGCAGAAGGAGTTGAATATGCGGCAGCGTAGGTGGCTTGAGTTTGTGAAAGACTACCAGTTCGACATCCAGTATCACCCAGGTAAGGCTAACGTGGTAGCAGACGCGTTGAGCCGTAGGCCAGCAGATGAGGTGGCAGAGGTGTGGAAGGCAAAGTGGAAGGATTTGGGACACCAGGATGCAGTGGCCCGATCTTTCATGTCGGTGATGACCGTTACACCGCAGATTGTCACGAAGGTAGTACGGGCACAGACTAATGACTCGTTCTGTTAGGAGCAGATAGTTCGATTACTAGCAGAGGGAGCCGAGTCCTATACCGTCAGCTCAGACGGGGGATTACGCTTCAATGGGAGATTGGTGGTTCCGGAAGGGGAGATATTGCGACACGAGGTGATGGCAGAGTCGCACGGCTCACGGTTCATGGTACATCCCGGAGGGGACAAAATGTACCAAGACATGAGACGGCAGTATTGGTGGAGCGGTATGAAGAGAGATATTGCTGAGTTTGTTTCGAAATGCGCCACTTGCCAGCTAGTAAAAGTGGATCATCAGAGACCGATAGGACTTCTACAGCCGTTGGAGGTCCCGGTGTGGATGTGGGAGAGCATATCCATGGATTTTATCACGGGGTTGCCTACGTCGCAGAGGGGTCACGAATCCGTTTGGGTAATTGTGGACAGGTTGTCCAAAGTCGCTAACTTTTTACCCGTAAGGACTGACTACACTACGGGACAGTATGCCCAGCTCTTCATTTCAGAGGTTGTGAGACTTCACGGTGTGCCCCTAAATATCGTGTCTGACAGAGACAAGATATTTGTTTCGCGGTTTTGGGAGAGTTTCCAGGAGGCCATGGGCACGGAATTGCGGTTGAGTACGGCTTATCATCCGCAGACCGATGGGCAGACAGAGCGCACAAATCAGATGTTGGAGGACATGCTACGCATGTGCATTATTGACTTTGGGGGTGGATGGGAGCAGTACCTTCCACTGGTAGAGTTTGCTTACAACAACTCCTATCAGTTCACTATTGGCATGGCTCCGTTTGAGGCATTGTACGGTAGGCATTGTCGTTCCCCAGCATGTTGGTTAGAGGTGGGGGACAACAAACTACTTGGGCCGGAAGTGATTCAGGATACTTCGGCAAGGATTGAGTTGATTCGGAGTCGCATTCGGGTAGCCCAAGACAGGCAGAAGAGTTATGCTGATGCGAAGAGATTTTTTAGGGAGTTCCAAGTGGGGGACCAGGTTTTGCTCAGAGTATCTCCTATGAAGGGGATTATGCATTTCGGGAAGAAGGGGAAGTTGGCACCGAGGTATGTGGGGCCGTTTCCTATTATTGAGCGGATTGGACCAGTTGCGTATAGACTCGGGTTACCGGAGCATTTGCATCGGATTCACGATGTGTTTCATATTTCCTCGCTAAGGAAATACCTCAGAGATAATTTGGCTCATTCTCACATTGCTGTGGAGGACATCGATCTCCAGCCGGATAGCTCCTACGAGGAGGGGCCGATTGTTATTTTGGACCGAAGTGAGAGGAAGCTGCGGTCAAAGATAGTTCCGTTAGTGCGTGTTCAGTGGCGACATCATAATGTCGAGGAGTCCACATGGGAGCGTGAGGATGAGATGCGCGAACGTTATCCAGAGTTATTCTTACCAGGTACTTTCTAGTTCCGAATTTCGGGACGAAATTCTGTTATTAGGGGGGAAGTATGTAATACCCCGTATTTTCTGTGATATTTATTTTTGGGATTAATTAATTAAAGGAGAATTAATTGGGAATTAATCCGGATAAAATACTAGTGAGTTGTGAGTTGTTATTTGACTCTATTGAGTATATATGATGTTATATGAATATTGAATTATGAAATTTGTCGTGAGTATTATATATGACAATTTGGTCATTTTAACGCGTGTGACAGTCGCGTCAGGATATAATTATTTTAATTATAAAAGTGAATTTAGATTTTATTAACCGTATGGTCGTTTTAAGTGAGCCAACGCGTCCGGAAGGGTCGAGATAGTCAGAAAACACTAGCCGAGGGTTTAGTTTGGGTCCCGGGGTATTTTTAGGCCATACCGGCAACATAAAGGGTATTTTGGTAATTCTGTATTTTTGGGATTTAATAATGACGAAAATTAGGAATCTTTATCTGATTGGGAATAGGCCCACTAAACCCACTAACCAACCCTTATTGACCCATTAAGCTACGGAGGTTATTAGACTAGGTTTCCAAGATCTTTCCCAAAGAAAACCTTAGCCACCTTTGGAGAAGAAAGCTTGTAGAGAGGGAATTCTGTAGAGAGAGAGAGAGATAACTTCAGCAAATCAACATCAAAATCAGAGATAAACTCAAGGCAAGTGATTTAATTCCATTTAATTTCAGAGAATGTTCCTTTCATGTTAGATAATTCAAAATTATGTTTGTTCTTGGAAGATAATGAAAAACCCATGAGTTTGGAAGTAGAATACTAAATTTTGATGAAAGGATGACATGTAGAATCCTATTTAGAGGACTAATCTGATGTTGATATATATTGTAAGATACAAAAATGGATTTATTTGGATAAATTAAGGATCTGAAAATTTTAGGGTTCATGTTCTTGAAAAAGTGGGGAAAAGTGTAGAGACTTGTGATTTAATGATGTTTAGGACGAATTAATTTCTTAAAACATGTTAGGAGGTGACTTTAATATGTTTAGGATGAATTAGAGACCCTAAAACGTTGTTGGGATGAACTTTGGAAGAGGTTTGAGGTGTTAAAATGGATGAAAAACGAGATTGGAGAAAATCTGGGCCGAAACTGGTCCCTCGTTAGAAGACCCCTCCAGGTCGTTCGAACGAGCTCGTTCGAACGAGCTTCTAACGAGTTGACCAGTCGCTTCTAACAAAAGGGAATTTCATTTGATAACTTCGTTCGAACGAAATCTCGTTAGAAGGTACAGTTCGTTCGAACGAACTCTCGTTGGAACAGCCTCGTTCGAACGAGACTTCTAACGAGCTGGCAGTTTAGGCCTTTTTGGCCTGTTTTGATTTTTGGAGTCCCGTAAACTTGTTCGAGGATAGAGATAACATTCCTTTGTTGGTGTATTAGTATACTTGGGACATTTGGGATATAATGAGGAGTAAATTATATAAGTGTGAATCGAATCAAATAGACATTTGAGTCGAGACGTGAGTGCCTACTACGACGTGAGAATAAATTATGGCGCGTATAAATAGGGATCGGGATTATATAAGTTGTATATATATTTAGTTGGTACGAGAATGCGATAAGTACTACATTTAAACTACGGGGATTACTAAGATGCGTGTTTACTTAGTATTGGTATATGATTTGTGTGTATGACATACCTACCATACTTGCTATCACGGGAGGTTTGCGTTAGCTTAGGGCCCTCTAATCCTTGTGTTGCCCGGATTTAGACTGGTTACCTCGATGAACATAGGTCAGAGAAGGACTTATTGGGATATTAATAAGTCTGCTGATCGTGGGAGCGCAGGTATGTGCATGACCCATGTGATGTGACTGTGTTCGCCTCCATTATTTGTGATGTTGTTATCTGTGAACTATTCCTGAGAGATTCGGAATATGTGATCTTTATGTACGTGATGTACCGGGATGGATAGCAGAGTATGTGTGCACCGCAGCTTAGGCTCGGGGTGCTTATATTGTATATTTATGTTGTGAATAATATACATTTAATAAACTGAGAACTTTCATATGGTATTGTGTGTAACTTTGGAATAACCTAAAAGGGATGATATTTAATGAGTTGTATTACTTTTATATGAGAACCTGAATTCACGCTAAGCCCTATTTAATTGAGATCGTTATAATGTTAATGGGAACCGAGTATTAAGGGTAGAATCTATGACAGTTTAGCTAGATATGATGTCACTTAGCTAGTGGTTAGATGGGTAATTACGTTATGAGTGCACAGTTAGACGAGAGGTGAGAATTCCATGTGAGTGCACGTCCTAACATGTACTTTGCATTTAATGTTTTAAATGTTTTTAAAGCACTTGCAGGTTTTTAAAATATCTCCACATTCGGGCTCTGACCCGTTTGCTTTCAAATCTATTTTTCCTTGTAAAACCATTTTAGGTGCCCAGCCACAAGGACACCATGCATAGGATACTCATTCAGGTGACGAGCTGTAGATGTTTGTGGAAGCTACAGGGATTTGCTTTTAGACGCTTCTACCATTTGGATTCCTGATTCAGTATTTATCAGTTGTAGGGCATGTTGCCCATTTCTATTAGAGACATCTTTCCATTTCAGTTTTTCAGACTTTGGCATGTATTGATTCAGTATTCAGTTTAGTTATTTCAGTTTGTGGTACTGTAGTGAGGAGTTTTCCTCCAGACTTTATTTACATTATGTGATGGTTATTCTATTTACTTCGTTATGGTGAATGGTGTTATTATTCTTTATTACACTTGTTGCATGTTAACCAGACTTCAATTAAAATTTGGCAACTTACTTTTTAAATAGTAGGTGGTTAGTAATCATAAAAAATGTTTTCGACAGTGATGCTATTAACTGAGCCAACTTGGCAGTTTGAATTAATTTAATAAAGGAGTAGCTACCCGGTATTTAATTAGTCGGGGTGTCACAACTAGATTGCCTTATTTTATTGCCAAAATGTATTTTGAGTATTGTCCTTGTGATCCATCCAGCAAAGATCGTTCGGATCGTTCAAAGGACATCCTCAAAGACACGTATCCTTTATATATCACTCTTAGGATAGCTAAAAGGACGTAGAGATTCTTTATGCACATTTTTGTCACACAAGTTATATTTTTCTTAAAATATTTTATATGTGTGCTTTGGTATGACTTATAGACGACAAATATATACAGTGAAAAAATTATTTTGATCACTTCTTTTTTTGATTAAATATATCTAATGAGTTAAAGTTTGGACTATTTTTGAAATTTAACTTATTGTCTTTCTTAGGTTGCTTCAGGTCTATTCACCCCAACATCACTTCAGAGAAAACTTTGCGTTTGATGCAAACATGATTATAATAGAGAAGCTCCAAGGAAGGTGTACATACTAGTGCAAAACGCTAATTATTTTTCTAGATTCTTCATATCTTTTCTATGAACTCGTACAACACTAAAGATCATATCATATCTTTTCGCTTTTGCATCTGATGATTTCATAGGAAGGATACACCCCACCTACTCCCCCCCCCCCAGATTTTCTAGCAAGCTTTAGTGTATATGTATAAGGGTTTATACTTTATTTAAAGAAGAATACGAGAAGAGTAAACTGTGATTTTGTGAATCTTTTGTCAAAACATAATATTTTGAAAATACATGATTATGCATACTTGCTACATGATTAATATCTAAGAGAGAAAAAAATTTAAAAGTTTAAAACTTCCTTTTGTTTTAAATCTATAATTATTCCAAGTTTTATTCTTTTTTTCTCTTCTCTATATTTTGAGATGTTGTAAGTTTTATTACTCGTGGAATCTAAAAATATTTTGGGGTAAATTTATTTTGTTTAAAATCTTTTTACACCTTGAACAAATCTGTTTCTAAGTTGTTCTTGAGTTATATTTAAATTTTACTTATCTCAAAAATATATTATGAGATATATGAGTTAGCTATTGTTTAAAAACACCTTCACTATAGGTTTCTCACATATCTAGAAAGTAGTATTATACTTATTTGGAGGCTTCTCAACATTGTTCTAATATTTATCACATAATTTCTTCTTCCACTTTAAAAGGAGGATTTGTTGGTAGTGTCTTCTTCAATACATTAGTTGCGATCAAAACTGGGGACAATTGTGAAGTGTGCTCCAGTTGTTGATGCCTTTCCATTGCTAGAAGATATAGTGTGAAATATCATTACTAGGAAGTTATATATTAGGTGTTATAAGACGTATTTTTACTTTATAAGTCCTTGAATAATTCATTTGTCATTTTGCCAACCCGAGATTTTTCCCTCTATGAGTTTTTTTCACATACACCTTGGTGTTGTGCTATAATTTTTATTGTTCCATGCTTAAACTAAGTCACCTAATATTGAAGATAAAATTTGGATTAATGTTTTTGGTAGATAATTGTTCACATAAACCTTAAGTGTTGCTTTTTTTTCCCCTTAACAAGGAACTAAAGGAAAATCTGATCTCTTTATTGACAAGTTATTTTAATTGGGTATACTCCATCCATCTTTGTTTTAATCACATGCACTCTCAGCTGGTATCAGAGCTAGACTTATTTTTTCTAGGTTTAAACACCTAAAGGTAGATCAAGTGTTTGTGAATATGGACTTTTATGTTAATTACCAAATAAGTGAAGTTATGGATATTAAATAAAGTCTTATATTACCTGTGTTGGTTCGAAATTATACCCAAGAAGGGGGGAAGGGGATGGTGAATTGGGTATAGGGATTGAATGGGAAAATTAACTTTTTATAAATATTAATTTCAATATGATAAATCAATTCAAGAGTAAGCAATTAATAAAAAATAAGCATATGAAATTAAAAGAGAGAGAGAGAGAGAGAGATTACACTACCCCAAATTTTGCGAATGGTCACAGTAAAAGGGTCACGACTCCCATCCGTGACCAACTGGTCATGGCCCAAAACTGCGACCATAGAAAAAATGGGCATGACCAAGTCCATGACTCAGTGTGGTCATGGGTCATATTGTAGGTGGTCACAGTTGTAGACCCTGACTCTTTCGGGTCACGACTCTAAGCCGTGACCCAGTCGTGACCATTATGGCACCAAGTTTCCCTCCAATTTTGGTCACGTGACCAGTCACGACCCTTAGCCGTGACCCTAAACCCCAATACACAAGGAGATGGTCACGGATAAAGTCTATGACCATTAAATTATATGAGTCATGGCATTGGATCGAGGCCATGACCTTATTTCCACGATGGTGTGTTAAAAATTAAGGGGTCACGTCATATGGTCATGGCCCTAAGACATGACCATGGTCTTTATACTTAAAAAATGCAGTATAGTTTTTCATTTTCCTCAAAAATTTCTAAACCCTCACTTTCCCTCCCTCTCTTCGGCGATTTCGTCTCTCTCCTTCTCTCAATCTCAAGCTCTCTCTCAATCTCAATATCAAAGGTAATCTCAATCTTCTCCTTGTTATGTATTTATGTGCGTATGCATTTCTTTATGTGTGCGTATTTCTCTGTGTGTGTGTATTTATCTGTGTATATACATGTGTGTGTATGTGTGTATACGTGTGTGTATTGTGTATATGTATATAGGTGTGTATACATTGTCATTGTGTGTATTGTGTATATGTATGTGTGTATACTGTAAATGTGTATGTGTGTGTGTGTATTCTAGAAAAAAATACATATACATGACTAATGTTGGTTTAAGTTTCAAACTAGGAAATTTTTTAATTTAATGGATATTATTGGCTTAAGATTCAAACTACGACAAAATTTAATTTAATGTATATTGTTGGTTTAAGTTTGGGGCTGAAATATAAAAATATATATCTCCATTAATATTAATGCTAAATTCAGGATTAATTTTAGGGGCTTTGTAAAATTATGTCCCAAAAATGCACAATCTATTAATTATAGGGGTAAAATTATATGAGTCACGACTTTGGGCCGTGACCATAGCCTTATTTCCACGTCGACGTGTTAAAAATATAGGGGTCACGTCATTGTTGGTTTAAGTTTCAAACTAGGAAATTTTTTAATTGAATGGATATTGTTGGTTTAAGTTTGGGGCTGGAATATAAAAATATACATCTCCATTAATATTGATGCTAAATTCGGGATTAATTTGAGGGGCTTTGTAAAATTAAGTCCTAAAAATGCATAATCTATTAGTTATAGGGATAATGTTTGTAAAGGATTAATTTTATGACTAATGTTTGTAAGTATTGAAAACCTAATAAATTAACGGTTGATTTGTTAGAGTCATAATTTATAGGAATCATATTGACGCCCTCGTACATAATAACTCGTTAACGATCCATTAGAGACATTATTTATAGGAATTATAATCAAGCCCTCGTTCATTTTTCTCAGTAAAAATGAGTCACGGTGCTAATAAATGGCAACAAGAGTGGGAAAGGTTGCAATTGGACCTCACACGTGCATCTTTCATTAATGAGCCTCATTTAGTGGGTACTTCAATTCATTGGTATGGGAATAAGAAAATCGAACAATTTAACTACCTTGTAAATCATGGAGTACATCTCAAATAAGAGTACTTGTTCAATCATATTCTATTTTCCTGCCACAATATTGGGATGAAGCATACATAATCTCGATAGACCACTGACCTTACTTACGCTGTTAGAGAAGGCAGAAAAAAAATTCACCCATTATGGATAGAATTATGTACAAAGAGCACTGAAGAAGACTGTGATGTCTCACGACATATGCACGTCAAACTCAATCTTTCCAATAGGCTAAAGAGGATGAGATTTCGAGTTCATGTCGCTGACATCTATGCATCCATTATAGATACGCTTCCTCCTAATTTGGCACGTGCAAAAATCCATAGATTTTTAAAAACAAATCCCGAATGGATGGAGATCAGACACATTGAACTTTTGTTAAAGTCTTACCATGAGCAGGTAAATTATAATATATTATAGATACACATTGAAATTTTGTTAGTTATAATTTCATAAATTATGCATATATTATTATAGATACACATTGAACTTTTATTATTTTTGTATATAATGTCGGACGGCAATGGAAGCAATGCTCCCACTAACGCCGTGACACAACGACAAAGATAATTCTCATCACCAATTGGTGAGCAATACTCAACTCCACAAACTGTTCACTCCTCTACTCCGAGTTGCAGTAGGCAAGGTACTCGCACTAATCCAACAAACACGCCCAACGCGCCTGTAACCACCGGGTTAGTTGAGAAGAAGCCCATTGGGTTCTCTTTATTGGGAAATAACCCCATTGGGGATAAGAATTACGTTCAATATTTTAAAGCCCAGTGTTTATCCTTGGCAAAAATGAATGTGGGAGTGGGAGGAGCTGACAATTGGAACCTCATAGATAAAGCTATTAAAGATGACATCTACGAGCAACTCAGTAAATGATTTTCATTTTCCCTAAACTAAAATAATAAGGTGCTTTCTCGGGTTGCTGAACAACTCCGAACATATCGAATAAACCTTAGGCATAAGCATTTACCTAAGGGAGCATCGAGGTCCGATATTTAGCGCTCAAAGACAAAGTTCATTCGAACGTTGAGATGCCAGTCTCTCAATGGAATGATTTTCTGGAGAATGAGATAAAGGACTCCAAAATGCTATAAAGGGAGAAAAACAAGAAGAATAGGGCCAAAAAACTGATGTCCATCGGCTTGGCTCGAAATCTTATGAAGATTTGAAGAACGAGTGGTCGACCACCACGAAAGGCAGCCTGAATAAACGAAAGATACCAAATAGGGCCAACTTGTACATGCATGCTAGATGAGATAAAGATAATAAATTCCCTCCTCACTTGGACAAGACTCTAGAATCAATAGATTCTATCATTAGTCAGTTAGATTCAAGCTCGTTCGACGACGTTGACAATGATGCCATCGTACAAACCTTTGAGAAGGACCATAAAGGGATGACGAGAGGTTTGGGGTTACATATGTCAAAAATAAGATTCAAACACACCGTACCTATCATGGATGTACTTTCTTCTGTTAATAAGCATTTAGCGTCCAACGATGAATGTCAATCTAGGACTGAAGGGGATATAATGGGGCTTCAAAATGAATTGGGAGGTGTGAATGACAAACTTGCACAAATTGTGTCCATTTTAACAAGTCGTATGCTCCTGCAGCCCCCAATGCATCCCGATTTCCCTCCACAGATATCGATTCCTCCTCAAAATTTTCCTCGTTCTCCATTCCCCCCATAGATTTTGGTTCCTCCTTCAACATTCCCTTTCTCAGCATCTTAGCATGGCATAGGTCTGGATCATCGTCAACAACCCACGCTGACTATGGCAAGAAATACTATATAAGGACCTGAGCGATAAATTTGTCGTTGGGATCTGCACGCTCATGTCAACTGTCGTAGAAACTTTATTACATAATCAACCTTTGCAGGAGGGTGAGTGTTACATCGTGGTTGATACAGTATATGAGGGTTGTGAAACTGTTCCGCACGTCAACAGTGGAGAAGGGATTTTTTTGAAAAATGATGTAAACTCTATTACCAATTGGCTAGTTTATCGCTTGTTGAAGATGTAGTAATATTTTTCTTATGTTGTACTAATATAAGTAGACAAATTTATTTAATATGAGTTTAAGTGGTTGTGTAGTATCATTGATTGGTGTGTTCTTCTATTTAAGTTATTTCATAGTTTCATTGATTGGTGCATTGCTGACTATATTAGTGCTTTGCTTTGATACTATATTAGTGCTTTACTATGCAACATGATATTTATTTTATCATGTTAACACATGACTGCAATTTGAAGACTATTAAATGGATTTTCCATAATACAAAGAGTGGATGGGGGAGGCTGACCGAATAGCTAATACAAGAATTTATTAGATACGCTTAAAGGGCAGGGATTCACTCGTGGGAGACTACGTGGCTTCGCTGGTCCAAAGACTGTCTAGACAAAACTCCAAAGACTGTTCAGAGCATGGCTCTAAACATTTATAGTCTCCCACGAGTGAATCCCTATATTTTTACAACTATAGCAAGTGTACCCATTATTGATTTTAGATGATGGAGTTCGATTTTGTTGAGTATAGCGAGGGGTAATGTTTGTAAGGGATTAATTTCAAGGTACATGAAACTCAACATTACAAGGTGGCATCATAGGAAGATTAACATCTTGACAACCCTCAATGAGGGTTGTCAAGCTCTTAATCTTCCTGTGAGACCACCTCTTTTGTTTATAATGGAGGGGCCGGGTTGCTACTACCAATTGTTCAAAATGTTGGGGCTATTATTGATCCATCTCAGCAGAAACTGCTTTCCCATCTTTTGTCTCCTGAGCATAAGTTGAGTTCCCTGTGAGGCCACCTTAAGTTCCCTGGACTTTTCTATATTGGTGGTTCTTGATGAAGTCCACACTCACCATAATGAGAAGAGTCGTATTTGAAATACTCTATCAATCTCCAAATGGGAAAACACATCATATTATCCAGGACTCCATTCCAGAATAATTTCAATGAGCTCTACAATGCGCTGCATTTGGCAAGGCCATAAAAGCTAGATTTTCTTGCCAAACATGCCTTTTGAGGGAGAAAACCAAAAGCACCTCCCAAAATCCCCCCTGAGAGGTACAAACACCTCGCATGGGATCAATGTAACTCACAGGAACCAATCCCGTGGTCACAGGATCCCCGGTTTGAGAGTATGATGATATTTTGAGAAAATCTACACTTAGGCTTGAAAACGTGCCGTTAGAGGCCGAAACCCCTTAGCGCCCCCAAATGGCCCCTTTAAGAGCGATCACCGCGCACGATACCAATGTAACTTGAAGGAACCGATAGCGTGGTCACGTGACCCCCGGATTGAGAATATGATGATAATTTGAGAAAATCCACACTTAGGATTGAAAATGTGCCGTTAGGGGGGAAACCCCTTAGTGCCCCCCAAACGGCCCTTTTAGGGGAGTGATCATCATTCACGGCCCCAATGTAGCTAGTAGGGGCCGATCGCATGGTCACAGGACCCCCAGTTTGAGAGCACGACCCAACATAGAGAATATACACACCTAGGCTTGGAAATGTGCTGTCGGGGGGGGGGGGGGGTTGAAACCTCGCAACGCCCCCAAATGGATCCATGGGCTGCACCAACGCCTCGCTTGGGACTAATGTAACTCGTAGGAACCGACCGCATGGTCACGGGACCCCCCGATTTGAGAGCACGACAAAAATTTGTGAATATCCACAATTAATCTTGAAAACGTGCCGTTGGGGGCGAAACCCCTTACCGCCCCCAAATGACCCCGTGAGCGGCGCCAACACCTCGCACGAGACCAATGTAACTCGTAGGAGCAGACCGCGTGATCATGGAACCATCAGTTTGAGGGCACATTGTGACACCCCGCCTAATAAAATACCGGGTGATCAGTCCTATACCAAATTAAAACAGGAATCCTAGTTGGTTCATCCTTAGCATCACTGTCGAATTTTTTTTAAAACTTACTAACCACCTAGTATTCCAAAAGATGGTGCTAATTTTAACTTTTTAATTAAAACAAAAACATTACATGCGAAAATAAATACGAACCATTCACACAACTGAATAAAACTCAACTGAATAATTAAATA
The DNA here is from genome assembly GCA_949130495.1 of Sambucus nigra. Taxonomy (NCBI): domain Eukaryota; kingdom Viridiplantae; phylum Streptophyta; class Magnoliopsida; order Dipsacales; family Adoxaceae; genus Sambucus; species Sambucus nigra. The sequence goes on from OX422214.1 coordinate 235,887,550, forward strand.
AACAATTTTCCGAATAAACCATCGGCCACTAAAATGAAATCCAATACAAATATCCAACACCTGAATAAGTACGTATGAAAACTGTACTGAGAAGTCTGGGCGACAAGCCCTAAATAAAACTAGAACTGATAAATGATTCCTACTCTAGGAATAAATGAACGACGCGTCTAATCCGAACTCCTGTTAGCATCCACATACACCACAGCTCCATGTCCCCGGAATAGAATATCAATCCTGGCGTCCCTGTGACTGGACACCTAAAAGTTTTTGAAAATATTTTTATAGCAAGGTTTAGAACCTAAAACATTTTAAAAATATTTAGCAAGTGAATTAACTGCAGTAATTTAAAATGCATGAATGCGCTTCATATTTAAGTTACTGTCGCACTCCCTTGTGGACATTATCATCCCTCCACTATTGTAAACACCTATCGGTTACCTTGCCCCCCCACCCAGTTGTACTACCCCGTCCAACTAGTCCTAGTATAACCTCCCCCTTGCCATACTACTCTAACCCGAGTACAATGATTCTTGAATTATAAGTTATCTCACAATTAACTTAAATAATTCCTTCTTAAATAGTAGTATATAACCGTGTCACAAGTTATATAAAGTAAATACGTCACACGCTATATTATAACCCGCATATAATATTGAATACCATTATATACGTACCTTTACTAAAACATCCACACATATAACATACGTATATCCATCCCTCCGAGTATACCCTCACCGGATGATTCCCTCTAAAGTGCTATCTCACTAGGTGTGCTCACATAACCTAGTTACCCAAGTTGGAATCGCTCACCAACCTGGTCCAAAGCATAAATGAAGTGGAGGCGGTCATATTCCTTCCCTGAAAGTGAGATAATCCCCTCACCCATATTCCGGACGCTATGACCTGGGGATATACTCACCCTACTCCTCAAGCTAGGGGATTCACCCACATCGCGCAACCTCCCTTGATAGCACTAGAGTATATAAATTAAGTAAATATCTATTCACTGATATTTAATAGCACACACAATATATACACACATCTATATATATACTATCACTACACTGTATATATATAATATAAACCCTGGCTTTACCGTGTACTCAAAGATCCGTAACACTAGCCTGAAATTTTCTGAGTTTATGTCCCGACTTTCTTAATTAATTTTCTCACTTAAAAATTTATCATCTTCTCGAGTCTGTGGTTCGACTCTAAATAATAATACTCTACACAATAATTTATATGAAATTTGCCCGAGTTCATGATTCGACTCTTATTTAATTAATTTACACATTAATTAATTAACACAACTCCGAGTCTATAGTCCGACCCTCATTTAATTAATTTACACATTAATTAATTAACACATGTCCGAGTCTGTAGTCCGACCCTCATTTAATTAATTTACACATCAATTAATTAACACAAATATGAGTCTGTGGCCCGACTCTAATATAATTAATTCACACCTCAATTAATATACTGTTTCCCCAGAGTCTATGGTCCGACTCTAATTAAATTAATTAACACACCTATTAATTTAATACCTTCCCGAGTCTATCGCCCGACTCTAATTAAATTAATTAACACATATATTAATTTAATACCGATCTGAGTCTGTGGTACGACTCTCATTTAATTAATTTACACATTAATTAATTAATACCCTTCCCGAGTCTACAATCCGACTCTAAATTAATTAATCACAACATCAATTAAGTTAATACTTTTTTGAGTCTACCTTCCGACTCTACCTTTATTAATTAACACATCCATTAATTTAATAACTTGGTGTCACTCAACCATTATCCCCAGACTCGCTCACTTGGCCCATAACTTAATGTTTCCCGAGTCTATGTTCCTATCACAAGGAAACACACAATAGGCATTCACAACCAAAGTAATCCTATAAAATATTAGGTATTTACACAACCCAATTATTCATACTTGTACGTAATATATTTCTCTCTAATATTCACCGTACTTGTTTGCTTTACGAATTGATTTCACTTTCGTATTAATTCAAGTATTCACACAACTCTAAGGGTCCTAGTTACCCCTTGTTATATCAATTCAGTAGTTACGCTTGTTAACCCACTGACCTAACGAATTTAAGCTCGCTCATGCTTTTCCGTAATTATATTCTTATCATCTCGAATTAGAGTACGTCACAATCAAGCCTATGAATCTCCACTTTAACTCTCTCACAAAATTAAAGTCCAACACTCAATCATAGACCTACTTCCATATCATTATTCCATCAATATATTTCATCAAGGTCCCAAACACTTCCCCAATAAAATTTTAGACATTTGAGGCTTAAAAAGAAAAATCTCAAATTTTCTGGCAGATTAAACACCCTCTAGTAAAATTTCGATTTATCCCTCTACAGAACTCCGATTGACCTGATTCCAAGTTCATTGGATAGATAAGAGAAATAACTTTCCAGTAATGTATGGTTCACACTCTAATTCGAATTAAAATTCAAATCGAACACGTTTAAAGTCACATCAAAATTCTGGCAGATTACTATGTTGACAAATCAAAGACCTTGTAGTAAAATGTTGATTACTCCCTCTACAGAACTCCGATTGATGTTATTCCAAGTTCATTGGATAGCTAAGAGAAATATCTTTCCAGGAATGTATGGTTCACACTCTAATTCGAAGTACAACCCAAATGGAATACGTTTAAAGTTGTATAAAAAATTATAGCAGATTGACCTCTTGTGTTCATCAAATAAACCCTAAGTCATTCAAGATTCATGTTCTTCATCCAAGAACTCATAAAGATTCCATGTTAATCATCAAATATATTCAAATTTCATTTTATCTTTACTTAGGGATATATAATACACCTATTTCTTACTTTTAATCTCAACCAAGTATTCCATTAAATAACCCCATTTTGTACCCATTTATCCCCAAAACGAATTTTAGTTTACACATCACTAAAATATGAATTGGATATCACCATTTACACATTACAACAAGATAATCACTTGCCTGGAATTGTTCGTAGGGTATGATCTGTTGGTGTAGTCCCTTAATTCGGCTCCAAAAATCCCCAATTGGCTCTTGATTTGCTTTCCCTCAATTTCTCTCTCGAGCCCTAAGCTTAGAATTTGTGTTTACTGCCGTTGAACAATTCTCCATTTAGGTTAAAAACCCTTGATTCCATTTTTGTCCATCTGGGCCTAATTAAAATGGTCCAACTCACCCCATATGGGCCCGGCTATGCCCAAAAATACCCCGAGACCCAATTACCACCCCCGAGTACTCTATCTGACTATCTCGACCCATCCGGACGCAACCGCGCACTCGGAATTGCCATCCGAAATACTTTTTGACATTTCCAAATTTGACCTCAAAATTCGACACACATTAATTCGGACAATTAAAATTAAAGTCGTCAATTATAAATAATTCGGCTCACTCAAATAAATTCTCCAACTCATGAATTTAAGTTTCTTCAATTTAAATATTTTTATAACTCCCCAAAATAATTAAATATTAAATCCTCAAAATTACGTGGTGTTACACACATCCTAAAACATATAAAATCCATACTTAGGCTAGAAAACGTGCCTTTGGGTTGTGAAACCACATAGCGTCCGCTTAACAGCCCCGTGACCACGCGATCGGTTCCTGCGTGTTGTAGAGCTCATTGAAATTTTTCTGGAAAGGAGTTACAGATAATATGATGCGTTTTCCTTTTGAAGTTTGATAGAGTATTCCAAATACGAAACCTCTATTGGAGTGTCCTGGATTGGTGGATCTTGATGAAGGCCACACTCCCCGTAATGAGAATATCTTGAAGCACCCTATATCTTTGACTCACTTGAGTCTATATTATATAGGTGCTCATTTAGTTTGGAAATAGTGATAAAGATGAGTCATATCCTAGTTTGACCAAAAAGCCTTCAGACTCTTCATTTTGAATTCCTCAAATTGTTCCTAAAGGTAGAACACCAAAACCTCACCTATGATTGCATTCATGTATTTCATTCTTCATAATATGGGAGTATGTGAGTTAAATCCCATTAAAATAATTTTTTCATAATTTTTGGGATATTTTAAATAATTTCTAAGATTTTTTAAACAATTTTTTAGAAATTTAAAATTGGCTTTTACAAATGTTATGGGCTATTTTGTAATTAATAAAAGCTTTTAAAACATGGCTTGAGTAGAAACCGAAAGCTCTAGATAATATTGTGGGTAAAATTTGTATTTTTGTAAGACCACAGACACTCGTTATTTAAGTCATCACAACCTTACACGTGTTGGACTTATAACGGTTGGATCTGTGTTTCTTTACACTCACATTCCTGAGAGTGATTGAGAACCATTGGATCGTTTTAATCTATAGCCTCCATGCATTCTTACCTGATCCATGTGTTAACATTTAAACCAATCAGAGTTTTTATAATCGCGGTGCGTTAGTAGCCATTATATTTCCTTCGATCAAGTCTTGATCGTTCATTTGATTGAGACGTTCCAGATCCTTCTCTTGTATAAAAGAAGACTTCGTCCTTTCATTTCTAACTTTTGGTTCACCTCATTTTTGAGAGAAAAAAAGAGAAGAAAGAAGAGAGAGAGAGAGAAAAGAAAAAGAGAGAGAAAATAAAAACCCTAACCTAACTCTAGCCAAATCTCACCTGAAAATAGTTCTGAGAGTTGAGTTAATTCTACATTTGAGAAGATCCATCCTCTCTTGTTCTTAATCTCCTGTCCAACCAATCCATTTTCTAGATCTCATTTTCTTTCATAGAAACCTGAGATTTGTGAGTCTATGATACACTTCACGTTTATCTTACTGGTTTTGATTTCTTCTTTCTAAAAATCTCAATTTTGTTGGTTGTTTTAAACAGTTATGTTTTATTCAAACCCTAAACCAACAAAATCATTTCTGATTTCAATTTTTGAGAGTACTTGGACTTAGATCTAGTTAAGATCTTGATTGGGGATTTACACTTTCAATTATTTTGCATTTTGTAAAATATTTGTAAATATTTTTGAATAACGAAAGTGTTTTGGATCTTGGCTCTTTTTCATAGCAAGATTCCCTCTTGATTTGTGGATAAATTGAAAGGTCCAAAGTCTTGAGTTTCGATCAAACTGATTTTAGAAATCTTCATTGCATTTTAGAATCTGTTTGTAATTTGATAATCACTTGATCTATAATAAGTGTGTGTGGGTTGCATGCATGTTGTTTAGAGCACATCACCACTTACACTTTCACACTACAATACTAAATATTGTTGGTAGAGAGATTCTGAACATTTGAGTCGGCGTAAAAGATAAAAAGAGTGGAGTTACAAAACTGAGAGAACATCAACAACATGAAAGCCTTGGGAGAAGTCAGAAAACGCCAGAGGAGTTGGTATAATTTCTGAACTTGGTTTAGTATTGATTGTGTATCTTGATTGTTATATAGTTTGTAACCTGTTACTCTATTTTAGTGGATTTTTACTTTTGAGGTGAAGAGACCCCCGTGGATGTTTCCCCAATTGGGTGAGGTTTTGCCACGTTAAAAATTGTACTTGTATACTTCCTCTTCCTCTTTCTTGAGGCTATATTGATTTAATTTCTTTATAAGTTTTGTTTTTCAAAATTGGTAACCTATACCTTAAATAACTCTTTCATACTATTTTACACATCTTGTGTTAAGAAATTTGTTTTAAGAAAAGAGTTTCTTCAACAAACTATTCTGAGCCATTTAAATAGTTTAATCTTGAATTAAACTACTTAAGCGGTACCTGTTCATATCTACCATTACGGGGATTGTGCCCTTCATCAAGATCCACTAAACACGCCTTTAGAGGATTCGTATTTTGAATACTCTATAAAAGTCTGAACGGAAAAATGCATCATATTATTCGGGACACCTTTTTAGAATAATTTCAATGAGCTCTACAACACGCCGCATTTGTCCAAGCCAGAAAAGACAGATCTCTTGCCAAACAAGCCTTTAAAGGGCGAAAGCCCAAAGCGCCCACGCTAAAATCTCGTGCGGGACCAATGTAACTCATAGGAACCTACTGTGTGGTCACGGGACCCTCAGTTTGAGAGCACGACCCAAAACAAAGAATATCCACACTTAGGCTTGAAAACGCACCGTCGGGAGGTGAAACCCCTTAGCGCCCCCCAAACGTCCATGTGAGCGGTGCCAACCCCTTGCACGGGACCAATATAACTCGCACGAACCGATCGCATGGTCACGGGACCCTCAGTTTGAGAGGATGACCCAAAACATAAAATATAAACACTTAGGCTTAAAAATGTGCCGTTGGGGGGTGAAACCCCTTGGCGCCCTCTAAACGGAGAATTGACTGCGTAGTCACGGGACCCTCAGTTTGGGAGCATGACCCAAAATAGAGAATATCCACACTTAGTCTTGAAAACGTGCCTTCGGGGGCGAAACCCCCAAACGCCCCCCAAACGACCTTGTGAGCGGTGCCAACACATCACACGGGACCAATGTAACTCATACGAACTGACCGCGTGGTCACGGGACCCTCGGTTTGAGAGCATGACCCAAAACAGATAATATTTATACTTAGGCTTGAAAACGTGCCGTCAGGGGGCGAAACCCCTTAGCGCCCCCCGGCCCCGTGAACAACCCCAACACCTTGTCTGGGTCCAATGTAACTCGTAGGAACCAACCGCATGGTCACGGGACCCTCTATTTGAGAGTATGGCTTAAATTTCAGAATGCCTACACTTAGGCTTGAAAACGTGCCATTAGAGGGCGAAACCCCGCAACACCCCCCAAATGGCCCCGTGGGCGGTGCCAACACCTCGTTCGGGACCAACGTAGCCCACACTAACTGACCGCGTGGTCGCGAGACCCCGGTTTGAGAGCATGAGCCTGATTTTAGAATTTCTATACAGGTCCCGTGACCGCGTGGTCACGTGACCTCCATTTTGAGAGAACGGGACCCCCGTGAGGTTACCCAAGAAGCACTTGCAGTAACTGACCGATTAAACTCCCGATTCTAGGATTTTATTATTATTATTATAGATTATCATGACCCAAAGTTGTGACCATGTTTTTTGTATAGTAAGCTTGGACACGACCCAAAGTCGCGACTAAGTTGACTTTTAAGAGAAAATATAGTCACAACCTAAAGTTGTGATGAAGATTAATCATAAGAAAAATGGTCACGACTTTAAGCCTTGACGAGGTTTAAATATACACAAAACATGGTCACGGCTATGGGCCGTGACTAGATGGTTTTTGAATTAGGTGATGGTCATGGGTTTGGGCTGTGACCATGATTTAAAATGGGGTCAGGGCTAATTGCTGTGAATATGTTTGTGACTATCAGAACTCCATGACCAGGGCAGTGGGTCAGAGATTTGGGTCGTGACCACCGAAATTAGTCACATCCAATTTGGTCACGGACCAAATTCGCGACCCCCACTGCCGGGTCAGGGATAAAGTCCATGACCAATCGTCCAATTTGGTGTAGTGTTAATGGAAATTTACAAACTGAGTTTATAACGTGGTTTGACCACTGCCTATGTCCATGATTGAGATGATACTTGAGAACTTCACTATCTTCGGTTCACTTAACTGGACCAAACTCCTTATAAGGAACATCATCCTTGAATAATGTAACCAACAAAATGTTAAACTCATCCTTATTCAAGCGGTATCCACGAAACATCTCAATGTCTTTAAATACCTTGACTACTCGCAATAATGGAACTATGGCCCGAGAAGATACAACGAAGTTAAACATAATCAATAATATTTATATCCGTAGCGAAAATTAAAGCAAAGTAGCTTTACTAAAATAAATCATGAATTCAGTTTACTTTCTCTCTCTAGAAAAGTAAACAAACAAGTAATCACAAGTATGGTGCTCAAATGGGTTTTGGGTTAGATCTTTAGCACACGTGGGTATTGGAATTATAACTTTACTAAAGAGTTATTGATGATAAATCTTTTCAGTACAAGTGGATTTTCTTGAAGCATTGCTTTAACGGGGTTTTGGGGTTTAAATCTCTTAAATGGATTTTCTTGATTTCTCTTTAGAAACTCAAGGAATGAAATGACGTAAGATTTGATGACGGGACTTTAATCAATTGGATTATTGTTGTAAGCTTGTGTGTTTTGTGATGAAGGTTTAAAGGTCTATTTATAGGGATAAGAGGCAACTAAAGATTTGTAGAAACTTTGGTAAAAAGTGGGGCTTTAAGGAATTAACTTTGTAAAGTTTAGATATGTGAATTTTGAATTTTCAAATATTACCAGTCGACTAAAAGAAAGATCTAATAAACTAAAATTCTACTAGTTTTAAGTTCGCCTATTTTAGGCGGGTTTGAGGAAGAGTTTAGTGTGACACCCCGCCTAATTGAATATCGGGTAATCAGTCATTTATTAAATTAAAACAAGTTTCTCATATGGTCCATTATTAGCATCACTATCGAAAAACTTTTAATTTCTAACCACCTAACTGAAATTAGATTGGTGCCAAATTTAATCTTTCATTAAAACAGATAATCAAAAAAGTGGAAATACTAAACTGACAATTCAAAATATACTAGAGTTCAACCATCACAATATATAAATGAATAAGGTTTGCCAAATAAACTATCGGCAAAAAAATTGCAAAGTCCAATACTCCATAATAACAAAAGAACTAGATAACTGAAAATGGCCAACGGATAACAGGTCCAAACATGGAATATAAAATGAGATACTACACTAGATCTGCAAGAAGGAATCGTCTAATCAAATCCTGTCAGCCACAGTGCTATTTCTCTGAGTCTCTGGAATAAAGCCACGCTTGGCGTCCCTGTGGCTGAACACCTAAAAGGTTTTGAACTTATTTTTATAGCAAGATTTAGTACTCAAAATATTTTGAAAATATTTAGCAAGTGTTTATCATAATAAAATTCATTTATTGATTACACAATGTCACGCACACTCTCTCTTGAGTTTTCCTTACCTCTCATCTATAGTGCATGCCTAACGTTCTATACATAAGCATCCTAGCTGTACTACCCAAGCTAACTAGACTTAAGTATCCCATTGAACTCATCAATACCAAAAAGTTCTCGCACCACCCATACAGTACCTTATTACATTAACACTTCTCATATGTTAATTAATTCCCGTGTAACATTTCACATGTTATCTTTCCATATTTAATTACGCCTCACTACTTCATTTCATATCTTAGATGTCCACTACCTAACATTAAATATTTATAATTAAGTTTCTCCACTTAACTTACATTTTAGATGCATGCAGGTCATCTAATTATCTACTATTCCACACAAGCAGATTATTCATACGGTATATGTTTCACACACAATATATACTATAAGGATCATTGGTCCGAATAATCATCGACCCCAATTATCCAATCATTTACATTAGTTCGAATATCCCTCGACTCTAATTGTAAATGTTATACCTATGTATATTGTTCCAGATTCTTCATCGACCCCAATATAATTTATTATATTTGGTCCGAATAATCATCGAACCCAAATTTTAGCCATGTTCGATCTGGTCTGGATAACCATCGACCCCAAATTCGAATATAAATGTATTAGTCCGGATAATCATCGATCTCAATACTATCAATGTACTATAGGTATTCACACAACCTACTGATTCACACCGATACGTAGTATATTTCTCTCTAATACTTACCGTACGTTTTATTTTACGATTTATCTCGCTATCGTATTTATTCGAGTATTCATACAACTCTAAGGTTCCTAGTTGCCCCTTTATAATTTCAGTAGTTAAGTTCTCTCTAACCAACTAGTATACACCTTGGATTGATGTTTACTCTCTCCGTAACTCAAATCCCAAATTCCTCGATACACGACTCGATCGGTTTATTCACATCATCCCAGACTCCAAGTCTTACTCTCAATGACCGTATCAGACCTAAAAAATATACCTACTGGTCTTCCATAAGTACCTAACTAGGTATAATATCATCACTAATGTTCCCCTCATTCCTTAGAAATCAAATAACACTCAACCGACAAAAGAACCCAAAATTAACTTAGGTCGATCGATCGACATTCATACGTCGATTGCTCGATCGACCAGATACAGCATTGCCCAACTTTATTTTTGACCTATTTGATCCATTAATTTCTCATTACATATTCTGGAAATCCCTCCCATTATAGCCAAACATTCACTAAAGGTACAATGACTAATTCTAACGTAATTATATCCATAATCTTTACGAAATCATCCCAAGAATCATCAAATTCTAAATATGATTTAAAACCCTAAAAATGGTGTTCTTTATGTTAAATCCATTTTAACCCAGATTTATATCCGTATTAACAATTATGTTTTTCCTGATTTTCAATTCTCTATAGATATGAATACAAACTACATGCAATCCTACCCAAACATGTATTATAATCATCGTTTTTCTTCAAGAATATTAAAATCATCCAACTATTCATGCAACCCTACACATGGGTATTATAAATTCAATTTGATTTGCAAATAAACACTTGCCTTGATTACTACAGAGTCCTATTTCATGAAGAAGGTGATTAATCTATATGTTTCCTCTTCAAATCTTCACTCCTTAGGTGCTTAGGGTGCAAGAACACCTTCCAAACTTCAAGAATTTCCTCAAGCCTTTTGATAATGGTCTCCCTCTTCTCTCTAATCACCTCTATAAGTTTTGTGAGTTATAAGACCTAGCCCCTAACTCTAATCATCAGATATAAGGCTCTAATTTTCGTAGGTCCTTTAACGCCTATTTTTAAAATGACCAAATCACCCTCTAAAGGTGTCGGCTTGGTCCAAAATCGACCTATGACTTAATTGACTTCCCCGGGTATACTATTTTGACTAATTCGACCCTTTCGGACTCATCCGTGATCTCAAAATCATCATACGAGTCACTAAAAATATCATTCCTATCTCGACCTCAATTTCAGTGTACACATTACTCTCGGTTGAGGTAAAATAAAATACGCATATATCACTCGCTCTGCCGTATCTCTAATCATTAATTATTTACTCTTCACACTTAATAAATATTATATCATAATATTAATCAGTATCTAGATCTTGATTAATATTTAATAATCACATTTATTATTTAATCACATTAAATTACTTCACTCGCGTAATTTAAACAAAACGTATTTTCTCAATTAATTAAATTATATTACGCAGAAATACGGTATTACATACTTTCTCCCTTATAAAGGAATTTCGTCCCCGAAATTAGGACATTCCTGCAGTGAGTAACTCTAGATACTGCTCTAGTATGTTATCCTTCTGCTCCCATGCCGACTCATCAGTATTGTGTTGTTCCCACTGAACTCGAACTAGTGGTACCACCTTGGACCGCAGTTTATGCTCACTATGATATAGAATAGCCATGAGCCTCTACTCATACGAGACGTCTGGATGCAAGTCAATCTCCTTAAGTGGAACGTGCCTTCTGTACTTCTTCAGTGATGACACTTGGAACACGTCGTGTATTATCTGAAGATGATCTGGAAGTCCTAGTTGGTAAACTACCGGTACCACTCTTTCTATAATAGGAAACGATCCCACATATCTTTGTGCCAACTTTCCTCTCTTGCTAAATCTCATAATCCCCTTCATAGGAGATACCCTAACCAACACCTGGCCACCAACCTCTAACTCCATATGTCTCTTGTTGGCATCGGCGTAGCTATTCTACCTATCTTGAGCTATTAATTAACTCAAGCTTGGCAGTAGTCTCCTGAATTGTCTCAGGTCCCAGTAGCTTATTGTCCCCCACCTCTAACCAGCAGGTGGGCGAACGACAAGGCCTCCCGTACAATGCCTTGAACGGTGACATATATTCAAACTCTACCAATTGGAGTCATCTCTCCCACCCTTTCCCAAAACCCTAGATGAACATCCTCAACCTATCCTTAAGCATCCGATTCAACCTCTCTGTTTGGCCGTTTGTCCGTGGGTGGTCAGCTACTACATTAGCCTTACCAGGATGAAACTGTATATCAAATTGGAAGTCTTTTATGAATTTCATCCATTGCCTCTATCTCATATTCAGATCCTTCTGCGTGAAGAGATACTGAAGTGACTTTGATTCATGAATAATGTAAATTGATCCCCACTAGATAATGCCTTCGTATCCTCAATGCAAAAACGATCGCTGCTAACTCGAGGTCGTGTGTGTGGTAATTCTTCTCGTGGGTCTTTAGCTTTGGAGATGCATAAGCAATCGCCCTCTCCTCCTGCTGCAACACCCCCAAGTCCCTGCAAGGATACGTTAGTGTAGACCCGGTACTCTAGTCCTCCCCTGGGCAAGGGAAGTACTGGTGCTGATGTTAATCGGTCCTTTAGCTCATCGAAGGCCAACTGGAAATGGTCGGTCCACACAAATGGTACTCCCTTACGAGTCAAATTTACCAAAGGCCAATAATCTTTGAGAACCCTTTGATGAAGCGACGGTAATATTCGGCCAACCCTAAAAAGCTGCGAGTCTCGGTCAGTGTCATAGGCTGCCCCCACTCCCTCACCGCCGTTGCCTTACTCGAATCAATAGCTATGCCCGTGTAGAACACAATGTGGCCAAGAAACTGTACCCCCCGAAGCCAAAACCCACACTTTCCAAATTTGGCGTACAACTAATGGTCCCGTAACATCTGCAGAACCATACATAAGTACTCAGTGTGCTCCTCCTCCGTACGCGAGTACACCAGGATGTTATCGATGAATATTATCACAAAATGATCCAGAAACTCCCTAAATACTCGATTCATAAGATCCATGAATACTGCGGGTGCATTGGTGAGCCCAAACAACATCACCTTAAACTCGTATGATGCGTAACGCGATAAGAAAATGGTTTTGAGTATGTTCTCTCGAATGCGCAGCTGGTGATAGCCGAACCTCAAATAAATATTTGAGAAGTAAGCATCAGCTCTTAACTGATCAAACAAGTCATTGATCTTAAGTGACATATACTTATTCCGTACCAATGCCTTGTTCAGCTCCCTGTAATCCACACACAAACGAAGCAAACCATCCCTCTTCTTCAGAAATAACACCGGAGTACCCCAAGGCAATGTACTCCATCGAATGAAACCGTGACCCAAGTCCCTCAACTATTGCATCTCTAAATGAGCCACGTGATACTGTGCTCTGGCAATCGGTCTCGCCCCCAGTGCTAAGTCGATGATAAAGTCTATTTCTTGACTCAGTGGTTGCTCGGGTATGTCATGAAATGCGTCCTCAAATTCCCTCACTACTGGAATTGAGTCCAAAAGTACCACTATCTCATGCGAGGTCTCCTCCTTAATACAGTAAATGTGAGTGTGGGATCCTCTTTCAGGCAAAGGCATCACCATTAGGAACATCTCCTGCCCTGGGATAGAGAACTTTATAGTCCTTTTATAGCAATCTACCATAGCACGATAATTTGCTAACGAATCCATGCCTAGAATCACGTTGTATCACTCCTTGTCTAATAGTAGGAGGTCGACTGCTAAGCTGAGTCTCCCAATCAAAATATCGACTCCTTTACAGATTGAATGTATCAGAAACCACTACCCACTTGGGACTCAACACACATAAGAAGACTGTTGGCTGTCTCTTGTAAGCTAGCTGCTCGTACAAATCTAGTCTTAATAAATGAATGAGATGCTCTAATATCAAATAGGATCATACCCTCAAACTCATGAATGGGAAACGTACCCGTTACTGCAGGTGGCTCTTGGGGTGTTGTAGGTATCGGTATATGCCGAACATTACACACATGCCCATAATTCATCTGGCCCTACTGCTGCTGCTGTGGGGATAGTGCTGGTGGTGGAGCTATCAGAGCCTACTGCCCCTGTTGGGCGCCCTACTGGGGACAAGATATACTCTTATGACCCTGCTGGCCATACGTAAAGCACTGACCCTGGAACTGTCTCTACCCCTGACCCAGACGTTGGGCTTGATGGCCTGCCCTGGTTCCCTTGGCCCTAGGGAAACTGCTGTAGCTGGGAGCGCTGCTGGCCCTGTCTATCTGATCGATTCCCACCAACTAATAATCTCTTGGCAGGGTTCCCCTCCCGGTAGTTCGTCCCCTGCATAACCATTGTCTGCTATTGGGTTGGTGCCCCACTACTACTACTCCCCTCGGCCTTGCCCTGGGGGCTAGGCTCAACTCTTTTGCTCCCCTTAGCATGGAAGCGATGATCCTAGCAATGCACCAGTGCGGCATTGACGATGTCAGTGTAAGTCATTCATGCAGGGTTACCCATCAAATGCTCCCCCTATTCCTCCAGGACAAACCATCCATAAATTTATCTTTCTTTCTTTCTTTATTGCTCGCCTCATCTGTCACAAAGTTTGCTCGAAGGGTAAACTCCTACTCGTAGTTCGCTACGGAATGGTCACCTTGACATACCTCCTCAAACTTCTTCCTCATCTCTGACTCGACGTCGGGTGGGAAGTAGTTATAGTCAAACTGCACCCAAAACTCATAAATCATCATCAAATCTCTCTCCTCAGCAGTGGTCACCGACTCCCACCACTAAAGGGTTGCTCCTGCTAACCTGAAGGTGGCTAACATTTGCCTATGAACATCACCATATTCCAACATGCGCAGATGGAGCTGGATGTTCTTCTTCCATTGGCAGGCCACTACTACATCTATACCACCCTGAAACTTGAGCGGGTGGCCCTAGGTCTCCTGGATGTTATGCCAAGTGGGTTGCCGTCTCTGGGCCTGAATAGTTGGTGCTACGGGCTATTGTGCCTGAGGCTGAGGGAAGTGGGCTGCCATGGCCCTCATCCTATCTCTACTGCCTGAGATACTATCAGTGCCACCTGAGTAGTAGAAATTATCTCTGGTGGTGGTGCCTCCTACTCCAGAGGGTCCTCCGTAACCTCGTCTCTAGCTGCTGCCCTCTCCATTCGCTCTCTCCTCGGTGGAATACTGAAATAGAATTGTATTGTATAAGTACACACTTTATACAAGAATTGAATAGCAGAAGTACGATATTCAAAGCATGCAAAGATAAAACAACAGTCCTAACAATAGGGCTCTATATCAAAATAATGGTACGCTAAAATAGTATTAAGCCATATAGATCCTAAGGACACTAGAACCTCATGCTCTGATACCATCTGTGACACACCACCTAATTGAACATCGATTGATCAGTCCTTTATTAAATTAAAACATGTTTCTCACACGATCCATTCTTAGCATCACTATTGAAATTTTTTTAATTACTAACCACCTAAGTGAAATTAGATTGGTGCCAAATTTAATCTTTCATTAAAACAGATAATCGAACAAGCGAAAAATACTAAATTGACATTTCATAATATAGTAGAGTTCAACCATCACAATATATAAATGAGTAATGTTTGCCAAATAAACTATCGAGAAAAAAATTCCAAAGTCAAATACTCCTTGATAACAAAAGAACTAGCTAACTGAAAATAGCCAACGGACAACACGTCCAAACATGGAATATATAATGAGATCCTACACTAGATCCGAATGAAGGAATCGTCTAATCAAATCCTGTTAGTATCCATAGTGCTACAACTCCGAGTCCTTGGAATGAAGTCATGCTTGGCGTCCCTATGTCTGAACACCTAAAAGGTTTTGAAAATATTTTTATAGCAAGAGTTAGTACTCAAAACATTTTGAAAATATTTAGCAAGTGTTTATCACTATAAAATTCAGTTATTGATTACACATGTTCACGCACACTCTCTCTTGAGTTTTCCACACCTCTCATCTATATTGCACGCCTAACATTCTATACTTATCCTAACTAGTTGTACTACCCAAGATAACTAGGATAAAGTATTCCACTGAACTCATCTATACCACTAAGTTCCCGCACCGCCCATACAGTACATTATTACATTAACACTTCTCATATGTTAATTAATTCCCATGTAACATTTTATATGTTATCTTTCCGTATTTAGTTAAGCCTCACTACTTAATTTTATATCATAGATGTCCACTACCTAACATTAAATAATTATAATTACGTTTCTCCACTTAACTTACTTTTTAGATGCATGCAAGTCATCAAACTATCTACTATCCCACGCAAGCAGATTATCATGTAGTATATGTTTCACACACAATATATACAATAAGGATCATTGGTCCGAATAATCATCGTCCCCAATTATCCAATCATTTACATTAGTCCGGATATCCCTTGACCCTAATTATAAATGTTATACATGTGTATATTGGTCCGAATTTTTCATCGACCCGAATATAATTTATTAGATTTGGTCCGAATAATCATCGACCCCAAATTTTAGCCATGTACGATCTGGTCTAGATAATAATAGACCCCAAATTCGAACATAAATGTATTGGTTCAGATAATCATCGACGTCAATACTGTAAATATACTATAGATATTCACACCACCTATTGATTCATATTGGTACGTAGTATATTTCTCTCTAATACTTACCGTACGTTTTATTTTACGATTTATCTCGCTAACGTATTTATTCGAGTATTCACACGACTCTAAGGGTCATAGTTGCCCCTTTATAAGTTCAGTAGTTAAGTTCTCTCTAAACTATCGGTATACACCTTGGATTGATGTATACTCTCTCTGTAACTCAAATCCCAAATTCCTTGATACTCGACTAGATCGATTTATTCATGGCAGCCCAGACTCCAAGTCTTACTCTTAATGACCATATCAGACCTAAACAATATACCTACTGGTCTTGCCAAAGTCCCTAACTAGGTATAATATCATGACTAAGGTTCCCCTCATTACTTGGAAATCAAATAACACTCAACCAACAAAATAATGCAAAATCAGCTTAGGTCGATCGATCAATCGATCGACATTCATACGTCGGTCGATCGATCGACCAGATACAGCATTGCCTAGGTTCATTTTTCGACATATTTGATCCATTAATTGCTCATTACATATTCTGTAAATCCCTCCCATCATAACCAAACATTCACTAAAGGTATATGGGATAATTTTAATGTAATTATATCCACAAATATTTACGAAATCATCTGAAGAATCATCAAATTCTAAATATGATTTAAAACCCTATAAATGGTGTTCTTTATGTTAAATCAATTTTAACCCAGATTTATATCTGTATGAATAATTATCTTTCTCCTAATTTTAAATTCTCTACAGATATAAATACAACCTACATGCAATCCTACCCAAACATGTATTATAATAATCCTTTTTCTTCAAGAATATTAAATTCATCAAACTATTCATGCAACCCTACACATGGACATTATAACTTTAATTTGATTTGGAAATAAACACTTGCCTTGATTACTATAGAGTGTGATTACGTGAAGAAGGTTATGAATCTATATGTTTCCTCTTCAAATCTTCACTCCTTAGGTGCTTAGGGTGCAAGAACACCTTCTAAACTTCAAGAATCTCCTTAAGCCTTTCGGGAATCGTCTCCCTCTTCTCTCTAATCGCCTCTCTAAGTTTTGTGAGTTATGGACCTAGCCCCTAACTCTAATCATCAGATATAAGGCTCTAATTTTCATAGGTCCTTTAACCTTTATTTTTAAAATGACCAAATTACCCTCTAATGGTGCCGTCTTGGTCCAAAATCAACCCGTGACTCAATTGACCTCTCCGGGCATACTATTTTGACTAATTCGACCCTTTCGGACTCATCCATGAACTCAAAATCATCATACGAGTCACTAAAAATATAATCCCTATCTTGACCTCAATTTCAGTCTATACATTACTCTCGGTTGAGATAAAATAAAATACGCACATATCACTCTCTATGCTGTATCTCTAATCGTTAATTATTTACTATTCACACTTAGTAAATATTATATCATAATATTAATCAGTATCTGGATATTGATTAATATTTAATAATCTAATTTATTTTTTAATCACATTAAATTACTTCACTCGCGTAATTTACACAAAACTTATTTTCTCAATTCATTCTCGAATTAATTAAATTATAATACGCACAAATAAGGGTATTACATACTTTCCCCCTTATAAAGAAATTTCGTCCCTAAAATTAGGACATACCTGCGGTGAATAACTCTAGATATTGCTCTAGTATGTTATCCTCCCGCTCCCATGTCGACTCATCAGTATTGTGGTGTCCCCACTGAACTTGCACTAGTGGTACCACTTTGGACCGCAGTTTATGCTCACTATGATATAGTTTAGCCATGGGCCATTACTCATATGAGACGTCTGGATGTAAGTCAATCTCCTCAAGTGGAATGTTCCAGAAGGCGCTCTCCCTCCTCTTGTACTTCTTCAGTAATGACACATAGAACACATCGTGTATTCGCTGAAGATTCTCTGGAAGTCCCAGTCGGTAAGCTACCGGTTCCACTCCCTTTACAATAGGAAACGATCCTAAATATCTCGGTGCCAACTTTCCTCTCTTAACAAATCTCATAATCCCCTTCGTAGGAGATACCCGAACCAACACTTGGTCGTCAACCTCTAACTCCAAATGTCTCCTGTCGGCAACGACATAGCTCTTCTATTTATCTTGAGCTATTCGAATGCACCCTCAAATTAACTCAATATTGGCAGTAGTTTCCTAAATCATCTTGGGTCCCAGTATCTTATTGTCCCCCACCTCTAACCAGCAGGCGGGCGAACGACAAGGCCTCCCGTACAATGCCTCGAACGGTGCCATATATGCAAACTCTACCAATGGGAGGCATTTCTCCCACCCTCCCCCAAAATCCAAGATGCACATCCTTAGCATATCCTCAAGCATATGATTCAACCTCTCTGTTTGGCCGCTTGTCTGTGGGTGGTATGCTGTACTCAACCATAAATTGGTGCCCATATCCTCCTGAAAGCTCTGCCAAAAGTGTGACACAAAAATTTTTCCTCTATCAGACACAATATTAATCGAACCCGTGTAGCTTAATAATCTATGAAATAAAGAGTCGTGCGTACTGCATTGTCTCGTAGTCTGTGCAAACTAGCAAAAAGTGAGCCACCTTGATCAATCGATCCACTATCACCCATATGGAATCGTGACCTCGCTGGGACGTAGGGAGCCCCGTAATGAAGTCCATCAATATGCTCTCCCACTTCCACACGAGAATCTTAAGTGGTTGTAAAATCCCCGATGGCCTCTGATGGTAAACTTTCACAAGCTAAAAAGTGACACATTTTGAGACAAACTCTGCTATGTCTCTCTTTATGTCGGCCCACCAGTATTGTCTCCTCATATCCTGGTACATCTTATCCTTTTTGGGATGTACCGTAAACCTGGAACTGTGAGACTCAGTCATAACCTCATGTCTCAAATACTCATCCTTGGGCACTACCAATCGCCTGTTAAAGCGCAAGCCTCCCTCTGAGATGACTGAGTAAGACTCTGCATCCTCAGCTAATAACTGTCGTATTTTATCCTGACAGAATTGATCCGCTGCCTGTGCCCTCACTACCCGCATAACGATCTCAGGAATGATAGTCATAACTGCCATGTATGCCCTGGACACCTCATCTGCCTGGCGAAGCTCACTCCACTTCGCTTTTTGATCCTCTACTAACTCTCCGATCGATCTTTGACTCAAAGCGTCAGCTACTACGTTAGCCTTACCAGGATGATACTGTGTATCAAACTGGTAGTTTTTCATGAATTCTAGCCACCACCTCTGTCTCATATTCAAATCCTTTTGTGTGAAGAGATACTGAAGTGACTTTGATCCGTAAATAATGTAAATTGGTCCCCCAATATATAATGTCTTTGTATCCTCAATGCAAAAACGATCGCTGCTAACTTGAGGTCACGTGTGGGGTAATTCTTCCCATGGGTCTTTAGCTTCCGAGATGCATAAGCTATCTCCCTCTCCTCCTGCTGTAACCCCCCAAGTCCCTGCTAGGACGCGTCAGTGTAGACCCGGTACTCCAGTCCTCCCCTGGGCAAGGAAAGTACTGGTGATGATGTTAATCGGTCCTTTAGCTCGCCGAAGGCCAACTAGCATTGGTCGTTCCACACAAATGGTACTCCCTTACGAGTCAAATTTGTCAAAGGTTCAACAATCTTTAAGAAACCTTTGATGAAGCGACGATAATATTTGGCCAACCCTAAGAAGCTGCGAGTCTCGATCGGTGTCATGGGCTACCCCCACTCCCTTACCATCGCTACCTTACTCGGATCAACAACTATGTCCCTATCGAAAATAATGTGGCCAAGAAGCTGTACCTCCCGAAGAAAAAATCCACACTTGCCAAATTTGTTGTACAACTGATGGTTCCATAACGTCTGTAGAACCATATGTAAGTGCTCAACATTCTCCTCCTCCATACACATGTACACCAGGATGTCATCAATGAATACTATCACAAACAGATCTAGAAACTCCCTAAATACTCGAGTCATGAGATCCATGAATACTGCGGGTGCATTGATGAGCCCAAACGACATCACCTTAAACTCGTATGATCCGTACCGTGATAGGAAAGTGGTCTTGGGTATGTCGTCCTCTCGAATGCACAGCTGGTGATATTTGGACCTTAAATAAATCTTTAAGAAGTAAGCATCACCTTTCAACTGATCAAATAAGTCATCGATCCTAGGTAACGGATACTTATTCCGTGCCATCGCCTTGTTCAGCTCCCTGTAATCCACACACAAACGAATCAAACAATCCCCCTTCTTTTCAAACAACACCGGAGTGCCCCAAGGTGACGTACTCTACCGAATGAAACCTTGACCTAAGAGCTATTGAATCTTCTCCCTCAACTCCTGTATCTCTAAAGGAGCCACGCGATATGGTGCTCTGGAAATCAGTCTCGCCCCTAGTGATAAGTCGATAACAAAATCTATTTCTTGACTCGGTGGTAGCCCGGGTATGCCCTAAAATGCGTCCTCAAATTCCCTCACTACTGGAATTGAGTCCAAAGGTACAACTATCTCCTGCGAGGTCTCCTCCTCAATATAGTAAATGTGCGTGCGCGATCCTCTTTCAGGCAAAGGCATCGCCATCAGGAACATCTCCTATCCTGGGATGGATAAATTTATAGTCCTCTCATAACAGTCTACCATCACATGATAATTCACTAACCAATCCATGCCTAGAGTCACGTCGTACCACTCCATGTCTAACAGTAGGAGGTCTGCAGCTAAGCTCAGTCTCCCAATCAAAATATCGAATCCTTTACAGATTGAATGTATCAGTGAACTACTAGTCATTGGGGACTCAACACACATAAAAAGACTGTCGGCTATCTCTAGTAAGCTAGCTGCTGGTACAAATATAGTCTTAATAAAAGAATAAGATGCTCCAGTATCAAATATAATCCTACCCTCAAACTCGTGAATAGGAAACGTACCCTCTACTACAAGTGGATCTTGTAGTGCGGGAGGTATCCGTATATCCCAGATATTATAAAATCATCCATAATGCATCTGTCCCTGCTACTGATGTGGGGCTGGTGCTGGTGCTGGTGGTGGAACTATCAGAGCCTGGTGGCCCTGTTGGGCACCCTGATGTTGTGCCCCGTTTTACTGGGGATAAGCTCTACTCTTATGACCCTATTGGCCATATATAAAGCAATGACCATGGAACTGTCTCTGCCCCTGGCCTTGACATTAGCCCTGATGGCCTCCCCCTGGTTCCCTTGGCCATAGGGAGACTACTATTATTGGGGGTCCTATTGGCCCTACCTATCTGATCGATCCTCACCAAATCTGAACCTCTTGGAAGGGTTCCCCTGCAGGTAGATTATCCCCTGTATAACCATTTTCTTCTGCTGGGGCGGTGCCCCACTACTACTGCTCCCCTTGGCCTTTCCCTGCTGGCTAGGCTCATCTCTCTTGCTTTTCTTAGTATGGAAGCAATGATCCTGACAATGCACCAGTTCGGGATTGATGACGTTAGTGTAAGTCATTAATGCAGGTTACCAATCAAATGCTTCCTTATACTCCAGGCCAAACCATCCATAAATTTAGCTTTCTTTCTTTCTTTTTTTACTAGCCTCATCTGGCACAAAGTTTGCCAGGCGGGTAAAATCCTCCTCATAGTTCGCTACTGAATGGTCACCCTGACATACCTCCCCAAACTTCTTCCTCATCTCTGAATCGATGGTGGGTGGGATGTAATTATTGTTAAATCGCACTGAAAACTTAAAAATCATCATCAAATCTCTCTCCTCAGCAGTGGTCACCGATTCCCACCACTGAAGGGTTGCTCCTGCTAACCTGAAGGTGGCTAACATCTGCCTCTGAACCTCACTATCGTCTAACATGCGTAGATGGCGCTGGATGTTATTCTTCCATTGGCATGCCACTACTACATCTATACCGCCTTAAAACTCGAGCGGGTGGCCTTACGTCTCTTGGATGTTATGCCAAGTGGTTGCCCTCGCTGGGCCTGAATAGTTGGTACTGCGGGCAGTTGTGCCTGAGGTTGAGGGAAGTGGGCTTCCATGGCCCTCATGGATGTCTCTACTGCCTGAGATGCTATCACTGCCACCTGAGTAGTAGAAATCATCTCTGGTGGTGGTTCCTCCTGCTCCTGAGGGTCCTCCCTAACCTCGTCTCTGGCTGCTGCCCTCTCTATTTGCTCTCTCCCAGTGGAATACTGAAATATAATTATATTTATAAGTACAAAGTTTATACAAAAATCTAATAACAAAAGTAAGATATCTAAAGCACGCAAAGATAAAACAACAGTCCTAACAATAGGGACCTATATCAAAATAATGGTACGCTGAAATCGTAGTAAACCATACATATCCTAAGGACACTAGAACCTGATGCTCTGATACCATCTGTGACACTCCACCTAATTGAACATCGAGTGATCAGTCCTTTATTAAATAAAAATATGTTTCTTACATGGTTCATTCTTATCATCACTGTCAAAAAAGTTTTAATTACTAACCACCTAAGTGAAATTAGACTGGTGCCAAATTTAATATTTCATTGAAACAGATAATCGAACAAGTGGAAATACTAAATTGACAATTCACAATATACTAGTGTTCAACCATCAAAATATATAAATGAATAAGTTTTGCCAAATAAACTATCGGGAAAAAAATTCCTAAGTCAAATACTCCATAATAACAAAAGAACTAGCTAACTGAAAATGGCCAATGGATAACACGTCCAAATATGGAATATAAAATGAGATCCCACACTAGATCCGAATGAAGGAATTGTCTAATCAAATCCTATCATCATCCATAGTGCTACAGCTCCGACTCCTTGGAATGAAGTCACGCTTAGCGTCCCTGTGGCTGAACACCTGAAAGATTTTGAAAATATTTTTATAGCAAGAGTTAGTTATTAAAACATTTTAAAGATAATTACCAAGTGTTTATCACAATAAAATTCAGTTATTGATTACACATGTTCACACACACTCTCTCTTGAGCTTTCCTTACCTCTCATCTATAGTGCAAGCTTAACATTCTATACTTTGCCCACCTAGTTGTACTACCGAGGCTAACTAGGCTAAAGTATTCCACTGAACTCATGTATACCACTAAGTTCCCTCACCGCCCATACAGTACATTATTACATTAAAACTTCTCATATGTTAATTAATTCCCGTGTAACATTTCACATGTTATCTTTTCATATTTAATTAAGCCTCACTACTTAATTTTATATCTTTGATATCCACTACCTAACATTAAATCTTTATAATTAAGTTTTTTAACTTAACTTACTCTTTAGATGCATGCACGTCATCTAACTATCTAGTATCCCATGCAAGCAGATTATTCCTACGATATATGTTTCACACACAATATATACTATAAGGATCATTGGTCCGAATAATCATCGACCCCAATTATATAATCATTTACATTAGTCCGAATATCCCTCGACCCTAATTGTAAATGTTATAACTATGTATATTGGTCCGAATTCTTCATCGACCTCAAATTGTAGCCATGTTCGATCTGGTCCGATAATAATAGACCCCAAATTCGAACATAAATGTATTGTTCCGGATAATCACCGACCTCAATACTATCAATATACTATAAATATTCACACAACCTACTAATTCACATTGGTATGTAGTATATTTCTCTCTAATACTTACCGTATGTTTCATTTTACGATTTATCTCGCTAACATATTTATTCGAGTATTCACACGACTCTAAGGGTCCTAGTTTCCCCTTTATAATTTCAGTAGTTAAGTTATCTCTAACCTACTGGTATACACCTTGGATTGATATTTACTCTCTCTGTAACTCAAATCCCAATTTCCTCGATACACGACTTGATCGGTTTATTCACGTCTGCCGAGACTCTAAGTCTTACTCTCAATGACCGTTTCGGACCTAAAAAATATACCTACTGGTCTTCCCTAAGTCCATAACTAGGTATAATATCATCACTAAGGTTACCCTCATTCGTTGGAAATAAAATAAAACTCAACCAGCAAAAGAAACCAAAATCAACTTAGGTCAATCGATCGGTCAATCCATCAGTCGATCGACATTCATACGTCGATTGATCGCTCGACCAGATACAACGTTTCCCAACATCATTTTTCGACCTGTTTGATCCATTAATTGCTCATAACATATTCTAGAAATCCCTCCCATCATAATCAAACATTCACTATAGGTATAGGGACTAATTCTAACGTAATTATATCCACAAATTTTTATGAAATCATCCCAAGAATCATCAAATTCTAAATATGATTTAAAACCCTAAAAATGGTGTTCTTTATGTTAAATCCATTTTAACCCATATTTATATCTATATTAATAGTTATGTTTCTCGTGATTTTTAATTCTCTACAGATATGAATACAAACTACATGCAATCCTACCCAAATATCTATTATAATCATCATTTTTCTTCAAGAATATTAAAATCATCAAACTATTCATGCAACCTTACACATGGGTATTATAAATTTAATTTGATTTGCAAATAAACACTTGCCTTTATAACTATAGAGTCTGATTTCATGAAGAAGGTTAAGAATCTATATGTTTCCTCTTCAAATCTTCACTCCTTAGGTGCTTAGGGTGCAAGACACCTTCCAAACTTCAAGAATCTCCTTAAGCCTTTCGGGAATGGTCTCCTTCTTCTCTATGATTGCCTATCTAAGTTTTGTGAGTTATGAACCCTAGACCCTAAATCTAATCATCAAATATAAGGCTCTAATTTTCGTTGGTCCTTTAACCTCTATTTTTAAAATGACAGAATTACCCTCTAAAGGATCCGGCTTGGTCCAAAATCAACCCGTGACTCAATTATTGTCCCTAGGTATACTATTTTGACTAATTCGACCCTTCCGGACTCATCAGTGACCTCGAAATCGTCATACGAGTCACTAAAAATATAATTTCTATGTCGACCTCAATTTTATTCTACACGCTACTCTCGGCTGAGATAACATAAAATACGCACATATCACTCGCTATGTTGTGTCTCCAATCATTAATTATTTACAATTCACACTTAATAAATATTATATTATGGTATTAATCAATATCTAGCTCTTGATTAATATTTGATAATCACATTTATTATTTAATCACATTAAATTACTTCAAATAAAACGTATTTTCTCAATTAATTCCCAAATTAATTAAATTATAATACGCAGAAATATGTGGTATTACATTTAGTTGACTAGAAGTTTGAATTTTATTCGATAATCCCCCCTCAATTCTGGCGTCGACCATCAGCAAAACTAAGTCGGGTGTGATTAATAAAATACCATTCTTAGCATGAGATAATTATGAGACATATAAAATTAATCCATAAGGTAAATGACAATCAATTCAGAAAGATAAACCATCCAAGTAAGCGATAAAAGATCCATCTCATACTAAGACTTGAATAAATTCAATCTCCAATAGTATAAACTGAATAAAATCCCATTATAAATATCTGAGTAAAACCGTACAACTGTGGAACCGAATGGCCCACTAAAACAATAATCCGAGTCTCAATACAAATACGAAGGAATGAAAAACTTATCTACACTACTAAACTCAACTAAAATATTCCGGTTGCGCCACCAAGACAATCTCCAAAAATCCTACAATAACTCTAGCACTAAAACCTGAAAATATTAATCAACGCACGTGGTCAGAGCCCCGAGCATGAATACACACTACTCCCCTCAAATAGGGTCCGTGAACCCAGACAATAGCATTATATGCAATAAATATCACAATAGAATATTTTAAATTAAACGGGATAATTAAACGCGATATATATAAACTACTAACTACCCATAGAGATCCCCATTTATAAAGGCATACCAATATGATTTTAAATTCCAATGTCCAACAAAGATAATCTCTTATTAACTTATAATGGGGAGGTTGAAGAAGATGAGAGGTTTATGATTTTTGAGAAGATAAAATGTGTATTAAAAGACCTAAACTCGTCACTTTATGTTTATATACAAAAAAGAATTAGAGTCCTAATCAAATACAAATACTAGAAAAATCATTACGGACGATCGAACCGTCAGAATGACTTGAAATGTTAGTATGTTGTAGAAAACGGTGAGACAGGACTGCTGTGAAAAATTCATCTCGATCGGACGGTCGAATTTCTCCAAATATTATTTTTACTAGAGAGTTTTCTGTTTTGAGGACTCTTAGAGAGTTTTATATTTTGAGGACTCTTCTATATAATAAAAATTCAATTAAAACTCAATTTTAATTCCGATTCCAATTCCGTTTGAAAATTTATTTTTCAAATATAAAAATCAATATTTTAAATTATAAAATTTATAAAATCAAAATTTTTTATTTTTCTCCGATTTTCAAAATTAATTAAAAACAATTGCCATTTACAAAATTCTGGGTTGTTACAATCCCAACTTTTTGGTTATTCAGGGTCGGGATTGATTCAATATTTTGAATAGATTTCGGATAGTTTAGGGTAGGTTTAAGGAGAAGGATTTGAGCATATACAAGGATAATCAAATTTCTTTACCTTTGCACAATTGTTGCTAATGTACAATAAGAAACTGAGTAATGATCATCATAATTTTGAACTCTTTCCGAATTTATTGTGTTGCTTTATGTGATGTTGAGAGCATGTATGCTCGAACTTGATCTTTCTTGGTTGTGTGATGTGGAGATGATCAAGAAATTGCTTTGTTGATTGCTTTGTGTGATGTGATGGTGAGTTTGTTTGTATGACTAGTTTGATGTTGAACTTCACTTAATGGTTGATATATGATCTTTTTTTGATCTGTTCTTCGTGTGATGTGATGATGAGCTTGATTGTATGATTGGTTGATGTTGAAATTAACTTAAATCTTGATGGATGAAATTTTTTAGGTTTTTATAATGCTTTGAATCTTCATTGTATTGCTTGTGATATTTAGCGTGTTTCTTGGACATGTTGAAATGGTTGCATGAATGGTATGTTCCTTGTAACAAATCTTATAATGTATTTGGTGTATTTTTAATCTCAAGTACATTTGAGAGAATACATTGAAGTATAATCATATATTAATTTTGTTATCATTATACACAATCATTTCGGTTGAAATACATTTGGTTTCACAATATCCCCATTTTTGAAGATGAAAATACAATTTATATAATTTGAGTAAATGTTTGAAAGTCTTCCATTATTTTGAGACTTGGTTTTTGAAAAACTATTTCTCTCCCCCTTTCTTGTAGAATCTTTTTATCATATCATTTCCCCCCATTTTTATTATCGAAAATGGTGGGGGTACTTATTTGACCACTTCATTGATATATAATGCAAAAGAGGGCTAGTGTGGAAATACTAGAAATAAATATCTTTGTCATGGGGTATAGTCATGAAAGTATAATATTTAATTATACGAGAATCATATCAGGGTATAAACTTAATGTCGTGATTGAAGTGTTTCTAAATTAAACGAACATATGAGGTTAGATAGTGGAGATTTTGATTTTTTGGTGAGGAGACATTTTGAAAGTGTACTTTGTTGACATTCCGGGTAGTTGGGGTATAAAGAAGCAAGTCTTTTCATGTATGTAATCATTGCTATGTGTAGAAGTGAACTTTTTGAAAAAATGGTTAACATCACAAATATAGGAATGTGTAGATCATATGTATGTAATGTATTAGTGTTGCATAGGTTTATAAACAATGTCATTTGGAGTTATGGTGTCAATGTCACAATGGATGGTGTTTGATGTTTTATGTGTAAAGGCATGATAATGTTACACCGAATTTCTGTTATGGACATTACACTTGTAGATTTTGGTGGGGCCATTTCTTTTAACTTGTAATTCTTCCTCGTTTTGGTTCTTAGTGGGTTCTAAAGTGAGGGTTTCTATTTATTTTCATAATTTGTTCTAATAATTGATTTTAAAGGGAGTATTTATTAGTTTCATCAAATGTGATTTAGTGTAGAGTGTGGGATAAAGTATTGTTGATTGCAGTTGAATGAGCATGAAGAAATGGTCAATGATGTTTCAATATTCTCAAGGGTTTTTCATTTTTCATATAACATTATTTCTTTATCAGGTCTTTCATAAGTTATGAAACAAGGTTTATGTTGTATGACACTGTCATATGTTCTAAGTTCTTTGTTATAATCAAATCTCATTTCACTTTTTGTTTCATAGGATGCGCAAATGGTGTATGTAAATTTTAAATCATGGAGATTTCATTTTGTGGAAGCTATGTGGAATAGTTTGGTATTGTGTTTCCAATATATGTGGGCACAGTGTGACAACTTGTCATACACTCCCTTATAGTGATGGGATCAATTGTGTTCCATTTTACTCTCGTTACATGTAAGGATATCTTTGAGCACTATTGTGAAATAATATGTTTCTAATGAGAAATATTATAACTTGTGAATGTACTCATAGTTTTTGTAAAACCAAGGTTGTATAAATTTATGTATTCTAATAGGAGGGTTTAATAATAAGAACTCATCTTTCATTTTATGTGTAAGTTCTATTTTCAATGTTTATTGTTTTTCGTATTTTGTTCTATATAATAACTCATTTAATTATTTCTTTTGATTAATAGAAGGTATATTATCAATGTTTTCCTTATCCACCATAATTCTTTGAGATAAGGTAGGTTTAAATCATCTTTTCTGGACTGATTTTTTAAGAATTGCTTTTCTTTCTTATAGAAAATTTTCTATTTCTGCACGGAGTTTCCAAAATAAATTTCTTTTCAAGAATATTTATCAATTTTCACTAATTATTTATATTCTTAAAATATTTTTCCAATATATGTTCTCATTACAAATATTATCTTTTAACAAACTTCTCCAATAAAGTGTAATCTAACTTTACGGTTATTTCATATTCATGATTTTTCACATTGCTATATTTTTACTCATATTGTTATAAGTTGAGACGTGATGAAATTTTCAAAATCAATAAATTCCTTTATATCCTATATGTGCTATTGTGATTGTTAGACTGTGCTTATAGCGTAGCATTTTCTAGCGTTTGTGTGCATCATGTGTTTAAGTTGAAAGGGACAACAAATAAGCATTTGAAAATTAGGGATTAATGTTACCAATTTGAAGATTTCCTTAGATCCTTAGAACATTATTTAGCTTTGGATGTCTCATCATCATTCATCTTCTTTCTATTTCGTTTGTGTGTCTCTTCTCCAGATATTCCATTTTTCTTCATTCCACTTTATTTCTTGCCTTACTTGCGCATCTTCACAATACTGATGAACATAAAATCCTTTTGATATTCTTGAGTACATACAAAATATGATGAATAAACATTCTTTTTCGGTACCCTTTGGGTGTTGTGTCCTTGTTTATTAGAGAATAGTATGACGTTCTCCTTTGTTTATACTTATGATTTATCTTTTTCCTTATGTTGCAAACATCAAGCATGTGATTATTTTTACCACAATATGTGCAATGAACATTAGATGAACGAGATTTATAATCAACATATGTACTCTTTGCAAATAATACAAAATGATTCTTTTCTAATTTTAATCAGGATTGACATTTTTCAAAGGTATGATTTTTCTTTTTGGAAAACATGCAATGGTGATCGTGTTTGATGTTTTTGGGTTTTGTGTTTTCTCTTTTTGGTTCCCTAATTTGCTTTTAAAAATTGATTCTTTCTTTCTCTTGTTAGTTTCCAAAAAGTAAGTTCATGTTTTTACTACTTTGATCAACTTTTACAAAAGATTCTCTTAATAAATTATTTTCTTTTATAAGTTTATTATTTTTCATTTGAAGATACATAAGGTATTTAATTTTATCTTTCTTCAATGTATCCAACTCATTTTTGAGTTCGTCATTTTCCGACTTGAATTTCTTATTTTATTTTCTAGTACTTTAACTTTAAGTTGTGTTCCCTTCTCATTTGAAGTTAGCCTCCTATTCTTCTCTTTTACTCTTTTAGTTCCAATAATAAGTTTCTCATCTTAGTTGATTCCTTATTTGAAATGAGAACATCTCTACTTTTTTCTTCTTCTAAAGTGATGTGTTCACCAATCAACTTTTTATATCTACTCATGGCCCGATCTTAAAAATATTTTGTTTTTATCAAAGCAATAATACTATCCTTTTTAGTGAATGTTTTTAGATCTGAAGAATTAGTATAATATGATTTTACCTCATAAGTTCTCGATTCTAGTTATGAGCATGATGGAATTTCTATTTCCTCTTTGGATGATGAGATTAGTGATTCATAATATATTTCTTATTCCTTTTTCATTTGTATATTTTATTCATTTGATGGAATCAATATCACTTATTTAGGTGGAACTTCATTTAAGTAATCTTTTGGCAGAGTGTCCTAAATATCGTTTGCTTTCGTGCAATGTGCTAACTTTCCTGCTACAATATTATCTAAACAATACCAAAAATTATCATAGATTAATTTTTTAATTAAAGTATCTTTTAGGGGAAAATCTATTTAGTAGAGATGATTTATTATCACTTACTATTTTCTAAACATAGTAATCAATAGTTTGAATAAGCAAGAGGTTTTGGTTTTCCATCTTTTAAAATCTTCTCAATAAAAAATGTGTATATCATATCTTCCCAAAAATTATTATGAAATGATTTCCATTTATCTTTTTGATCTTTATATTCAAAATATACTTCTAAAAATAAGTATCTATGAGCTAGGCACTGATACTAATTATTGGCCCAAAAATATACCCAAGTAGGGAGGTTGAATTGGGTAGATGGATTTAATGGAATGATTTAAACTTCATTAAATTTTTGTAAAGATTCATTGCAATATGATAAATCAATTTGAGAGTAAGAAATTAATCAATGATAATAACATGCAATGAAGAGAGAGAGATATAGAGAGAGATTAATGGAACTTTGCAAACTGAAGTTTTAATATTGTTCGGCCATTGCTTATATCTATGCTCGAGATGATACTCGAGAACTTCATTATCTCCAGTTCATATAAGGTAGAACCAAACTTCTTACAAGGAACACCATCTTACAAATTGTAACCAACAAGATGTTGAAATCGTCCTTACCTAAATGGTCACTATACCACATATCGATTTTGGATTGTGACCATGTGGTCACAGTCCAAAATCATGCCCCCTTCCAAATTAACGTGAACGATAACGTGACTAGGTTAAAGGGTGACTACAATTTGGATATGGTCACGGTCTGGATCCATGACCAGAAGGATCACGTTCCAAAACCATGACCCATCCATAGTACTTTTAAGCACAAAAGTTCCTGCCATGATGGTCACCATGATTGTCACAATCTTGAACCGTGATCCACCCGTGACCAATATCAGTGAATTATGGTCACAGTTCAGAATCGTAACCCCCAAACCTAGTTTAAAATGGCCAGATTAAGGTAGTCACGATCCACAATCATGACCACTTCTAGAAATATAATTGGTCAAAGTAGGGGTCACAACTAAATCCCCTATAAAGTTTTAGCATTCCATCAGTCAAAATATAGGCCACGATTTTGAACCGTGATCATTTAAAGATATAAATAAAATAATTTTGGTCTCAAATTGCGCCCACTACCGATTTCATTTCTCTCTCTCTCTCTCTCTCTCTCTCTCTATATATATATATATATATATATATATATATATATATATATATATCCATCTATCTATCTATCTATCTATCTATCTATCTATCTCATCCTCTCTCCACCAGTGATCTTACCCTCTCTCCCTTTCTCCACGGACGACCACCACTAAGCTCTATCTCTCTCTCCCCCCCTCTCCCTCTACCTCTCTTTCTCTCTGTGAGTATACATTTCAGTTTGTATGTGTGTGTTTGTAAGTTTTAATGTGTGTTCGTGTTTGAATATGTGTGTGTGTGTGTGTGTTTATATTTGTTTCAATGTGTGTGTTTGTTTGTTTTATTTTATGTGTGTTATGCGGAGCCAGAAATATCTTTGGATGGGGAACTCAAATTGAGTCAAAGTTTGAAATGTACGAAAAATAATTTAGGCGCTTTTATGTGTGTGTGTTTAATTTAGGCATTTATGTGTGTGTGTGTGTGGTTATGCTTGTTTAATTTAGGTATTTATATACACGCGTGTGTGCTTCATTATTCTCACATGTTTTCCATTGAAATATGACCCTATTTAATGCTAAAAATTGTATATGAAACCCTTGATGTAGCACCCTAAATACTTGGTTGATGAAACTCTAAGTATGAAAATGTAAAATTGTGGTCATGAGATGATTATATATTTGAAACCACATGATATACTCTTGAAAAGTTATTGAAACATCTTGTTAAATTATGTTCTTAGAATTGAGAAATGGACTAATTATTTAAATCACTTTATTCCTTAAGGGAATTAATCAAGTAGACGATTTAGAAGGAGTACATGATAAAATTATGTTGAATTGTTGGGTGGAAAGTTGTTATGGCTTGTGTTGAATGATCATGGTTGGGTACGGATGATGGATACTAAAAATGCTCACTCTATTAATTCTTCATAATAAACCTTTAACTAATTATTTATCTTAATGACGAACCTATCTTAACGGTTACATATATAGATACACATACACACATACTCACACGTGCACACATACACATACATACACAAACTCACACGCGCACATATATACATTATGTGTTTTTGTGTGTGTGCATATCCATGTATGTTTGATTATTATCACATGTTTTATACTTAAATATGACCCTATTTGTTGTTATAAATTTTATATTAAACATTCATGTAGTAGCATTGATACCAAATACTTAATTGATGAAACTCTAAGTATGAAAATGTAAACTTATTGTCATGAGAAGATTTTATGTTTGAATACCCCATTATATACTCCTGAAAACTTATTGAAACTTCTTATTAAATTATATTATTGGAATTGAGAAATGGAATAATTATGTAAGACACTGATCGAGCGCGAATTGTGCATCGTGTAATACGCAAATTGTTGTTATCAGTTTGGCGACTCAATGCAAAAAACCAAGGTTCTAAAAAACGTGGGGCGTGATTGAGGCGTGAAGGCCAAGCCTTAAGCCTTAGAAGCCTAGGCGGGCCTAGGCGTAAAAAGGCGTGAAAAGGCGTTTAGGCCTTCTTAATATATTTTAATAATTTTTAACCATAACAAGGCTATTAAAATACAAAAAAATGGACATATAATAAAAATACGTTTGAATATATGCAAATTAAAATATTATTTGATTATTTTGGATGCGATAATGGTCCGGTTTGTAAGCAAATTCTTTAAAAGGCGATATCGTTTCACTAAATCATTGTTGTTTTTAGAAAAAAGTGCGTCTTAAGGGTTTTACCAAGAATAAGGCGTGAAAAGCTTAAGGCGAGGCGTTTCTCCCAAGCCTTAAGCCTAGGCGTGCCTAGGCGAAACCTAGGCGGGTTTTTTTGAACAGTGCAAAAAACTTAAACTACAACTACACTTGACAAGCAAGTACAATGGTAAGTCGGGTATCGAGAATCCAAAGAAAGTGATTGAATTTTAGAT
This sequence comes from Sambucus nigra, assembly GCA_949130495.1. Classification (NCBI taxonomy): domain Eukaryota; kingdom Viridiplantae; phylum Streptophyta; class Magnoliopsida; order Dipsacales; family Adoxaceae; genus Sambucus; species Sambucus nigra. Next base: position 235,921,460 of record OX422214.1, read on the forward strand.
TTTAATTGATTTGTTATTTCCAGAATAAAAATGTAAAAGGTGATAGGTTGGAAATGGTGAAAAAGAGAAAAAGGAAGAAGTTAACACTATATTACAATTAATTATAACGAGAGTCGGGATCACGTCCCCGCCATGGGCTAAACAACTAATAATTAGAATTTTGGTTCGAAAATATTGAATCGAGCATTTTCAATTAAGCATAAACATCACATAATAAGGAATTTAACCAAATGTTGCAAGATTAAACATTTAATCAAAAATGGCCACACACGGATTAAATTCGGATAATTGCTATAAACACTAACGTTGCGTGACAAAGAAAGTTAAACGCATAATAACCCGACTTTAATACCCGAGGTTTCAATTAAATGCAATTTTCTCCAAAACCTAATTTTTGGAGCTCGACGCCCATCAATGGCGGAGAAATGACCCCAACCCACTAACTAGCCACAAAACATGATTAGACAACTAAAACAACTAGTTAATTAAAGGAAATAACAAATAAATTAACTAGGCAAGAAATTAAATAATAAAGCAAGAAATTAAAGGAATAAATCTAGGTTACAAAGCTTAAAAAAATGGAGCTTACATTAATGGAGAAGAAGGAGGAATGGTGCCACACAAACCCATTTGGGTGCAAACCCTAAGAGAGATAAAGCTCCACCAAAAATCCCCTCTCTAACCTAAAACTAACCTAAAATGAATCTTATCAAATCTAAAAATTATCCCCACACTTAATATAATGTTTACATACACATACCCCAAAAAAACCAACTTAAAAAATGAAAATTTTGAACTTTCAGCCTAATCGATTCACACTGTCCGAATCCATTCGCAATTGACAGTGCTGAATTCTCAGCTTTGTCCAACTTTACATAAGATGCCGTAACTTCTTCGTTATAACTCAGAATTAGGCACGATCAGAGGCTACACGAAGATAACTCAGAGGCCTACAACATTTAAGAAGAATATAGGCCAAATAACCAAATTATGAAATGATTAAAATGCCCTTGAATGTGCCCTTGATGGTGATTTTGAAGATAAAACCATCGTAAAAATACCATAACTCCCTCATTATACATCGGAATCATGCACTATTGGCAGCCACGCGAAGAGAAATCAAAGGCCTTCAACTTCCGTGAAGAGTTCGGGATCAAAATCTGAATGATGAAATTAATAAAATGGCCCCGAATCTGCAATAATCAATGAAACATTTTCGAAAAGCAACCAAACTTCACACTAAGCACCGAAATACCTACAAAAACTCAATTATACCTCATATAGCATGTTAGCATAGAAAACGGAGGTTGTCTGGATAACAAGCATATATATAGGAAAAAAGGTACCCGAGGGGGCTAAAAATGCATACGTATAAGGGGTGAAAAATACAATATTCATGTCAAATCACACCCCCTAACTTACACATTGCTAGTCCCCATCAATAAAATACAATGTTAAAAGAACTACAAGTAAAGAACAAAAAATAAGATATATAGAAAGGGGATAAATGCAACTTTCGTGGGTGAACGATTGCATTTAGCATATGTAATAAGTCATTAAACCCCTAGTGGACGAGTGTCATCTCGTGAGGGTTTTCAGGGATGAAACCATAAATATCATATGGTTTCCTCAAAAAATTCCCAACCCAACACGCGACAAACTCAACAACAGCGAAAAAGATTTCAAACATGTTATTAGCATATTGAACGAATTCAAGATAAAGTCTGTTGTTATTAACAAGTTGAATGCACCTCATAGAATTGAAACTTTATAAGTGGGAGGGGGAGAGAACATGCATAGTATGATTAGGCCAAAACTTAAATAAACCAGATAAATATAAAAATATGCATATATCAATCCTCACCGGATATTACACTCAACAAATGAATTCACTATGAAAATGGAGGTAATACACGGGACATGCTGGAATAAAGAGTAAATGGAAATGGAAACTAGGCCGCACACATGTCAAAAATGAAGAACGCTATATAGGAAAATAAAAACATATAATCTCAATGAAAGATACCGCTCATTAAATGAGGTGAAATGCCTTTTCACAGATTATCCAAACTATTTAAACTTTTGAATTAAAATCACCCTAAGATCACATATGACTTTATAGTGTTGTAATGTAGTCTAGGCTAGGGCACGAAATGAAGAATATATGTACATATATAAATTGTTCGGAATGAAAAACTTAGGATAATGGAAACTGTGGACAATTTAAAAATTGGAAAAATTATTTCCAAACAAGCATTAAATACGAAATTGGAGAGTAACAAGGATTATTGAACACTATATTTAAATATCAACAATTTTCTCTTTCTTTTTTTTCCCTTCTTTCTCTCATATTTTCTTTTGTTTTCTTTTGCTTTTCTCTTTCACTTTATTTTTCTTTTTCACTACACGTTCTTCTTCACTTTTCTCACTCTTTTCATGCTCAAATTGCAACCACAGGACATGAACATCATTCAATACTAAGAAACATTCCAAATAAAGGAAAGGAAGGTAGTATATATGGTTTAAAACTCCAATTTGGAGTTGGTTATGGGGTTTTGGGTAATGAAACGAAAGGCTAATATTTAGGCTCAAAGGGGTTGACGAGGGGAAACATTTAAGGTGAGGTCAAGGCTAATATGGGTGATATAACAAAGATTGCCTATGATCATTTCATAAAGTTTATGCAATTCTCGAGTCGAAACAATATATGAAAGTCATGATCAAGTAACACATTTCATGAATGAACTCAATTAATGAATAATCAAATAAAAGAATAATGAGATTACTGACGAAATTATCGTTTTCATTGAGGAATGAATAGTATATACACTCACAAATGACGAAAGGTACAAAGCTTACTTAGTGTAAGTGTAGACAATGCAACAAAATATTATTGAGTTATTAAAATTTTAAACCAAATCAATATAACAAGAAAGCGCATGTGCTCATGGGATGGAGTTTAATTCAGGAAGTTATTCATAATACCAATGATTTGAGGACTAAAGTCTAATAACTTCTAAAATCGAAAACATGTATCGTTGAGTTGTCTATCGAATCGGGAAATTATTGGAATTTATCATCGGAAACAAGGTAAAATGCCCAACAAAAGATAAAAAGGAAACAAAATATTTTTGAAAATTTTCAAATTTTTCACAAAAAGGCATACGTAGTAACTAACAAGTAAGAAAATCAATGGACTACACATGAAATGGATAGAATATCATACACCCCCTAACTTAAATGTTGCATTGTCCTCAATGCGCATTAAGAACGCAACACAAAGAGAGGAAAATAATGATATTACCTAAAATTAGAGCGATCTCCAATAAGCGCTAGTCCAAACGAATCTACAAAACAAGTTAGTACCGAGCATAACGAAATAATAACAAAAAGTTTAACTAATTAAACTAGACTAAACTAAAAGGAAAAAAAAAATGAAAATATAACTATTTTTACAACCTACTATTTAGGCTTCACACTAACTATACACTAGAAGTCTAAATAGTTGAGGGTCCACCCAAAAAGGGATTTGACTTTGAAATATCAATGGTGGACCCTCCAAAATGAACATGCCTCCCGGAAAATAAGAATTCTATTTGAACAACGGAAGGCATGTGTAAGGCGTAAGAAATGAACCATCACCAATTAAAATTTTTAGTGGGGTGATGGGGGGTTTGGATAATAAGGTGTAACACCTCGTAAATTTGAGGACTTCGAATTTTGTTAATTTTGGGTAAATTTAATCATTTTGGGAGAAATGGAACTTATTCACTTTTGGAGACATTTAAATTTATTATTTGGAGAAATTATTTACATTGGTGGATTTAATTAAATTGGCAAATTGAAATTTAAATTATTCAGATTTTTTTGTGTCGCATTTTTGAAGTAAAAATTTTTCAGAATGTTGTAAAGTAATTCGAATGGAAATTCTGAGTGCATGGTTGACTCTGAATAGGTAAAAATTGTCAAAAAAGAGTACCCGAGGGTAGTAATCGGGTCTCGGGATATTTTTAGACATAATCGGGCCCACACGGGAGTGTTTGGGTCACTTTAATTAAGCCCATTAGTCTAAAAACGGAATTAGCCCAATGAAAGCTAATTAAGGGAGCTGGGGGCAACCATAACTCAATGAGAGAAAACCTAAATCTCCAGAGGAAGTTTGGGAGAGCAAATTGGGGATATTTGGGGAGCCAAATCAAGAAGAGGAGTGGGTTCTCTGTCAAACCTCCATCAACAATAAAGGAATCGGACTCTACAAATTCATTTTTAGGATGGTATCACATGTTAAATTTGGATTTTGGTTATTTAAGCATTTAAGGTGAGATTGATGTTTAATTAATGGAAGAATACAATCATATGATGTTAGAATATGATTTATAATCGAAAACCCATTAGGAATTGTTGTTGAATTTGATTTATTGAATCGAATTGAATTTGTGATTTAAGAAATTTTAAGAAAAAATCAATTAAGGAACCGTTGAAGTTTTAATGAGAATAAATGATGATTGATGATATATATTAGTGTTAGAACCTGTTTATAGGTGTAATAAACGTGGGGTATAAATTGGGTTGATGTCTGGGTTAAATCCATGGAGGTTTGAGGATTATAAATGGAGAAAAACGAGTTAGAGAAGAAGATGATTTGTAGTCCGTCGGAACGACCCAATTTTGAGGTCGAACCGATCCGATTTACCTATTTGTCAAAACATAAAACTTTTATATCTATTCGTCACGGTCGCGTGGGTGCTAACCTTGTATTTTTATGATTTTTTTTAATTAGTAATGATTTTTTTACGAAAGAGTGTCTGAAACCGAAATCCTTTGTGAGAAATAGAATCTGGATTTTTAGGGATGCCCTTAGATGAGTGTTGGACTCTGGAAAATATTAAGGAACATTACTTTTCCTTTGAAATTGGATGGGAATGAACATAGTGGTATGGATTTAGAGTGTTTGGGATGAATAACCCTCGAAAATATATGAACGGATTAGAATGGAAATTTCGGATTAAAATTAGGATACATACTAGATTGAGATGTTCTTAGTATCTCGAAACAAAAATATGAATGTAATCTAATACGTATGGAATTAAGAGTCGGGGTCATGTCTCGAATATTTTAGGCTAGTGCGACGGGAGTTAGCCATAGAGTATCCGGTATAATTTATTATAGATGTATATAATAAATTATCGAATATGGAATTTAATAAAGGGTGTTTTACCAAATGGTGGAACTTGGGGTGATACATTCTAAATGGTGAAGATACGTATCGAATAAGTGAGTCGGGGTGTTGTAGTTGGATGACACTACTTTAATAAATTAATTAATGTGAAATTGATTAGATTAAATGGGTGATTTGAAATATAAGGAATTCAGGAGATGGGCGAACCTATGACTTAGATCAGTAAGATAATAGTGAATTTTCTTCTACGATATTTAAAGGATAATTGGCACACTTCGAGTAGCGATGGATACTCGAGAATATACGATAATAAATGTAATTGGAATTAAATAATACGTAGGATATTTGGGAGATATATATGCTATGTATGGGATATATGATATAGGTTGTGTGTATACCTATACTAATTTGTATGATTCATTATGTGTATGACATACCTACCATACTTTCTATCACGAGAGGTCTTTTGAAGGGGACAGTCTTATCCTGATGAGCCTTCGGGGGGATTTTAGATGTGGTACCTCAGAGCATAGGGCCTAAGGAGGACTTATCGATGAATTAATAAATTTGGGTGATATGGGTGCATATGTATGTGCGTAGCCCGTAAAGTTGTGGTCTGTGTTCGCCTCCAATATGTGTGATTTGTATTAATACGATTCTAGAGTGATTCGGAATCTGTAGTCCTTTATACAGTGCGTGATGTATTGGGACTTGATAGGAGAGTATGCATGCACCACAAGTCTCAGCCTCAGGGTGCTGTATTGTATATATATAATTAGTGTGATAAATATATATACTTGTGATTTATTCTGCTACGTGTGTTTGGTAGATGATGTACCAGGACATGATAGCATAGTATACACGTACCACAACTCAGCTTAGGGGTGCCGTATTAGTATATATATAATAGTGTGATATATGTATACTTGTGATTTTATTCTACTGGGTGAGTTTAGTAGAAGAAAAAGATAGTGACATTAAAAATAGCTATATTATGGGCATAAATAAACATATACTGAGAAATTTATAATGGGCTAAAAGATATGAAAATTCGATAACATATTGCATCGGCAATACGGGTAGGCATAACGAATTATTTTGTAGAAGGAGATTCGACATGGCTAGTGAGGTGGGGTATCTTAACTAGGAAAGGTAGAAGGTGAGATTTAAGTGTGCACATTAGATGAGGGGTGAGCTATGTCTCAAGAGAGTGCGACACTAGCTTAAATATGAAAAGTGTGCATGCATATTTAATTATTGCAATTTAACTGCTTGCTAAATATTTTCAAAACGTTTTACTTGGGCTCTGACCCGTGTCAAAATTTTTTTCCAAAACATTTTAGGCGTCCAGCCACAGGGACGCCCAGTTTGAGGATTCTATCCAGGGATACGCAACTGCAGCTCATGTGGAAGTTGCAGGACCTTGTTATAGACGCTTCGTTCATTTACTCCTAGTGTAGAAACTTTTCTTCAGTACTCATTGGGGCATGCCTCCCTCAGATATTGTATTTAGTTTATTTATTGGACTTTATGTATCCTAGTTATTGCTTCAGGGACTATTGTATTTTATTATTGAACTGATAGTTAATTCGGCTATCTTTATTTATGATTATTCATTTGTGTTTGATTCCATTATCCATTGTGTGGATGGTTTAAATGGGAATTGATTTCTGCATGTTGTTAAGTAATGCCAGATATAATTTGGCACCGGCCTAATTAATTTACTAGGTGGTTAGTAACTTTAAAAAGTTTTCGACCGTGATGCTAAGATTGAGCCATATGAGACCAACGTGTTATTTTGATCACGGGCTGGCCACCCGGTATTTTAATAGGCGGGGTGTCACAAATGGTATCAAAGCATCAGGTTCGAGAGTCTTTAGGATCTTTGCGACTTATTACGTTTCAGCGTAGCGTTCTTTGATATAGAGACTTATTATAGGATTATTATATTCCTTAACGTATATGACTAACGATCTCCTACGATTAAGTATAGCTGAGGCAATTTATATACGAGTTCGGTTGGACTTCATACACCGAACAATTTTGGGACGACCAGCAAGGGTCGTTAGAAGGATGGCAGGAGGGCAGACTGTGCAAAAGCCATGAAATATGTTGAGAACGGTAACCACGATAGGAAACACCATAGTAATGGGTGGAGAAGATCTAAAGATAATTGTGTAGGGTGGAGTGCAATGGCACCCAGGATTAAATTTCGAGCTCAAAATTTTAACTTATAGGAGTGACGTTGAAGTAGTGGGAGTCGGTCACCACAACTATGGAGGGATACCATGAATAACAAGGAATTTAGGGGTGAGGTTTGACGAAAAAGCCTCTCATAAACTGTTTAAATAAGAGAGGTAAAGGAGATTTCAAGACTTGTTTCAAAGCGGCCGTACAATAGTCGGTCATGAAGCAAAGTTGACATGTTTAGCGAACTTCATAACAGACGAGGTGGATACAGAGAATCGAGAAGGATTTAATTTGCAAATTGGGGTAATCGAGAATACCCGTACGTTATAGCCACGTCGAGAGTGCAGAGCTGAGCTTGAGATAAATATGTTACGTACGTATCGTTAGTCATAATTATACTGAAATTTTTGGTCTATAGTATAAAGTATGGTGAGACTTTGTGTTCGCTGTTATGAGATATGATTTACTTGTACTAGTACTACCTGAAAGAGGGTCTAGTCTATATATTTGTGTATATATGTTATCGTGTGTTGCATAATATACTTATGAGAAAGTGTTTGTATTATTATATTTGATCCCGGCGAGTAAGGATATTTACTCATAAGATTCAAAGTGGATATGTTTAGTGACGAGCGAGGATGTATAGCTTGTGATTGACTCGAGCTAAGATAATAGTAGTGATAGTAAGGGGCGCTATATTATATGATGTCCTTGGTAACATGAAAATGGTCGAGGATACTTTTATGACAGGAAACGGGATTTGTGGGTATGTGCTATGGACTGAGGGCCAAACAGATCTCATCGACCGACAATTCTAGGTAGTAGTGTGTCGGGGGAATTCCTTGTTTGGATTTTGCTTTGCGAGACATCCCACGCATGAAACTTAGCGCAACGTTTGAAGTGGGGAGATGTTTAGTCACTAGAATATAGTTTCGGTATCTTGGTTATTTTTCATTCAGGTAGTTATGACTGTGAGTTGAAAGTTATATTACAATTTAAGGCTAGTGGAGTCGGGTAAACTTTGGCAGTTATGCATGGGTATAGGGTGTACGGGCACCGTGGACAATTAATTTAATTTTAATATAATTCTTGATTAGAAGGGGTACAGATATGGGTAACGATCTTAAGGACATGTGAGTAGGGAAGTATTCGAGGCTTTGAGTGCTAGGCTCATCTGAAATTTCGAGGACGAAATTCCTTTGTAAGGTGGGAAGTATGTAACACCCCGTAAATTTGAGGACTTTGAATTTTATTAATTTTGGGTAAATTTAATCATTTTGGGATAAATGGAACTTATTCATTTTTGGAGACATTTAAATTTATTATTTGGAGAAATTATTTACATTGGTGGATTTAATTAAATTGGCAAATTGTAATTTAAATTATTCAGATTTTTTTTTGTGTCGCATTTTTGAAGTAAAAAAATTGAGAATGTTATAAAGTAATTCGAATGGAAATTCTGAATGCACGGTGGACTTTGAATAGGTCAAAATAGTAAAAAAAGAGTACCCGAGGGTAGTAATCGGGTCTCGAGATATTTTTAGACATAATCGGGCCCACACGGGAGTGTTTGGGCCACTTTAATTAAGCCCATTAGTCTAAAAATGGAATTAGCCCAATGAAAGCTAATTAAGGGAGTTGGGGGCAACCATAACTCAATGAGAGAAAACCTAAATCTCTGGAGGAAGTTTGGGAGAGCAAATAGGGGATATTTGGGAGCCAAATCAAGAAGAGGAGTGCGTTCTCTGTCAAACCTCTATCTACAATAAAGGAATCGGACTCTACAAATTCATCCAGGCAAGTAGTTAAACTCGCTTTCATTTAAATTATGGTATTGCGATTCATATCATGGTGGGTGTAAATCATATTCATTTTGGAAAGATTTATTATAGCAAAATTCATTTTTAGGAGGGTATCACATGTTAAATTTGGATTTTGGCTATTTAAGCATTTAAGGTGAGATTGATGTTTAATTAATGGGAGAATACAATCATATGATGTTAGAATATGATTTATAATCGAAAACCCATTAGGAATTGTTGTTGAATTTGATTTATTGAATCGAATTGAATTTGTGATTTAAGAAATTTTAAGAAAAACCCAATTCAGGAACCCTAGAAGTTTTAATGAGAATAAATGATGATTGATGATATATATTAGTGTTAGAACCTGTTTATAGATGTAATAAACGTGGGGTATAAACATGGTTGATGTTTGGGTTAAATCCATCGAGGTTTGAGGATTATAAATGGAGAAAAACGAGTTAGAGAAGAAGATGATTCGTAGTCCGTCGGAACATCACAATTTTGAGGTAGAACCGATCCAATTTACCTATTTATTAAAACATGAAACTTTTATATCTATTCGTCGCGGTCATGTGGGCGCTGACCTTGTATTTTTCTGATTTTTTTTAATTAGTAATGATTTTTTTGCGAAAGAGTGTTTGAAACCGAAATCCTTTGTGAGGAATAAAATCTGGATTTTTAGGGATGTCCGTAGATGAGTGTTGGACTCTGGAAAATATTAAGGAACATTACTTTTCCTTTGAAATTGTATGGGAATGCACATAGTGGTATGGATTTAGAGTGTTTGGGATGAATAACCCTAAAAAATATATGAACGGATTCAAATGGAAATCTCGGATTGAAATTAGGATACAAACTAGATTGAGATGTGCTTAGTATCTCGAAACAAAAATATGAATGTAATCTAATACATATGGAATTAAGAGTCGGGGTCGTGTGTCGAATATTTTAGGCTAGTACGACGGGAGTTAGGCATAGAGTAGCCGGTTTAATTTATTATAGATGTATATAATAAATTATCGAATATTGAATTTAATAAAGGGTGTTTTACCAAATGGTGGAACTTGGGGTGATACATTCTAAATGGTTAAGATACGGATCGAATAAGTGAGTCGAGGTGTTGTAGTTGGGTGACACTACTTTAATAAATTAATTAATGTGAAATTGATTAGATTAATCGGGTGATTTGAAATATAAGGAATTCGGGAGATGAGCGAACCTATGACTTTGATCCGTAAGATAATAGTGAATTTTCTACTACGATATTTAAAGGATAATTGGCACACTTCGAGTAGTGAGGGATACTCGAGAATATACGATAATAAGTGTAATTGGAATTAAATAATACGTTGGATATTCGGGAGATATATATGTTATGTATGGGATATTTGATGTAGGTTGTGTGTATACGTATACTTATTTGTATGATTTATTATGTGTATTACATACCTACCATACTTGCTATTACGGGAGGTCTTTTGAAAGGGACAATCTTATCCTAATGAGCCTTCGGGAGTTTTTTAGATTTGGTACCTCAGAGCATAGGGCCTAAGGAGGACTTATCGGTGAGTTGATAAGTTTGGGTGATATTGTCACTTAGGTATGTGCATAGCCCGTAAAATTGTGGTCTGTGTTCGCCTCCAATATGTGTGATTTGTATTGATACGATTATAGAGTGATTCGAAATATGTAGTCCTTTATACAGTGTGTGATGTAGTGGGAATTGATAGCAGAGTATGCATGCACCACATGTCTCAGCCTCGGGGTGCTGTATTGTATATATATAATTAATGTTATAAATATATATACTTGTGATTTATTCTACTTCGCGTGTTTGGTAGATGATGTACCAGTACATGATACCATAGTATACACGTACCACAGCTCAGCTTAGGGGTGCCATATTAGTATATATATAATAGTGTGATATATGTACACTTGTGATTTTATTCTACTGGGTGAGTTTAGTAGAAGAGAAAGATAGTGACATTAAAAATAACTATATTATGGGGAGAAATAAACATATACTGAGAAATTTATAATGGGTTAAAAGACATGGAAATTCGATAACATATTGTATCGGCAATACGGGTAGGCATAACGAATTATTTTGTAGAAAGAGATTCGACATGGCTAGTTAGGTGGGGTAGATTAACTAGGGAAGGTAGAAGTCAAGCATTAAGTGTGCACATTAGATGAGGGGTGAGATATGTCTCAAGAGAGTGCGACACTAGCTTAAATATGAAAAGTGTGCATGCATATTTAATTATTACAATTTAATTGCTTGCTAAATATTTTCAAAACGTTTTACTTGGGCTCTGACCCGTGTCAAAAATCTTTTCCAAAATATTTTAGGTGTCTAGCCACAGGGACGCTCAGTTTGAGGATTCTATCTAGGGATGCGCAACTGCAGCTCATGTGGAAGTTGCAGGACCTTGTTATAGAACGCTTCGTTCATTTACTCCTAGTGTAGGAACTTTTCTTCAGTACTCATTTGGGCATTCGCCCTCAGATTTTCTATTTCGTTTATTTATTTGGCTTTATGTATCCAGGTTATTGCTTCAGGGACCATTGTATTTTATTATTGAACCCATAGTTAATTCGTCTATCTTTATTTATGATTATTCATTTGTGTTGGATTCCATTATCAGTTTGTGGATGGTTTAAATGGGCATTGATTTCTCCATGTTGTTAATTAATGTAAGATAAAATTTGGCACCAGTCTAATTAATTTACTAGGTGGTTAGTAACTTTAAAAAGTTTTCGACAGTGATGCTTAGAATGAACCATATGAGACCAACGTGTTATTTTGATCACGGGTTGGCCCCCCGGTATTTTAATAGGCGGGGTGTTATGTAATACCCCGTTATTGGTAGGGTTATTTATGAATATTATGCAAGATTTTAGTAATATTATTGTTTTATTAATCGGGGATAAAATAATTTATTTTGGTTTGAAATTGAATCAAACATTTAAATTTAAATTATTTTTGGACATTTTATAATGGTTTAAATATGTAAAGTTGACAATTTTGAATTAAAGGGCAATATAGTAATATAGGTTAACTTAGGCACCAAGCTAGGGTTTGAGAGAGGGGTTATATAAGGAATATTATGTGTGATTATAAGGAAAGAGAGATGAAAAAGAGAGGCCAAAAACGAATTCCAAAGAGGCAAAAACGAATGGAATGAGAAGAGCCAATTTGGAATGTTTAGATTTTCTTTTTGAGTGATTTTGGATGACATTTGAGAAAAATCCAAAACACATACTGACTCAATTTTTCATGTAGAATCCAAATCTGAAGTCGAATTGGTGATTCGAATAATCTTTGGATATGATTTTTCTGGGTTTTTAAAATAGGAATATTTGGGTTTATCTTGTGTTGGGGCTAAAACACGATTTGATTATTTTCGCGAGAGGAACGTGATGGTGCGATCATATTTAGAGGCTGAATTTATGTGGTGATTCATGCAATGATTTTAAGGTATGGGTTTTTACACAATATGCTTTTTAAATCTCGCGAGTTTATTTCGTTGATTTCATGTTTAATTGAACTTATATTTGAATTGATAAATTCTTGGAAATCTGGAAAAATAATTGTTGAATTATTTTTATTTACGTGGCATCATTATATTGTTGTTGAAAACGTTGTCATGAGATTTTAATATGGAATGAAGGTTGGGCACCCACCAAAATTCCTACTTCCCGGGCTATGCCTTGATAAAGCAGATGCGGATGGGGTGAGGCCTGGTGACCCGATTAATGTGTTATTGAGAAATTTATTGATAAATACTTTGAGATTTGCCTTTTATTTGAATATTCGTACTTGTGTTGTTACACTTTATTCATCGTTAATATATTTGTTGAGCATCTTTCCTTTCGTATTGTGTACTTTTCCATATTTTCTTTTAGTTGGTAGGTTAGTGTGGATTTGAGCGCTATGGACCAATTGGGATGATTTTTGCATGGATTATTTTGGAAAGAATATTTTGTAAAAGATTTGTATTATTTTATTGTTTTGTATAGAGCATTGGTGATTTATATTATTTCGAGAGACTTTGTTGTATTGAATCTGAAGAATTGAGATTAGTGGTTTCGTTTATACTATGGGATGTTTTAGATGCTCTATTCACATTGTTATTATGGAATTAGTTTAGTTTTATCGTAGTAGCATGACGTGTGTCTCTCCGGACTCGTGGGGTGTTATAGAAGGTATCAAAGCTTAAGTATACGACAACCCTCAGGTCTTAGGTATTGGGTCTATCATGCGGGTTAGATATATTTTTTTGGGAGATAGAAAGTTAATTTGAGGACTTTTGTGTGTGGTTTTGGGAAATAGAATCGAGTAACATTTTATTTAGAGTGTTAGATTTCATCAAATTTCGAGGACGAAATTCCTTTTCAAGGGGGAAAGTATGTAATACCCCGTTATTTTGAGGGTTATTTATGAATATTATGCAAGATTTTAGTAATATTATTATTTTATTAATCGGGAATAAAATAATTTATTTTCGTTTGAAATCGAATCAAATATTTAAATTTAAATTATTTTTGGACATTTTATAATGGTTTAAATATGTAAAGTTAACAATTTTGAACTAAAGGGAAATATAGTAATATAGGTTGACTTAGGCACCAAGCTAGGGTTTGAGAGAAGGTTTATATAAGGAATATTGTGGGTGATTATAAGGAAAGAGAGATGAAAAAGAGAGGCCAAAAACGAAATCCAAAGAGGCAAAAACGAATGGAATGAGAAGAGCCAATTTTGAATGTTTAGATCTTCTTTTTAAGTGATTTTGGATGAGATTTGAGAAAAATCCAAAACACATACCTGACTCAATTTTTCGTGTAGAATCCAAATCTGAAGTCAGATTTGCGATTCGAATAATCTTTGGATATGATTTTTCTGGGTTTTTAAAATAGGACTATTTGCGTTTATCTCGTGTTGGGGCTAGAACATGATTTGATTATTTTCGCGAGAGGAACGTGATTGTGCGATCATATTTAGAGGCTGAATTTATGTGGAAATTCATGGAATGATTTTAAGGTATAGGGTTTTACACAATATGCTCTTTAAATCTCGCGAGTTTATTCCATTGATTTCATGTTTAATTGAACTCATATTTGAATTGATAAATTCTTGAAAATCTGAAAAAATAATTGTTGAATTATTTTGATTCATGTGGCATCATTATATTATTGTTGAAAACGATGTCATGAGATTTTATTATGTCACGAAGGTTGGGCACCCGCCAAAATTCCTACTTCCCGGGCTATGCCTTGATAAAGCATATGCGGATGGGGTGAGGCCTGGTGACCCGGTTAATGTGTTGTTGAGAAATTTATTGATAAATACTTTAAGATTCACATTTGATTTGAATATTCGTACTCGTGTTGTTACACTTTATTCATCATTAATATATTTGTTCAGCAACTTGCATGTTGTATTGTGTACTTCCCCATATTTTCTTTTAGTTGGTAGGTTAGTTAGATTTGAGCACTATGGACCAATTGAGATGATTTTAGTGTGGATTATTTTGGGAAGAATATTTTTGAGAAGATTTGTATTATTTTATTGTGTTGTATAGAGCATTGGTGATTTCAATTATTTCGAGAGACTTTGTTGTATTGAATTTGAAGAATTGAGACCAGTGGTTTCGTTTATATTGTGGGATTTTTTAGATGCTCTTTACACATTGTTATTGTGGAATTAGTTTAGTTTTATCGTAGTAGCACGCCGTGTGTCTCTCCGGGCTCGCTGGGTGTTACATAAGGGGGAAAGGTACACTTGGGATCCAAGAAAAGTAAATTCACCTCCCTAAGGATTTTCAATAGGAATGGGAGGTGGTGCATACAAACATGAAAAATTCATCGAAAACAAGTCCGGCAAGGAGTCCTCATTGGCAAAAAGTGTAAAAGTTTTAACAGTTTCTATCGACTCATAGGAATCAACTGGTAATTCTAATGGTTCAATGACGAAAAACGTATATGGTATTGAAATAAATTCGATCTCCGTCAATATATCGTCAGAAGGAGATTGAATTTCGAGGGATAGAGATTCACATTCGATGAGAAATTCTTTGAAAAATTGAGATGAAACACAAGATTACACCTCCTCATTATTTTGTGCATAAGAATTCATCTCATCAAAAAGTTCTCCAAGTCTCATTTCAGCCCCATTTAGGCTTTCCAAACCTTGGGAGTAAAGAAGAAAATTTTCTTCCAAAGTAAGGTTCCTCGACTCAAGATCCTCGGATTCCTCATTTGGTTGAAACTCGTCTTCGAACGTATCGGAATAAGAATCGTCATTGGATTCGAATAATGAAGCCAACTCAAGCTCCTAATAATGATTTTCATTTCGATAATTATTTTCAAGTCTTTCAATCTCAAAATAATCTTCAAAATGGAAAACTTGAAAATTATCCCCAAACTAAGAATCATTAGAATGTCCGTATTAACTATAATAGTAGGACATGATTACCGAATTATTTGTAAATGGAGAATCTGAGCAAGAAAGTGAGAAACCGCGAATCAAAGTTTCTTAGCGCTCAAATAGTCAGTCCTGCAAAAAAGGTTAAAACAAAGAATACAAATACAAAAGGAAAATAATACGAAATAATAAAACAATTACAATCTAAAACACACTCCCCGACAATGGCGCCATTTTTGATCAAGCGCGAACCGAGTGTTCGTGTAATACTCAAATCATTGTTATTGGTTCGACGACTCAATGAAAAAAACCCTAAACTACAACTACATTTGACAAGCAAGTTCAACGGTAAGTCGGGTATCTAGAATCCACAGGGAGTCATTCAATTTTATATTTAATTGATTTATTATTTAAAGAATAAAAATATAAAAGGTGATA
The DNA here is from genome assembly GCA_949130495.1 of Sambucus nigra. Lineage (NCBI taxonomy): Eukaryota > Viridiplantae > Streptophyta > Magnoliopsida > Dipsacales > Adoxaceae > Sambucus > Sambucus nigra. The sequence goes on from OX422214.1 coordinate 235,937,502, forward strand.
GGTTGGAAATGGTGAAAAGGGAAAAAAATGAAGAAGCTAACACTATATAATTAATAAAAATAAGAGTTCGGATCGCGTCCTCACCATGGGCTAAACAACTAATAATTAGAATTTCGGTTTGAAAACATTGAATTGAGCATTTTCAATTAAGCATAAACATCACTTAATAAGGAATTTAACCCAAAGTTGAGAGATTAAACATTTAATGAAAAATGGCCACACGCGGATTTAAATTCGGATTATCGCTATAAACACTAATGTTGCGTGATAAAGAAAGTTAAACGCATAATAATTCGACTTTAATACCCGAGGTTTCAATTAAATGCAATTTTCCCCAAAACCTAAATTTTGGAGTTCGACGCCCATCAATGGCGAAGAAATGACCCCATCCCACTAACTAGCCACAAAACAGGATTAAACAACTAAAACAACTAATTAATTTAAGGAAACAACAAATAAATTAACTACAATAATTAACTAGGCAAAAAATTAAATAATATAACAAGAAATTAAAGGAATAAATCTAGGTTACAAAGCTTAAAAACAAAAATGGAACTTACATTAATGTAAAAGAAGGAGGAATAGTGCCATACAAACCCATTTGGGTGCAAACCCTAGGAGAGATAAAGATCCACCAAAAATCCCCTCGCTAACCTAAAACTAACCTAAAATGAATCTTATCAAGTCGAAAAATTATCCACACACTTAATACAATGTTTACATACATATACACCACCAAACACTAACTTAAAAATGAAATTTGGGGACTTTCAGATGAATCGATTTGCACTGTCCGAATCGATTCGCAACTGACAGTGATGAATTCTAACCTTTATCCAACTTTATGAAAAATACCGTAACTTTTTCATTATAATTCGAAATTAGGCACGGTCAAAAGCTACGCGAAAATAACTCAGAGGGATTCAACATCCAAGAGACAATAGGCCAAAAAACCAAATTATAAAATGATTAAAATGCCCTTGAATATGACATTGAGTGTGATTTTGAAGATAAAACCATCCTAAAAATACCATAACTCCCTCATTATACATCGGAATCATGTACCGTTAGCGGCCACGTGAAGAGAAATCAAAGGGATTCAACTTCCGTGAAGAGTTAGGGATCAAAATCTGAATGTTAAAATGACTAAAATGGCCTCGAAGCTTCAATAATCAACGAAACGTTTTTAAAAAGCGACTAAACTTCACACTAAGCACCGAAATACCTACAAAAGCTCAATTATACATCATATAGCATGTTAACATATAAAACGGAGGTTGTTTGGATAACAAGCATAAACATTGGAATTAAGGTACCCGAGGGGGCTTAAATGCATAAGTATAAGGGGTGAAAAATACAATATTCATGCTGAATCAGACACTTTATTCCTCAAGGCAATTAATCGAGTAAACGATTTAGGAGTACGGGATGGACATGTATTGGATCGTTGGGTTGATGGTTATCATCTCTTGTATTGAATGATCATTATTGGATACGGATGATAGATACATAAAGCACTCACTCTATTAATTCTTTGTAATATCCCATCCTAGTGACCACACACACACACACACACACATAATCACACGTACACAAATACAGAGCCATACACCCATACACATACACATAGACTTATATGCACACATATATGCATTATGAGTATGTGTGTGTATGTGTGTTTATGTGTGTGTGTCTGATTATTATCACATATTTTTTATTGAAATATGGCCATATTTATTATTAGAAATTATAAACGAAACCCTTGATGTAGTACCATTAATAAAAAGTACTTGATTCATGAAAAACTAAGTATGAAGATATAAAATTATTATCATGAGAAGATTTTATTTCTGAATACACCAGGATATACTCTCGAAAAGTTATTTGAAACTTCTTGTTAACATATGTTATTGGAAATGAGAAATGGACTAAATAAGTAGATGATTTAGAAGGAATACGAGATAAAGTTATATTGAATTATTGCGTTGATGGTTGTTGTGGATTGTGTTAAATGATCATGGTTGGATATGGATTATGGATACTTAAAATGATCACTCTATTAATTCTTTGTAATAAACTTTTAACCAATTATTTATCTTAATGACTACCATATCTTAACTACTACACACATAGATACAGACACACACATACTCGTACGTGCACACATACACATACACATCCATATGGTTTTAGAATGGAGTCATTTGGTTAAGTTGTTTGTGGTCGTGTTCACCTAAATGGTTGATGTTTGGGTGAACAAAAATTGGTGGAAGGGCTTGCATAATTGGTTGACAGGTAGTAATTTTAGGTCGGATTTAATTAAAATGAATTTAAATTGGAATTTTTTTGTATGATTGATCATATGGAAAACCATAATTAGCTTAGGATTAATTAAAGACATTACCTCTACGATTGATATTCACCCCTTCCATATATTTTCTCACGAAAAATGAATCACAATAGTAATTACCTTTAATAAGAGTACGTGGGCACAATTTGACCGCCATAAAACATCTTTCATTAGTGTGCACCATATAAGGGGAACTCCTATTTACAAGTATGTGAATATGAAACTTGAACTATTTTATTGCCTTAAAAATTGTGGAGTTAATCTCTCTTAAGAGTACCTGTTCGATCGTATTCCATTTTCCTTACTGGAATGCGAGGATGGGGCAGTAGAGGATATATTTCGCCTTCATAATCCTGACTAGAAAAGGTTAAAAGAATATTGAACCATTGAGGACACAACTCCGTAAAGTGAGGATTCACCCAGATTATGATGTCTCGCAATATATGGATATTGTAAATGAGCTTGCAAATAAGTTAAAAAAATAAGGATTCCACGTTCATGTCATGTACCTTAATATGTCAATCATAGATATGCTTCCATTGAGTTGTCCGCATGTAAAATTTGATAGATTTTTAAAAAGTACTACTGATTGGATGGAAATCAGGCATATCGAGCATGTTTTAAAAGTTTATTAAAATATATATACATATAGATTCATAAACATGACTTTCATACATACTTCGCTAAATTATTTTTTTAATTGTAGGAAATATTGAACAAGAGTGAAAATAATTAAATAAATAGTGAAACACCGCTAAATTGGCACTCTTTTACACCCCAACCTCCATTCTCATTTGCTTAGAGTTATTAATACTCTACTACGCCTGAGATTCAATCAAATAATCCATCTCTGAGTCATCAAGCTCAAGAACCCTTATTAATCCAACACCCCCGGGCCCCACCTCATGTTATCGATAAATCCTAAGAAAACCCTAAGAAGCTCATTGGGTTCTCCTTAGTCGGGAATCATCCTATCGATAATAAACCTGATCTTCAACTTTTTAAATATCATTATTTGTCTCTAGAAAAGATGATTATGGGTGTAGGGGGCACAAATTACTAGAAGAAGGTTGATCCTGCCACAAAGAATGACGTGCATGAACAACTTGATAAGAATTTTTCATTCCCATCCAGTTCGAAGGAAAAGGTTCTTTCGCGAGTAGCTGATCAGTCGAAAACATATTGGAAGAACCTTAAGAAATTTTTTTTCCTTAAGGGGTATGAGTTATGATATTTTAGGGTCAAAAGATAGAGTTCCCCAAAATATTCAAATGGCCACTAACTAATGGAATGACTTATTAGAGAATGGGGTTAGGGAGGGAAAACTGATTGTGAAGGAGAGAAATAAACTGAAGAGGTTAAAGAAAGTTGAACTTGGGGAAAAATCTTATTATGATATAAAGGGTGAATGGGTGGAACGAACAAAGGGGACTTTAGAAGAAGGTAAAGAACCTAATCAAGTCAACTTGTACTTTCATGCCCAATGGGAAAAAGGGACCAATAAATTGCCAGACAAATTGAAACCGACTTTGGTGAGTTTGAATCTTGTTATCATCTATATATATATATATATATATATATATATATATATATATATATATTAATGCTCTTGTTCGGACCAATCCGCATTTTAAGAGTGCGGACCGGACATGTGTCACCTGGTGGTGAACCTAGAAATTAGTGCGGACGAGTCCGCATTTTAAGAGTGCGGACTGAACATGTGTCATTTGGTGGTGAACCTAGAAATTATCAGCTAAATTATAGGCACACTCTCTCTCTTTTCTGGGTTCACCGCCAAGTGACACATGTCCGGTCCGCAATCTTAAAGTGCGAACTAGTCCTCACAAGAGCATTACTGTATATATATATTAAAGTAAAATATTATTTAAATCATAGTCCTGAATATAATATTATGTTATAGGAAATGATATAAGGCATGTCAAGCAGTCAATCCGAGTGCAGCCCTTATGACATTGAAGCAGATGCCCTAACTAAGGTATTGGGAGGGACGATAAGGGGAGGAAAAGAGGTGTGGGCTCACACATGATAAGTATAAAAATACAATATAGTTCACCTCTATTGGACGAGATCTCTTCTATGAGGAGTCACATGTTAGGAGAGGCAAAATACCATGCCAGGACTAAAAGTGAGGTTCAAAGCTTCTAAAGGAGGTTGGCAATGTTAGCGACAACATTACAGTACTGACGAATGAAATTCAAGGGTTGGTCCGATACTTTACTCAATAATAGAGTTAACCCTCTCAAATGCTTCCTCAAATATTTCCCTATCCTATGCCTCAAGGTTTCCCATCCCAAATACCTACTCCTGGAACATTCCCTTCCTAAATGTCTCCTCCTACAACATTCCACTCCCAAATGCCTCCTCCAATATTATGTGGATCATTTTCATCCATGCACAGTGACTATGGGTAATCGTATTACATAAGAGACTTGTCCAATAGCAGGGTCATTGACCATGGGTAAGGGATTTTGTTAAAAAAATTATCAAAATTGTTATATTACCTGGCCAATTCATCTGTTGGACAAGACTAAGCATTGAAAAATGTTTTCCTTTTGAAAAAATTTGTAATATTTTAATTATATAGGACATCTATTTTATTTTATTCCATATTTACTAAACAATCGATTCGAATCAATTTTCTTTGAATTTGCTTGGTTTGAATGAATTTGCATTGAATACTCTTGGGCTGAATGAATTTGCTTTAATTTATTGAAGGATCAACCTATTTATATAGGTGACTTGAATTACTTTAATGGATTTCACACAATATAAAGGGTGGATGGGATAGAATCATAGATTATTTGATAATCATGTAAATGGCATTCCATAATTTATTAAATATATAGATATAAATCTTAATAGTGATAAAATTCTCTATCCGTACAACCATTATATAAAAAAAAAATTTAAGTCTTTAGAAGACATTGAATTGCATTTACTAATGTGGGGTATGATGAAAAACAATAAGATATGGACATTCAGTGGGAAAAAGAATGCACTATATGTTTCGAAAGAATTACTAGTACATGATCGTGTGACAGAAACCCTCCGGGTGGAAGTAGTGAATGATTCGCCAATGTATTGTTCTTTGACCGAAGTAATTGATGATGCTTAAGGAGTCCACCACCATCAAAATTTCCAATCTGTGGATACGAATAATATTCATTATGACCAAGTCAATGAACAAGTTGATACTGAATTGCTCAAAGATCGAGAATTCATATGGTTTATAGCCGATGTGGCTAGATCTTTGTATAAAAATTGAGAAGAAGATCACTTGATATTATACATAATGATCAATTTTCATTATTTAAAGAGTAAATTTGGTTTATCGGGAAACATCCTAACTGAAATTCTTATGTGGTCCAAAGACATTCTCACGAAAGAGAACAGATTACCAGATAGTTATCCGAGCATGAAAAAGAGCTTTAAGGGTTTGGGTTTGAAGTACATATCTATTTATGCATGAAAATATGATTGCATATTGTACCTTAATGAACATCAACTCAAGAATGAATGTCATGTATGCAAGGATCCAAGATATATGTTTTATGAGATTGAAAAAAGATGGTACAATAAGATTTCACAAGTGCCCGCAAGTTTCGCAAAAGATAATAAATTATTTTCCCCTTGGGAGATAGTTAAAAATATTTTTCCCTATACCATGGATATCAGAGGCTATGATATGGCATGCTCGATACTACATGGGTGGGAATTCATGCATCATGCTATTGATTCACTTATATAGCATCTTTCAAATGCATGACAAGCTAAATTTGTAAAAGAACCACGCAATGTCCGTCTTGAATTATCAATTAAAAAGTTTAACCCTTTCGGTAGTTTAAGCACTAATTAGAGTTATTGGCCAGTTCTCATAAAGCCTTTAAGTCTCCCTCCAATATTGTGCATAATAAAAGAGTTCACATTATTGTCGTTGTTGATACTCGGGCCAAAGGTTCTTGAAGATGATATTGATATTTTCTTATCCCCATTAATCGAAGAAATTAAAGAGTTGTGGGATGAAGGTGTGAGGGAATTTAATTCTCACAAGGGTGAAGAATTCACACTTATAACAATGGTTATATGGTTAATACACACCTTTCCTACATATGTGACCTTATTCGATTGTAATGTTCATAGTTATTATGGATGTCCCATCTATGGGGAGAAAAATGAATCCACTTAAATACATTATAATGGGAAGATGAGTTATGTCGATCATCATAGATTTCTATTGAGGAGTCACACTTTTCTAATTAACATTTCTATTTTTTTACATGTCGATCAAGAGCATAGGGCATAACCTTCTCGACTTTCTGATTATCAATCGAGAAGAAGGTGAAGGATGTGACTTCGGGGAATAAATTTGTAGGTAAACACCCTCAGTTTGTAGTCCAAAAGAATAAATCTAGGGAGGATACGCATGATCCTAGTAAAATGAATGTATGGTTTAGACAATCAATCTTATTTGGCTTGTCGTATTGGAAAGAACACTGTATAAGGCATGTAATTAATGTTATGCATGGAGAAGAATTTTGTGGAACTTCTGGTAGGAACATATCTAGGTGGATCTCATTCAAAGGATGGAAAAAGTTCGCCTCACGATCTAAATTAGATGAAAAAAATTGTGGTTAAAAATTGATCCTACAACTATAATAATTTCAATTCCCACGGGTTCTTTCACTTTGAATACTAGTGAGAAAAGGATCCTTCTAAACACGTTGTTCAAATTAAAGACTATAAATGGTTATTCCGGTAATTTGCGTAGGGTTATAAGCTACTAAACAAATGACATGAAACAGTGCAAGTATCATGATTAGTACGTCATCATCCAATTAATCACTCCATTGTTTTCGAATCGCTATTTTGAGAACAAAGATCTCTGCAAGGCAATTATGCATGTTAGTTTATGCTTCACCTTATTGTGTGCAAATGTGGTAAACTAGATGCATATTAAGGTTGTGAAAGCCACTTTAGCCGAGGCGATTTCTGTCTTGAAGAAGAATTTTCCTCCATTGTTTTGACATCATCATCCATCTTCTTGTGCATTTATGCAATGAAGATTTGTTGTGTGGACTCGTCAGGTGTCACTGGATGAATCCTTTTGAGAGATTGATGAAAACTTTTAAAGACTACGTTAAAAATATACGATGTATTGGAGGGTCAATTGGTGGAAAGATACATAACAATATAATCATCGGTATATGCTGGAGAAGATATGCTAAAAAATGGCTTAGGAGGTTCAATCCTCGTAAATAACGAGTGATTGAGGAACCTGATGAGTTTGAGGATGAGCTGCCTTTTAGGACCCTAAAGAGGTGAGACTTATCACCATTTAATATGAGCAATTAACTCATTATATCTTCGAATCCCAATATGAAGTTGAAGATTAGAGAGGGTAATTAACTACATATATAACTTATATTAATTTGATTACTTGTATTCTATATATTACCATTTAAACTCTATAGTTTCATGAACACATTTAGGAAGTATGAACGTGAATTTCTAGAAATCAGAGGAGAAGTGATTTTAGTCATGGGCATTAATAAAGGTAATTCCAAACTCTTCCATGGCGATTATTTATGTATGTGTTGTAAAACATGACCTAATACAAATCCATTAAAAAAATCGTCTTTTAAAGAAAGATGATCTGTCTTCAAGGCTTGCACGCCTAGCTAAAGGTCCTAGTTTCCATGCGAAGAAGTTTAAACAATTTTGTGTAAATGGTTATGATTTTGTATCATACTCGTACGAGAAAAAACTATTGACATGAAATAGCAAAATATCAATTTATGCCTTGACTTTTTGTGTAGCGAGAAAAAGAGATAAAAATCCAAATGACACGATGATGATTTATTATGGGATTGTCCAACAAATCCTGGAACTATATTACTTAAACTTCAAAGAGAAAATATCTTACTGTATGACTAGGTGAAGATGAAGGACATTATGAATGTTTGTAAGGTTGATCCTCTCTCAAAATTTGTAATGGATGAAAATTAAAGATGAAAACTTGCAATGGTAGATTTATCGAAGATGAAAATTAAAGATCCCTTGATCGGCAAGATTTTTATTTATGCCTTTTAAAATGTTAATAAGGTATTCTACTTTAAATGAATAAATGAAGAAAATTGGTCTATTATTATGCATGCACCGAAAGGTTTGGCTACAAGCAGATGCATTAAAGGCCCCTATGGAGTTCCAGTCTTCTCTTGACGACAATCCAAATTTGACCGTTCTTTTAGTTGATTTAGAGGAAGATTGAGTTTCAAAACATTATATTGTTGTCATTTAGTTAACTATTATATGTCAAACCTATTTTTATCTTATGTATCAACCCTATTTATTTACATTTATGTATCTTCAACTAATATATTTAGTTCTTTTACACTTTCTTCCCTATCGCTCACATTTTGTAGATCTTCTTAAGTTTTAAATGCAACATTGATAACAAAATGCAAATCCAAGGTAACCACACAAATAGTCATAGATTTTGTTTATGTTCAATATTTGTGTGGTTGCCTAGATTGGATGATTGTGTACGCAATGTTCAATGAGATGCAAGGCATCAAAGTCTCTTATTGGTAAAAATAATTCCATTTTCTTATATTCTTCAATCGCTAATCGTACTTTGTTTCGTGTTACTATTCCATTTTTTGATTGTATCACTAATCACTCTTTTTATTATCATATGTACATTCACATACATATTTATAAATAAAAATCCCAAAAAAGGGGGAGATACCATAATTCCTAATTTAGAGTGTCATAACAATTTCTTTACTTTCAACACATTTCACATATATTTTCATAAATAAAAAATAGATACCCAAGATTCAGATTATGGGTTAGACCAAACCTTATTCATCTTACGAACTATATGGACATTGATGCCATTTTTGATACGTAGGCATTCCGAAGTTATCTGGAGATTCAAGTACTTTAGTACTTATGATTTGGAACATTTTAAAGTTGTGACACCTTGCTTATTAAAATAATGGGTGGCGTTCCCTCTATCAAAATAAAACGGTAGTCTCCTATGGCTCATTCTTAGCATCACTGTCGCAACATGTTTCTAACCAACTAATTAATTTAACAACTAGTGTCAATTCTATCTTTAATTAACATACAACAACATCAAACAATCCATCATAATAGCAAGCATATTAATAATCGTAAATAAGACCCCAATATAATGTCCAAAAATGAGATAAATAAATAAAGTCCCCGAATAAACCATCGGGTAAAAAAAGTGCATCGAAACCACTATATAAAATAAACATAAATACATAAGTCTCAAATAAATGAGTAGCACGCCCAACTAACAACTAAAATAAAGAACCTAATCTAGATATCAATTAATAAAGAGGCTACTCTAAATTCTGTAACCCTCCACATCAGCTGCATCTATGCATCCCTGGAAAGGGTAATCATTCTTGGTGTCTCAATGGCTGGATATATAAAACTTTTTGAAAATATTTGATACGGGTCAGAGCTCAAAACCTTTGAAAAATATTTATCAAGTATATATGATACATTTATTGAAAATTTAAAGAAATCTCCATATTTAAAGTGGTAGTGCACTCACATGAGATAATCCTTACCCCTCATCTAATGTGCGCACCTCACGTATGGTTTTAACCCTCTTAGTTATTATATTCCGCCAAACTAGCCTCATTTCTTATTTGTAACCCATTAACCTATGTCAAGTATTGTATATCTCTTATTTGACACTTAGTTTACTTCTTTGCTTAATTCATTATCTCATTATTATTCATTCTCATAACCTTATTCCAGTTATTGATAATATTCACTATTTATATCGTATGTCCATATATAATTGTCTACACCTTTATATACGTATAACAGAAACACATCAAATGCATTTAAACAAATATATCGCTCACTATATGTATATAATCTCTATCCTTTTGAGCTTTACCTCTCTAGATGTGAAATCACTAGCATGCTCTCAGGCTCTAGGGAGTCCACCACCACCTAGGCAATTGGGTCGAAATCTCTCCACCGAACCCCAAATGCGTAATAAAAACTGGAGGCGGCCATGGCTTTAAGTCTGTAGTCATTACCATACACATTATTCATAGGACTCCAACCCTACATAGCGTGGGCATGCACAAACCTATGACCCAGGAGAAATAGTACAACCTCTGTTGAGATTTTCTAGAGTGACCTCCCACGACGTGCAACCTCCATCGATAGCATATCAACTAGGATGAGTAAGTTTCACATAATTATCATGCACACTGATTCTAATACTCATAAATATATATTATCCCTCTACCCGTATATATATATATATATATATATATATATATATATATCCCAAGTCTAGCTAATTCGTGCCTAACACTCGAAGCACTAGACAATAAGTCATGAGTCTGCCCCTGATTCTTAAACATTTAATTATTCACTAATTAAATTAAGTTTCATTACAGAACCTTTCGGTAGTACCCTGACCGCCCCAATTAGCATGTAATTAATAATAATACTCCATGAATTATTCTACCCAAAATTCGTAGTTTATATTTCGAGTGTTACCCCTCCCAGACATTTGTAACCATGATTCGAGTCCACTTTCCCCACCCGAGATCATATAACTATTGATAACATTTCTGGAAGTCCTGCAACACCTTATGGAAATTTTTACAATTTTTGATTTCTCAAAAGTCCTTCTAATTTCATTAAAGTACCTGATTATCCCTCACAACAGATCCTAATCGATTCGGATTCATAGCCAAATCAATTCTCCTACTGAATCGATTCGCCTATGAGGCCGAATCGATTCGATTCTGGGCAGGAGCCTAGTTCTTGAATTAAAGTGACAAGTTTTCCAATATCCCAACATTCAACTCCAAAACTTTAATAACTCCAACAATATTTTTAGTCTTCCAAGAGAGTTCTTATACATAAAACCTAATTTAAATTCATCCTAATATTCGCAAATCCCATAGTCATCAGCTTAATTTCATCAATTCAACATATTCAAGAATTTATCCAAATTTTCTGATTTCTTCCTCTTTCAATTATTTCTCTAATTAGATTCTTCCCAAATAATTTTTCACAAATTTAGACTATCATAAATATTCAATTTCACATCAATCAAGATTTATTTCACAGAAATCAAGATCCATTCATATAAAAATCAAGATTAGTATCATCACATAATTCGTATGAAACTCTTTTTTAAAATCCCATTTTACATGTTGAATCCCCATACCCAAATTAGTTATTACTCTACTAATTTTTATATGAGTCTAAACAAGAGGAAAATCAATAAGCAAGTCATACACTTGCCTTGAATGGTGGTTGAATCTTAGTTTCTTCCTTATTGAATCTACCCAAAGATAGTCTTTTTCCACCCTTTCATGTGTTCCTCCTCCTTCTTTTCTCCCCAAAAGAGTCCTAGAGATTTAGAATGTATAAAGTGATTGCCTCCTAACCCTAATCTCCCATTTAAACCTGTTAATCATGTAAATAGGTTAATCTCTTAAGAAAAAGTGACTTAAACCCCCTCGAATGGGTCCCGACTAGTCTTAAAAGATCCTGGTAACCAATCTTCACCCCTGGGTACTTGATGTTGACCATTTTGACCCATTCTGGATCAACTGTGCACTCGAAATCACCATCTGAGTCACCAAACATCAATATTACATCTCAATTGAGATACTGTCGGTTCCCGTTGTAATTACCCACTACAATGTACTATTAATTTACTTAATCACACTTAGCATATCTTATTTCCACATAAATATCAATTTTATTCTCACTGTTTAATATTTAAAAAATAAGCTATATTATTTCGAGCACACATGTAATTAAAATGCTAAAATTAATTATTTAAAAATACGGGGTGTTATAAAAGTCTTGTTTCTCGGCCTAGTTGCAGAAGGAACATTTTGAAGTCTTATTTTTTGGAAGGAAATAATCATTACATTGGATTTCTATTATCTTATTCACGCAATCATGCATTGTACTATTATTTGTGTTGAATGATTTGATGGATTTAGTTAGTTAATTTGTGTTTTAATATTGTTTTTTGATTTATGGATGACGTAGTGGCTAAATATTTATTTTTATAAATATAAACATGTGTGAAAAATGTCCAAGTTTTTTTGGGATGCAGAAAATCAAAATTATTTATTTATTTTAATTTGGTCATGATTTTGGACCGTGACTACAAGTGTGACAAATTAAAAAAATATATTTCATCATGTCTAAGAACCATGACCAAATTTTAATTTTTTAAATTTTGCAACAGTGGTGGCTACGGTCCAAAACCATGACCCCTACTGTGACCATTTAAATTTATAAAATATATAGTCGTGATTCAAGGCCGTGATATTTTTTATAAATTTAAATGATCATAGTTAGGATCACGGTTTTGGGCCATGACTCACATTAACGTCCTTTTGAATGGTCACACTTGAGGTCATGGTTAAAACTCATGATTATTGGGTCACGGTCCAAAATCGTGACCTGCCAATCAACATTGAGGTCACCAACTCACCCGTGGCCCCAATATGGGATCTCGATTTTGGACCACGTCTCACGATTTTTTCACCCTGAATATGATCACGGTCCAAAACTGTAACAACTCACCTAATATAGGAAATCAATCCCTTAAAACCTAAAATTCCAAAGTAAAGACTTTTATCAAATTACCAAAATGACTCAAAACATGGATCATGCTAGTATTTACACCTTAACCTACCATTTAAATCCAAAGTTTCATCAAATGCCATATACTTAGTATTATTATCATGAACCAATCCCATAAGTTTGATATATAACACTTAAGCCCCTAAAACTTTCAAAAAATTAACATATAGGTCCTAAAAAATAAGATAAGAACTATATAAGGACCAAATTAAAACCCAAACTTATTTTCATGTTTCCTCTACTGATGTGGACCAGGTGGTAGCCCCCTTGGCATGTACCACATGGGTATCCCATGGTACCCTTATGTACCTGCATGGTACCATAGTGGAAATTAGCAAGAACCAAGTTAAAAACCACTTACCTCTCCACCAATAAACTCTCACCTACGAACCTTATATAAACCCCCATTTACCTCTGTGAAAAACACATCTAACACAATGATAACCCAAAGTAAACATTTGAGTATCTATGCATATTTATCATTTTATTCATGAATGTAAACGAATAAATGCGGTGTGTGATACCGATTTAAATTAATTTGCAAGTTTCTAAGTAAACCTTATTTAATAAGAGTCTATTTTTAAACAAAATTAATTCAGCCCCTAAACATGCATCTAAATGTCATAAATCATTCAAACCATGCATGAAAAATAAAGACGGCCGATTCAAGAAAAAAAACCTTTCGGGTAAAACCTTTTATAACACTTTGAAGAATTCACAAGACCTTTGACTTACATACAACCTGATAATCGCCCATAAGTGTGTAATTCACGGTGCCTTTATCAAACCTTCAACGATACGAGAGACAGCTAAATACCCTCCAGGTGTGGGTTCGTCGTCTTCGGCTCGTCCACACGCAGAATGACTACGCTCGGTATCCACCGATCAAATATGGAGATGCCTTCTCCACAGAGGTTGAACAAAAGAAAATTGTGTTCTTGAACGCCAAAATAATTCACCAAAGCATATGGGATTTTAGTGAATTGAAAACAAAAAGGGATTAAACCTAAAAGAAGAAGTCAAAAGGATTCTGCAGTTTCGTAACTTTCTATCTTTCAAAATGCTGAGACTTCTTAATGAAAACGAAACAATTTAATGAGTATTTATAGAAATATGCATCGCCTCAGTCGCTCGAACGAAATAAAGATCTCGCTCGAACAATGTACACGTTTCGTTTGAACGACATCGCGCGACATGTACATGTCGCTCGAATGAGATGACATCTTGTTTGAATGACATGGCGTAAAAAAATGAGGTATGCTACAGGACTTAGAAAATTTACTCATTCTTAAATTTTGACAAAAAAGTCCGCTCCAACACATAGAAAATATTTTGTAAAAATATCTCAAAGCTCTAAGTGCAAAGTTAAGGTATTTAAAACATAACCTTACCAAAGTAAACTTCGCGGAGTCTTTTTGATGAAGAAACTTGTTCGGATCCGTCTTGATGTAGTTTGCTCTTGAATTTCTTCGATGGTTGTAACGGTATACGACATAATAAATTGATAACGGACTTATAAAATATGTCCTTACAATGAATTTTATTTCTTGGCATTTGGTTACGTTTATTCACTTCCTTGGAGTAAAATATGTAGTTACATGTAGGTTTTATCGTGTGTATAGCACTGAAAAGGCTTGAATGCCAGGAAACTCCATTAAAAATTGAGCTTTAATGGTGGATTCTATATTCTTGAATTTGAACCAGTTTCAAAGTGATAGAACTCAAGATCTGGGTCTAAGGAACCTAAAGGAAATATTTTATTGGACCAAAAACAAGTATCAATGCCCCAAATCAGAGTTTAAAATTACGGGCCTAAGATTTTCAGACATCAAGTTTAAAGTCCATGATCAACCAAAATTCTTGAAACCAAACTTGTTTTATTTTATTTTGTGTATAAAGCACAAATATCACCATGCCGGAACTTAAATCATAGCCTATAATCACAAATGTTCAGGTCAAAATTTTGCCATTTTTATAGAAATCTAATAGCTCGAACAAGTCCACCAAAATATTTAAAGCTAATATGGTTAGATTCTGATATACCCAAGTATAACCTCTTCGCTAGCTGGGACTAGCTCGGCCAAAGTCGACCTTGTGGAAACAATCATACTAGACATATTATGACTCGACCGGGGGTCCCATCATAAGGGTGCTTGCCCTCAGCCTAAACTATATCCCATATTCCTCTGGCCTCAACATATAACAATAGAATCAGTGGCCTCAACTCTCTTCCATGTTCCCTCGGCCTCTTTCATGATAAGGAGGCCGAGGCTTCTATGAAAATTGAACTCAACATACCAATAACTATTCCATCATAGGATTGACTCGACATCTTAGCCTTAGCTTGGACCAGCACGATTGATAATTGACACCTGGTAAAGCGTGTGGGATTAGGCACGCATGGTAGTGTGTGCATGGGTTAGGACTCATTGACCAACATAGATAAACGGTTATAATCAGGCCTCCCCCTCACGTGTGAGAATATTGCATCATCATTACTTAGTTTTACTAGGGACAGGTATCCACACGCTAGTTGAGGTTTCATTATGCACAACTTTATACCTACCTGGGAGTACAATGTACACCCCTAATACTATATAAATCCATCTTCTTCCCTATAAGGTGGATGGAGAAATTATAAAACCTAAAAAACCTCTGTGTCACTTGCAGTAGAGAGAGAAATCTTGAGTGTTGTATATCAGAGGCTATTAAAGCCCCTTATATATAGTGAAAACCACACTCACATGCACAGTGGACTAGGCTAATACAGCTGAACCACTTAAATTATGTTGTTATTCCTCTTCTCATCATCTCTTTCTCATATTTATATTGTTGTTGTGTTATACATCTACATTACTGTGTTGTTCATGAGCTTGAGATGCTTATATAAATTTAAATGATGACTTCTTAGTGTCATCAATTTGGCACCGTCTGTGGGAACAAAGGTTCTTTATCTTCTTCCTCTTAATTTCCAACTTGTTTCTAACTTGATTCTCTAGTGTTGATCCAGTTCCACACTTGGTTAGATCTTTATCACCATTGAAAGAGCTCTTGTTGGGTTGTTTAATATATTTTCTAGCTCACTTAGCCCATCCAACTCACCCATTTATTCTGTTCATTCACCGAAAAGAATGGCCTTTGATTTGCCTCATGGAACTGGCCCCTAGCTCCAGCCAGACGCCTCCTCAATCCAAAATGGCTGAGGTGGCAGCGACGCTGTGCTCGATGGCCGCTAGCGAACAAAAATGCAAGTATAGCTTGATACCTTTAGCTAAACTATGTCAGCTAGACTTATCGACGATGTAGCGGAGATAATAACTCCGAACTTCAGAGAGGTAGCTTCGGTGACAGTAAGACCCCCCTCCACATAAGGAAGTTCCACATAAAAAAATATGCAGAGACGTGGTCGCCCAAAGGAGATTACGCCTGGGACATTAAGGCTAGAAAAACCCAAACGATTAGTGTTGTGAAGAGGACGAGTACTGGGAGTCCTATGAGATTTCTGAAAACACAGCCTAATCCCAGCTAGCAGAGGAAATAGTGGTCGGTCGAGCTAATATGGACAACCCTAGGCTTTAGCATTTGATAGGTTGAGCAGAGAGTTATATTTAACCGACTCATCCCAGTCAATGACCTATGAGACCGACTCTCCAAATCACACAGTATTGCAGCTTCCGGGGGGGGGGGGGGGGGGAATGGAGGTTATGCAAGCAGTCAACCACAATGAGGCTGAGAGGAAGAGCAAAGGGAAGTCGATAATCATTAGAGGATAGTTGTCAAAGAGCTTATACAATACCCAGCCGACAAAAAAGGAGTTGGGGAAAATGTTGTGGCAGCTAGCGCGACTCAAAAAGTATCTCTAGTGCGTGTGAATACAACTCAAGTGTAAGCTGGTCGCATAAGTTATAACCTGATAAAGTTGAGTTTCGAACTCAGGGACTAAGACATGAAACGTAATGACTACTAAGGAAGGTGTCTAAAACCTAATGGCCGACTCACGAAAAATAAAGGAAAAGGTGATGAGTTATTTTTGTAAATTTCCGCGACCTAATGAAAATTAACCAAATAAATGCAAAACTAAATTTTTGATTTTGAATTAAACTATACGAGAAAAGTGGGATCGGATGACAATCCCCCAAATTGTCAATAAATTCATTGGATGAAAAATTTTCAAAAACTATATTTACAATGATAGATTTAACGTGAATGACGAGACTGTCGAGGCTCATATTACCCTATTAAACACTCCGATTACCTAGGGCAAATGAAGGTAAGATACCTATAATACTCTTCTTTACAAAATATCAAGCTATGAATTATCTCTATAATTTCATCTAATTTTATATCCAACTTATTAACCTGGGTTGGGTTCATGTACCCCAACCCTCTAATTATCTAGTCGGACATATTAAATCTAACGATGCATGCATTATTTACATTGTATGATGAATAATGAATGAAAAATAATAAGAAAGCATGTAAATAATATTATCAAAAGGGTAGAGAAGCAAGAACATACCCAAACTAAGATTTGAAAGAAATAAACCGAAAATAATAAGCTCTTTGTTGAAGTTACAAGCATGAAAAGTAATAAATATTTCTCAATATGTTCCTCTACCTCTCTAAACTTCTTCCTCCTAAAATCTCCATTAAAAGACTACATGCATGTTTACATAGGTCCCTAAGTCATTTAGAAGAGTTATCAAAACATAAAACTCTCTAGGCCAAAAATAGGGCCAAAATAAAAATCCCGCTTAGGTTAATTTGTCACGGTACTAAAGCGTGAACAAATTTGTCACATTTCACGAACATTATGAATGGCAAACCATCTTACTTTGGAAACAAACTTTTTTTTTTCAAGTATTGTGCAAGTGATGCCTTGTGTGCTCGAAGTTTCTGCCACTGGATTTTCTTCTCAACTTCAAATGCGCGTAACCTCTTCAACCGTAGCTCGGATTGTGGTGTCATTTTGGCCAGTATTCTTGTGACTTCAAGATCTTCAACTTTTTAGTTGGATCGTCCTCCTGGTTCTGGATGAAAAATTATAAAAATTCCATTGACTTCCCCTTTTTGCGATTCTTTCACCATTTCGGCATTTCTCTTCCATTCACTTGCAATAATTACCTGCAAAAATGAGAGAAATACAAAAAATACAAAATACTTGCCGAAAAGGGTTAGTGGCATGAATGTGAGATAAATGGGGTCTAGTTACACCGTATAGGACCATAAAAGTACCAAAATTAAGGGGATAAATAAGAAATATTTGTGTCGAATCAGACCCCCTAACTTAAGACGTTTCTCGTCTCGAGCAATGTAAAAGAATAAGAGTATGGTCTAAATGAACTTCTAAACAACTAATGTGATTGGATACCTCTTTCATAGAAAAGCGATTGCATTTAGCTCATGTAACAAGCCGTTAAACCCCTAGGTTATCCTAGTAGGATGAGTGGTGCCTCGTGAGGGTTTGCAATGAATTTACCCACACAATTCGTTTTTAGACTTTAAGAAAAAATATCAAATTAACTAAAAATTGTACAATTTAAATTATAGAAAAATAATCATTTCAAATTTTCATTCGATAAATCTCAATTTATAGTGTGCGTGTGTGTGAAGCCGAAAATTAAACCGTTAACTTCCACCAATTGATCATTACGTTACTTTTTGAAAATTCGCTTTGATTGAATTTCTCACAGAATGCTCTCATAAACAAATCTCTCGGAATGTGGCTATTTTCTCTTAGTATGTGTGATATAAAGAGTAAATTTAAAGGAACACGAATTCACGTACACAAATAGAAAGACATAATATTTAGGATGAATAAAGCTCATCTTCGGAACACGGTTGTTGATTAACGGGAAACATCGACTTTTATTCGCATAAATTAATCTCTTTTATTATCTTTTCATGTCTTAGCTCTCCACGCAGTAATTAATTTCGTCATTCGAACTCGGTTAGAAATTTTTCAGGTTATAAAGTATATTGGGTAAAATGGAACGGTTGAAAAATTCAGAGTTGAAAAAATTTCCTTGCTTATGATGTCTTTTGGCCCTTTTTCGGGCATTTTCTCCTTTTCTCTTCTTTCTCTCATATTTTTCTATTTTTTTCTATTTTTTTCTTTCTTCTTTTTATTACACCATTTGGACTTTCTTAAGGAATTCGTATTTTCATAACTTCAAGCTAAATGGGTTTTTCGAGTTGAAAAATGAAAAGGAAAAATTTATTATGCTCAAAGTCGTTAGCAAAAGGATAATTTTTTATAACTTTTTATGGCACGTATTTTTGGGTGACAAACGATGGCCTAACTTCATTTATCCGAATTAATCACTAGGTTACCATATGCGTCTCGAGGTTAAATTTAATTTAGAGATCTTTTTAGCGCATTTTAAGACGATATCTCGCTCGTTTCCCCTAATCGATCAAAACAAAAATTTAGAGATCTTCAACGACTTATTTAAACACTGAATTGAATGTTGAGTTAACCAGTAACTGAGATTGATTTAAATACTCACAAAAATTGATAGGCTCGAAATCTCACCGGGTTAATAAATATCTACACTTATTCGTTAAGTCGTCAATTTTCCTTCAATTTCTATCTTTGGTCAAGTTTGACTTTGTACATTTAGTTTTTACAAATTGAAACTTCAAGCAAAAATTTTAATGATATTTTTGAAAAATTTAAATTCCAATTTTTATTTATTTTGAAGAAAAATATTTTTGGCTTTTGCGCAATTTCTGATTCTTTTGGAAATTTTTGGAATTTTCAATTTTTTTTTAACTTTTTGTCATTTTTCAATTTTTTTGGGCATTTAAAATTTTTGTGAAGTTTTTAAAAGATGCACTATCACCCCCCCAACTTGGACATTTACATTGTCCTCAAGCAAAAGGACGAAAATCTAAGTAAGAAAAGTAGAGTGCGAAAATGAAACGAACAGATATTAAAATGCAATGGGACACTTATAACACCAAAACATGACTCAAATATACAAAAAGAAAATCACCCCACATGCGCCGGGGGTGCGACAACCTCTCTCTGAAAACCTACTCAACCCCATGTACGGTGTTCGCTAATATCCTCCCCATCTCTCCCATATCATAAATCAAAAGTCAGAACGATTGGGAATCGGCCCAGTAGAAAAAATGGACACCTCGAGGCATATGATGAATGAGGTGAGTGAAATCAACGAGTTACCCAATCACCTTGTAGCATAAATGGGTTGACTTGGAGGGACTATCATAGTAAAGTTTTGAATGTCCAAGATTACCCCTAAACTCGAGAATGCATGGATCGATCTCTAAATCGGATGATACTCTAACCTTGTCCTCAATGCATTCAAGAACCCAAATGGGATGGGTGAACGTGGTGGAAAATGACAATGCGGTATGACAACCCATGCATCACGGGGTGGAAACGCTCGAATTATTTTCTCAATCTCATCACCAATAGATAAAACCTCACATATTAGCATACATTTGAAAGGCTCGGGTGCACGTTCATAAAGAAGGAAATATCTATCTTAACAATTAGTCCCTCTCATCTAGGTAACCAAATGAGTCCAATAACGATTGGACTTCAAGAGTGAGGTCCTCATCCACCGGACTGATTCTTTCTCAAAATTTTCAAGACTTATATCTAAAGATAATTCAGTTGTGTCGTTATCCCGTGGGTTATTTTCAAGACTCATATTCTTATTTTTATGATTTTTTGGATATTTTGGAACTTTTTTTATTTGTTTTAATTTTTTTGATTTATAATTTTTTTGACCTTTTAGTATTGGAGTCAAATTATTAGATTAATTCGACCTAACCTAATATGTCTACTTATTCACCGACAACGACGCCAAAAAATTGACGCGACTCAAAAAGTGTCTCTAGTGCGTGTGAATACAGCTAAAGTGTAAGTCGATCATGTAAGAAATAATCCGAGCAAGTCGGGTATCGAACTTAGGGCCTAAGATGTGAAATGTAACGATTACTAAGGAAGGTGTCAAAAATCAAATGACCGACTCACGAAAAAAAAATGAAAAGGTGATGAATTGTTTTTGTAAATATATGCGAACTAATGAAAATTAACTAATGAATACAAATTAACTAAATAAATGCAAAACTAAATTTTTGATTTTGAAATAAAACTGTATGAGAAAAGTGGGATCGGAATACAATCCCTTGAACCATCGGTAAATTCGTTGGATGCAGAATTTTCAAAAACTATATTGACAATTAGCATAGAACATTAAAAATTTCAAAGTATTAAACATATGAGGATTTTACTCTGCACAATATCTAGTCAATGATAGATTTAACGTGAATGACGAGATTGCTGAGACACATATTAAACTCTTTAATACTCCGGTTACCTAGGCAAAACGAAGTTAAAATACCTATAATACCCGTCTCGACAAAATATTAAGCCTACAAATTATCTCTACAATTTTATATCCAACTTATTAACCTAGGTTGGGTTCATGCACCCCAACCCTCTAATTATCTAGCTGGACATATTAAATCTAACTATGCATGCATTATTTATGTTGTATGATGACATAATGAATGAAAATAATAAGAAAGCATGTAAATAATATTACCAAAAGGGTAGAGAAGCAAGAACATACACAAACCAAGCATCGAAATACATAAACCGGAAATAATCAACTCTTTATTGAAGTTGCAAGCATGAAAAGAAATAAATCTTTCTTTATAAGTTACTCTACCACTCTAACTTTATTCTTCCAAAAATATCCGTTAAAAGACTCCTAATACATGTTTACATAGGTCCTTAAGTCTTTTAGAAGAGTCCTCAAAGCATAAAACTCTCTAGGCTAAAAAATAGGGCCAAAATAAAAATTCCACTTTAGGTAATTTGTCACGGTTATGATTTCAGGAGCATTACAAATGGCGAACTGGTTCCCTTTGGAGCCAAACCGGTTCATTTTTTCAGTATTTTTCAAGTGATGCCTTATGTGCTCGAAGTTTCTGCCACTAGATTTTCTTCTCAACTTCAAATGTGCATAACATCTTCACCATAACTCGAATTATGGTGCCGTTGTTTCGAGTATTCTTATGAATTTAAGCTCTTCAATTTTTTAGTTCTCTCCTCCTCTGAATTCTTAATGAAAAATTACAAAAATTCCATTGACTTCCCTTTCATGCTATTCTTTCACCGTTTCGGCGTTTCTCTTCCATCCACTTGCACTAATTACTTGCAAAACATGAGCGAAATACACAAAACACGAAATACTTATCGAAAAGGGTTAGTATCATATATGTGAGATAAATATAGTCTAATTACACTGCACGGTACCATAAAGGTATCAAAATTAAGGGTTAAATATGAAATATTTGTGCCGAATCAGCAGCCGAAAGAGATAATGCAGTAGTTGTCGAGAAACCATGGAATAGTTCCATCTGATGACTGGAGGACAAAATTGGCGACCTCCTGAAAAGTTGAGATCCCATTTGAAGGGGATATGTGGAAAATCTCCATTTGTAGAAAGGATTGTGAGCTACCCAACCCCGACCAAATTCAAGCCACTGATTGTCACACCCAAGTATGATGGGAGTACAACACATAGAAATGTACCAATCTGCAGCCGACATCTACTCGATTTCTGATGAGATGAGACACCGAGCATTTTCCAACACTCTAACTGGTTCACCCCATATTTGGTATACCTCTCTTCCAAAAAAATCTATAGTTTTTTTTAAGAAACTAGCAGAGAAGTTGATTCACAACTTCTCTTTCGGCATGAAGCGACATATGAAGGTTACCCATATGTTATATGTAAAGCAAGGGAATAATGAGTTTCTCTGAGACTATATTTCATGGTTTCACAAAGAGAAGATGGAGGTAAAAGACTACGAGGAGAATATTGTCATGACTACTCTGATCGGAGGATTGCAAAAAGAATAATTACTGTAGAAGTTGGCCGAAGATCCTCCAAAATCCATGGAAGAACTCATGGCTACAATCGGGAGAGTCATGAATGCGGAGGAGGCCATGTCGACCAAGGGAGAGGATGAAAAAGAAGTTGTAACACCCCACGCAAAAACACGAGGCGCTACTACGATTAAAACTAAACTAAATCCTCAACAATTAGTATAGAGAATCTATATTCCATAAAAACAAATATAAAGAAATCCAAAATTACATAAGTCCAATCCAAAATTTATGCCTCCAAAATAATTACAATATAATTCCTCTAAAAATAATGCTAAGCTCTCCAAATAAATTAACACTGCCAAACTACAAAAATAATAAAAACCCTTCAAACTTCATGCTCTAAAATCTGTAGCGTCCAAATCTACACTAACTTCCCACTAAAATAAAAATATGGGGAAGTACACAATATGACAATAATAGATGCTCAAAACAATAACGATGAATAAATGCAACAATAAGAATTTGAATTCAAGTCTAAAGTGACATTCGAGTATTATACCAATTTATTTTTTAGTAACAAATCAATAGGTCACCAGGCCTCACCTCACCTCACCTCACTTAAGCTTCGTAAAGCCTCATTCTGGCTATTGGACTATTGGCGGGTGACCATTCTTCATGCTATAGAAAAATTTCATGAAACCATGCCCATCAACAAATACAATATCTCAATCGAATCAATATTTTAGATTCTAATAAATATCATGATATCAACAATATGAGTATAAATAAATGAGAAATAAATAACTACTCTCGAGAGATTCAAGGAGTATATTGCGTAAACCCCGTACCTTAACACCATCACATGAAATCCATAAAAACTATGCCTCAAAGTTCTGATCACACCACCACATTCCTCTCGCGAAAACAATCAAAACTCGTTCTAGCTCAAACTCAAGAAACCACTAAACAAGCCTCCAAAACAAGGGTTGAATATTGAATAAAAATGGGGCTAGGGTTTGTATAAAGAGGGAGATGAAAATAATAGAGGCTATATCTCTTAGGGTTTATAAAAATGTGGTTAAAAAGTCATAACCCCAGATTAATATAAGTAGGAAAAGATTAGAGTTTTATAAAACTAAAACTCTTTAAAAAATTCAACTTAGTGCCGCAATTGCTACCAGACAAATCGATTCGGCTCCTAGGACGAATCGATTCACCCCTGGCCACATACCTAGAATGCCCCACAATGTGTATATATAAGAAAATCCCCATTTTCACTCCCTTTTTCAATTTTGATTAAAATCCTACTTTTCATAAATAAAAACAAACATTTTAAATAACTCAAAATAATTAAATCCAAAAATTTTATTTTTCGAAATCAATATTAATTTAAATAAATTCCAATTTAAATATCACGGGTTATTACATAGCTGGTGGAAGTAAGTCTAAAAAAGCTAAAGGCAAGGATGGGAAGAAGAGCTCGGCTGATGAAAAAATTTCTGGCTACACTCCACTCACAGTAAGTCCTGATTTGATTTTAAATGAGATCAAAGATGATACAACTTTGAGATGGCCTACAAAGCTTAGGTTTGCTTGTAGAGTGTGTTGTGCCCTGCGTGATACCGATTCATATAAATTAGCAAATTCCCAATTTAAACTTATTTTATAGGAGTTAATTTTAAACCAAATTAAATCAGCTCCTAAACATCCAACTAAGTGTGTGTGTCAAAACATCACAAATAAAATTACTAACAAATTTTAGGAAAAATTCCCTTTCGGGTAAAACCTTTATTTCACTATAATACTTACAATGATTACAATGAAATTTACAATGAGTTAACTGCAGAAAAAGTACATAGACCGCAACCTAAAGTCAGTAAGAACCACAACTCCAATTCAGCCCAAGAATACCCTCGAGCACTCCCTATTGACACGCAGTCGTCTTCAATCCAGTACTCCCCTCAAGAGCACCTATATCAGCAGTAGAGATCTCCTCTACAAGAGAAACTTGACACAAGATGTGCAGTTGGGTTCCAAAACAACTCACATAAACTATGGGGATCTTGTGAATTGAAAAACAAAAGGGATTTAATCCCTAAAAGAGAAGACAAACATTTATGCAGTAGCAGTTTTTGTAAAACATTAATCTCAGGTCTTCTGCACAAAAATGAAGTTGGAAAAACCAATTTATAGAAAATCTAAGGCGGCGTGTCGCTTGAATGAAAAATCTATCTCATTCGAATAAGGACACGCGTCGCTCTAAAGAGCTTCGCGCTACATAAGGATGTCGCTCGAACGAGCAGGTATGTCGCTCGAACGAAAATTTTGAAAATAATTTTTATTTCTTTTACCAGTAAAAGTTTCACCTTAAAACTTATAAAAAATATTTTTGACAAAAAACATAAAATGTCCGCCCCAACACTTAGAAAATATTTGATGAAAAATATCCCAACACTCAAAGTCAAATGCTAAGGAGTTAAGACACAACCTTTACCAAATTAATCTCTCTGAGGCTTGAATGTTGAAGAACTTTGATATTCGAATCCGTCTTGATGCTTAAATGATCTTGAATTATTATTCGACGGTTGTAGCGATATACGACATACTCAATTGATAACGGACAATAAAAATAATGTCTTTACAAATCTCCCCTTATGTCTATGCCGATACAAAATAAAAACATCTGAATTGTCAAATCAAAATACCTATACAAATCTAATACCCTCCCATGAACCCAAAAGTAAAAAAGGTACTAAACATGCAAGCCCAAAACATTTCTTCAAAATCTTCAACTTCAAATCTTTAAGCTTTTATCATGAGGGTGTGCAACATAATGATCATCAATATTTGTACCTATACACATGAGATAAAGCAAATACCTTCGTGACGCATCGAGTTTGAAATGATATAAGCATAAATCAAGAAATAATCAAATCACCCCATAATGCAAAAACTCTCCCATAATTCGTTCTCTCCCTTTTTATTTGTTCGAAATAGATAAGGAAACAAATAAACAAAATAAACATGGAGTGTCAAGATAAATACGCATAACAAATATTGTAAAAGTGGCGATCGCTTAAATAAGTTCTGATACCAATTTGTAAAATATGACTGTGTGATAATTGATTAAATTCGCAAATTTCTAATTTGGCACACTTATTTAATTAGATTCTATTTTTAAACTAAATTAAATCAGCCCCTAAACATGCAACTACATGTGAGCATGTGTCAACCCATAAATAATAAATCATGCGACACAAATTTCAGAAAAATCCCCGAAGGGCAAAACCTTTTATTTTTAGAACTCTGACAAGTTTACGAGACCATTGACTTACATACTATCTTGCTTTCGGCCACAACAGTAACACACGGTGTCTTCGTCAAACCTTCAAAGCAACGACTAGAAATCAGCAGTGGTTCACACGCAGTCCAGACACGTAGTCTTCACGGTGTAGGTTATCCTCCTTACAAGAGTAACTTCATAGAGATTCCCTCCACAATAGCATGCAGGTCTCCGATTGTAGAGTTCTCCCCACAAAGAATGAAAAAAAGCAAAGTGTGTTCTTGAACACCAAAACAATTCACCAAATCATATGGGATTTTTGTGAATTGAAAACAAAAGGGATAAAAACCCTAAAAGAAGAAATTAAAAAGAATTATGCAGATTCGCAGTTTTCTGTCTTTCAAAATGCTGGAACTTCTTAATGAAAATGAAACCATTTAATGAGTATTTATAGAAAATTAAGCCGCCTCGGTCGTTAGAACGAAAATGGGATCTCATTCGAACGAAGTACACATGTCGTTTGAACGACATCCCGCGACATCTCAATGTCTCTCGAACGAGATGTGACTCGCTTGAACGACCTGAGCGTCAAAATAGAGGAACGCTACAGGACATAGAAAAATGACTCATTCTCAAATTTTGACGAAAAAAGTCTGCTCCAACACTTAGAAAATATTTTGTAAAAATATCCCAAAGCTCTAAGTGTAAAGTTAAGGTATTTAAAACATAACCTTACCAAAGTAAACTTTGCGGAGGCTTTTTGATGAAGAACCTTGATATATTCGGATCCTTTTTTATGTAAATTTCTCTTGAACTTCTTCGATGGTTGTATCGGTATACGACATAATTAATTGTGATGGACATTTATAAAAATATATCCTTACAAATCTCCCCCTATGTATATGCCGGAACATATATAAAAACATCTGATTTATCAAATACCAAAATGCCTATACATATCTACACTCCCATAAATCTCAAAACTGAAAAGGTACAAATTTGTAGGATCTCAAATTCTTCTTCAAACAATCTTCATCAAATCTCAAAGCTTTTGTCATCAGGGTGTGCAACATAATGATCATCCATCTTTGTACCTACACACATGAGATAAATCAAAAACCTTCTTGACGCATCGAGTTTGAAATGATATGAGAATATATCAATAATAAATCAAATCTACCCCATACTCCAAAAAATCCCCCATAACATGATAATTCTTTCTTCCCCTTTTGATGATGTCCCCAAATAGATAGATAAGAAGAAACAAACTAAAACATGGAGTGTCACGACAAAATGCGTAGCAAACATGAATCAAACTACGCGCATGCAATATATCTCAAAAAAAAAATTCACAAAATATTTTTGATTTTTCAAATTTTTCGTACAAAAATAAGATACCAAAAATCACACCATGGATTTATACTAAAACAACAAGGTCATGAAAATGGAATGTATGGGTGTGAACACATTCAATAGGTAAAGCAACTAAATCAAACATATGTGCAAGATGAATACGTGTACCTATAACGAATGAACATAAAAAATATCCTTAGGTGTAAAATTGTTGAATTTAGATGACATCGTCTTATGCAAATCAACAAATCAAAGTCAAAGTGATTTCCACACCAATAATGTCCAAAACTATTTAACGCTTTTTCAAGAATTTCAAGGACGTGCAAACCCGTTTTAAATTCCATCCAAAACTCCTTCATGCATATTTTTTTTAGAGGTAATCTAAATTCTCAAACATTGGAGAATTGGTGCAAAACCTAATGGCACTTTTTTATATGAATTTATTTTTATTGCCTTTAAATTTTTTCGGTCTCTTTTAAACCTCTTTGGACCCCGGATAATAAAATTCCTCAATTTTTTAGGTCCGATATAACGATGGCTTAGTATTCACAAAGGCCAAATGAACCTTTCGCAGCCCTTCCCCATTTTCAAATAAAGCACACAAACTCACAAACGGCTCTTACATGCACAACTTTCTTATCAAGTTTTATTGCGCTTGGTTCGTTTAAAGAACAGGATTGAAGTGAAAACACCCAACCAAAATGTGATAAGACAAGCACAATAATCAAACAAATCCGTGCACGTGTGCAATAAAGGAAATCATGAGTCAAACATGTTGGAAGTAACACTTAATTACATCTTAATGACTCCAAACGTTATAAAGCACAAAGATGACATGTTATATTATCTCAAAACACTATCAAATAGTCACATGAAAAAAATGGAATGAAATTGTGACTCGGTCATGCTAAGTGTCTATCCATAAAAGGTGTAAAGAAAAATTCAAAACACTATTTGGATTTTTCAAAAATTAAAAAAAAAAATCTTTTTGGCTTTTTCAAAATTTTCAAAAGAAAAAATTTATACAAAAAGTACATGCCCCAACGCTAGCAAACATAAATATCATGAAACAAAAAACTAGCATATGGCAAACATTGGAACACAATTATCTATATGATATGGCAAGAGAAGAGTCATGTGCAAGCAAATGAGAATCAAATATTCTAAAATCTAGCGTATCCAAAAGTGATTTCCTAACCCAAGCGGATGTAACACGTCGACACGTGGTTTTGGAAACTAACAAAACACTATACTTTGACTTCCTAGGACATCTTCCAAGATCAAAACACGTAAGGACATAAATTTCCAATTGAGTCCCTGTATTATTTTGACTTAATTCCATGAACAAAACTTGTTCGTAATATGTCATAGGGAGATTTCTATTTTGTCATGATCCCACTTGGTCTATGACGTATTGAAGAAAATTAAAGACGTTGTGGCAAAGCTTCAAAGAATTTATCAAGCCGATGTTTAATTGGTGCAAGTTTACTCGTCTTCAAAGTTAATTTCATTCCTAGATCACTCAGATATGAAGGCATATAATTAATGGTGCTCGGAATTGTTTTTATAAAAGATACGAATGTATTTTTATAAATAAATATTTTAAAAAATGTTTTTAAAAGTGTTTTAAATGTTTACACTTTGTTTTAATTCGGATAAGCTCGAAAAAGGAGTTTGACTTTACTGGTTCTTTTTGAAGAAACGTTTTAATTGAAAAGTCAAAAATTCAAACTTCTCGCTCGAACGACATTAGATCTCGCGCGAACGAGATGCCTAATTCGCTCGAACGAGATCCTTAAATCGTTCGAACGACACATTTTTTGAGGCGGCGCTACATTATTATTTAAAGCGTGTTTTTATCAGAGTTTCATAAGTGTGCATTCTGGAAAATAGTATATGAACCAGAAACTTATTTCCACATGTTTTCTAAGGTTTACAAAGTATAAACACATCCTTAGAGTTTGCAAAGATCCGAGTTGTCATTCTTATATGCTTATGTGATCTTGTGGAACCAAAGTTGTTTGTTCTACACATTGAAAATCAAAGGGTTTTGCAGTGAAAAAAAGTGAAGGACTTCTTGTTCGACATCGTAGATGAATCAAAGCCATTCGCTGGACAACGAGACATACATGGATGCGTGTGTTGTGGACAGGTTTCATGGAAGAAGGAATTTATGCGTGGGTAATGTGAGATGATTAGTTGAAGATCAGAAGAGCGTCAAGACCTTTGGGGATCGAGTCATTGAGTGAGACTTTGTCTGTCTTTGTAAAACCATATTCATAGTGATTGTCTGGCTTGGGCCGTCCGAGGTTGTTTTCCCGTTTTGAGTATTTATTACTTTAGTTTACTTGCTTTAATCACTAGATGCATGTTTAGGATTAATCAATATAAAATTGGTTTAAAGTAAGAATTGAGTTTTCACAACTTGGTTTGGTGCATAATTAAAAGTTGGATAATTTTTTGTGAAAAATTTGGTTTTGTTTGAAACACACATGTCGGTCCACTCTTTCAAATTGGTATCAGAGCTAGAAAACATTTTTATTTGTTTTTTGATCCTCTGTGTTTTCAAAGATGAATGCTAGATATAATGAATTTTATCGAACTCCTATTTTTGATGGCACTAATTACACTTATTGGAAGATGAGAATGAGATGTGCTTTAAAATCTATTGATGAGCGTGTGTGGCAAGAAGTTGAGAAAGGTTGGACACCTCTTATCACTATTGTAGGTGAGGTCACTAGTTTAACGCCTGTTGAGTTGTGGACCGAAACTGAACAAATACTTGCACAATATAATTCTAAGGGTCTGCACGTTATTGCTTCACATGTCACACAGGAAGAATATAATAGAATTATGACTTGTGAAAGATCAAAAGAGGCTTGGGATATTTTGGCACTCACTCAAGAGGGCACTAGCACGGTTAGGGTGTCAAAACTTCAAAATCTCACAACCCAGTTTGAGACCATTAGGATGTTAGAGAGTGAGACTTTTGATGAGTTTTATGCTAGGTTTTCCAATATTGTCAACTCGTCGTTTAACCTAGGTATGAAAATTCCCGACAATCATGTCATTAGGAAAATCCTTAGGTCATTGCCTAGTAGGTTTGATGAGAAAGTGATCATTTTAAACTCCTTGGGTAGGTTAGAGTTAACGAAACTAGAAGAGATTGTAGGTGACTTACAAACCTACGAAATCGATATGATTACCTCCAAGCAGGTGCCAAAGAAAGAAAAGGGTATTGCTTTGAAAACCCGGAAGGAGGAAATGAAAGTTTTGAATTCCGATTTTGATTCAGATTTTGAGGATGTTGCTTTGTTGGCAAAGAAATTTATAAAATTTATTAAGTTTCAAAAGCAATCAAAAGATGCCAAGAAATTTGAAAAATTCAAGAACAAAAAAGTAGATCCCACCTCTAAAGATAAGTTTGAGAAGCCTAAGAGAGATGAGTCGGATAAGTGTTTTGGGTGTGAGGGGTATGATCACAAAATTAAGTAGTGTCCCACTAGACTTAAGAAATAGGGAAAGCAACCCATTGTCTATAATTCCACCTTAAGTGATAGTGATCCGGAAGAGGGAGAGAGTTCCCCCATTGATCGTAACTTTATTGCGTTTATGTCATGTCATGTGAGTGATGACGTTTCTCATGTGCATGACACTTCCGAGGAGGTTTTGAGTGTATCCCATGTTAGTGAGGGTGAAGAGAGTGACGAGGAGGAGATAGATGTGAAAGAGTTGCAAGTTGCGTTTAATGAGTTTTATGCCGAAATGGTGAAGGTGAAAAAGTCTAACTCAAAATTCCAAGCTAAGTTGAATGAGCGTGCCATCGAAAATGATGATAGTTTGATTGAGGATCTTAGGGCACGAGAGAAGACGTTTAGGGAGAAACTAGAGTTTGTGGAGAAAAAGAGAGATAATCTCCGTGGTTTGATGGAGTCCTTGAAAAAGGAGATTTTAGATTTTGAAGAGTCTAGGAGTTTGCTCAAGTCTATGATTCATGAGTTGGAAGAGAAATTGAGAGACTCGTCTAGAGTCAAGTTTGATTTGGAGGCTAGGTCGGAGAAGTTAGATAAGTTCCTAGGTACCGTCCAAATTAAGGGAGATAGGGGAGGTATATGTTTTGATGAGAGGATTGTTCCCATTCCCCCCCGCACGTGTGAGAAACACTAGGATGGTTAGAAAAGGTCAACATAAAGGTAACCATTCCCACTACCGCTACTCTTGCACGTTTTGTGGTAGGAAAGGTTACCTTAGGCGTTATTGTTAAAACCTTAGACAAGCTCTTAGGAAGTTTAGGAATAAAGTTGCCCGGTTCCCCAAGTACCCATAAGTCGTTTTACTCCTACTTGGATTAGGAAATCGAATTTAGTGGCTTTATGAATTAAACTTCATGATTCTTGTTTGGGTGCACTTGATTCTTCCCATGCTAAATCTAAAGGGTGGTAGTGTTGCCATGTTTGTCATATATTAGTTTGCTTCATGATTTATTCATTGCTAGTATAATGACATGTGTATCATTTTTCTATTTTATTTTTCACTTGTTTGAGTCTTATTTGAAAAATACAAATATATTTTGTTTTTGAGAAAAAATTTGAAAACCCAAAAAGATTTTTCTTTTATTTGAGTCAAAATATGAAAAGCCAAAAAGATTTTCGGTTTTGTTTTTTAGTTAACATGTTTGATGTGGCATATTGGTGTGCTTGGACCCCCCCCCCCATCATATCATTATCCATGTGGCTAGGACAATTGGTCATTATTATCGATGCTTAGAATGATCTTAACCATTGTTTATATGGGGTTGCTTCGAAGTTGATATGCATTTTGATTCGACTTTGTATATATGCCAACATTGCACAGATGCACACATTTATATAGATGTTTGACGTCTCTTGCATATTTGAATTTGGTGAGGCGTTCGTATCTCAATCTTGTCATCTATGCGTAAGTAGACTTAAGGAGAAGTGTGCATGTAAAAACCATTTACCGTGAGGATTTAAATTGGTAAAAACGATGAGTGAATTCATGAGAAAGGGCTGCGAGAGTTCAAAATTGACTCGTCGTGAAAGCCGTCGTTTAAAAGAGCCCAAAAGAAAATGCAATATGCTAAGAAAAGGGCCAAATTAGTTTCGTTCATTCCAAATAAAATATGATATTATCGAGGGAGTTTGGATGGATTAGAAATTTAAACGGGTTTGCACAACTAATCCTAATGTTGAAACATTGCAATTTGACGCTATTGTTTGTAGAATCGTCAAAATTCTGGATTTGTGTGCATGTAGTATGTTTAGTTCATTAAGCTCACACTTTAATTGTCATATGGCTATGATAAAGTTTTATCATTTATCACTATCAATTAGATCTTCTTGATCGTTTCGATATATTGGGATTGTGTCTCATATTTTTTAGTTTCACGCCTATTTATTCCATATCCATGTTTAAGCACATCGGTACTATGTTTGCATGTAACTCACATTTTTAGTTTTTATGAGTTTTTGCATTTTGTGTTAAAAGCCTACTGTTTTAACACTGTTTTGCTTCTGTCAGGCCCTTCCTGGAATTTTTTTGTGGAAATTTTTTCACTGGGTAAAAATATAACATATTTATGTGAAAATGTGAAAATTTGGCAGGTCGCGAGAAGTCGTTCAAACGACATCCTATGTCGTGCGAACGACCTCAGTACCTCGTTCGAGTGACTTCGCATCTCGTTTGAGCGAAGTCCTGTCTCGTTCAAACGACAGGCTGAATTTTTCCTTTTGATTGGTTTTCAGTCCTCTAGGTTAATTTGGTACTGCTGTAAGCATTTCTAGACTAACTGGTTTATATGAAGGTTATAATTGGTTCAAAATTGATTTTTTTTTCATATAGTCCATTTTTCACACCTGATTATATTACTACACTCTGTGTGTGATTCTTGGTTTACTAGCTACTGATTTGTCTTTTCTTAATCATATTTAGCTAGTTATTTCATGGTCATCTAAGGGTTTCGATTCTCAAATTGGTATCTAATTAATTTAAATTGGTATATTCTCATGCTAGATACTTGTTTTGGTTTATCTTTTCACCGGATTTTCTATTCGAGACAAAAAGGGGGAGAGATGTATGTGATGTAGGGGAGATTTTTTTAGCATCTCTATTAATATCTGGATGTACATATTGTTTGATTATAATTCTTCTTAATTGGTATCAAAAAATTGCTCACATGTTTCAAATGATTTGTTCTTATTGAAAATATATTTTGGTATCATTTGTTCCTCCATACTTCACTGGGTATTTGTTTGTCTGTTTCATGTGTGTAGGTATGCTTCAGCGATTCGAGATTTAAAGTCTACATCAATTTTAGATAGTTCATGCTTGCCGGTGCTACATATTCTAGTTCGTGTCCTGTATTTTTGATTTTTGGTTTATGGGATGGGATTTAGGCGTCATACGGCTTGATGGCCCGGTTAGGCATTTCACTAGTTTAGTTTTATCTTGAAATAGTCAAAGGGGGATATTTGTAAGGACATAAATTTTCAATTGAGTCCCTGTGTTATTTTGACTTAATTCCGTGAACAAAACTTGTTTGTAATATGTCATAGGGAGATTTTTATTTTGTCACAATCCGACTTGGTCTATGACGTATTGAAGAAAATTAAAGACGTTGCGGCAAAGCTTCATAGAATTTATCATGCCGATGTTTAATTGGTGCAAGTTTACTCGTCTTTAAAGTTAATTTCATTCCGAGATCACTCAGGTATGAATGCATATAATTAATGGTGCTCGAAATTATTTTTATAAAAGATAAGGATGTATTTTTATAAAGAAATATTTTTTTAAATGTTTTTAAACGTGTTTTAAAGGTTTACACTTCGTTTTAATTCTAATAAGCTCGAAAAAGGAGTTTGACTTTACTAGGTCTCTTTGAAGAAACGTCAAACTTCTCGCTCGAACGACATTAGATCTCACGCAAACGAGATGTTTAAGTCGCTAGAACGAGATCCTTAAGTCGCTCGAACGACACGTTTTTTGAGACAGCGCTAAATTGTTATTTAAAGCGTGTTTTTATCAGAGTTTCGTAAGTGTGCATTCTGGAAAACAGTATACGAACCAAAAACTTATTTACACTTGTTTGCTAAGGTTTACAAAGCATAAACACATCCTTAGAGTTTGCAAAGATCCGAGTTATCATTCTTATATGCTTATGTGATCTTGCTGCACCAAAGTTGTTTGTTCTACACATTGAACATCAAAGGGTTTTGCAGTGAAGAAAAGAGAAGGACTTCTTGTTCGACATCGTAGATGAATCAAAGCCATTCGGTGGACACCGAGACATACGTGGATGCGTGTGTTGTGGGCAGGTATCGTAGAAGAAGGACTTTCTGCGTGGGCACTGTGAGAGGAGTGGTTGAAGATCAGAATAGCGTCAAGACCCGTGGGGATCGAGTCGTTGAGTGAGACTTTGTCTGTTTTGTAAAACCATATTCGTTGTGATTGTCTGGCTTGGGCCGTCCGAGGTTATTTTCCCGTTTTGGGTTTTTTCTTCGTACATCCGGCGTTGTGAGTATTCTTTACTTTACTTGACTTGCTTTAATCACTAGATGCATGTTTAGGATTAATCAAGATAAAATTGGTTTAAGGTAAAAATTGGGTTTTCACAACTTGGTTTGGTGCATAATTAAAAGTTGGATAATTTTCGGTGAAAAATTTGGTTTTGTTTGAAACACACATATCGGGACGCACTTTCAAAACAAAATCTCCTAAAGTGACATTTCCTACCACAATGTGGACATGTGTAAACAGGAGGAATGTTACCTAATGTGTGATATTTTCTAACGTCCTTGGAATTAATTGAACCTCTAAAACAAATAATGGTTTTGTTCTTTAGCACTAGAAGCATGAGAACAAGATGAGCCATTACAATCACTATCAAACCTACTTGAATTGTTTAAATCATTTTTAAACTTCAAAATATTTGATCCAAGCAAAAAATTAGACTCTTTCAAAGACATGAATTTCTTTTTCAAAATTTCAATTAAACTTAACAGTTCATCGCGATCCCCCTCAATTAAAATAAACTTATCCCTAAGATTCTTTTCACGTGCCGTAAAATCATCCCTTAATTTTTTATCCTCGACATCACAAATGGAAATCCTAGAATTTTTTAAGTCCTCCAA
The DNA here is from genome assembly GCA_949130495.1 of Sambucus nigra. Classification (NCBI taxonomy): domain Eukaryota; kingdom Viridiplantae; phylum Streptophyta; class Magnoliopsida; order Dipsacales; family Adoxaceae; genus Sambucus; species Sambucus nigra. The sequence goes on from OX422214.1 coordinate 235,973,219, forward strand.
TTACCTTTCTAAAGATAGGACTCTCTCAGCACTCTCCTTTTTGAATAATTTTAAAGCATTAAATTTATGATCCAAAGAAACAAAATTTTGAAGATAAAAATCTCTTTGATTTTGAAACGTTTGCAAAAGATCCGTCGCGGATTTAAAAAGAGATTTTTTTTTCCAAAAAATCAATTCTTTTAGCAAACGCCAAATTCAAATGATTTATATCATCAAAACTCTGACTCGTGTCATCAAAGGGGGGCATCCGATTACATAAGTGCTCCATCGGAAAAAATACGATTTTTCACAAAACTGATTTTTCAAAAAAAAAAATCAATATCATGCAAATTTTGTGAAAAATAGGAATACATAATAAACTAGTGTAACCCGCTCTGATACCAATTTGACGACGTGAGAAGTCAAATTGTATCAAAAAATAAACCCTTGAATAATCAGGATCAAGCGATAAATTAGCGTAACCTGCTCTGATACTAATTTGACGACGTGAGAAGTCAAATTCTATAAAAAAAATCCTTCAAAAAATCAGGATCACACGATAAATTAGTGTAACCCGCTCTGATACCAATTTGTAAAAGTGGTGATCGCTTAAATAAGTTCTGATACCAATTTGTAAAAGCGTTGATCGCTTAAATAAGTTCTGATACCAGTTTGTAAAATATGACTATGTGATAATTGATTAAATTAGTAAATTTCTAATTTGGCACACTTATTTAATTAGAGTCTATTTTAAACAAAATAAATTCAGCCCCTAAACATGCAACTACGTGTGAGTGTGTGTCAACCCATAAATAAATAAAGCACGCGACACAAATTTCAGGAAAGATTCCCGAAGGGAAAAACCTTTTATTTCTATAACCCTGACAAGTTTACAAGGCCATTGACTTACATACCATCTTGCTTTCGCCCACAAGAGTAAAGCATGGTGTCTTTGTCAAACTTTCAAAGCAACGGCTAGAAATCAGCAGTGGTTCACACGCAGTTATACCACAAGGACGCGCAGTCCAGACACGCAGTCTCCACGGTGTAGGTTATCCTCCTTACAAGAGTAACTTCATAGAGATTCCCTCCACAATAGCATGTAGCTATCCGGTTGTAGATTTCTCCCCACAAAGAATGAAAAAAAGCAAAGTTTGTTCTTGAACACCAAAACAATTCACCAAAGCATATGGAACTTTTGTGAATTGAAAACAAAAGGGATAAACACCCTAAAAGAAGAAGTAAAAAAGAATTATGCAGATTCACAATTTTCTGTCTTTCAAAACGCTGGGACTTCTTAATGAAAATGAAACCATTTAATGAGTATTTATAGAAAATTGTGTCGCCTCGGTCGTTCAAACGAAAATGGGATCTCACTCGAACGAAGTACACGTGTTGTTTTAACGACATTGCGCGACATATCAATGTCGCTCGAACGAGATGTGATCTCGCTTGAATGACCTGAGCGTCAAAATAGAGGAACGCTACAGGACTTAGAAAAATTACTCATTCTCAAATTTTGACGAAAAAAGTCTGCTCCAACACTTAGAAAATATTTTGTAAAAATATCCCAAAGCTCTAAGTGCAAAGTTAAGGTATTTAAAACATAACCTTACCAAAGTAAACTTTGCGGAGGCTTTTTGATGAAGAATCTTGATATATTCGGATCCGTCTTGATGTAGATTGCTCTTGAACTTCTTAGACAGTTCTAACGGTATACGACATAATTAATTGTGACGGATATTTATAAAAATATGTCCTTATAAATATGAATCAAACTACGCTCATGAAAAAGAGTAAATCAAAAGCGATCACAAACTATTTTTGATTTTTCAATTTTTTATAAAATAATGCAAAAAATAATTTTACAAAAATCACACACCATGAATTTACACTAAGACAGCTAAATCATGGAAATGGAATGAATGGGTGTGAAAATATTCAATATGCAAATCAACGCAATCAAACATAACATATGTGCACGATGAATATGTGTACTCCTATCGAATGAATCTAAAAAATCGTCCTTAAGTGTCAAAAAAATGTTGAATTTAAATGACCTCGACTCAATCCATCAACACATAAAAGTCAAGAATGATTCCCACACCAATAACGTCTAAAACTATGAATGCTTTTTGATGACGTTGTCAGGACGTGCAACCCATTTTTCATTTATTTCAATCCAAACTCCCTCAAAAATAATAATGTTCTCATTTTTCTTTTGAGGTGGCCCCTTTTTGGCATCTTTATCTTTTTATTGCCTTTAAATTTTTTCGAGCTCTTTAAAACGGTGGTTTTCATAATGAGTTGATTTTTTACTCTCGCAGCCGTTTTTCGTGATTCACACTTCATATTTTGTTGCAATTAAATCCTCACGGTAAACGGTTTTTACATGCACTACTTCCATTGTCAAGTTTTACCCCATATGGTTCGTTCTAAATACAGAATTGAGATGACAACACTCCGACCGATATGTGATAAACAAGTACAATAATCAAACAAATCCGTGCAAGTGTGCATTAAAGGAACTCATGTGTCAAATATGTAGGTAGTAACACTAAATCACATCTCAATGACTCCAAGCATTGTAAAGCACAAAATGAAATGATGACGCATATCAAAACACTATCAAACAGTCACATGGATATGGAATGAAATTGTGACTCGGTCATCCTAAATGCCCATTCATATACGGTGTAAAAAAAATACAAAACTCTTTTTGACTTTTTCCAAAAATTTTATAAATTTTTTTTTTCAAAAACAAAAAAGCTAATACAAAAAAGTACACACTAGCAATAGGCAAACAATATCATCATGCAAATCAACCCATGCTAGCAAAAAAGTCTAAACCTCAACCGTTAGGTGCGGTGGAGTTTTCCAAAGGTGGTGACATCCTATGAACAACATCCATCAAGTCATGTGAAGTTTTGTCTAAAAACATTACCTGCTCACTAATATGTGCAAACTCTCTCGTGTAATCATCCCGGCGTCAGGTGTGGGTGCGTGTGTGTGAACACGTGTAGTAGTAAAACATGACATATGACCCAACTTAAAGCAAAACTCCCTGAGGTGTCCTCTCTTTTTGCAGTGTGTGCAAATATAAACATGCCTAGGTACACCTCTCATAAAATATTTCCTACGCTCTCTCCTATCTCTTATGTGATGCCTAGGTGGGTTGGGTTGAGGTCTATATGGATCAATCCCTAACTCGAGAACCATCTCGGGTGCAATATGTGAAGTTGATGCACCGTTATGACCTATTCCTCGACTCTCAACATCTCCTAAAATGGGATTGAGAACCATCTTTCCAACCTTCTTACATATGTAGTCTAAAGGGACTTTGACCTCCCGGGTACGTTCGAGATCACTCTCGAGTTGGGATATAAGTGTCCTCAGACTAGACATCGTGTTTGTCAAACCACTCTTTTCCCGACTTAAAGCTATCAACTGTTCACTCAAATAAACCTTCACCTTCTCGAGTTGACTCACTTTAGCCTCAAACTCCCTGAAAACCTCTAACTCTCTCTCCAAATCTCTCACCCTAATACTCAAATCCTTATTCAATTTTTTAGTCTTTAAGGTCTTGGCTTACAAATCTCTAAATATGATATGTTTCTCACTATCACCAATACTAGCGTACTCACTCTTGGACTTGCTAGAAACACTTAAATCATCCTCGGGGGTCTCACGTGCACAACTATCCTCATCGTCGTGGGAAAAATTGGGTGTGCTTATGTGACAAGCAGAAAAAGCAACAAAATTCCCATGTGATGACTCATCCCCGGAATGTTTCATCTCTTCCTCACTATCGCTAAGAGTGGCTGGCATGACAATCTTTTTGCCCTTTCTCTTTAGCCTAGTGGGACACTCAAATGCTCTATGGCCTCTCCCCTCACACTTAAAACACTTCTCCATTTACTTTTTCTCACCCTCTTTCTCACCGCTCTCTTTGGCCTCATTTTTAATTTTCTCAAAAAATCTTTTATTAGAAGAATTTCGTTTAGAAAATTTGAGAAACTTTTTAAAAAATTTCGCAAGCATAGTCGTATCAAAATCAGACTCGTCCTCACAAAAACTCACTTTACTTTTCTTTTTTGACTGAAATTTAAGTGCTATCCCTCTATCCTTAGGCTTGACACTGTCAGGAAACATGTCAATCTCATATGTCTGGAGGTCTCCTACCAGCTCTTCTAATTTCAGATGATTTAAATTACCAAAGGTATTCAAAACAGTCACTTTAGGGATAAAACACTTTGGCAACGATCTTAAAATATTTTTAACCACTCGTGCGTCGGGTATAGGCTCACCAAGATTGAAACTAGTGTTGACAATGTCAGACAAACGTGCATAAAAGTCATCAAAGCACTCAGTCTCAAGCATGGTAATCGTTTCAAATTGAGTAGTTAAAATTTGAATTTTAGACTCTTTGACCGCTTTGGTGCCTACTTGGGTGACTTGTAAAACATCCCACTCTTCTTTAGACGTGGTGCGTGTCATAATATGACGAAACTTGTCGAGGGTGATGTATCTGAAAATTTCATTAAGCCCACGAGAATTAAAAGTTCTCCACCTAAACTCATCCTCAGTCCAGTCTGACACAGGTTTTGAATTCGTGACATTATTTACAGTGACAATGGGAGGAGTCCAACCTCTTTCACAATTTACCCAAACTCGCTCATCGATTGCTTTTGAATGAGATTTCATGCAGGCTTCCAGTAAGAATAATTAGACCCATAAAAAATTAGCAACCGATTACATAAGTTTTCATTTGGAAACATTGCGATAATTTTTAAAAATCAAATTTTTGAAAAAGATCAATATCACACAAATTTTGCGAAAAAATAGGAATTCACAATAAATTAGTGAAACTTGCTTTGTTACCAATTTATGGAGTGTGATACCGATTCAAATAAATTCGCAAATTTCCAATTTAAACTTATTTAACAAGAGTCAATTTTAAACCAAATTAAATCAGCTCTTAAACATGAAACTACATGTGTGTGTGTCAAACCATCACAAATAAAATCACTAACTTGCAGATTTCAGGAAAAAAACCCTTTCGGGTAAAACCTTAATTTCACTATAATACTTACAATGATTATAATGAAATCCGAAATGAGTTAACTGTAAAAAACCCACATAGACCGCAACCTAGATTCAACAAGAATCGTAGCTCCAATTTAGCCCAGGAATACTCTCGAGCACTCCCTATTGACACGCTGTCGTCTTCAGCCCATTACTCCCCTCAAGACCACTTAGATCAGTAGTAGAGATATCCTCTACAAGAGAAACTTGACACAAGATGTGTTCTTGGGATACAAAACAACTCACATAAACTATTGGGATCTTGTGAATTAAAAAACAAATGGGATTAAAGCCCTAAAAGAGAAGACAAACGTTTCTGCACTAGCAGTTTTTGTAAAACAGTAATCTCAGGTCTTCTGAACAAAAATGAAGTTGGAAAAAACAATTTATAGAAAGCTGTAATACCCGCACCTTTAAATTGTACTTGCATGATTATCCTTTATTTAGGGACACTCCGTTAATAACATTTTTACGTTGCATGTTCCCGCATGAGTTATGATTTATGTTCGTATAATTATTTTAAGTACTTTGGTTAAGTTTCACCCGATTCGGACTGGCAACGAATGCTACGCGAACTTATGTACTAATTGTCTTACGACGCGCGACGCAACGAAAGTCTAGTTTTGCGCGTATTGTTTAGGCTGCCTCGGAAGGTCAAAAAAACATTCCGACCATATATTTATGCTCATAAAAATATAAGGAATATTACCACGCGAAGAAAAATTGAAAAAAAATATGCTTTGCGCAGAGGTCCCGTTTCTTGCGCGTATTGTTTAGGATGCCAGGGAAGGTCAAAAAAATATTCCGACCATATATTTAGACTCATAAAAATATAAGGAATATTACCATATGAAGAAGAATCGAAAAAAAATATGTTTTGCGCAGAGGTCCCGTTTCTTGCGCGTATTGTTTAGGATGCCTCGGAAGGTCAAAAAAATATTCCGACCATATATTTAGACTCATAAAAATATAAGGAATATTACCATGCAAAGAAAAATCGAAAAAATATATTTTGCGCGGAGGTCCCATTTCTTGCGCGTATTGTTTAGGACACCTCGAAAGGTAAAAAAAAATATTGTGAATATATTTTTTGACTCACAAAAATATAAGGAATATTACTATGAAGAGGAAAATCGAAAAAAAAATAATTTTGCGCGGAGGTCCCGATCTTGCGCGTCTTGTAGAGGACAATCCGGGAGGTCAAACGACTATTGTAAATATGAATTTTTAGCCAAAAAATGCAAGGAATATGAATCTCAAATTAGAAGTTCAAAAAAAATTTGGCAGGAGAGAGAAAGTGATGAAAATAACCCTTATTTATGGTGTCAACTTGTGTGTGAGAAATGAGAGACTTGATGTGGTGGTGTAGTCTCTTTCACCCATCAGATTTTCAGACCTTAATAAACTCATTCACTCTTTTGGAAAGTGTCTAAATATTAGTCTTTGGCTATAGGATGGAAGATAACTATTTTTGGCTATAAGATTCTTGTGATGGGTGAGGGTTTGGAGCCAAAAACTCCATCTCTTTTCATCAGATTTCTCTCTTTTTCCATAGCCAAAGGAATGTGGTTCTCTTTTAAATTCGTGAATCTATTTTACCACCCATTTCCCACCATTGTTGTACTATTTGTAGGTCTCAAACTCCATTAAAGCTTGCTTAAGAAGTAGGACAACTTGTTGAAGCAAAACAGAGGTGGTTTTGGAGCATTTGAGTGGTGGCTTTGTGAAGTTTTATGGTGTTCCTCTTCCATCTTCTTCAACCTTATCCTCTTCCTATTTCCAAGTAGGGTTTTCCTCACTCTTAAACTCTTTTATTTCAAATGCTAATATGAACAAGATGATGAGAAAAATGTGACTTTTTAGCTCTTCTCCCTTATTTTCATATGCTATGAAAAACCCATTTTGTGAAAAATGATAAATGGAGAAGATGATGTTTAGAATAAATTTTCAGATTATTATATGTGTTGATATCATGCTATAAATGTAATAATCTCATGAAATAAACATAGAAAATGGAATGCTACAAGAAAATGACTAGTTAATGCATTTGTTGGGTTTTCTAAGGAAGAAGACCCATTTTCATGAAATAGTGTATGTCGTATGTGTTAGTCTTGACATTAACATGATTAATGTTGAAATATAGTGGTCTAAATATGTGTTTAATAATCTCATAAAAACAGCCCCAAAATCTAATATGTTGAAATATTAGTTTAAGCATCTTGAATATGTTAAATAAGGCTTATAATTATGTGAATGGCTTTATGTGTAAAAGTGTGCTAAAATGGGTTGTACATCACTAATAAAGGTTTAAATGTTGGTGGAAACATGTAGTGCCTTAAAGAATGATTTTTGTACTTAAAACCCACTTAAAAAGGTAATTTTTGATAAAAAAAATGCCTTAGTGGCAGATTTGGTAAATATGAAGAAAAGTCACTTAAATGGTGTTTTTACATTAAAAATACTTTAAAAATGCCAAGGAAATGCTTTTTAGATAATAAAAGTATAAGATGGCATTTTGGTAAATCAAAGTGTTATAAAAGTGACTTAGTATATTTTAGTGTTCGGCGTTGACACTAGAATGCCTCCTCGGCTCGTAGGATGCAAAGACTAATAACGGGCTTTAATAACAAAACCGGATAAGTTGAATTGTGAACATTGAGAATAATGTTAAACACATGAAAGATATGATATTCGGATGACGCCGAGAGAAAATAATTAAGGAGGGCATGACGTCCCTAGTGGTGAAAGACCCCAAACAAACTGCAGTAGTATATGGCGGCGGAGACCGGTGGTGTGAGGCCACGAAGTCCGTGAGTGTTTGTTGGCAAAATCCCAAAAACAATGTTAAGTAAGGAATGAGAAAAATTCACAGAACTTAAACTAATGAATGAATAAGAATTCATTAATTATTATGTGGATGACATAAGTTGAATATGATTAAGTTCCTGGCTTGGAATATTAAAATGCTAAGAGTGAGTGGGCACGTAGCCCAGGGCATTGCATATAGGTGCATTTATGACTAAGTTAAAGAATCTTGTTAGTATAGATACATGATAACTTAGTTGAATATAATGAAGGCTTCTTGAATATTGTTAGCATAGTTAAATGTTAACGAAAATAATCATTAATGATAATTAATGAATATGAGACAATGATGGTTTTCAGAATTACTAAATTGCACTGTATATGTATAGTATTTTGCTATGAAAATTATTGCTTAGTATTCCCACCCTACTGGGAATTTCCCTCATACCCTATTTTCTAAAACCCCAGGTACAACAGGTGGTGTGTCGAGTAAGGATGTTGGAAAGGCCGCAGAAAGTTCTAGTCGTCGTTAGAGGCTCTGTAACCGATTTTTAATCCATAGACTTATGTTGAACCATAATCCTTTATGTTTTGTTATGACAATGTGGTTTGAACTTGAACTATTTGGAAATTGTAATAATACAGGGATTTATGCTTTATTTATGCATTAAATCTTACCAAAGGTTTACTTGTTAAATTGTTAATTGAATATTAACTTACAAAATATGGGCCTCACCTTTTCACAATAAAAGAAATCAAAGGTTTTCTTGAAGTATAATGTGGCAACTGTTTTCCAATTTAATAAAATGTTTTATCCCACTCCCCCTTAACACCTCGATTCGGATACGGGTTATTCCAACGGTAACTCTAATCGGGATCGGGGCGTTACAACTTGGTATCCGAGCATTAGGATCCTCATGAGCGTCGGAGTGATTCTCGTTTTAGTTCCCTTTCGTTCCGCATATATTATAATCGTACTAAACTTTCCTATCATATAGGATGTCCCCTACTCGCAACCCTGCGAGCGACAACAACGAGTTACAGAGTATTTAGGAGGAAGTGCGCCACTTAGCTGAGACTATCTGCCATCAGTAGAGGGGTGACACCGTACTCTTATGTGAGGTACATCATCTGTCAATTTGATAATTTTATAAGACTAAGTAGTAATAGCAACGTCTAGTAATTTTCGTTGCATATTAGCTAAAGATCTTGTAATTCCATCTATAGGACTAGGTTATTAGGTAGTACACTTATAAGTATTGATTCTATGGAGATTAGAATGCCTAAGTAACTTGATTTTGATTTGGGTTTAGATAGTCACACTAATTCAAGATAACTTACGAATGAATCTATACAGTCCTCAGGACTTAGCATTTGAAATGATGGTATAAATTTATGGTTTTAGAAATTTATGGGATAGCTTAAGGCTTAGCATGTAATGAGATGGTTACATAGTAAGATAAGTTGGTTGTCGTGGTGGGATACTCATTAAAGATTAAATTATGTGTTATGATGAAGTTTGTTTTGGGTAGAATTTTAGATAGGCATATGAATTCATATCAAATTGTCCTTTGGAGTCATGTGCTAAGAATTATCTAATGATGTATTAGTACATGTAGTAGTTATTGCCTAGTAATGATGAACCTTAAATTGTACCCCATGTACTATAGTGACAAAGATGTCCTTCTTCGAACCTTCGGGGTTCCTTATGATGTCAATAATATAAAGTTATAGTTGGTGTAACACGTAGTAAATAAGATTAGTGTTTGGACCATTGAGGAATTAAATTAGTGGCCAGGATCGGTTGTTTCACATTAAAGGATTATGTCATGACGATTCTTGCACTTGCATGAGCGTGTTTAATCAGAGATGATTAAATGGGTATCCTTAGAAAATTAATATGCTGAGATTTACATAATCAACTATTGATGGTTATAGAATGGTTGAGTCATATTATTAGTGTGGCAATACCTTGGAGTTAGTGTCATGACTTTGTTTATAAGCTTGTATTATGGTATGACTTTTATGAAAAATATCAGGTCGATAAGTGTGGGTTACGCACTTGGGAGACTTAGAACACGATGATGCTCATCATGGATTTAGAGATAGCACTTAAGATGAAGTGTCAATCTTGATTATAGCACATGTGCATGCTACCTTTACGGTTTAGTATGACCCTAGTGAGGAGACTCATTAGGTCTTAGAAATGAATAATGCTTGAAAAAAAAATTAAGGTGTCATAGTAACTCGTCCGATAGTTATGAATTGAGACCACATATGACATTGCTAAGGATTGTAGTGATGGTCCACAGGGTAAATTTATATGAGTTTTGTGTTTTGTTAGAATGAGGAGGAGCTTGAGGTTCAAAAGTTAGAAATCGCATATAGATATTGTGGAGACTTAAGTATGTAGGTCAATGACTAGACTAATACTTTAGCACATATGTAGGTAAGTGAGAATTTTAGAGTTTAAGTGTTCATTGTGGTTCTCACTTCCTGTGGCATGGTTCATTGCCCGAATTCAACTATTTCATTCAGGAATGGAAATTTCCTAATTCGCTGCTTATTCTTATGTCTTCATTGATCCAGATAATGGGAAGTTATTGTTTCAATTGTGGGTCTATATTCAGGTGTGCGTAAAGCTTAGTAGTAATGAGGGATATGTCGAGTTAAGGCTAATGTGTTGCGGTACATGAGTACGCTCTTCTTAGGAAGCACCTTTATTTTACAACGGTGGGTGTGTACGCGTGGTCTCGTGATTTATTGCATGTAGTCTTCATGTGTACTTGATAACGTTAGGTTGACAGACTCATTAGTTAACATGTATAGCTCATTACGATGTATATTGTGGTTTTAAGGTCATGGCTCTAATACATTATGAATATTAGAACTTGATAGGACATTAAATACTAGTGTTGCACTCCGTATGAAACTTGCAGATTGAGAATGTAGTGTCTCATGTGTATTTGGGTTGTGATACCTAAGATGACTCTATGATAATATGCAGTCTCATAGGAAGTATCGGTCAGATGGGCCATTGTGATTAAATGACTTTCTTGAAATCATTGATGTGAATAGTTATTGATGTCGAGGATGTGTGTGCCTAATATAGGTAAGATTAAAATCGTTTGACGAAACGTAGGCTTGTAAATCACAACGTTCGGAATAAATTCACGATGACGAGTTCTTTGGGTGTTAGCAAAATATTTGGTGAAAAAAAATTGAGTTATTTTTGAAAGAACAAGTTAGGCATGCTTAGTAGTTAGAAATAAGACTTTATAGTCCACCATTATCGGGTTAACATGAGGGTGGGTTGATTGTGTTAGTCGTCAAGGAACTGAAGTCGGAGATTCATGCAAAGTTCCATCAGTCTCGTTCAGCATACATCCCGGTGCGACGAAGATGTATAAGGACCTATGTTAAGATTTCTAGTGGTCTGGGATGAAGAGGGATGTAGCGATGTGTGTGGCTAAATGCTATACGTGCCAGAAGGTGAAGGCCACGCACAAGAAGCCAGTCGAGTTATTGTAGCCACTCTCTATGGTCGAGTGGAAGTGGGAGCACATCACTATGGACTTCATCATAATGACTCGATCTGAATGGGGTCATGATGCAATTTGAGTTGTAGTGAATCAACCCGCTAAGTTTGCACACTTCTTGTCGATCAGGATCACCGACAGCATAACAAAGTTGACCCAGTTTGTACATACGGGAGATTATCCGACTCCACGGTGTACCGTTGACCATGGTTTTTGATAGAGATCTTCGGATTATTTCACGGTTCTGGAGGAAGGTTTAGCAGGAGCTGGGTATTGATATGAATTTATGTATGGCTTACCATATGGAGACAAACGGATAGTTAGAGCGTACAGTTCCGATTCTGGAGGACTTGTTGCGGGCATGTGCACTTGATTTTTAGGGTAGTTAGGACGAAAACTTGCCTCTTGCAGAATTTTCATACAATAATAGTTACCAAGCTAGTATTAAGATGCCCCCCTTCGAGGCTTTGTATGGGAGACCGTTTCATTTTCATGTGTGTTGGGCAGAGGTGGGCGAGAAGCACCTTACAACTCGGATATGATCAAGGAGATAACTGAAAAGGTTCAGTTGATACGGGAGAGGCTGGAAATGGCTCAGGTCAGATAGGAGAATTATGCCGACAATCGTCATACACCGTTAGAGTTCGGAGTGGATGATAAAGTGTTATTGAAGGTTAGGGCTAGGACTGGTAGAAAGAGGTTTGGATAGAAGGGCAATCTTTCCCCTCGGTACATTGGACCCTTAGAGCTTTTGGAAAGGGTCGGGGATGTCTCATACCAATTAGCGCTACCTCCACAGTTAGTTCATGCCCACAATGTCTTTCGCGTCTCTATGCTGAAGAAGTATCTGCATGATCCTCGCCATGTGATCAACCGGCAGAACATCGAGTTAGAAGAGGATACAACATTCTTGACTCGACCCATATCCATCTTGGACCGGGAGAACCGGGTTCTGCGCAACAAAGTTATTCCGTTGGTGAAGATCCTATCGCAGGGAGCCGAAGGTTCCACTTGGGAGCGAGAAGCCGAGATGCGAGAGAAATATCCACATCTTTTCGAGTGACTTATGATGAATTTCGGGAACGAAATCTCCTAAGGAGGGGAGAATGTAATACCCGCACCTTTAAATTGTACTTGCATGATTATCCTTTATTTAGCGACGCTCCGTTAATGAAATTTTTACGTTGCATGTTCCCGCATCAGTTATGATTTATGTTCGTATAATTATTTTAAGTACTTTGGTTAAGTTTCACACGATTCGGACAGGCAACGAACGCTACGCGAACTTATGTACTAATTGTCTTACGACGCGCGACACAGCGAAAGTCTAGTTTTGCGCGTATTGTTTAGGATGCCTCGGAAGGTCAAAAAAATATTCCGACCATATATTTAGGCTCATAAAAATATAAGGAATATTACCACGCGAAGAAAAATCGAAAAAAAATATGTTTTGCGCGGAGGTCCCGTTTCTTGCGCGTATTGTTTAGGATGCCATGGAAGGTCAAAAAAATATTTCGACCATATATTTAGACTCATAACAATATAAGGAATATTACCATATGAAGAAGAATCGAAAAAAAATATGTTTTACGCGGAGGTCCCGTTTCTTGCGCGTATTGTTTAGGATGCCTCGGAAGGTCAAAAAAATATTCCGACCATATATTTAGACTCATAAAAATATAAGGAATATTACCATGCAAAGAAAAATCGAAAAAATATATTTTGCGCGGAGGTCCCGTTTCTTGCGCGTATTGTTTAGGACACCTCGAAAGGTAAAAAAAATTATTGTGAATATATTTCTTGACTCACACAAATATAAGGAATATTACTATGAAGAGGAAAATCGAAAAAAAATATAATTTTGCGCGGAGGACCCGATCTTGCGCGTCTTGTAGAGGACAATCCGGGAGGTCAAACGACTACTGTAAATATGATTTTTTAGCCAAAAAAATGCAAGGAATATGAATCTCAAATTAAAAGTTAAAAAAAAATAAAATTGGCAGGAGAGAGAAAGTGACGAAAATACCCCTTATTTATGGTGTCAACTTGTGTGTGAGAAATGAGTGACTTGATGTGGTGGTGTAGTCTCTTTCACCCATTAGATTTTCAGACCTTAATAAATTCTTTCACTCTTTTGGAAACTGTCTAGCTCTTAGTCTTTGGCTATAGGATGGAAGATAACTATTTTTGGCTTATAAGAGTCTTGTGAGGGGTGAGGGTTTGGAGCCAAAAACTTCATCTCTTTTCATCAGATTTCTCTCTTTTTCCATAGCCAAAGGAATGTGGTTCTCTTTTAAATTCATGAGTCTATTTTACCACCCATTTCCCACCATTGTTGCACTATTTGGAGGTCTCAAACTCCATTAAAGCTTGCTTAAGAAGTAGGACAGCTTGTTGAAGCAAAACAGAGGTGGTTTTGGAGCCTTTGAGTGGTGGCTTTGTGAAGTTTTATGGTGTTACTCTTCCATCTTCTTCAACCTTCTTCTCTTCCTATTTCCAAGTAGGGGTTTCCTCACCCTTAAACTCTTTTATTTCAAATGCTAATATGAACAAGATGATGAGAGACTTGGAATCTATGCTTCGCCTCAATATTGTTTGTGTATGTGTTAATACAGTTCGAGAGTGATTCCGAACTAGTATTTCCCTTAGTTTGTGTGATACGGGGAGTTGATAGCAGAGTATGCCAGCACCATAGATTTTATGTGGGGTGCCGTTAGTAAATATATAAATTACGAGTGATTGGTATATATATACTTATTTATGGAAGTCGAGCACCATAGATTTTATGTGGGGTGCTGTTTGTATATATATTATACGAGTGATTAATATGTATACGTGTAAATATATGAGAACTTTCTACTAATTAAAATAGTAGTTAAGTAAAGTATGAAATTTATCAACTTCACTGTAAGTATTCGGAAACGTTATAACAATACGGAATTATTCTAAAACAACGTAAGAAATTTTGAAGAGATAGACTTCTCTAAAGTGAATATCATAACCTTAATTCCACGTGTTAAAAACTTATGGAGAATAAGTTAGAGAGATAGATAAGGTTCATTAGTACGATAGATGTGCACACTAGACGAGAGGTGAGAATTCTCAAGAGAGTGTCGCATACTAATATGACTGTTGCATTAGCCGGTAGCATTTTACATACTTGCTAAACTATTTTTAAAACTGCTTTACATTCGGGCTCTGACCCGTGTGTTGTCACCTCTTCTCTCTTGTGTGTGTATATATATATATATATATATATATATGTATGTATTACAGGTGCCCAGCCACAGGGGCGTCTTACTTAGGATTCTTTGGATGGAACGCGCTGTAGCTTTTGTGGGAGTTTTAGGCCATTGCTTAGACGACCTCATTGTTGACTCTACTCATAGTTCAGTTTTATCCAGTGGGGCATGTGTCACCCTTTTTCCATTATTTAGTTGGTATTGTCAGAGACTGTAATTCTTTTTACTTTTAGCATTTTTATTTCGGGATTTATTACTGTTAGGATGTTTTCCTTTAGTGTTGTAAATATTGGGATTATTTATTGTTAGTTAAATTCTTGAATGTTCATTTCTATTCTCATCCTTAATGTGTGACTCTTAAATATGTTAATGATTAAAGGTTTTATAATTAGATTTAAATAAAATGGAAATAAAGTTTTAAATGGTTTTGACACTTAGCTTAATTATTTAGGGTGTTTAATTGGAAAAGATTTTTATCTGCAACAGTGATGCTAAGAATGAACCAACTGTTCACCTTGATTTTAATTTAATAAAGGAGTGATCGCCCGATATTTAATTACGCGGGGTGTCACAGGTGGTATCAGAGCATCAGGTTCTAGTGTCCTTAGGATCTGTACGGCGTATTATGCTTTCAGCGTTGCTTTGTTTGATATAGAGCCGTATGTTTAGGATTGTCGATTTCTTTGACGAGATTTCGTTCTCCTGCTATAACGTGTATACATTAGTGAATTCTAATTTCGTTCGGATGTGTGCGTGTGCCGAGCAATGACGGATGTCAGAAGAGGACCGTTAAGCGTACATCAGGAGGCAGGGTTCAGATGAGATTATAAAATATATCCGAGGATGATGACCGTAGTCGAGGTCACCTCCATTATGTCACGAGAAGCCACGACTAGAAAGGCGACTAAGGCGCAACATTGATTTTCAAGTGCTGTTATGATCGAATGAGGTACGAGAGTAAATTTACCCAACGTGTTACAAAACGGGTAGAGAACTGTCTGTGAAAATTCTAGAAATGCGGGAATTGTGTGTGTTACCAAAGGAGGTAAAGTATCCAAAGGTTTAGATATAGGACGGAGTGTGGCAAATCGAAAGTGAAAATTTAGTGAAAATTTTCTTAGCTCTCGGGACGAAGTTATAATGGTTGGAGTCAACCACCAATTTTAGAAGTGGAATGCTATGCCTATAGGAGAACCTTAGGTATAGTGTTGACCGTATGTTCCTTCCTCAACTGTTCAGGATGAGAAGCAAACGTGGTTCTGAACTCATCGCGGGAAGGCATGACAGAAGTCCAATTGTGAATATAAATTCTAATCGTTAGCAAATGTTGTATCGAAAGATGTAGACACGAGTGGAGGAAACGACTCCAAGTGGGAGACCAACTCGTAATAATAATTGATAATACTCGAGGAGGAAATTATGATGGATGGCTAATTCAGAGGTTGACAATGTCGTATTTTGTCAATAAAGATGATAATGCTCCTTGTGTGGGAAGCTTAAAGGAATCGAAGAATTTAGTCAAGAATAAGACTGAATACAAGGGTGGTAGTGTAGCACCACAAAGGGATGTGGATACACATCAGGAGACCCATTTGAATGCTTCAGATAGTTAAATTCTTACCAAGTGATGGTAAATTCAGTAAATACTATTATAAATAGTAGCATGATCTTTATGGCCTAAAAAGCTAAGGGAACAACCGGGATTGCTAACAGGAATCGAGTCTACTAAAGTCCGAGAGAAGGACAATCCTAACCTGGTTAGTAGGACAGATGGTAAGTGGATTACGTGTTGAGGTATTTTGTGCGGAGTGAGATAGCTCGCAATAATATGTTCCAAAGTGAGTAAAAGGACAAGAATACGGTGCCTAGTAAAAGGCAACGATTAAAGTAAATTTTTTGGTTTGAATAGACGTGTTACGTCCGGAAACCATTTGCGCGGTCAAGAAAATTGACAAGGTAGAAGTGTAAGTTGTATCCTCAGAGGATGCGGCGTGTTTATGTGACAAGAGCGAGTCACCATATTTTGTTTATTTCTAGATTATCATGTGAGACGAGTTTAATGCATATAATTATAAATGCTACTATTATGTGAATATTTTTCCCTAGCGTAGCGGGATTTTTCTTTGGTACTATTCGCAGAGGATAAATTTGTATATTAGTGTTACGTATTTTATTGAGGTTAATCGTCGTAGTGATGCGATATACGAGTATGGTATTATCTTTGATAAAACGTTATGTAACACCCCGTGTTTTTATCTATTATTTTAATTAATTAATTGGAATTTTCGAGAAAAATAAATTTTTGAATTTTAAAATTTTTATTGGCAAAATATACTGGTTATGATTTTAGAAGAATTAAACTTCAAGCGAAATTGAAATCGGAGTTAAAACGGATTTTATATTGATTTTACAATATTTTGCCTTATGGCATTTTTTGGGCAAACTGTCAGTTTTTCCGGGTGATCGATCGATCGACCACTGGGTAGATCGATCGACCCTCCCAAAAAAAGTGCGCTGTGAGATGTTTTTTTTAGAATTTGTGTAGGATTAGGTCTCCTAATCACTATATAACCTTGTTAATCCGTAGGGGGACTTCTCATAATCACTTTTTCTCCAGTTTTTCACTAGAGAACACTTCCAAATATTTTTCCTCTCACTCATAATCATCAACCTTCAACAAAATCAAGTTTTTGTCACAAGTTTTGGCACAAGTTTTTGAAGGCTTAATTGGGGTTTAATCAAGATCATTCAAGAACACTATTTTGCTAATTTTTCTAGTGGAATCTAGATTTCTAATCAGATTTTCAACACGATCTTCACAGGCATGAATACTCTATTCTTTTCCTTTAGTATTATGCATTTTAATTGTCGCCTAAACACTTAATTACATGTTTTCTTAAAAATAATTAGTAAATTAATTAGAAAAATTGAATACTAATTATGGGGCTCTTTTTATAAAATCTTTTAATCTGAATAATATTCATAACCCTTTGGGTACGTAAGATTCATGAGTGATTTTGGATTTTATTGGTGTAGGTTGCATGTAGAAAAACTCTAGTTTTAAAATAAATGATTTTTGGGTGCGTATAACTCATGTAATACATGTAGAGATAATAAAATTTGGTTTTGATGAATATATGATGAAAACTTGGTATATTTAATTTAAAATAATTAAATGAGATTATTTTGGTATTGTTGACGTTGTGATAATTAAATTAAAGATTTAATTGAATTGGACTATCATGCGTAGTTTTATATATTGATTAATTATGCTTGTTTGTGTGACTTGTTGGTATTGTGATGTTGCCTTTGTGATGACGGGTTGTTGGGTATTATTGCTCTCCCTATATTTTAGGATGCCTTCTAGGTATGGGACTAGTGAGGGTAGATTATCGCATTTTTATCATCTTGAGGGTGGGTTGATTTTTATTACTTTATCGTCGCTACGGTAGTTTAAGAACGAGACTAAGTTAAGATTTATGTTAGAAAATCCTCCTATACATAGGATAGGACGTAATGATAACTTGTGGACCCTTAGGTATGGGACTAAGGGGTTTTGAGGATCTCACATCGATTAAAAGGGCGGTGTGTTACAGAATGGTATCAGAGCTTAGATATACGATAATCCTCGGGTCTTGGGTTTTGGGTCTGTTGCGTTTTTGTGGAGCGTATTTTTGGAGATAGAATCTTTAGATGATTGTTTCGTGTTAGACATCTAGATTAGATGTGAGGAAATTATTTTTGGAGACGAGATTATTTTGGAGATTGTTGGCCTGATTTTTGAGAGTTAGGTATTCGGCGAATTTCGAGGGCGAAATTCCATTGTTAGTGGGGTAGTGTAACAACCCACGCAATTTTGGGGTATTTTCAAAATATAGAGGAAAATAAAGTTTTTGGTAAAATTATTTTTATTGCTCAAATATGTTGGATTTTATTTTTAAAGATGAGAATTTCAAACAGTTTCGAAATTGGAATTAAAATGGAGTTTTAATTGCATTTTTATTATATAGAAGAGTCCTCAAAACATAAAACTCTCTAAGAGTCCTCGGAGCATAAAACTCTCTAGAAAAAAAAATATTTAAATATATTGAACGGTCCGATTGAGCTGACTTTTTTTTGTAGCTTCCTCTCGTTTTCAGCTAATTCTTTGTAAAATTTTATCCAATTCCAACGGTCCGATCGTCCGGAATAAATTTTTTAGTGTTTGTATCTGATTAGAACTCTTTTCTTAATCAAACTCTTAATCCTTTATATATCAACTAATTCGTGGCTTGGCTTTTCAATTCACTTTTTCTCAAACTTTTCAACCAGAAGAGCTCTTTAAAATTACTCCCTTTCATATACAAACCATAGCCCCAAACTTATTCAAGATTTCAACCTTAGATTAGAAGGCTTATTTGGTGTTTTCCCGAGTTTGGGCTAGAACGAGATTTGATTATTTTCGTGAGAGGAACGTGATGGCGTGATTAGATTTTGAGGCTGAATTATGTGATGATTCTTGTGATGATTTTACGGTATGGGGTTTTACACAATATGCTCCTGAATCTCGCGAGTATTTTATTCCGTTGAATTCTTGTTTAATTGAACTCATATTTGAATTGTTAAATTCTTGGAAATCTGGAAAAATATTTGTTGGAATCTAATTTCGATTCATGTGGTATTATATTTGGTGTTGAGCATGTTGTCATGATATTTTAATATGGCACTGAGGTTGGGCACCCGCCAATATTCCTTTTTCCGAATATGCTAAAAAAAATGCATAGGCGCGGTACGGTGGTGAGGCCTGGTGACCCGGTTAATGTGTTGTTGCGAAATTTATTGATAAAATGCTTTTGAGAATTGCATTTGATTTGAATATTCGTACTCGTATTGTTACGCTTTATTCACCACTAATATTTGTTGAGCATCTTTCCTGTCGTATTGTGTACTTACCCATATTTTCTTTTAGTGACAGGTTAGCGCATATTTTGGGGCGCTATGGAGATTGATTTTAGAGAGGATTATTTTGGGAAGATTTTTAATACAAGAGAGAAGACTTGTATTTTTATTTTGATGTATAGAGCATTTGGAGATTTAATTGTTTTCGAGATGGTTAGATTGTTGTAATTATTTCGAGAGAATTGTTGTATTTATTTGAAGAGATTCAGATTAGTGGTTTCTTTCCTATATTGGGATTTAGATGCTCTATACCTTGTTATTTGTGGAATTGATTTAGTTTATCGATAGTAGCGCTTCGTTCGCTCTCCCCGGGCGGGCGGGGTGTTACACGTTATAGAAATGGGTAGTACGATAGTGGGCATTTATTGCAAGGCTATCGGAGTAGTTGCATTAGTGTAGCATGTTTTATTTTGGCGAGGCTTTACCTGTAAGAAGGTTGGACTCGCACTTATATTATCTATCCTAGAGACTTTGGAGGAGATAGTGGGCTCGAGATATTCTATGCCAATGTATGTATAGACTTTGGCAATATGATTCGGTATGTGTCGGGATTTACCGTTAGGCGAAAAGATTTGACTCAGTATTATGTTTAGCACTCCGGACTTAGTGATAGGAAGAGTGCATTGTTATATTTATCCTTTAGAGATGTGGGAGTTAAGAGTTATACCCCTATTATTAGGGAAGGGAATTTCGAAAATTCCGATCGTATGTATCCGAGGTTTATAGAATGTAATTACCATCAACCAATACGGGAAGATAGTGAAATTGGCGAAACGCTTTTGTTAAGAATAATTACGGGAAAAATTGTAACTTTTCTGTCAAGAGACGGAATAAAGGGGTACATGCCACGAACGGAGGACCTAACGGATTTCGATAACCGACAATGCTACGTAGTAGTGTATCGGGGGGGGTGGTTCCTTATTTGGATTTCGCTTTGCGAGACATCCCACGCATGAAACTTAGCGTAAGGTTGGAAATAGGAAGACGTTTGGTCACTATTTCATGAGTTCGGTACACTGGTCGAAATGGGATCAAGTAATTATGTATGTAAGTTGGAAGTTGAATTTTGTTTTAAAGCTATTGGAGCCGGATTTTGTGGTAAGGAAGCATTGAAAGTTACCCCCACGAGTTGAGGGGTGGAACGATGGTAAGGAGGATTTAAAAAATTTGATTTCTAGGGTGATTAAGAGTACCCAAATGTCGTAACCGCGTTCAAAACACGAGGTGAATAAAGAGTTGTAATGATTTGTAGCATGGATTATCTGGAAAGAAATTTATTATACAAAAGAGATGACCTGTAATTATTTTGATGAATAGAGCATTAGTGATTTATTTTGGTTATTGTACCTATTAGGGAAAATTGTTGAACCTATCTGAAGAAGGTTGAAATTTGTTGATACCCTTTTTTTTGACATGGAATTTGAATGCCCTACTCCTTATGACTTGTTGGGTTTAGATAGTTCTACAGATGAGTAGCACGTCGTTCGCTCTCCCAGGGCGGTCGGGGTGTTGCAAAAATGTGGACATCTTGGTTAACTACAGTTAAAATCGTCCGAGTCGAAGGGACATGGTAATGGACGTGTGGAATTAAATGTTGGTGGGACTAGTATAACGAAGTGGAAGTGATAGGGTGGATTAAGCGTCACATGAGGGTCAATAATCCATACATAAGTGTGAAATTAGAATAACATGCCCTAATTTGATTGGAAGGTTGTGGGAAGCCTTTTAAGAAGGGGTATTCCTTAAATGGAGCAGAATTAAATTATTATGAGGAACACTCGGAGCGGAGTTGTTAGTAGTCAAGTGTGAGAGAGACTTGCACATACAAAGGGTGATGATGTTAGTATGGTATAAGAGATCCAGAAGTGCACTTCGTGGAGGGAAAAGAACGGGTCGAAACTCTTGGCATACTCCAAGGAAGGAAGGGGATTATTACGTGTCACTTAATGTGAGACATTTCAAGGGAAAATTGATGTTTAGCGGGATGTAGTGATAGTCTCTACATGCACCGCCCATAGGTAAGGTTTGGTTGAAAGAGGAGAATCAACCAAAGAATTTTGTGTTTATCGACAATTCCTGAAATTTGGAGAGGTCGGTAAAGTTCTTGGATGGGTTGCCATCCTCAAAACTAGATCAAGGGGTTCATCCCGAACATGTGAATTAAGTTATCGAGAAGGAAGTGATTGATATTCCTTTGGGCTGGCTTACAATATTAACTAGTATGCCCCAGACTTCCTTTGAAAGGAAGGATCGCGCCAGTGCAGTATAAATTTCTGAATCAGGATGAGATTGGTGAATCCCACCTTTGAAATGGGATTTCAGGAACCAGCGGAGATAAGGTTTTGTTTCGAGCAGGATGTATCACCCTTAGCCAGGGAGTCAGCGCATGGTGATTAAAGATTAGTGGAGCCACGTGAAGGAGATTTTGGAATCTTGGTACGATGATTTCAGGAATGCTCTATAGAAGCACTCGTACCTGTTTGTGGCGTACGAGGT
The DNA here is from genome assembly GCA_949130495.1 of Sambucus nigra. Classification (NCBI taxonomy): domain Eukaryota; kingdom Viridiplantae; phylum Streptophyta; class Magnoliopsida; order Dipsacales; family Adoxaceae; genus Sambucus; species Sambucus nigra. The sequence continues at coordinate 235,995,303 of OX422214.1, forward strand.
GCTTATTAAGGTTTTGGTATGGAAGAACCTCGACTTTTTCTCCTTCCGTATATTTAGATGTAAATAACCAGAATTTTTTGATCGGTCGAGAGAACATCCGATAACTATGGTGGAATTCCACGACTATTTTAGGCGAACAAGTGGTCAAATGTTCGTATGATTTTCTCAGAATGGGAGTTTTGTATATGAATAAATCTAAGTAGTTGTCATGTAGTGAGGTGCGGCCTCCTAATGATAGTGATATAATGGAAATTTATAACGTATAGGCGTGACCTATGCGAATGTTGTCGGTTGGGAGCGCAATGTGAAGTGTCTCCAATGAGAATGTAAAGCAAAGTTGCTGTGAGGAAAAAAATATAGTGATTGAGCGTCGTACTATGTAGATAGTTTGCGTACTGGAAAGGATATCCAGAATTGTTCTACCTGGTAGGCCTTATTTTTCGAATTTCAGGACAAAATTCCGTTATTAGGGGGGGGGGGGAGTATGTAATACCCCGTATTTTCATGGCTTTTAAATTTAGGGATTTAATTAAATTTAATTGAGATAAATTAATTTAATTTTAATCCGAAGTGTTATTTTAAATATTTACTAGCGTGACGAGAGTTAGTAATTATTGGAAATTTGTTATTTGTTGAATGCTACTGGATGAGTATAGTAATATATGACATTTATTTTTATAAAATTATCACGTGTGAATGAAATGGCAATTATGGAAATTTAAGTCGGGACGCGCCTGTGTCGTGTCGGGACTAAATGTTGATTTATAAAAGTGAAAACGTTGCTCGTATGGTCGTTTTGAGTGCGCCAAAGTGTTCGGAAAGGTCGAGATAGTCAAAAAAGTGTACATGGGGGTTTAGTTTGGGTCTCGGGGAGTTTTTAGGCCTAATTAGTACCCCGGGAGGGAGTTTTGGACATTTCGCAATTATGGGTAATTAAACCCACGAATTTTATAGGGTTATATCAGATGGAAAGTGTCATCTTCTAGGGTTAACACAATGAAATACTAATGACGGCCATTGGAGAGGAAGAGGAGAAGTTCTCCAAGGAGTTCTAGGCCAAGAGCACCTCCGATTGCACCGCCGTCACCACCAACGCGTAGATCGCGCGACGGGGAATGCAACCGCACCAAATTCGTCCACAAATCAGAGACTAAATTTCCAAGCAAGTATCTATCTTGTTTTTATCAAGTTAATGCATCCTTTTATATTAGTCTTAGGTTGATTAGATTAGTATTCTTGAAGAAAAAACATTAATTGGAGACACAAATTGCATGTTATAGTGATAGAAGTCATATTTCTGGAAATCCATTTCACATGTAGAGGTTGAGCCACGAATTTCCATGGTATTAGTGATATAAAATCTGGAAAAAGAATTTAAAGATAAGAAGTTAAAAAAAATTAGGGTTCTTGAGAGTTATAAAGATTTTGACCCTTTTTCCTTGTTATAGATGATGAAAATTCCCATGTGTTACGTAGGAAAGTGTTTAAATGGGTATACAATACTTGTAATATGAATTTTTGGGAGTTTGGGACTGAAATATGATGGTTTGGAGGAGTTTGGAGTAATAATTCCGTAGCTGGGTTTTCTGCAGTTTCGCCATAACTGCTTGATCGATCGATCGAGCCCAGAGCATCGATCGATCGAAGGTTCGATCGATCGCCCCCCTTTCTTCGATCGATCGACCCTCCTGCGAACACTGCATTTTTGCTCGTATTAGCTTAATCCGATTTTATGCGTAGTAAACATTGATTAGGGTTGCTAGAATATAATGGAATATAAAGAGGACCAGTAGGGTCAAGAGAAACACCATGAAGTGGAACTTTAATGTGAAGGGCCATAAAGGGTAAACGGGGAGACTTTCGGACTTAACAAATCATACGTGTGGTGATTAAATAATCGAAACATCTAATAAGTTAGATTAGAAGGCGAGAGAGGACCTACTGAAATTGTGTATAGATAAAGAAAACACTTCGAGGGACAAGCAGTGAGTTTAGATTAAATTAATTACGAGGAAAAACAAGATTGAGGCCGTTATACGATATAATTGAGTAAAACGTGTAATAACGGATAATGATAACTTTGGGTCGTGAGAGTACGTAATTTAATAACGTGGATGTGAATACATATTTATATATGACAGTGTGATTGTCATATATTATTTCTGGGTAAAAATCGTACCCGCGCTACTTGCTATCCTTGAGGTTACCGCGCTGGGACAATCTTATCTCGATGTGACCTTTATGGGGGATATTGACTTGTACCCTAGAAGATAGATATCCTTGGTACAGGCTATCGAATCGATAGTTTAGACGGTCCTAAGAGGCGTGGGGTATGTACTGACCTCTTAGAGACTTAGAATCTATGCTTCGCCTCAATTTTGTTTGTGTATGTGTTAATACAGTTCGAGAGTGATTCCGAAGTAGTATTTCCCTTAGTTTTTGTGATATGGGGAGTTGATAGCAGAGTATGCCAGCACCATAGATTTTATGTGGGGTGCCGTTAGTATATATATAAATTACGAGTGATTGGTATATATATACTTATTTATGGATGTCGAGCACCATAGATTTTATGTGGGGTGCTGTTTGTATATATATTATACGAGTGATTAATATGTATACGTGTAAATATATGAGAACTTTCTACTGAGTAAAATAGTAGTTAAGTAAAGTATGAAATTTATCAACTTCACTGTAAGTATTCGGAAACGTTATAACAATACGAAATTATTCTAAAACAACGTAAGAAATTTTGAAGAGATAGACTTCTCTAAAGTGAATATCATAACCTTAATTCCACGTGTTAAAAACTTATGGAGAATAAGTTAGAGAGATAGATGGGGTTCATTAGTACGATAGATGTGCACACTAGATGAGAGGTGAGAATTCTCAAGAGAGTGTCGCATACTAATATGACTGTTGCATTAGCCGGTAGCATTTTAAATACTTGCTAAACTATTTTTAAAACTGCTTTACATTCGGGCTCTGACCCGTGTGTTGTCACCTCTTCTCTCTCTTGTGTTTGTGTGTGTATATATATATATATATATTACAGGTGCCCAACCACAGGGGCGTCTTACTTAGGATTCTTTGGATGGAACGCGTTGTAGCTTTTGTGGGAGTTGCAGGACATTGCTTAGACGACCTCATTGTTGACCCTACTCATAGTTCAGTTTTATCCAGTGGGGCATGTGTCTTCCTTTTTCCATTATTTAGTTGGTATTGTCAGAGACTGTAATTCTTTTTACTTTCAGCATTTTTATTTCGGGATTTATTACTGTCAGGATGTTTTCCTTTAGTGTTGTAAATATTGGGATTATTTATTGATGGTTAAATTCTTGAATGTTCATTTGTATTCTCATCCTTAATGTGCGACTCTTAAATATGTTAATGATTAAAGGTTTTATTATTAGATTTAAATAAAATGGAAATAAAGTTTTAAATGGTTTTGACACTTAGCTTAATTATATAGGGTGTTTAATTGGAAAATATTTTTATCTGCAAGAATGATGCTAAGAATGAACCAACTGTTCACCTTGATTTTAATTTAATAAAGGAGTGATCTCTCGGTATCTAATTAGGCGGGGTGTCACAATAGATAACATGTGGACTAGCTCGAGGGCAAACTATGTATCAAAACGGAAGCGGTCCAAGATCCATTACAAGAGGGTCTTTTATTCTAGCCAAAAATTATATTTTTGTGGAAGAATTTTTTGGACAACTTTGAATCGATTTTTAAGGACTTTCGGTGGGCCAATTCAACTACTTTTCAAGAGGTGTTTCTTTAACACATTTGGGGGATTTCTTTCATGAGTCGAGAAGCAATTTTGGAGGAACTTCTTCTACAATTGTTCTTTATTATTTTGGGTGTCTTATTCAATTGAGGTAATACAATTCTATTCTCTCCTATTATACAATTAATAGTAATTTCTACGTAAAGATATTTTTGTAAATTATAAAATATATGGAGAGATAATTAGGATTTATTTTGTTTTGATTACATCTTTAAAATTGTGATTTTTGCGAATAAACTAATTAACCAATTCATGAAATTGTATACTTGATTAATTTACTCTAATTTAGTATAATCGACTTGGATTATAAAAATTGGACATTTTTTATATAATTTCAATTGTAAAGTAAAAAATTCTCAATAATTTTAATTGCATGTTTGAGATTATCCTTTTTGTATGAAAGTAGGATCTCCATTCTAAATTATAATGTAGAAAATATGGAATGGGTTATATGATAAATTATCACCAATCAAGTAGTAAAAATTAGGGATTTAAATAATGATTGTAATCTTGATAAAAGTATGTGAATATACTTTAGTTCTTAAGTTGGAATTCTACATTCCTCTTTCTCTTATAATATAGTAAATAATTGAACAGTTCCATGTATGATTAATAATTTTAATCATTTAAATTTGTATGAGGGTAATAGATTGGTGGGTGCGAGTTATTGGAATTGAATTCTGTATATGAGTCACTAACTCATCATAAAGAACATGAATTTTAATATTCTAAAAGACGCGACATAAATTATATGTTGAACTATCCTGCATTTATATCATATGCATTGTTGCCCTTACACATAAGGGGTGGGTATAAAGGCTTAAAAGATAAAATAAACTTCTTGAATATCATTTGGTTAAATATTATGGGATAGATATGATTCTGTTATTTTATCGCATGACTCAAGTAAGTCTCATGGTCTTGTAGTACTATGTTTGCAAGCGGGCAGAGGGTTATGTCATTTTATTATGTTAGGATTAGAAAAAAATAGTAATCTTACATGCCAGTGACCCAATATATAGGAGTTATCGTGCGTTATTTAGTGTACTAGTGATCTATCACAAATAGGGGTTAGTCTCTCTCTCTCTCTCTCTCTATCTCTCTCTCTCTACACACACACACACACACACAAAGAGAGAGAGAGAGAGAGAGAGTTACTAACCCCCAATATACCTCATTAAACATATCTATGAACATACCTATTTTTTTAAATAGTAAAAAAAATAATTTTGAGTTGATGTTTTTTCATATGAGTTCATGATATTTCAATGTTCCCCTATAAAAATATTCACTGCAAAATAATGTCTTTTTTTAATTTTAAAAAATAAGTAAAAAATCTGACAATTATATAGGGTAAAAACTGTTAGTTTTTTTTTACCTATTTTTTAAAAATAACAAAAACATTATTTTCAGTTGAATTTTTTTACAGCAGCACATTGAAATATCATGAACCCATATAAAAAATATCATTCCAAAATTATTTTTTTACTATTTTAAAAATGGGTATGTTGCTAGGTATGTTGTTAGGTGGTATGTTGGAGAGCTTGACTATATAGATAGATAGATAGATAGATAGATAGAGAGATAGATATAGATAGATAGAGAGAGAGAGAGAGAGAGAGAGAGAGAGAGAGAGAGGCTATAGTACATCATGCTCTATACATCACCCATGCATCACGCCTAATTATAGGCCCTAAAAAAATTCAAATTTTATATTTTTCCCTTTGAATTAACCTTCCAATCAACCCATATGCAAAAAATTAAATCAAAATACATTTTGTAGCTATTTTTAAAAAATTCACAAAAAACTGCTAAAAATACCTTATTTATAAGGGTCTGCGCCAGCAGTTTTTTGTGGATTTTTTAAAAATAGCTACAAAATATATTTTGACCTAATTGTTTGCATATGGGTTGATTGGAAGATTAATTTCAAAGGAAATACATAAAATTTGAAAAAAAAAGTTTTATAGGCCCTAGAATAGGTGCATGATGTAGGTGAGTTTTCCTCATACATATATATATATACTAGGGTGTACCCGTGCCGATGGCACGACAATAAATTTGTTTCCATAATAAATTTGTTCCCGTGATAAAATTCTACGCTTAAAGCATTGCCGGGAAAAACAAAAAAAGTCTCAAGTTGAGGCATAGAGTAGTTCATAAGTATCGATGGCTCGGTTGTAAAGTTATTCAAGTTCACTTGAATATTAAACACAACGATGATGTGTTCACTATATGTTCGATGTGTACTAATTATTAATATTGTTTATTAATTTTGATGATTCCAAAAAATTATCCCTAAAGTATTATGTAACGATTTCTTAATAATACTTTAATTTGTACGTCTCGAATATTTTGCAATGATTATTACGTCTGAATTTTTTTTATTTAAAACTAACCCGTAAACATATTTTAATGCAAGCCGTGGCATGGTAACAAATATTTTAATCAATAGATCAAACCCTTAAAATATTTTACTAAAAAATAAACCTCAAAATATTTTACGGAAAACTAACCCTCAGAATATTTTGCTTATAACTAACCTGTAAAATAAAAAGATTTAAGGGTATACCCTAGTCCTTTTATAATAGTTGTTTATGTTTTTATATTTATATGCACATACATATAACTGATATCATATATAAGTTATACACGTTATTGCTGATATCGTATATTTATATAAACATACATATATATACATATATATATATATATATACATATACATATACATACATACATATATGTATATATATATATATATATATATATATATATATAACTTCTTATTGTCTACACATTATATATTGTACGTTTATATCCTGTCATTGAAACCAATATTCCCACACTGATATACCACCCATTAAAATCTCGGCCCTGCATCCACCTCGAGCAGTGCAAATAGTCCTTGTGTTCCTTGGGTAGTTGAGAGGTTTTATTTGGTTTCGTCATTTTTTGACGTTTAGTTTGAAAACTCAGACAACTTTTTTCCTTCATCTTAATTACCTAGGGCCACGAACTCATATTTTTCGAGGTTATCATGTCAAACTTGTGACCCATCGACTGATGTATAGGGAGATCATAGAGCTCCGCACCTGTCCTATCCCTTTCTGTCTTTAATAGCCGTTTACATCTTTGTGTTATATTGATATAGGCAATTTTGTTCATTTATTTACATACATTTTTTTAGATACGTTATTTTTTATATATTTTATATATTCCAATTTTTTTATATTTATTTATATAGGTTTTTAAATAACTATATGTACTTATATAGGTTTTTTATATTTATTTATATAGGTTTTTAAATAACTATATATTATCCATCTCATGTTCTTCGAACGCAATGTTGTTTGTCAGCAAACAGATTTTTTGACGATAACTATCTTGGGCATTTAAATGACATTTGAGCATATCTGCTCAAAATTTAATTCAAATTCATTTAAAATGTGTTATTTAAAATTACAAAATGAATCAAAAATATTTGGTGTGACAATTTTAAATTGGATAAAAAATTATATAATTGTTACCTAGCCAAAAATTATGACTCATCACCAGTTGACATTATAACTTTACTTAGCCAAAAAAATATTGTCAAATTGAATTGATGTGGTTTAAACATTACAGAACAAATCGAGACACAAACTAAGAACTACCCCTATATGAGGTTAAGCCTTCAACAATCACCCTATCAACAAAGGGTCGGTACAGGTGAAGAAGACTACATCTAACCCCCCCCCCCCCCCCCCCCCAAAAAAAAAAAAAAAGATTAGTGAATATAATGCTTTCTACCTCAGATCTCCACCTTCAAACATAGAAAAATGATTAGAATAAAAATAAAATAAAAAACATACATAGAGACCTTCATATAGACCTAGAAAAATACTCTCATGTTTCCCTCGGTATGCATTTGCAAGAAACACAATTCTTTGTGGGCCACGTCCAACCCGGTTCCCCAGACCCAGTATGCATTTGCAAGAAACACATACAGTTCTGAGCATAAAATGGAGAAAACAAAAAGGTGAAAATAGCAGTTGATTCGGTCATTACATATATCAGAAACCCAAACCATCATTCTTGGCTCTGGTGCCTATTTGTTACGTCTGATCTGTGGCATACCTGTAAGCAAAGAAAATCGGTATATAATTTGAACCAAAAAATAAATGCAAAATGATGTGGAGAAAATACCTGCTTGTGCCATTAATCAGTTGGATTAATGGGCTTCTTCGGTGATGGATTTTCCTTCTGGTGGTTCTATGCGTGGTGATTCAGTAGCGATGGGTTTCTCCGGCGGTCTTGGATTGAGTAGATCCATGTCTCCGGCAGTGTTGGTATGTGTACAGACCTAATACGAATATATATATATATATATATATATATATATATATATATATTTATATTTATATTTAAGATGAAATGAATACATTCCAGATCTATGGTAGACTAAAATCATATTTCAGATCTGCATAAGAACTGAACAAAAAATGGTAGATTACCTGTAGGTGGAGTGGAGGCGGCGCACTACCAATGTGTAGGTGGAGGCGGCACACTACCTTAATTCCAGATTTATATTTTGGTACATCGTCTAGGTGAGGCCGGCATGTAGGCAGAGGCGGCGCACTACCGACGTGTAGGTGGAGGTGGAGGCGCGTGTAGGTGGAAGAAAATAATATGTTTTGAGATCTGAATTTAATTTTGATGTGGGGATACAAAAGGAGACCGCTTGAGAGAGAGGGAATAATGCTGCGTGAAGCTTTGTGGATTGTGGAGAAATGAGAGACAGAGGAAGCGTGGAGAAATGAGAGAATAAAGGTTATCATATGTCCATTAACCGCTGAAAACCCACCTATGCATTAACCACTGAAAACCCATCTGTTCGACTTCATGATGGTTTGCGTTTGAGAGAGTGAAAAGAGGTAATGGTTTAGTGCGAGGTGAGGGGAGATAAAGATATGGGAATAGATGGCTTTACTTTTCTGACGTGTGTAGATGGCTAAGGTGTGTAGACGACTTTACTTCCTGACCAAGGTGTACTTTTATCTGATGGGAATGGACAACACAATAACGTGTCGTACACCCATTTTCTTGAGCCTTGTGCTCTTTGCACTAGTTAAGACCAAAACTCATATGCTACTTGTTTAAATCTCAGCCGTTAGTTGATAAACACCAAACCAATCAATTTTCAATCTCAGCCATCAGTTGGCCTAGATAAAAAAAGCTCTTCTCCTTTATTTTATATATATATATATATATGTGTGTGTGTGTGTGTGTGTGTGTGTGTGTGTGTGTGTGTGTGTGTGTGTGTGTGCGTGTTATACTTTATGGCATTGTTATTTGGGATACATTTCTGTTATGATATTATGGGTGTTGTCTTTATTAGTTTTCTCTTCTCATATGGGAACTAGGGGGATTTTAAAGGATCTTGTTAAATATGCAATTTTAAGGAAATTATGCCTATAAAGGGTGGGGATAATGGCTAATTTATTATTTATACTCATGATTGATAGTTTTACCACTTGAGTGCGTAACTATTATCTTGTTGCAGTGGGACTGACTTGTAGTGTTATTTTGATTGCTCTAGTGTATTCGGCTTAGTTTTCCACTCGAGAATGCAGTCTTTCGCCTCAGGCAGCATCCAGTTTTGGAGATGTAGGTATTGAACCTAATTTTCTCTTTAATTACTTTATATTTGAGAGATGCGAGGTCTACTTTATTCCTAGAATTTGTACTTAGTTTTGGATATATATGATTTTTGGAGATTTTCCATGTTTTAGTTATTGCGAGGCAGCCTTTACTTTACTAATTGGTGAGATTGTTTTTTATCTATCTTATATTATTATTTGAGGATTTCTCAAATCGTTATCTATTTTGATTTTTTATTATCTTCCGATTCATGTTACATGCTAAGGATGGTATATAATTATTTTAACAACTTGATCCATTTTAATATTTAGAGTTGATCAACCTAATTATTGAAAGTATACAGGGTGTCACACTTTTCCTAAAGCCCACCTAAAATAGTCCAACTCAAAACCAGTAGAAGTATAGTCGATTAGATCTTTCCTTTAGTCAACTAGTATTTTTTGAAAATTCAAAAGTCAAATATCTAAACTTTCTAAAGTTAATTCACTAAAGCCCCACTTTTCATCAAAGCTTCTACTAACCTTAGCTCCCTCTTAGACCTATAAATAGACCTCCAAACCTTCATTACAAAACAAACAAGCTTAAAATTACAATCCCATTGAGTAAAGTTCCATCATCAATGCTTGTGTCATTTCATTCCTTGAGTTTGTAGGGAAAAATCAAGAAAACCCATATGAGTTCTTTAAACCCAAAACCTCCATTAAATCCAAAGCTTTAAGAAAATCCACTTGAACCAAAAGCTCCACCCTCAATCCCTCTTTAGCATATTTACAATTCCAATACCCACTTGTTCTAAAGATGCAACCCAAAACCCATTTGAGCATCATACTTATGATTACTTGTTGTTTTACTTTTCTAGAGAGAAAAAGTAAACCCATTTCACGACTTATTTTGGTAAAGCTAATTTTCTTAATGTTTTGCCTACAGATCTCATTATTGTTCATTATGATTAACTTCATTGTATTTTCTCGTCTGATAATACTATTGTTGCGGGTAGTTAAGGCATTTAAAGACCTTAGGTTATTACGTTGGTATCCACTACATTAAAATGGGCTGATCATCATGATTTTAGCCTGTGACTAAGGCCTATGGGTCACGATTTTTTTCGGGATCATGATTCTATGCTTGATGATAACCAAGGAGCAATGAAAATTACAATAAATAATTTAAACGGAAGCAGAATTAAACTTTTATTATTAGGGATGCATTGTATCTTATTACATAATGGGCTCTACATAAAACAAAAATAAAATTATTTGGATAAGCGGATTAAAACATAGAACTACAGGGGATTGACATGAGCAAAGCATATGATAGGATCTCATGGATGTTTTTGCTAAAGTCTTTAAGGATGTTTGGATTCTCTGACGTTGTGATTGACTTGGTGTGGAGGTGTATATCTTCTTCTTGGTTCTCTATAGTGGTGAATGGTCAGGCTAGAGGTTTTTTTAAGCCATCCAGAGGGCTTAGGCAGGGTGACCCATTATCCCCTAGCCTTTTTATTTTAGCTTCTGAATCTCTTAGCAGAGGTCTTCATCAGATGATGATAGAGGGTTCTATAAAACCCTTTTCTCATCCAAGAGGATATAATCTAATTAGCCATCTCAGTTTTGTTGATGACTTAATTATTTTCACATATGGATCTAAGAGAAGTCTATCTAATTTAATGGGATTCCTCAATATATACCAGTTTTAATTAGGCCAAGAAATCAGTAAGGACAAGAGAAAATTTTTCATGAGCAACAAAGTGCAGAGAAGATGTGAAAAGATTATAGTAGAGGTTATAGGTTTCAAGCAAGAAAAAGGTTATTTTAAATACTTGGGTTGTCCTCTCTTCAAAGGTAGGAAAAAAGCATTGTACTTTGAACACATGATACGTTCTTTGAATTCTAAAACCAATAGTTGGAGATCCAAATTCCTTTCTATGGGAGGTAGGATAACCCTATTGACCTCAGTCCTTCAATCAATGTTTATCTACAACCTTTTTGCCCTTAGCCCTCCCAAAAAATCTATTTCTTTGATTAGAAAAATCAAAATAAAATTTCTTTGGGGTTCTCATAAAAAATATGGGAATAAATATCATTGGAAAAGCTAGAATATCATTTGTTCTCTTAAGAATGAGGTAGGTCTGGGGATTAGAAACATAAACTCCATTGTTCTTGCCTTAAATCTGAAGATTGCATGGGAGTTTAAATCAAGTAATTCTCCGTGGGCTTCTTTCATGAGAAATAAGTATTCTTCAATGCCTTTGAGAGCTACTTCTATGACAGCTAAAAGGATAGCTCAAGCTTGGTCTATCTGTGAAGATAATTCCGAAGTTATTAATGGCATTCAAGTTTGGAAAGGCTCTAATTCATGAGGTTTTTCTTTCTCATCAGCTTATGAGATTGTAAGATCTCCTAAGCTTCCTTCGGTCTCGCAAACCTTCATTTGGGATCCTCATATTCCTTCTAACTTATCATCTTTTTCTTGGAGGATCTTAAATAATTTTGTCCCACTTGATTTTAATGTTAAAAATATTAGAATTCATCTTACTTCTCGATGTTTGTGTTGTCTTAATTCTGAAGATCACCCCCAGCATTTCTTCTTGAAAGGTCATATGGCTTCTAAAATTTGGAATCTTTTTAGGAATTTAATGGGAATTCAATAATCACTTTCGATCCATTCCCAAATCTTAAAATGGTGGATGCACATGGGCTCTACTCAGTTCTCAAAGTGGCTTCATAAGATAATTCCTATCTGCATCTTCTACGAGCTATGGTTGGGGAGAAATAAAGCTTTTTTTGATGGAATTCCAATGTATGTGAATGTGATTATAGACAAAATTAAGAGGAGAATCAGAGACATAGCTTCAACCATTCATTTCAAACTTTCTTCCTCTCAAAACTGCTCTCAGATCATTCAATTTCTTAACCTGGTTCCTCCTAAACCTCATCAATATATCTTGACTCCCATTAGCTGGTCTAAACTTTCAAAAATTTTCTTAAAGCTGAACTCTGATGGTGCTTGTGATTGAGACGGTAACATGGGTATTGGTGCAGTAATTGGAAACGATAAGGGTCATTTTATTTAGGATGTTGCTTCATTTGTTTCAGGAGGGTCCAGTGTTATGGCCGAAGTTTTAGCATTGAAAGAAGGTATAAATCATGGAGTTTCTTTTTATGGTCATAACTTTGAAATGGAATCGGACTCTTAAATAACGGTGAACTGCATAAACTCCAAATCTAAGTCCTCTTGGAACATTAAGGTTTCTCACATTTACAGGGAAGCTAATTATGTAGCTGATCTTTTTTCTAAACATGGCCTTAATTCCAAGAAGAGTACCCATTTCTATTATTTTGAAGATCTTCCGAGGATGATTAGGGGAGCTTTAAAACTTGATGCTAATAGTTTGCCTTATATTAGAAAGTCTAATTGACTTGGCTTCTTTTTGTATTGCCACCTAGAGAGGGCTTTTCTCTCTAATTCCTAATAAATATTTATTTATTTAAAAAAAATAGAACTACAAGGGACATTAAGGGGTCACATGAGCTGGTAAGTTGTAGTATGAATGTTCCAATGGGGACTATCATCCTTGCCTGCTATTAATCACACGTATGTTATTAAATTTAATTTTTGAGGTAAAACTGAGTAAAAGTCCATAAGTGCGGGTGGTATTTCTCCATCTTCTAGCCCACTGTCCACCTGGAAGGGAGACAATTAAGAAAATATGCCAAGCAAATAATTTTATTTCTATAACAAGGTGTAAGCAGGAATTTGTTATCAAAGTATAATGGGGATTAACAATGCAGATGTTGTAACACAGTATAATAATCTGAAGCAAAATGAAATATTATAGTACACACAGGGGTATATTAGAGTCCAAAGATATTTATAGGAATAATATGGTGATTCATAACTGGATATATAGTTTATCGAGTTACAAAGATAAAGGATCATACTATAACAAGATAACCTATAAATTATCGATTATAGGGGCATCCAATGCGTACCAATACTGTTACAATATCGTCCAAAACCTTTTGACATGCAATCCCAAATAGTTGGGGAATAATAACGTGGCTAGGCACACTAACTAAAGAGGCACTCATACATATGTAGAAAATAAAAAACTAGACACTCAATATTTGGGTCCTACAGCCCAAGTAGAACTTTCTCTCTATATCGAGGACTATTCCCTAAATCGTAAGGCATGCTACTAGGGGTTTCACTAATAATGGTTATAAGTTGAAGGGTTCAATGCAATCAAAGTTTAATAGGATGCAGAGTTATACCACATTTAAGTCTTACACTGAATTCAATGCTTTTATTGAATTCATAGGTTGTAGAGGTTTATCAGGTTTAAGGAATAACTTAGATAACATGGGAACTAATATTCACGGTAAAATATGAACTACACAAAAGAGTTCATAAATGAGAACATGAGTTAAGGTGCTATCACATAGTGATATAAAAGATACAGTAACTTCAAGGACATAAGCTCAGGTGTAATAATGAAATAGAATCACCTAATTTTTAAGTACGGGTTAGAGTTTGCGCGTCTAATTCGTAGTAGTGTGATGGATATTCTGAAACCAATGTGATCATAAGTATATAGTATAGGTTTAAAGGTAAAGTTATAGTATGTAGTTGAGTGGAATTTAATGAATTCGTCAGTGAAAAACAACTATTAGGGTTTAAATGTATAATTTCCAAAAGTTTAAAGTAGTAATGTTTTGTCATACCTTTATTTGGAATTTGGTTTAGTGAAAATAGAAAATTTGGGTATATTTAGCCTAAGGAATTTACGTAAAAAGTTTAGGACTATTTTGAAATACTTGGAAAACAGCCAAGGGTTAAGTGTAAATGGAAAGTTTATTTTTTTTAACCTTAAAACCTATTTTCTAAAGAGTTTTCCATCTCGGAATCCAAACAGGGTGATGTAATATACCATTTTGATTAGAACAATAAATATAGAAATTTTGGGGGAAAAATCAGATTTTTCTTATTGGGGACGTGCCCTCACGCGATGGGTGAAATCCAACACATACCTAGTTTGTCCCCCACTCTCGCGCATGTAGCCCACATCATCCTCTACCTTCGATTTGTTGACTTTACGATTTGGAAACTTTGACCTTATATTTTAACGGTTTTAGAATACCATTTGAGTTGGTTCCTGAAGGAAAGCTGTTTAATTTTTTTAGAAGAATCCAACCGCATTAGTTTCAAAGATTTTGGTGGACTCATTCAAGCTATTGGATTTTGTAAAAATGGAAAAAAGTTTGACTTGGACATTTGTAATTATAGGCTATGATTTGGGTTTTGACATGGTGATATTTGTGTTCAATACTCAAAACGCAATCGAACAGGTTTGGTTTCAAGAATTTTAGTTGACCACGACCTCTGAATTTGAGGTCTAAAAATCCCAGGGTCGTAATTTTCAAACTCTGATTTGAGCATTAAAACATATTTTTGGTTCAATCAAACATTAAAACTAGGTTCCTTAAATAAAGAGATTAAGTTCCCTCACTTTGAACTAGTTCAAAATCAAGAGTACATAATCCACCATTAAAGCTCAAGCTATAATGGAGTTCTTTGGCATTCAATCCTTTCAGTGCTATACACACATCAAAACCTACATGTAACAACATATTTTTACTCTAAAGAAGTGTTGAAACATAACTAAATGCTAAGAAATGAAATTCATACATAAAATGATAAGGATAAAAAAACACTCAAAAGTTTATTTTTTTTTATTACTAAACTGGGTGGGTTTTTACAGAGGTAAATGGGGGTTTATATAGGGTTCATGGGGGATAGTTGATTGGTGGAGAGTTAAGTCGGTTTTTAAATTGGTTATTACTAGTTTCAACCGTGGTGACATGTCGTTACATAAGGGTACCATGGGATACCAATATGGTACATGCCAAGGGATCTTCCACCTGGTCCATATCAGCAAGGGCAAAAGGGAAAATAATTTTGGTTTCAATTTGGTCCTTAGGTAGCTCATATCATAGTTTTGGGGAATCATGTATTAATTTTTTTTAAAGTTTTAGGGGATTAAGTGTAATATCTCAAAAGTTTGGGATTGGTTCATGATGTTAATACTAAGTATATGGCATTTGATGAAACATTGAATTCAAGTTTGGATAAAAATGTTAAAATAATGTGTAAATACTAGCATGATTCATGTTTAGGGACATTTTGGTAATTTGATAAAAGTTTGGGGTTTACCTAGGAATTTTTATATTTTTAAGGGATCGATTTCCTATACTGAGTGAGTTATTACATTTTACCCTCCTAAAAAAATTTCATCCTCAAAATTACATGAGAAAAGTGCGAGGTTGGGTAGTCTCATAAAATCTTATGTTTCCCAAGTTACTTCTTTTCTTCCTTAATGTTTCCAAATGACTTCAACTTGTGGGGTGCATTTATGTCGAAGAGCCTTATCTTCTCGATTGAGGATTTAGATAGGGATTTCCTCGAATTCATGGTTGGGTTTTATTGTTATGCCTTTCTAAGTGATGATGTGGTTTGGATCAGAGATGTATTTCCACAATTACGAAACATGAAACACGTCGTGCATATTGAATCATTTGGGAGGTAACTGTGAATGATAGGCTACCGGTCCTATACGTTCAATGATTCTGAAGGGACCAAAATAATGGGATGTTAAATTTTCTTTCTTCCCAAACCATATGATACCCTTCTTTGGGGATAAGAGTAAAAATACTTGGTTATCTACTAAAAATTCTAAAGGTTTTCTTCTGGTATTTGCATAACTCTTCTATAGGCTTTAGAGTAAATGAAATCTTTCTCGAATGAGGCATATCTTTGTCATGGTCTCGGTGATAATTTTGGGTCCAAGGATATGATTTTCTTTTGATTCATTCCAGAATAGGGGTGAACAAAAGGGTCTATCGTAGAGAGCTTCATATAGGGTGGTTTGATGCTTATTTAACTTCTATTATTGTAAGAAAATTTTATCAATGAAAGGTGATTGCTCTATGTACCTAAAAATCTAACGAGCAGTCTCACATCAAATCTTCGAGGGTTTGGATTACTCTTTGAGATTGGTTATTGGCTTTAGGGTTAAAGGAAGTCCTTAGATGAAGCTTAATTCCCAGGGATACTTGCAGAGTTTGCCAAAATCATCCTATAAATCGAGAGTCTCTGTCTGACACAATGGAGAGGGGTACAACATGCAATCTAACAATTTTTTTAATGTAGAGATAATTAAGTTTTTGAAAGGAATCAGTTGATATTATTGGTAGAAAATGGGTGAATTTAGTGAGGTGATCGACAATAACCCATATGGAATTATATATTTGAGAGGTTCGGGGTAATCCACTAACAAAATCCATGGTAATGTGATCCCATTTCCATTAAGGGATTGGGAGAGGTTACAATAGTCTATCGGTGTTTGGATGCTCGATATTCACCTGTTGGCAGGCTAAACGTTTTGGTACGAAAAGGGTGATATCTTTCTTCATACCTGGAACCAATAATGTTATTTGTGATTTTGATACATTTTGGTACTTCTGGGATGAATCATGAATTTGGAGTCACAGGCTTTTTAAAGGATTTCTTATCGTAATAAAGATACAAAGGTAAGTCTTACTCGATTCTTGAATTTTAACCCTCTCTCATGGTCCATGGTCCAGTATTTCTCAAGGAGGTTACCTTACAATTTCTTCTTTTTGGTTCTCAGGAATTCATCTTCCTCATGGAGTTCAATGATCCTCTTATGCAGGACGGGGAGAGCTATGATGTTTCATAGAACAAATTAGCCTTCAGAGGATTCTCTCTATAAATTAGATTATCCTACGGTGTCTAAGAATACAAACCTACTATAGAGAGTTCCTTAGGCTTTTTGGCTTAAGGCGTTGATAACTACATTACCTTTTTTAGGATGGTATAGTAAATTAAATTTGTAATACCTTAATAATTCTATCCATTGTCTTTGTCAAAGGTTTACACCTTTATTAGTAGAGATTTATTTGAGGCCTTTATGGTTGGGGAATACCTTAAATACTTCTCCGTAAAGATAACATTTACAAATCTTTAGATAAAAAACTGTCGTCGCTAATTCCAAGTCGTGCACTGGATAATTGCACTCATGAATTTTTTATTGTCATGATCCATACTCGATCACTTTTTCTTGTTGGATTAACAAACATCCTAATCCCTGTAGGGAGGCATTGGTATAGACTCCATACCTAAGATTATTGTAATGGATAGTAAGGAGAGGGGTAGTAGTCAACTTTTCCTTTAGAGTAAGAAAAGATCTCTCGCAATCGAAGGTCCATGCAAACCAAACATCCTTTCTAGTTAGCTTCATCGATGGTAAAGCGATCCTAAAAAATCCTTCCATGAAACACCAGTAATAGCGATGAGTCCCAGAAAGTTGCGTAATTGTGTGATGGTTGCAAGTTGCTGCCACTCAAGTTTGATGGTGATTTTGGTTGGATCTACCTATATACCTACTTCGGTTATTACATGTGTGAGGAATTTCACTTCTTTCATGAGTAAGTCACATATTCATTTTTTGGCGTAAAGTTGATGCTTACGAAGGGTTTATAATACTTTGCATAAATGTTCTTCATTTTCTACTTTCGTTTTAGAGTAAATTAGTATATCATCTATGAAGATAATTACAATTTGATCCAGGAAAGTGTGAATCACTCCATGCATTAAATCCATGAAGGTGGTGGGGGCATTTGTCAATCCAAAAGACATGACTAGAAACTCAAAATGACCGTACCTAGTTAGAAAAATGGTTTTCGGTATGTATTCTTCCTTAACGCGAAATTGGTGGTATCCTGACCATAAGTCAATCTTTGAGAATATCTATGACCCTAGTAACTGGTCAAATAAATCCCCTATCCTATGCAATGGATATTTGTTCTTGGTGGTCACCTGATTTAACTTCTGGTAATCAATACAAAGCCGAAAAGTTCCATCCTTCTTCCCCATAAATAGACCTAGGCTCCCCAAGGTGATGTGTTAGGTCATATGAATCCTTTATTTAGTAATTCATCCAGTTGGGTTCTGAGTTCCCGTAGCTCTAGTGGGGACATACGGTAAGGGGTATTGAAATGGTGGAGGTGTTTGGTAACAAGTTGATAAAAAAATTCAAGTTCTCCCTGGTGGAGGTAGTCCTAGTAAGTCCTTAGGAAACACGTCCTTATACCTAGCTAAGATAGTATAAAGCGAGGAGATTACTTTTCACATATTTGGAAAAGAAATGGTCTATGGAGATTTCTTCCTTGGAAATAGAACGAAGGATGATGGGTTTATTTAAATGTTACCATCTTTACATGGCAGTAAATGTGAGCAAAATTAGGGAATAAAATGCCCATCCATATAATCAAAATAAATTCTGCTAAATCAAGGACTATTAGATATACTATCAATATCTCGATCCCAAGTCGTAAAGTATGATGCTTACAAACCCTAATATTAATGGTGACCTTTTTTTTTGGCATTCCTATGAGGAAGGATGGGATAATGGACTAGAAGGCAATTATAGGTGAGTCATATGTGCATAACTAATGAAAGAATGTGCGAAGTCTTAATCAAACAATATGTGTGCTAAGATGTTATAAAAAGGGAGTCTACCTTCTACCATACCATGGTAATTTGGGTTTTTCGCTATGAATGGAGAAATTCCTACCTCGGGTCCTATTCAATGAGTTCTGGCTTTTCTCGTATGGACTTTGCTACAGTGGTTGGTTAGAGTTATTGATTTGGTTTTTAAAAGGAGATTTAATAAAATTTAAGGATGTAGAAGGATGAGGTATTTGTAAAAAAGGGCGTTGTGGTCTAAGGTGTCCCACTTGGTTGCATTCGTGACAACGCATAAAATGTTCGTTATTACTATGATGGATTTGGCTGAAAGCTTGACCACCCTTGGGCTTGGTGTGGGGTTGGACGCATTGATTCGATTGGTTTCTAATAGCATAGGGGTTCCTTGAAGGTAGAGTCGAGATTTAAGTTTTGCTATTAGATGATGTGATCTTTTCTATAAGAGATGTTACTTCAATCATTCAGTTGAATTAATTGATCTATAAAGGGATGATAGAAGATTTAATGTTCTTGTATAACCCTTATTCAAAGTGTGTGCACTTTTTGGTCTCTATATCGACATATTCTTGGGCTGTGACACCCCGTTTATTCAATATAATGGGTGGCCATCCCTATACTAAAATACAAGAGGAGTTTCAAGTGTATAATTCTTAGCACCCACTATCGAATATAAAAATATAATCGGTAACCACCCTATATAAAATAAATAGGTGGCAAAAAAAATTATTTTTATGAAGTGTACTGATAATAAATTATTCACATACTATGGACCATAAACAATAATAAACAAATAAATGATTAGATCATTTACATGCTATGAGTAGTCATAAAAAAAATATACCCGAATATCTTGTTGGGAAACAGACCATATAACATTAAAAAACAACTATATAAGAGAACAACATATAAGCCATGTGGGTATACACACCCGATTTATAATTGTGAATTCTTAACTAGATTACAAAAAGAGATTCATCTGTAAGAAAAATCTTGTAACATCCTGCACATGCGTACAACTCCCAAAACTTTAAAATATATAACCATCATGGGCGTCCTTGCGGAGGAACACCTATAATAGACACAATATACATATAGAAAGGGAAAGATATAAACGGGTCAGAGCCCTGGGTTTAAAAATATGCATTATAATTAAAAATGCAAGATTTCATTATCAATGTGGAGTCGCACTCCCTTGAGACTCAACCTTACCTCTGAGCTACGGCGCGCACCTAAACGTACACATAACTATAAAGTTAATAAATCTAGGAACAATACCCCATCAAGCCTATACATAACACCCATTTTCGTAACTATAACCTATAATCATAGTTAGATGACATTTTCCTATAATTAGGTAAATTCAAACATCCCATGTAATGGTGACCAAACATTTCCCCATTTCCAACATAGCGCTAGGTTTCATGCGTGGGACGTATCACAAGAGAAATCCAAACAAATAACCCCCCGATACACTATTACCTAACATGGTTAGTCATGGAAATTCGTTTGGCCCTCAGACTCAGTCCATAGTACGTACTCCTAAATTCCAGTCTATAAATATTAAAGCATACATATCCAAATCTCATGCTAAAAAGGGGTAATATGTATTTCGCATATCATACAAGGAGGGTAATACATAACACACATCGTACACATATACTAACAATCTCTACAATGCTATCATCCTCCAGGGAATTACTCACTTATCATCCTGGGTTACCGACTCTCACACCAACTTGCTATAAAACCAAATCACAAATGTATGGGAAGCGGCCATAGTTCCTTACCTAAAGGTAAGAATAATCATACCCAAGGTGTCTTACCCCTGACTCACAAGCGGTAAAATATCGGATGCTATGACCTGGGGACCGTACTCTCCCTACTCCTCGAGCTGGGAGAGTTGCCCACATCACGCAACTTCCCATGATAACACTAGAGGGGTATGCACCACATAGTGTATATATATTACACATCCAATATACATTCACATCATATATACAAACCGTCACACTTTAGAATGTATATACATATATTACTAATCCTAGTTGTATGTAAATATCACACCTTACACTAGCTAAATATCCACATAATCATCTCAAGTTCATATTATAACTTACTCGTTTACTTGATTAATTATAACCCATCACACCTACGATTATTCCTCAAATTTACCCTTATTAGGACCCTAATCTCTCACTCATTAGCCCGTAACCCTCCTCGAAAGAATTCCCATTCCTTGGAGGATTTACCCAAAGGAAGAAACATAATACCCTTTTAAATATGCCTTTATAGTATCCCCAAAGTAACCCCTCCATCAAGTCGTATCATCCCCACATTATGTCCCATAAAACATGTTTACACAATAATATAAAAGGGGTTTCCTAAGTATTTAAATCCACTAGAGGAATAGCATCAGAATTCACAACTCTAGTAACCGGACCGGATCGAAGGTCCCAAAAAATGAACCGATTCAGTTTCTAAAAACTGACAGCAACTTCTAACTTCTGGACCTATCCAGTACCCTTTGAAAATGAATCGGTCGAGTTCCATAAAATTGCTAGAAAAGTGTTAACTACCGGATCGATCCGATATCCTTAGAAAACGAATCGGTTCGGACTGCACAGTTCTACATCCTATAATTTTTTTCCTATTCCATGTCTATACCTTCAAACCCATATACACACAACAAAAACTAAACTTATGTATTAAATTCTTGGTTTTAACGTATATCTCTAATATTACCAAATTCTTACCACAAATTAAGAAATATGTCACACAATTAAGCATTTATCCAGTTTATCCACTTGCCTCAAAGATGTAGGGTTTGATTCTTCCTCAAAGTCAAGGATTATACAAGGTTTCAAAGACTCTCAAGCTTCCTCTTCTTTCTCTTCTTCTCACATTCTCTCTCTCTCAAATGGGTTTTCTCTTAATTGAGATTAATTACCCTCTTAAGCCTAATAACCCCTTATTATTAGTAATCCTATCTTTATATGATAATACACCCATAAAATAACTAGTATACCCCAATTTGAGTCAAACTAGTCAAAAAGATTCCCGAACCCAATTAAAAAACCCAGGGCAGTCATTTTGACTTTCTCGGCCCTTCTGTAATCAACCGTGCCCTCCAAATTTTCATCTAAAACTTAGAATATAAAAACCATCTCCCAACCTCAGATAATTCAGTAAAATATTCCACGGTTGAAAATAAATAAATAAATTTCGCCGCCAATACACACATATACGATGGAATTGCATACTACAAGACTATATTTACCATATCACTCTAGTAAATGTGCAATTCTCATAAATATTAACTATTCTACCCAAATCAATATTTATGCTGAATCCTTATTTTAAATTCTCAACTATTTTGAATCACCCACACCCGATAATTTAATATAAAAATAAATACATGAAAGTAAGGGGTATTATATGGGCACGTCGAGATAGTTTCGTAAACTTAACCTCATATTGGGCTTCTATCAACTGTTGTTGTTATAAGCTTAGAAAATCAATGGTCATTTGATCTCTTATTGATTCTAAAAAGTATTGCTTGAAAAAGATTTGTTCGAACTAATCCCAAGTCAACTATTCCATATTTCAGGAGCGAAGAACAAATGGCCACCAAAAATCTACTTCTCCTTTGAATAGATATGAGGTAAATCTTAACCTGAGTTTTGGATTTCTCCTACTCTATTAAGAACCTTGAGAATTTTATGGATATAGCTTTCATCTTTGGCCGCACTAGGCTTCCCGTAAAATGCAGGAGGTCTTTTTCTAAGGAATTCTCTATGTGCACTCATTCATCGAGTTTCTTTCAGTACCTTATTATTAATTGGTGGTAGGGATGGAATGTTATATTGTATCCTTGTTATATACTTATTTCATTTAAACAACGTAGAATCCTTTCACTTGTTGTAGGTTGATTAGGCACATAGGGAATTTATAGTTCCTCCTGAGTTCCACTGGGAGTTTTACGAGTGTTAACCATCTTATATAAGCAAGAAACTGTTGGATAAAATACAAATGGAGATAAAGTAAATAAACTTATTATATTATGAAACATCTAGTTACAAGGAATATTATACATTTCAAACTTGCAGAGAAGGAAAAATACACTCTCTTAGGTTTTTATTTTACAAAAAAATGATCAGTTCAATCTACTATGATCACTAAGGAATATGGGGACTTATTTTTCTTGCACGCATACTTGACGAAAGTTATTAGGTCTCTTAGAGATTTATTTATCTATAGCCATTTTCCACTGGTGGTCTTCAGACTAGATGGGGTATAATGTGATCGAACTCTGTGCGGATTGAGAAGGGTCAGAGCCATTTGAGGAGGTGTTGGTGGTAGTGGGAGTGAAACAAGTAGTGTTTAGTGAAATTGGGTCGTAATCTATGGAAGAATATTGAGTAGTAACAGTGAGTTAATCTGGTGGAACTACATCCAGGAAAGGTAAATCTCCTACTGAAGTGTCTCAATATCCTCAGAGCATCTTTTCGCTTGTCGGGTTTCTTATGCTTCCCCCATTAAGCATCTGATTAGTAAACTATACTTGATTTTCGAGGTAGTGATGGACTAGTCACGATCAATCCTATGAATGTGTTGATATAGCTTTGCATATCCTACATCCTTGATGGCTTGTTCAAATCTTTCATGGGTAGTACCACGTGTGTCTAGGTAGATCTTGTCCCATATATTCATGACTGCAAAACAGTAGGAGTGTCAAAATGTAACAAGGGTGATTTGTTTATAATAATAACTTTTAAGTAGTATGCAGACATAAGATTCCTGTGCTCAGTCCTTATAGGCATAAAACTTGGCGAAGCTCTTATACCATGTTACCGTGACCACAGTTCTATACTTAATGGTAACTAAGGAGTAATGGAAATTACAATAAATAATTTTAACGAAACAGAATTGAACTTTTATTATTTGGGATGCATAACATATTATTACATAACGGGGCCTATATAAAATAGAAATATAATTATTCGGATAAGAGGATTATAACATAAGACTGTAGGGGATATTAAGGGGTCACAGGAGCTGGTAAGTTGTAGTATAAATGTTTTAATGGGGACTATCATCCTTGCTAGATACTATCAACACGTATGTTATTGAAATAATTTTTGAGCTAAAACTAAGTAAAAGTCCATAAGTAAGTGTGGCATTTCTCTTTCTTCTAGCTTACTGTCCATCTGGAAGGGAAAAAATTAAGCAAATATTCCAAGTAGATAATTTTATTTCTATAACAATGTATGATTAGCAACGGAGATGTTGTAATACAATATAATAGTTTGAAGCAAAAGGAAATATCATAGTACTGACAGGGGTATACTGGAGTCTAATGATGTTTAAAAGAATAATATTGTGATTTGTATTTGGATACGTTATTTATCGAGTTACAAAGTTAAGGGATCAGACTATAACAAGATAACCCATAAATTATTGATTACGGGGTCTTTAAATGTGTAGCAATACCATTAAAATATCATCCAAACCCTTTGGACAAGCAATTCCAAATAAATAGGGAATAGTAAATTATCTAGGCACACTAACTAAAGTGACACTCATACGTACGTAGAAAAAAAAACTAGGCACTCAAAATCTTAGTCCCATTGGCCAATTAGAACTTTCGTGGCATATCGAGGTCTATTACTGGAATTTTAAGGTATGCTACTAGGGGTTTCACTGATAATGGTTATAAGTTTCGAGTTTTACTACAATCAAATTTTAATATGATGTATGGTTTTACCACATTTAAGGGTTTAATTGAATTTACTGGTTTCACTGAATTAATAGGTTGTAGAAGTTTATGGTGTGATGCTCTAAAAATAGTGTTTAATTCTAGTGCAAATAATTTGCAACAAGTTATAACCCGAAAAGTATGGGATCGTATTCCATAAGGACTGGACTCTCCTAAGAGAAGGAAAACGGGTTATGGCATGATCGCTATATGTCGCAAAAGGAAAGTGTAAAAGGTGGTGATAGTGATGTATAGGTAACAACTATCCTAGCATGTGATAGATTATAAATGAAAGAGTAAAATACAATGTTATGATGGAACAAACTAGGAAAAGTATGAGTTCAAGAGAGAAAGGGGATTGGGGATCATTCTCCCACCTTGGAGTTGCTAAGTAGATGATGGAATTTGATTCAAAGTAATTCTAATCAATCATAACTAATTAAGTCTCAACATCAAACATGTAGAGACCAAACTCATCAATTGAGGATTAAAGGTTAATTAGTTATAGTGCTAAATGGGTTGGGGTTGAAGTAAATTTTCAAAAACTACCCTTGCAATACAAATGAAGTTAAGAGACAAGGATACTCCAATACCAATATATAAAGTTCCATTAGAATAATTATAAATCAAACCCTAATAATGAAACTCAAGCATTCATGGTAGGATCGTAACTCCCAACCTAAAAGACTAACCACTCATAGTAGAAAATAAGTAAATCATGTAAGCAAACTTCGTAAGTAAAGAACCCATCAATTTATAGACAAACTAACACAAGGGAGATTAATAAATGCAAGTCAAAGCAATAAAATATATTAAAGAGGAAGTACGTGAGAGTGTAATACAAAAAAACCAATAATCTTTGTGTAATAAATGCAAAATAAGAGAGAGAAATCAAATTACTGTCTTTAACCTAGGAAATAAAAGAGAGAGTTTTTAATATTTGGAAACTTGATAAAATAATTTTTTATCCTAACAAAAGAGAACAAAACCTTATTATGTATGAAACACGTCTCAAAGTGGCAAACTAGTAAATAGACATCATAGGGGAAATAGGAGCAAATCGATGCGGCTAAATGGGGGGATTCGATTCGTAAAACATAACTTCCGTACTGCTTCAAAATGAATCTATTCGACCATTGGGTCCGAATTGACTCGGACCAACTTAAATTGCGTGGGTTGTGCTGAGTGGGGTTTTTAGGGCCCTTGTTTCGCAAAAAATTTTGTAACTTCTTTTATAGGAGTTAGATTTATGCACCGTCAGTGGCCACGCGAAGATGACCGATGAGTTACAATTTTTTTGCTGATCTTGGGATCCAATCCCCAATGATAAAATTACTAAAATGCCCCCAAAGTTGGACTATTAACGAAACTTCCCCGAAATTCATTCGAACTTCATGTTTTGCATTCCTGATACCTATAAAAGCTCAAATAAACCATGAACATTATATGTATGATGAAAATGGAGGTTGTCTAGTAAATGAACATAAGTCGCAGGAATAAGGCACACGGGAATGCTAGAATGCGCAAATATAAGGGGTTTTTAATGCAATATTCATGATGAATCATGGTGTTTAGGGAATAACTTGGATAACGAGGGACTCAATATTCACGGTAAAATATGAACTACATAAAATATTTCATAAATGAGAACATGATTTCAAGATCTATCACATAGAAAAAATATAGTAACTTCAAGGACATAATCTCAAGTTTAATAATGAAATAGAATCACCTATTTTTAACTACGGGTTGGAATTTGTGCATATGATTCATGGTTGTGGGATGGATATACAAAAACTAGGGAGATGATAGTGTATAGTATAGGTCTAAAGTTAAAGTTATAGTATGTAGTTGAGTGAAATTTAATGAATTTGTTAGTGTAAACAACTAATAGTGTTTAAATGTATAATTTCAAAAAGTTTAAAGTTGTAATTGTTGTCCTACTTTTTATTTGGATTTATGTTTAGTGAAAAGAGACAAATTATCTATATTTGACCTAAGGAATTTATGTAAAAAGTTTGGGGATGTTTTGAAATACATGAAAAATAGCCAGGGGTTAAGTGTAAATGAGAAATTTAGTTTTTTAACCTTATATACCATTTTGTTCAGAATAAAAAATTGATTTTTTGAAAAAAAAATAGATTTTCTGATTGAGGATGCGCCCTCACGCACTGGGTTAAATTCCACACGGCCCTGGTTTGACCCCCACTCTCCTAGATGTAGCCCACATCACCCCTCACCTTTGATTTGTTGATTTAAGGTTTGAAAACTTTAACCTTTTATTCGAACTATTTTAGAATACCATTTGAGTTAGTTCTTGAATGAAAGTTATGTAATTTTTGTAGAGGAATCTGATGATGCTAAGAAGTCATCATTTAAATTTATATAAGAAGCTCGAGCTCAAGAACAACATAGCAATGGATATGTATAATAGAACAACAATGTAAATATGATAAGAAGATGAGGAAAAGAGGAATAACACCAGAATTTAAGTATTGTATCAACCTACTCTATTGTGCATGTGAGTGTGGTTTTCACTATGTAAAAGGGGCTCTAATAGTCTGTGATATATAACACTCAAGATGTATCTCTCTATTGCATGTGAGAAAGAGTTTTTTTAGGGCTTATAATTTCTACATACCTCTTCTGGGGAAAAAGATGGGTTTATATAGTATTGGGAAATGTACATTATACCCCTAGGTAGGTATAAAGCATGTGTAGAATGAAACCTCCACTAGGGTGTGGACACTTGTCCCTGGAACATGTAAGTAATGATGATGAAATATTCCCTCAAGTTAGGGGGGATATCTTGTTATTACGATTTATCCACTGGGGTCAATGATTCCGAACCCAAGCCCACATTACCGTGCGTGCCCAGTCCCATGCGCTATGCTAGGTGTCAATTATCGGTCATACTGGTCCAAGTCGAGGCCGAGATGTCAAGTCAATCCTCTAATGGATGGTGGTTGGTATGTTTAGGTGAATATACATAGGAGCCTCGACCTCCTTGTCTTGGACGAGGTCGAGGGAACATGGACGAGAGTTGAGGCCACTGATGTTGTCATTGTATGTTGAGGCCAGGGGAATATGGGATAGAGTTGAGGTTGAGGACGAGGCCCCTTGTGATGGGACCCCTGATCAAATCATAATATGTCCAGTATGATGGTTTCCAAAAGGTCAGCCTTGGTCGAGCTAGTCCCATCTAGGGATGAGGTTATACTTGGGTATATCAATCAAACCTACCCCTTAGTCTTCAATATGAATGGAAGGCTAAATGGTATAATCGATTGACCCCTATGTGTTTTATAGGTCATCTGAGGCTGCTCAGGCCGTGAATCAATTTTTTTGAGTGTATATCAATCATTTCAACATCACTGGATGGAGTTTTCTGAATTTGCCACTTGTCATTAGGTATATGGGTCAATGTGTTAGCCAAGATAGAGTGACGACTAGTTTGGAAAATTGTCTCTTAATAAGTTATGCCAAGTAATGACTAGGATTGTTCTTTCTTGTGCGCAATGATTACTTGGTTTAAATACCCAAGAAATCAAAAACTATCTTTCTTCTTCATAAAATATCTCCCGCCTAAGCCATTTGTAACTAACCTTCTTACTCTCTCTCTCTCTCTCCTCGTTTCAGTCCATTTTAGGCGCATTTTCCTTCATTTTTCTTCATC
The DNA here is from genome assembly GCA_949130495.1 of Sambucus nigra. Lineage (NCBI taxonomy): Eukaryota > Viridiplantae > Streptophyta > Magnoliopsida > Dipsacales > Adoxaceae > Sambucus > Sambucus nigra. The sequence goes on from OX422214.1 coordinate 236,023,737, forward strand.
CCAAGTTAGTTCCTTTGCTCAAATAAACTTTCTCCTTCTTTCTCCTTGAGTTTTTTAAGCTTTTCATTAGTTTTCCATATCCGTTAACTTTTTTAGCGTTCTTTAGATTTTTCGACAACCTTTATTGGTACCTTTAGGGTTGTTTTGAGAGTTTTAGGGCTTAGAGTGGTGGTTAATGGATTTTCAGGCAATTTTTCATCGTGTTCACCCCTTGTGAGAGTCGTCGGAGTCACTCCGATCACCCTCTCTGGTGATCTTACACCCACTGTTCTTGGCCAAAAATGATCCAACGTATCTTATGATCTTTAAGTTAAAATTAGTCAAACTTGCACTTGTTTGAATGTTAAAAGCTTTATATGAACTAACTGACCAATACGCAACACTTAGAGAAAGATTCCTTAGGGAGATACATAGGATTGAAATCGAGGCCAAGGAAAAAAGAAAAGTCGGGGCTGACTGTACATGCCCCATTTTTTCAATCCTATTAGCTATCATCCCCCCTCATGTGGTTTAAGTCTTTGAGGATGAGATGTCTGCCAGCTCATCCTCATCCTCTGAGGGATACAGTCCATCATCCACGCGGGCTTCTTCGCTAGATAATTCTTGTTGTAAGGCTCTTTAATTTCCTTAATCTCATGCTAGTGAATCGGATACAGTTGAGAGCTCTGATGACAACGGTGTGATTATAGCCTCTCCTCCTATGGCTTTTCCATTGTCGGCCATTACCAAGGGGGAGTTCCATGACAGGTTCCTAAGTGGGAACCAATCATTGAGGTCTCTGCTGACGACGATGATGAGGAGGCCGGGAAACTACTTGATTGCTTTTATGCCCAGACTTTTCCTTCCTCCGTCACCGAGGACGACTTTTGAGTTTGGAGGCATGCCTATGGAATAAATCCAATGTGATTGTGGAAGTCCTAAATAAGGATGAGAGGGCATATGACGGTTAAGATTTTACGACCAAATGTCCAAGGTCAAATTTCGTCAACCTATCCACCCAATAATACGAGCTATTCTGGTTGGCTTGGGACTTTCTCCTGCCCAATTGGCACTGAATTCTTAGAGGATCATCCTCGACTTCATTTCCTTTTAAAAATTAACTTATACAGATAATCCCTCCATTGATATTTTTAAAGCCTGTTATAATGTGTCTAGCACTAAGGCTAAATCGGATTACTATCACCTAGGGTATAGGAGACCCTAAAAGAAAACTATCCACATTAACTAAGCCTCCAACCACTTCTAGAAGCCGAGTTACTTCTTTGTATCTAGGATTAGGAGTTATCAGCTGATAACGAGCATGAAAAGACAAGTTGAGGGTTCCTTATCATTGTGACAATCCCTCTTATCCGTAAAATTAGACCTCGTCTTCAACATAGCCGATAAGGAGAAAAATGATTTGCTAAGAAGCCGAGAGAAAGAGAGGAATATGCCAAAATTTGAAGATGTGATGACCCCTCAAAATCTTAAGAAATCTAGTTTGGGGGTTTTCCCCTTAGATGAACTGTGTGAGTTTTTCAACATTTTCACATATTTTACTATTTCACTAACCATTGTCCTTTTATTCTTTACATATCGTCCCCCAAACACTTCTGACAACGCTTGGGATATGATGTATCTAAGCTTACATGTTACTTTTGGAAAGAAGGGGAATAATTATCCCCTGAAGAAGATGATAGATAGTGGTCCCACCTGAACTGTGGCTGGGCAGAAAAGAAAAGGTGTCGATTAATGGAAGGGACACTCATCGCCAGCACGATATAAGGCCGATGGTTAATCCCTCTGAGTCTGTTCCCCATTCTTTGGCTTTGGACTATTTTTAAGTCATTTGGGAGGCCAATCTCTCCCAGCTAATAGAGAATCCCAACTTTCTCATCCCTTCATTGAAAAGGTCCAAGTCGACCTCCTTTGCTTTACCATTTCAGGTCGACTACAAATTCTTAGGGAAGATGGACCGCCTAAAGGTCTACGATTTTGGACTTTACTAGCTGGTACAGGCATTTGCGACTCCACACTTAAAATTCTTAACTTTTTGTCTCGTCTCACACTGATATTTTCTCTTGTGCTTTTTTACAGTCCATGTGTGCCTTTGACTCAACCACCAAATGGATGATTGGGAAATATCCTAAAATCCTGGAGGCCAAGAGGGCCCTTAAGGCCGAGAAAGAGTTGAGCGCGAAGCGAAAGACGTAGGAGGCCGACCACACAAATGCCATGGATGCTTTGAACCTAGAGTATGAAAATACTGTGAAGGTTTTGACCATTAGAAAGGATAATGTCGTCTCAGTATTGACGACCAAATATTCGACCAACATGGCGACTACTATCTAAAAGGATAAGGATGAGGCCATTAAAGCTTACAAGTCGTCGAAGGAGTTTGGTGACTTCGGTTTCCAATACCTTGAAATAGGTATTAAAATGTATTGCCGATGGATGATCTACAAACATCTTGAGGTCATCTCGTCTATTAGGTTAGATCTTGAGGCCCTTGACATGGAGAACCCTTTGTTTCAGGTGTCTCTTAATGAATTTGAAGCGTCGGCAAATGCTGAAGTTCCAGCTTGTGATGCCGCTATAGTAGGTGATGGGTCGGCTGGGAGAGGTAAAAAAACAGGCAAACGTCAATAATGAGCCAGTTGCATAGGGTGGTCACATGTGACTTATACCCTCATTTTTTTGTGTTTTGCTTATTTTAACACTTCTTCGTCTATAATATTTTGTGTCTGAATGAACATCATATTTTCTTTAATGAAAGTGTTGTCTCGTATTTATGCTTTTTATTTCTTCCTGATTTGAATCTATATGACACATAATTAGTAAATAATGTAAATCTCGTCCTTATTCGAGGGATACCTAGTAAATGATCTATGTAAATGATTTTTGTTTGACCATTAAAGGATGTAAATCTTGTCCTTAGCCGAGAGATAAATAACCAACTTAATGATTTTTACTTAAGAGACCAACAAATTAATGATGTTAATCTCAAGTCTACTCTTATCCTTAGCCGAGAGATAAAGAATCAACTTAATGATTTTTAATTTAGAGACCACCAAATTAATGATGTTGATCCCAAGTCTACTCTCGTCCTTAGTCGAGATAAATAACCAACTTAATAATTTTTAATTTAGAGACCACCAAATTAATGATGTTAATCTCAAGTCTACTCTCGTCCTTAGCCGCGAGATAAATAACCAACTTAATGATTTTCAACAGAGTTCTTGTTTTTAACCACCTTAGTGATGTTATCACGTTACTTCCCCCCTCTCAGTGTTATTGATAACCCATGGATGAAATAAGTCTCGCATGGTTTCTTGTATCATCGAGACTGAGTCAATGGTAATTTCACCAAGCGAATGATGTTTTTTAGCTTAACACAATTTAAACCATGAATTTGGACAATTTGGACAAGAAAGATATGAGAGAACACTTGGAACTATTTTCATTCCGCACTTTGAATCTTTTAAATACAAAGATAAATTTACATAAATTGTATACAAGAGATAATTGATAATATTTTTTTAAATGGTTGGCATTCTACAGACTGGAGAATGGCGCTCCCTCTAAATTCTCTTCATGATACGTCCCTAGGACAACCTCTTCAGTGACCCTATATGGACCATGCCAATTCGAGTGTAACTTTTTCAGTTTCTACCAAAACTTCTTTAGAACCAGGTCCCCTATAGCTATCAACCTAGGTCTGACTTGTTTGTTATAGAACTTGGTCATTCTTTATTGGTACGCTGCTTGCCTCACTTTATCATGTTACTTCTCTCTTCTATCAGATCGAAGTCTATCCTTCTCCTTTTATTATTCGTCTCTGAATTGTAGGCATGGACTCTATGGCTGGGCAGGTCGAGTTTAGTTGGTATCACAGCTTATGAGTCGTAAGCCATTATAAAGGGGGTCTCCCCTGTTGGGGTCCTTTATATCATCCTATAGTCCCACAGGACGACATGCACCTCTTCTGTCCATAAGACTTTTGCATCTTCTATCTTCTTCTTAATCCTATACAGGATTATTCTGTTAGTGACCTCTGTCTGGCCATTTGCTTGGGGTCGGTTTAGTACTGAGTAGAATTATTTGATGCCGACCCTTCCACAGTAAGCCTTAAAGGACTTATTTTTTAACTTGTTTTTGTTATCTAAGATCAGTGTATGAGCTAGACCATATCTGCAAATAATATGCCTCTAAATAAATTTGAAGGTCTTTGTCTATGTGATGGAAACCATGGCCTCAAACTCTATCCATTTTAAAAAGTAATCAATTGCCACAATCAGATATTTGTAATTGCATGAAGATCTAGGAAGAGGTCCCACTAAGTTAATCCCCCTATATTGAGAAAGGTCAATGGTCTATGATGGACAACAAAGGCTGATGGGGCTGATGGGGGACGCAAGCGTATCTTTGTCATTTTTCACACTTTTTTACATGGTCGGTCGCGTCCTTAGCATGGGTCGACCACCAATAGTCTTGAGTCACTATCTACTTTGCTAAATATCATCCTCTAATATAACTAGAGCTTGGTCCCTCATGCAAATATTTCAAAACATACTCCACCTCTAAGGGGTGGGCACATCACAATAGGGGGAGTAGAAAATCCTTCTTATATAGGACATCTACTATGATAGTGAATTTTGCTACGCTGTACCTCAATTTCTTCCGGCCATCCTTCTATCCTGGGAGCTCCTTGTTCCTGATATATCTGATGAGGAGGTCCATCGAAGAAGCTCTAAGATTCAGATTCAAATAAAACTCAAGTTTATCGCAGTCCTCAACAATGCTCGATCTGTGCAGTAACTCAACTGGGACGGTTCTCCTCATTTCTGTTCTAGTAGACTATGCCAATCTCACCAGTGCGTCAATTCAATTATTTTTAAGCCAAGGGAATATTTTTATTTTCACCTCTTTGAAGTACGTCTTTCTTACCCTAGCCAAGTATTTGACCATCTTCTCGTCCTTTACTTCATAAATCCCCAAAATCTGGTTCACCACCAATTGAAAGAAATTGAGAGTCACTTTGAACTATCATATGGCCGACATCCAATACCTTAGCCAGGGATAATCCTGCTAATAAAGTTTTCTACTCATATTGATTATTGGAGTCCTTAAAGCTACACTTAAATGCACATTCAATATATGTCCCGTATGGAGCTGACAGTATGAGCCCTGCTCTATTATCTCTTTCACATGAGGAGCTATCCACAAATAGACTCCAGACTAGGTTGTTGGTCGTGAAAGGACCTTCATCAATTCTACCATTTTTGAAAAAATATCTTTTTTAGTAAGGTCGGCTCTTGCACTATCGGTTGTGATCGGACCCACTATTTCCTTCTCTGGCAAGACGATATTTCGTCATCCTTCGTATCAGCCTTGTCCCAAGTTAACTCAGCCATAAATTCGTCCAACACTTGCCGTTTAATTATTGTGCTCGATTGGTATATGATGTAAAACTCCTCGAGATCAATTAACCAAGCCATCAGCCTACCCGATTTCTTGAGTTTATGGATGACTTGCTTCAAAGGAGTGTCAGTGAGCACCCCCATAATTTAGGCTTGAAATTAAGGATTCATCTTTCTTAAGGCATGTATCAAATCATATGATAACTTCTCCATCTTCGGATATTTTAGCTTGTCCCCTTGAAGAGCCTTATTATTGGAGTATACCGACTTTTTCACCCCTCATTGTCTCAGATGATAGTTGCGCTAATTATCGACTCTGATAATGCTAAGTACAAAAGTATATTTTCTCCTTGGATGGGCTGAGATAAAAGCATTGAAGAACCCTGATAAGCCTTAATATCTTGTAAGGACCTCTCATACTCTTCATCCCATTCAAATTCCTTTCTTAAATTTTTAAAAAAGGGTAGACACTTGTCTGTGGCCTTTAAGACGAACACTTTGGGGCCTTTTCACATCTTTGATGGTCTTTGGAGCCTTCATTTCAATTAGCGCTTTGATTTTTTTTGGGTTTTCCTTATACCCCTCTAGTTTATGATGAAGCCAAGGATTTTTTGTGCCCCCATATTGAATACATATTTGTCTATATTTAACTTCATATGGTACAGATCCATCGTATCAAATGTCCTCTCAAGGTTATCCTCGTGGTCCTTGGCCTTTAGGCTCTTTGATAACATGTCGTATACGTATACCTCCATAGTTTTGCCAATCTTCTCTTCAAACATCTTATTGATCAACCTCTGGTAAGTTTCCCCAAGATTCTTAAGGCCAAAAGGCATGACCTTATAGCAGTAGGTAACTTTATTGGTGATAACTGAAGTCTTCTCTGAGTCGACGTTATCCATGAAAATTTCATCCATGCATTCCATGTTGTGTCGTTAACCATCTTATCTATACGAGGAAGAGGGGAGTTATCTTTAGGATAAGCTTTATTTAGATCAGTGAAGTCGGCGGACATATGCCACTTTCCATTAGCCTTTGGGACTATCAAAATGTTAGACAATAACTCTGGATAGTGCACCTCTCGGATGAACTTGGATAACTAGAGTTTCTTAACTTCCTCCTGGATGACCCCATACTTCTCTCTTGTATAGGTCATTCTTCTTTGCTTTATCGGCTTTGCCTTGTCATCAATGTTCAACTTGTGTCAGATGACCTTTGGGTCTATTCCTTACATATCTTTATGGCTCCACGCAAACATGCTTTGCCTCTTCCTTAGCAGCTCTATCAGCTTCTCTTTCACCATTTTTCCCAGCTCGTTCTCATTGAGGACAATGGATTCTACCTCTAATACAGATTCACCTTTCTTTAGTTTCCTCTCATCCCTTGGGTTAAGAGTGTTAATGTTATATGCGGTGGTGAGTTTTTTATGGGCCTCTCTCTGCTCGTCCGAGTAGAAGTAGCATTCCCTGGCCTCTATCTGAGCACATTGGACTTCCCCTAATTTTACCATCTTGTGTATAGTAGAGGGCACTGATTCAAATTCTTTGAGGATCACATGGCCGAGCATGATGCTGTAGGCCGAAAATACATTTTCATCCAGTATAAAACAAAAATGACCTTCTTTGTTAGGCACCTCGTCCAGGTTCCCATGCAAACATCCATTTCAAATACTCTAAGAAGATGCATTTTTCTCTCCACTGAACCCTATCAAGGGTTGCTGGTAAGGAACCAATCTCTTGTTACTGAGGTTTAGGCCTTTAAAACATTCCCAAAACATGACGTCGGCTGAGCTCCCATCGTCGACTGAAATTCTGGATATATCATACCCATGAACCTTGGTATTAATGACTAGAGGGTCTTCATGGGGAGACAAGATTCCCTCGAAATCCATATTAGATAATCCCTCAATCAGAATGTCTATATCAACTTTTTTTTTATATTTCTCGACTTCGTCCCTGAAGCGATCGAGTTGACTTCCATCCGCTTGGGAACTGATTTAGCCTCTATGACATGCGCCTTGTGGTTGGTCGGCTCTATCCCTCCTTCGTCCATTCACCCACTATTTATTTTTACATTGAATGAGATCATACACATTCATCCCATGGTCTCAGGGATCTTTGGTGGGACATCAGGGTCGTCTTTACCATCGTCATCAGACTATTCATCCTTTTTGTCGGCCTGATGCTGTCATCTCGGCCTTTCATCTCTCGACCCTCCATGTCTCTTTTGTCTATCGTCCTTAGAACCACTTTGGTCAATGTACTTTCCAAGCTTCCCTTGTTTCAACATTTTCTCAATCTCATCCTATAATGCAAAGTACTTGTCAGTGGTGTGGTCGGGGTCTTGGTGAAAGTCACACCGTTTTCTCTTGTCTCTCTTATAAGGAGGAGTGTAAGGACATTATTTTTATTGTCTGTTATCAATTGAGTATGTTGTATACTACTACAACCGTCGAAGAATAATTCAAGATCATTCAAGCATCAAAATGAATCCGAATATCAAAGTTCTTCAACATTCAAGCCTCCGCGAGATAAATTTGGTAAAGGTTGTGTTTTAATTCTTGAGCATTTCACTTAGAGTGTTGGGATATTTTTTATCAAATATTTTAAATTGTTGGAGCGGACTTTCTAATTTTTTAGTCAAAAATAATTTTTAAAGTTTTAAGGCGGAACTTTTACTGGAGAAAGAAATAAAAAATATTTTTTAATTTTTCGTTCGAGCGACATCCTTTTATCGCTCAAAGCTCATTCGAGCAACGCGTGTCCTCGTTCGAGCGAGATAGCTTTTTCGTTGAAGCGACACGCCACCTTAGATTTTGTAACGCCCCGATCCCGATTAGAGTTACCGTTGGAATAACCCGTATCCGAACCGAGGTGTTAAGGGGGAGTGGGATAAAACATTTTATTAAATTGGAAAACAGTTGCCACATTATACTTCAAGAAAACCTTTGATTTCTTTTATTGTGAAAAGGTGAGGCCCATATTTTGTAAGTTAATATTCAATTAACAATTTAACAAGTAAACCTTTGGTAAGATTTAATGCATAAATAAAGCATAAATCCCTGTATTATTACAATTTCCAAATAGTTCAAGTTCAAACCAAATTGTCTTAACAAAACATAAAGGATTATGGTTCAACATAAGTCCATGGATTAAAAATTGGTTACAGAGCCTCTAACGACGACTAGCACTTTCTGCGGCCTTTCTAATATCCTTACTCGATATACCACCTGTTGTACCTGGGGTTTTAGAAAATAGGGTATGAGAGAAATTCCCAGTAGGGTGGGAATACTAAGCAATAATTTTCATAGCAAAATATTACACATAAACAATGCAATTTAGTAATTCTGAAAACCATCATTGTCTCATATTCATTAATTATCATTAATTATTATTTTCGTTAACATTTAACTATGCTAAGAATATTCAAGAAGCCTTCATTATATTCAACTAAGTTATCATGTATCTATACTAACAAGATTCTTTAACTTAGTCATAAATGCACCTATATGCAATGCCCTGGGCTACGTGCCCACTCACTCTTAGCATTTTAATATTCCAAGCCAGGAACTTAATCATATTCCACTTATATCATCCACATAATAATTAATGAATTCTTATTCATTCATTAGTTTAAGTTCTGTGAATTTTTCTCATTCCTTACTTAACATTGTTTTTGGGATTTTGCCAACAAACACTCACGGACTTCGTGGCCTCACACCACCGGTCTCCGCCACCATATACTACTGCAGTTTGTTTGGGGTCTTTCACCACTAGGGATGTCATTCCCTCCTTAATTATTATCTCTCGGCGTCATTCGAATATAATATCTTTCATTTGTTTAACATTATTCTCAATGTTCACAATTCAACTTATCCGGTTTTGTTATTAAAGCCCGTTATTAGTCTTTGCATCCTACGAGTCGAGGAGGCATTCTAGTGTCAACGCCGAACACTAAAATATACTAAGTCACTTTTATAACACTTTGATTTACGAAAATGCCATCTTATACTTTTATTATCTAAAAAGCATTTCCTTGGCATTTTTCAAGTATTTTTCATGTAAAAACACCACTTAAGTGACTTTTCTTCATATTTACCAAATCTACCACTAAGGCATTTTTTTTTACCAAAAATTACCTTTTTAAGTGGGTTTTAAGTACAAAAATCATTCTTTAATGCACTACATGTTTCCACCAACATTTAAACCTTTATTAGTGATGTACAACCCATTTTAGCACACTTTTACACATAAAGCCATTTACATAATTATAAGCCTTATTTAACATATTCAAGAGGCTTAAACTAATATTTCAACATATTAGATTTTGGGGTTGTTTTTATGAGATTATTAAACACATATTTAGACCACTATATCTCAACATTAATCATGTTAATGTCAAGACTAACACATATTACATACACTATTTCATGAAAATGGGTCTTCTTCCTTAGAAAACCCAACAAATGCATTAACTAGTCATTTCCTTATAGCATTCCATTTTCTATGTTTATTTCATGAGATTATTACATTTATAGCATGATTTCAACATATATAATAATCTAAAAATTTATTCTAAACGTCATCTTCTCCATTTATCATTTTTCACAAAATGGGTTTTTCATAGCATATGAAAATAAGGGAGAAGAGCTAAAAAGTCACATTAGAGGTCAGTACATACCCCACGCCTCTTAGGACCGTCTGAACTATCGATTCAATAGCCTGTACCAAGGATATCTATCTTCTAGGGTACGAGTCAATATCCCCCATAAAGGCCACATCGAGATAAGACTGTCCCAGGGAGGTAACCTCAAGGATAGCAAGTAGCGCGGGAACGATTTTTACACAGAAATAATATATGCACAATCACACTGTCATATATAAATATGTATTCACATCCACGTTATTAAATTAGGTACTCTCACGACCCAAAGTTATCATTATCCGTTATTACACGTTTTACTCAATTATATCGTATAACGGCCTCAATCTTGTTTTTCCTCGTAATTAATTTAATCTAAACTCACTTCTTGTCCCTCGAAGTGTTTTCTTTATCTATACACAATTTTAGTAGGTCCTCTCTCGCCTTCTAATCTAACTTATTAGATGTTTCGATTATTTAATCACCACACGTATGATTTCTTAAGTCCGAAAGTCTCCCCGTTTACCCTTTATTTCCCTTCACATTAAAGTTCCACTTCATGGTGTTTCTCTTGACCCTACTGGTCCTCTTTATATTCCATTATATTCTAGCAACCCTAATCAATGTTTACTACGTATAAAATCGGATTAAGCTAATACGAGAAAAAATGCAGTTTTCCCAGGAGGGTCGATCGATCGAAGAAAGGGGGGCGATCGATCGATGCTCTGAGCTCGATTGATTGATCAAGTAGTTATGGCGAAACTGCAGAAAATCCAGCTACGAAATTGTTACTCCAAACTCCTCCAAACCATCATATTTCAGTCCCAAACTCCCAACAATTCATATTACAAGTATTGTATACCCATTTAAACACTTTCCTATGTAACACATGCGAATTTTCATCATCTATAATAAGGAAAACGGGTCAAAATCTTTATAACTCTCAAGAACCCGAATTTTTCTTTAACTTCTTATCTTTAAATTCTTTTTCCAGATTTTCTATCACTAATACCATGGAAATTTGTGGCTCAACCTCTACATGTGAAATTGAATTCCGGAAATATGACTTCCATCACTATAACATGGAATTTGTGTCTCCAATTAATATTTTTTCTTCAAGAATACTAATCTAATCAACCTAAGACTAATATAAAAGGATGCATTAACTTGATAAAAGCAAGATAGATACTTGCCTGGAAATTTAGTCTCTGATTTTTGGACGAATTTGGTGTGGTTGCGTTCCCCGTCGCGCGATCTACGCGTTGGTGGTGATGGCGGTGCAATCGGAGGTGTTCTTGGCCTAGACCTCCTTGGAGAGCTTCTCCTCTTCCTCTCCAATGGCCATAATTAGTATTTCATTGTGTTAAACCTAGAAGATGACACTTTCCATCTGATATAACCCTTTAAAATTCGTGGGTTTAATTACCCATAATTGCGAAATGTCCAAAACGCCCTCTCGAGGTACTAATTAGGCCTAAAAACTCCCCGAGACCCAAACTAAACCCCCGGGTACACTTTTTTGACTATCTCGACCCTTCCGAACACTTTGGCCCACTAAAAATGACCATACGAGCAACTTATAATTTATTCACTTTTATAATTCAACATTTAGTCCCGACACGACACAGGCGCGTCGCGACTTAAATTTTCATAATTTCCATTTCATTCACACGTGACAATTTTATAAAAATAAATCTCATATATTACTATACTCATCTAGTAACATTCAACAAATAACAAATTTCCAATAATTACTAACGCTCGTCACGCTAGTAAATATTTAAAATAACACTCCGGATTAAAATTAAATTAATTTGTCTCAATTAAATTTAATTAAATCCCTAAATTTAAAAGCCATGAAAATACGGGGTATTACATCTATATCTGGCGCGGGCGGACTCAAAGTCATTTCGCCTTTCTCGCTAACCACACGTACTATTCATTGTGTTTGTCCGGATTCCCTCCCGATCACCCGGGTTCAACTGATTAGGCAGTTTTTTCGTTCGAAACAGGATGATGGTAGTCGCCCCCCTCCCCTTTCTTGGAACTTATGCACGCTTCCATAAAAGAGTATATTTTTAGGGTTGAAAATATATAAAATTTGTAGAATCTGGTTAAGGTTTAAGGGTCAATTTTTTATTGGGAATAAAAGGCAATAGGGTTTTGTTACTGACTTTAAGAGAATGAAGAGAATTGAGGTCCTCTTTTAACGAAACAAACAAGCTCCACTTCAGTTTTTTTATAAATCTCCCATTTTAATTTAAATTTAAATTTTAAATTTAATTTTAAAAAATAAACTTTTTCTCTTCCTTGTTTAGTTATCTTTCTTACTCAAATCTATAACCCTAAAACCTTTCTCCAAGAAATCTCTTAATTATTTTAATAACCTTAGTCTTTACCAAAATTACTCTTTATATTGGGAATGGGAGTCAATAGAGTTTTTTTTACCAACTTTTCAGCGAATGAAGAGAATTATCGTCCATTTTCACGAAAGAAACGAGTGCCGCTTCAGATATTTTTAAAAAAAAATTCCACTTTAATTGTTTTTTGGTAAAATATTTATTTTTTTAAAAATAAATATTTTATATTTCTTTCTTTAATTCTATTTCTTACTTAAACATATCCTTAAACCTTTCTTTAAGTAATCTCTTAATTACTTTAATAACCTTGTTCCTTTACTAAAATTAATCCCAATTCAATTATTTAATTTACATTATAACCATTTAAGTCCTTCTTTAATTAATGGGGCATATACCAAATAGTCCCTCAAACTTTTTTTAATACACATTTAGTTCAAGCCTTTTTCTTTTGCACCAAAAAGTCCTTCACCATGCCAAAAAGGATTTACCATGTTGTTTGCGCGGACCTTTAAAGATAAAAGAATAAGGGACATTTTGGTACAAAATAAAAGGCTTGGACTAAATGTGTATTAAAAAAATGTTTGAGGGACTTTTTGGTATTTGATCCTTAATTAAATTACAATTGGGCACATAACACTTTATTGATAATTCAACCAAAATTAATAATTGCAATTAATTCCATGCTTAACCTCAAAATTTATCATAAGAAATTATAAATAAAGTTTCTTTTTAACATAATTATTTAAAATTCTCCGAATTAAAAATTCTCCCAAATTCTACAATTAATTTTTAAATTTATTTAAATTCCTTTAAAATTACAAGGTATTAAAATCTTCCCCCTAACGAAAAAGAATTTCGTCCTCGAAGTTCACAAATAAGACCTCATATAACTGAGTAAAAAATAATTACACCTCATATACATGAGTCAAAATAAATGTGGGTATTGTTATGATTAGTAGCCTTTTGTTACCTCTTTCAAACGTTGCAAGGGGAAAAACTTATCTATTGTGTAAGTTGGGATTAGATTCGAAACTTAGAACTAATATTTCCATCATCATTAGATCATGTTGGTAAGGAGATTTCATGTGACTGGGGATGTGGCAGTGGGCTCTTGATGGGATTAAGACGTCTGAACTTGAGTGTATAAGTGGTCAAAGCCTAGGCCTTGTGGGCTATAAAAGATACCCTATCGGAGTATAACTCTCTACCGCTAACTTCCATATCCTCTCTTTCTCCTTAACACTTTCTTAAGCAAGAAATCCTTAAGAGAGAGATGTCTTCTTAGAATATTCCCACTTCTAAATTCTTGGCACCCATGCCTTTATCTATTGTGGGGCCTTAGGGTTCTTTTCCTACCATGGTGAAGCTAAAACTTGAGTCCTCATATCATCTCATTTGTGAAACAGTTCCACCCAGCTCAGTAGCAATGAACTATGAGTGTCCTAAATTTGTCGGTGGAGATCATTTCATCTCTCGGGTCACTGAAAAAGATCTAGAAAATCTTCGAAAAACTTAGCAAATTCTAGAAAATGTTATTGTGAGGGCCTCCAAACTCAATAAAGAGTCTGCTTTATGGTAGATAACCATGTGTGCTTCTTGTAATATGGGGCCTAATTCCCCTTGCCATTGGTTGTGGTCAGAGTTCTAAAGGCTATTGGCATAGCCCTTTCTCAGCTAGTGGCCAATTTGTGGAGGAGCTTAATGGTTACAGTTCTAGCCTTCAGGGAGTCTAGGGGGGATGCGATGTCTCCCAAGCCCATTTTTCAAACTATATAGGGCTCAGGAGCATAAAAAGCATACTAATAGAGGTTCGATATATCTAGCATTTAGGCTTAACGTGGTGAGACTTGTAAGAAAGCACAACTACCCCCAAAATTAGAAAGTGAAATTCTTCATCATTGGGGGGGGGGGGGGGGACCCCAGATCCTGCTGAGACCATTGGATGCCCCATTATCTGGTGTAATCCTCCGTCAATGGGTAAGTTAATGATTTATTTTTAATTCATTTCTTGAACTGACCTCTACTTTATGATATAAATTATTCACTTGACCTTTTGCAATGGTTCTTGAGCTTACTATATTGGAGTATAACAAAATTACTGAGGCCCAAAAGTTGGCATCCACCCCCTTGGAGGACTTGATTACTTCTAGGAACCTTTTCAACTATGGGCTAGGAACTGAGATCAAGCTTCTGAACTTTATGGGATTCCTCGAGGATCCTAAAATAATTATAGGAACCACTCTGGAGGTCGAGCCTCTTACTTCGGTCTCTCGAAAGAGAAAGGTCGCATTTCCAGTCATGGCTGAGGTTCCTAAGGACTTTGAAGGTGAGGATGACCAGGACAAATATGGGGTTTACCTCTCAAAGATCGTAGGGGCCTCTGCCTCAACTGAGGATCCCATTATGATTTTTGACCATTCTCCTTGCAAGTAGGCTAAATAACTTTCTTTTTACCGTCTTTATTATTTATTTTATGGATGATTTAAGCCTTTGTTTGGTTCATTAGGTGAATGGGAGGAAAGGGGAATTATTAGTGAAACTGCAGTTAATATAAAAAGGAGGATCAAGGCCACCAAGAACTTAATATTTGGTACCCTGGTGGACAGTTCGATACTTGGGTTCAAGATGGTGAAGATAGCCAACTTAGGGTCTGGCCTTATTGGAGACTCAAGTATAGGGCTCAAAAAATCGCACCTCTACTACAAGAAGAATTAAGGGTGGGTAAGACTTTTGGGGTAACCTAGGAAAATCCTTCTATTCCAAGGGACTTGGATCCCTTGGTCTCAAAAAATGAAGATTCATGGAATGTGGTACCCCTCATATGGAGGGAAATTTATAAGGGGCGACTGAGGTGCTAGTATGTCAGGAGGTGGACCCCCATACCTTAACGGTGGAGCCCCTTCATGTTCTAATGAAGACAAATAACTTTAGCATAATGGCCAACTTGAGGGATAGAGGTGCCCCTGCTAATATGAGGAACTTATTCACTTGGTGGGCAAGGTACTTGCATATTTTCCCGACTCCTTACGTAGCTTGCATTCTGTTTCTCATCCTCATATCTTTTTCTTTTGGAAGATCAACACTTGACAGAGGTTCTTTTGGTTGATGATTTTTATGATAATCAAGCTAAAAAAGATAAATGGGATGGACGGTAGTTAACACCTCACTCACCAGAACTTAAAGAGGATGATTAATAGGCAAAAGCTACGTAGAGAGGCTCTTGAGAGAGAGAGAGAGAGAGAGCGAGCGAGAGAGAGAGAGAGAATTTGAAGACTTGGTTACCATTTTAGACCATGAGAGCCTCCCTAATGATAAGGCTCTTAGAGACAGTGACTATTTACTGGATGCTACTTAGGAGTATTTAGACAAGATTGAGGGGTTGCGTGCCCTTGACCATAGAGCATATGGTGACGGTATAGGCCCCTCGGGGCTAGAGGATTGAGTTTCAAAGCTTTAAGGGTAGAGTCTTTTGGATGGAATATGAGGTGGATATATCAAGGAAAATAGTAAAGTACTTATCAGCTAAGAAGAAAAAGTTGACCTCTCAAGGTCAGGAGCTTCAAAGGAACTATACTAAGGTCCTGGATAGTACTTCAAGGGAAGGTCTACAGAGCAGTTCAGAGAAAACTGGATGAGTATCAAGAGTCCAAAGTTTATAAAAGGTACCACTTTTAGAACTTCAGCGTTGTATTTGAATTCTGTAAGGATAATGTCCAGACAATTTTTCTAGAGGTGTGTTTCTCTAGTTTATCTCATCAAGCTCCTTAGTCGGAGAAATAAAAATCTGATGATGAGGGCAACGATGGTGATGATATTAAAGATGCCACCACTCACAGGGCCTAATGGGGAGAGACCTTAAAGGAGACCCCTACCTCTCTGCCTCTGACAAGTGAAGTCCATGTGAACCCACAAATACTTAAGCCTTGAAAGGATTTATATGTAATCCATCTTTTTACCTTAAATGAAGAGTTATTTGTTTAGTGCAAAACTATATTTTTTCAATCTTCACTTCGTGCTTGATTTACTTTTTTGCTAAGGAATTTTATGTACTACTTGAGATGCTTGAGATATGAATTTCATGTAGTATACCCCTTGTAATATACCCCTAGATCCATAAAATCCTTAGTAAATCAATATAATTAGGGAAGTAATTTTGTTGAAGTAAATATGAGGGCCCTAAGAAATTTACTACATACTGACATAGTTTTTGGAAGTTAATATTGTGGTCTTGTAGTGGATCTTTGAGCCTTATAACCTTAGCACTTTTAATCTATGTGCTTCTGTAAGACCGAAAACAAAAAAATTTTGTTCAAGCACTTGCCCCCCAAAAATTTTTGGTCGTGAATGTGAAAAATTCAAACATGTTATGGGCCCTAAGACTTTAGGCTTTAAAATTTAGACTTTAACAATTGAAAATACATAATCCCTATAAGGGTCCTAAAACATACGGAATAAGTAAAATTGAAACATGAAGTCCCATGAAGACCTATGAGATTAGGAGATTTTTTCTGAAATCCATATAAGGGTCCTATGACCTCTAAATTTATGAAGAGTTCATCCTGAAGTCCCACATAGGGTCATAAGACCTATGAATTTAAAATCCTCCTAAGAACTCTAGATTTAGTAAGGATGAAACCTGGGATCCCACAAAGGTCCATAAGACCTCTAAACTTAGGAGGTTTCAAAATTTTGTAATCCTTATAAGGGTCTGAAACCTCCAATCTATTTTTTTTTTGAGATTTTCAAGTCCTTATAAGGATTTAAGACCTCTGGGATAAATTTATTTTATGTAATATGAAGTCCTTATAAGGGCCTTGGACCTCCAAACGTAGAAAAAAATAGGGTCTGAGACATCCAAACTGAAAATTGTGTAATCTAAAGTCCTTATAAGGGTCTCGGACTTCCGAACTTAGAAAAAATTTAAAGTGTAAAGTCCTTATATGGGTATGAGACCACCGAACTGAACGTTTTTGTAATATAAAGCCCTTGTAAGGGTCCGAGACCTCAGGGCTTAAGTTTTTGGTAATATGAAGTCCTTATAAGGGTCTAGGACATCCGAACATAGAAAATATTTAAAATTTTAAAATCCCTTTAAGTATTTTTGTGTAACTCAAGGTAAAGTAACAGTTTTGTTGTAAAGAAGTAGGCTATTAATGGGTCTTAGACCTTAGCCTTTTAGAACTATGGGTGAAAATTGGAAAATTATTTTACTCATTTTTGGCTCTGGAGATCTTTTAACTATGCTTTAGGATTGTTTAAACCCAAGGATTTTAGTCTTTTTTGGTTCCTAGGACCTTTGACTATTAGTTTAATCCAAGGCTGAAGTCTTTTCAACTTGAATAGTGGGTCCTGAGACCTTAACTTTTTTAGGGATACATCAAAAGTAATAAAAAAGGGTAAGTTATGTGTTTGAAGATAATGGAACTTGTCTTTCCCATAGACGGTTCCAAACTGATGAGTGTTAAAATTATAAGTGACATTAGACCCACATGTGCTACCCTGTTGACCTTAGACGGGTAATAAAAGAGAAATGTCAAGGTGACAGATAAATTTTTTAACTGGTTCGGACCTCAGGAGATGGTCCTATGTCCACTATACAATGGTTTTATGCCTATTTATTAGGAAGTAATTAAGTGTTACAATCTAAGAGACCCCTTGAGCTCTAGTCAAGGAAATTCGAGGATTTACGGACTCTGTTAATGGTATAGGGGACATTAGGAAGTAACAAAATGACTTCTCTAAGGATGTCTAAGTAAGGATATTGAAAGATATACAAAGTGCATGAATAATGCAACTGAACCAAATAAAAGTATAGACTTTGTAATAGTGGGTTTCGAGTACAAAATAAGGTGGGAACACTTGTGAAATGCTAGAATTCTTATGAGTCTGATTATTTGAATGATATAATATCTTTTTATTCTAGAGATCAATCACCTTACACCTTATATAACCTTATATTCGTAGGAGAACTCGTAAAGAGAATGAATAGACTGCCACAATATGACTTTGATAGCTTCGAGGTTCGCTAGGGTTAGTAGGAAGGTGGGGTGTTAGGCAAAGTATTTGCAGGTTCAGTAATTTGGTTGTTAAGTTCATTAAATGTCGATGGTATTACTCAATGCGCACGGAATTGATTAGTGGTGGTAGGTGAAATAATGTTATTCGTTCTAACTGCTCTGCCTAACATCTTCTAACAGCATTATGGGAGGTTCGAAAGAGCTATAGAGATTGTGGAGTTATTAGAAGTATTCATGAAGTTCGACATGCCACCATATCCTAAGAACGAGGTGTGTGTGACCTTCCAAGGTTGTTATCCCTCAAACTGCGGTCAACTGAGGTTTGAGATTACAATGGGAGCTTGATGTCGTGGTCTCTGAGCTTGTTGAAGGAAATGACGTCCAATGGAGTTTTGCTATAGTACCATATCTTACCCTTGAGGTTATCAGAGGCTTATAAGATAAGTAGCAATTTGCCTAAGGTCAGTAGTTGTCCTTAAGGCCTCTACCTAGCCTTGGGGGAATTCAGGGAGTAGTAAGAGCCATTAAAACTCCAAGTGTGAAATGAAGTATCATCATAAGACAATTTAATTATTTGTCTTGGTTCCTTAGTATAGTCCAAGACCTAAGTAATAGATCCGAACCTCTCTGGAAGCCCAGTTTGGTTAAAGTCCATGGCTTATAGATATTTATATCGGTGTAAGCTAGGGTTTTAGGATAATGATCCATTATAGAGTGTTTAAACGGAAGAGAAAAGACACTATTCACTAAGATTTCATCTCCAGGAGTGCCCACACATACAGATTTGTTTGAATGGATCATATATTAAAAGATTCGAGATGTTTAGAGAATTTTATAAAGGTTTTCAAAAACCTTGGATGGGAAGTAATATCAATAGCTTATTTAAACTATTTTTTCTCAAATGGATCAAAACAAGATCTCCTATGGTATTATTCCTTAAAACCCAGGGTTTATTCTTGAAACCTTGTACTTATTTTCTTTCCAATGCATAATTAATCAAAGGTCATAAGGGTAAATATTTTTGCATTTTAGTTTTCAATTCATGTTTACTAACAATTGGAATTAGAACCCTCACTTGTGTATTGATCATGTTTTTTAAAGGGCAATAAAGTTGCCTCCCCTGAGAGCGAAGGGTGGCACTAGGCCCCGGGGAGCTCTCTAGTGTAATAGTGAATGTATGAGTGCTTGCCTCCCCCAAAGGTCCATATATCATTATGAGGTTTTGGGTGCTCTGTGACTTTTCCCTTGGTTGTAGTTCGATGCCATGCCCATGTCTGGTGCACGCCCTTTTGGCATGTGTGTCTTTTGTGTACCGAAAAAAGGGTTTTCTTAGTGTGTTCACGTTCACTAGTTTATTTTGTATAAAAACAAACAAAGGTTTGGTCTAATCATAAGGCAAGTTTAAAGTTTGTGGTTAGTTTAGAGAATCTTAGTGTGCAGGTTCGGGAATTGAGTTATGAATGGGGAAGGTTTTAGGCACCCCACTTATTATGTATGCTTACTCAATTCTTTGCTTATTATTGCTCTTTATATTAATTGATTACTTTTCAGTTATTTTAGAATGTGTTTAAACACCTTAGTGTGAAGGTCTATGAAAAATGTATATAGGAGCTTAGGTTGAAAAATGGTATAAGTGAGAGGTATATAGAGATCACTTGAACTAGTGCAGATACACCCGATTTCTTATGAATTACTCCATGCTTCTATATTTCTAGAATGCTTTGAAGTTATTATGTTCGTAAATCTTCAAGAAAGCTCAATTTTGAGATCGTTTGATCTATTATGTAGGCATATGTTTGGGAGGTCCCTCCTTGAGATATTTTTTATATCTCGTTTTAGATATTTGGGTGTAATAGATGAAAGTGGTGAGATGGAAACATCTCGGTGGAGATAATGTATCAAGAGACATATTGTTGAGGCTCGAGTCCATGAAAAAAAACTCTGTATTAATCCTACATACCCGTGAATACTTGGGACCAAAAATTACGTAGTTCGGTCATACATGTGTTCAAATGTGATATGTGGGCAATTATAGAACTTGTCTTGATAGGGGGAGGGTTAGTGTATGGAATATTAGAATGGGAATTAACATGAAGATGTCTAATGTTGACACATAACCTAATAGGATGGAAGGCGTTGTCCTTCATACTAGTTTGGGTATGGAGAACTTGGAGGAGTTAGGCTAAGAAGTAAGGAGGTTACAATAAGGAAGTATAGTTCTATTGTTGAGAGCCATAGAATAACACTATATTTTGGTATTGGGGTAGACCAGGAGAATTAAGGGGAGTTCAGAGTAGGGTTAGATGCATTCCTAGTGGATAATATGCCAAAAGACATATTATAAGGCTTGGGCTTTATGAGTTCGACTCGATATAACACCTATGTACCCAAGAGGACTTGGGAAAAAAGTCAACATAGTTATAACAAAACTGTATTGGATAATATATAGGGGTGTAGGACTAGAGATGGAGACATTCTAAGGAGATAATATGCCAAGAGAAGTACTATGAGGCTTGGGGTATCATGAGTTTAACTCCGTATAACACTTAAGCACCCAAAGGGACTTGGGTATCAAATCCAACTACAATACGAGGTTGGATAATATACAAGATTATAGGACTAGATATGGAGACATCTGTAGGAGATGATACGCTGAGAGATATATTATGGGGCATTGTCTTCACGCGTTTGACTTTGTATAGCACCTACGTACCCAAGGGGACTTGGGATCAAAGCTAACGTAGTTCCAACAAATGGGGTCATATCTACAAGTGCAATCTATAGGATACTGGGTATACAAAGTACAATAATATAATATTTATGGAGCTTAGTCCTTACTATAACATTTTCATTGTGTTGGATTGATATATTTATATGTTAATAAGTTACATTGATTAAATGATGATGTTTGAAAATTATTTGTTTGAAATCACATATTTGGGATGTCACCACCTTTACGGGCTTAGTTCGCTAGGATAAGTGGTGAGAGTAGTCGGATTTAGACTTTTACCTTCCAAGTTTCAGGCAATCACGACTCAATGGAAATTTCTTGAGAATATATTTTCACATTGATGTATTTGAATGATGGAATGTGATTCGTATTTGTTTAACACATGAGCATCTCAATACAGTATACAAGTAGGGGTGTTTGATTAGAAACTAGGCTTTTGAAATATATAAACTATAAATTACATCTGGTCCCATAGATAGGACCTGTTCTAGAGAAGGTAAACGAGTACATACAGTTTATCATCTTATATATATGTGGGGTATTGACCCTAAATTTGGGCAGAGGATCTTTACCCTAGCGGTGAAAGTTGACTTTTTCTCTACGAGGTGCATCCCCTTTTTTGGTGTTTTCTAGTCAAGCAGAGTTTTGTTTAGAGGTGGTGAATTTTTTCGAATTTGTGCAGAGGTTCGAGTTGATTTATTTCTTGGAGGTAATTTTTTAGAAGTACGAATTTATTTTGGGATTTTAAAGTGACTTCACTGAAGTACAGACATTTCCCAAGGGAAAAATGACTTTTGAGAAGTTTGAGCTTCTTAGAGATTGTTAGAATGAGCTCGAGTATTTCGAACACTAGGGGAGAAGAAATTGAAAAATAGAATCCTGGTCGGGTTTTGGGATGCTTTGAAATGGTGGGTGGGGACCTCTATTTATAGGGGGCTTGTCCCATTAGTTAACCGATTGGATAACCATTTTGGACCCTTGATTTTGATTACATAACACATTTAAGGTTGAGATAATAATATGTAATGAATACTTTTCGGGATAGATAACCGATCAGTTATTTATTGGGAAATGTTTAAACCATCGATTAACTGTTTGGGGGATGGTAAAATCATTGGTTAATTATCCCATAGGGCTTGTTTGTTTGTGTTTTTAATGGGTTATTTAATTTTAGTTATTTACACTTTGGACCTATATACTTTGGTTAATGGTGTTTTTGACACTTTGAACTCTAGTGTAGGTTTCGAAAGTTATTTTTTCACAGATTCCTTAAAGTTTTTTGATCTAGACCTATTTATTATGGGATGAGGCATCTTCGATCCTCAATTTTATATCGAGGTATCCATAGAGCCGATCAATTAAGAAGGAGCGTCTGCATACACCCTTCATCAAAATTAATGGTCCGATTGGTCCTTAATTGTGCAACGATTTGGGTTATTCATCCAACAGGATGAATGTATACTTGAGATTAAAATAGTATATGTTGAGGTCTCATGAGGACTATGGTAAGAGAGAGCCTAGAGATGAAATGCAGGTGCGATGATGGGAGATTGCATTGCATTAGGGTTGGGAATGATTTTTTAGGATTACCTCATGACTGTTATCCTTCCTGGTTAGAAAAAACTGTGGGTTAGGAGATTAAGTGTGGGCATATCATGAGCCAAACAACCGTAGGGATAAATATTCGAGGGATTTCTTAGTGACCTCACGACTGGTTATCCTTCCTAGTTAGTTGGAAAAGAGGGTTAGGTGATTACGTATCAAAATAATGTGACCCAAACACTTGAAAAGAGAAATCTATCGGGGGTTCCTGGGTCACCTCATAACCGGTTATCCTTACTAGTTAGTTTGAACCAAGGACTACACAATTAAGTGTGGAAATAGTGTGACTCAAACATCCAGTGGTAAAGAGATCTAGGGGTTTTCTTGATCACTTCACAACTGGTCATCCTTCCTTGTTAGACAGAACTGAGGGTAGGGAGATTAAATCCGAATATATTTTAACCCAAACATGAGTAAGGAGAAAGATCAAAAGGATATCTTGGTCCCATCACTACTGATTATCCTTTCTGGTTAGCAGGAACATAGGGTAGGGAGGTTAAGTGTGAGAATAACATGATTCAAACACTGAGCAAGAGAAATCTCTGACAGGTGCATGCTATCTTAATTTTTGACTTTGATTTTAGCAAGAATTCAGAGTATTCCAACTCCTTTCTATTTTAGGTCACTCTGGGGACCAAACATAGAAATACGGGATTTCAATGATGTCTTGTTGATACATGGGTTTCTTATTTTAGGTTTCATAGGGGATCGAATTGTTTTAAGTGCGATCATTTAGCCTTTAATGGTGTTTTGTTTTAATACGGGGTTTCCTATTTTTGGTCTCATAGGGGACCAAATTGGTTTAGAACCCAAGGCTCCCTATTTTAGGCCATATTTGTTTGAAGCACATGGCTTCATATTTAAGGCCACATAGTGGACCAAGTTGGTTTAGAGTGTGGGGCTCCA
Source organism: Sambucus nigra (assembly GCA_949130495.1). Taxonomy (NCBI): domain Eukaryota; kingdom Viridiplantae; phylum Streptophyta; class Magnoliopsida; order Dipsacales; family Adoxaceae; genus Sambucus; species Sambucus nigra. Next base: position 236,047,393 of record OX422214.1, read on the forward strand.
TATTTGAGGTAACGTAGGGGATCGAGGTTGTTTGGATCATAGGCTACCTATTTTAGGTCATGTAGAGGACTGATTTAGTTTGAAACGCATGGATTTATATTTTAAGTCGAGTAGGGTCCAAGTGGTGTGAAGCACAGGGTGATTAGTGTAAAATATTGTAGTCTTGTGCTTCGTAAACTCACATTTTATACTCATTTACTCTATATCCTTAAATAATCATGGATACTCACTTTTGCAAGGTTTATTTGAGTATTTACATGGTTTACGATGCTAATGGTGAAGTCGGAAAGTATCGGGATCCAGAAACATTCATATATGCACCTTCAGGGGAAATATGATGTTTCAATTTACCAATTTTGGGCTCAGACTCTTCGTAGAAGTTGTCGGCCTTCCATCGAGGAATATCTGAGTTCAAACGATGCATCAATCCTCTTTAAATTAGAGATGTCATGATTATTTTATGATTATACCCGAATGAAAGTCTAAAGTCAAAGTCCTGGGTAAAATTCAAAGTCATGCACAATGACGCAAGCACTGTTGAAAAAGTGTGGAACCCGAAACAATGGTCACTTCGGTTCAAACGGTGCATTTATTTGAGGTCGTTTGAAGAAGATATAACATTTTAGAATTGATTTGTAACTAAAGAAACTTGGTGGAAAATAGGGGTTATATATTTATTATTGCACTATAGTTAATGTAGATCCGTTTGGCTCAATGGTACTGGAGACTATGTGAGAGGAGACAGGTCGCGAGTTCGAGTCTCACCCCTAACATAAACGAAATGAGGTTTTTCCATTTTATCTAGGTCACACCACATGGAGCGCCAGGATGGCGCTATGTGGCAGAGCCACAATTGTCAATACCATGCCCCATACCTTTCCCGCATCATGCGTGCCCTCCCCTATGCCCTCCAGGCACGCGAGACCATCTCTCTGCTATCGGATTATTTCCGTCGTAGTTCATTCTTCCTCATTTTTCCTTTTCAAAATAAACCAAATTCATTGTTTTTCCCCCCATCCTAAGTTGGCCAGTGGTCCCATATGTACAATTAAATAATCCCTTGCCCATAACCACTTTTTAGTATTTAATTAAAATCACCCATCATTTTGTGAAATTCCAGTTGTGCCTCCAAACTATTTCTTTCCAACTATAAAAGGGCTATTGGGTTTCATTGTTTTGGCATCCATATTTTGTTGAATTGTATTACCCAAATTACAGTCCGAAATATCGTTACAGTTCTGACTAGTTATAATTCAATTATCGAGATTTTAATAGAAGAAAATCAATCCCGTGTTTGTTGTTATTTAGGATTTTTGGGTTTGTTTGTGAGATAGCAGGTTCATATGGATAGTTTGTATATTAGGTTATGCATACACAAGACTCAATTTTTAATCCAAATTTTATCTTTATTAGATTAAGGTGTGCATGTAGGATAAAGTCCAATGTAAATATTTTCAAACCAAGCAATCAAACCAAATTGAAGAGTGACATGAGGAAAACCTCCTTTCAGGCAAAACCTAGATTTCAGTACTATATCAATAATTGACAGACTTGATGACTTTCAAACTACTTAGGGATCCACTAAGTATAATTCATCGGTCTTTCATTCATCTACAGAGACTACAGAGTACATCACCGTCCACGAGAAGCAGTTCTTCCCTTGGTATCCACCAATCAACCTCAGGATTCAAGATCCTTTCTTCCTCAGTAATAAATACTCATCTCCAAAAATCAGTCATAGAGTAAAAATATACAAGGGTTTGAATAAACTTAACAAATCATATAATGGATGTATGATTTAAAAAAGAAAAGTGCTTTAAAGAAACCCTTGTATATTTTTACTCTATGACTGATTTTTAGAGATGAGGATTTATTACTGAGGAAGAAAGGATCTTGAATCCTGAGGTTGATCGGTGGATACCGAAAAGTGCTTTAAAGAAACACAAAGATGAACACTTTTGGCACATGTATTGGGAGTTCGTTTTCAAAAAAAGTCTTGATTAAAATAGATCAAAATAGGTCTTTATAGAAAAACACATTCTTCTAGGCCGCACCTTCAATTGAAGAACAATAGGATCTTGTTTGAATGAAACTAGAAGTTTCGTTCTAACGAGGTGAATTTATTCGAACGACAAGCCAATCTTGTTTGATCATCCTTCTAACGACCTTCCAATGAGTTTGGTTCAATAAAACAGAGCACAACTTGTTAGATGCTCGTTTGAAACATGTGTCAACGAAAATAGCATTTCGTTCTAATGAGATCTACATATCGTTTGAACTAGATTAAAAAAAATTATTTTTAAAAATCTTTTTGTAAAAAAATTTCCTTGGATAAAAACTAACATCCCAAATTATAATTTTAAGAGTAAAATCAAAACCATAAGATTTTATATCTCAATAAAGAGTTTGTGATGGCTTGAATTTCGGGCACGATGCTCAGTCACTCACATGTCTTCAAATGATTGTAGAGGCAAATGCAGATTTAGTCTTTGGTTTGTCATAAGATACATCAAAATTCCTAGTCTATAAACAATTATAAAATATTACTCTTATAAATCTCTCTCTTTAGCTATTTCGGTACAAAAAAAATACAACTCAAATCATAATAAAACTCCTAAGACAATGTATCTTAATATCCTCCCAAATCTAAAAACGGAACGACATTCGAGACTTTGTCTTGAACTAAAATTCTTCATCTTCTTTAGTCCATGAGATCATCATCAGAGCGGAAGAGATCCACACACATGAAACAAAAGATTACAGTGTCGTGTATGAGTTTAAAGAAAAAATAAAATCCTCCTAAATTTGTTCTCCCCCTTTTTGTCCGTAATAGACAAAGGGTTAGAACTAATCATGAATATAAAGCACCACTAGAACAAGCAAATAGATCATCATAAATATAATAATTAAATCACATGCGGTGAATTTGCAAAAGATGTACAAAGTATTTTTTGAGGTTTTCAAAATTTATCAAGTTTAAGGTATAACAAGTACATATAGGTACAAAATATATAGCACCTTGGAATAACCCTAAAATAATCGAATCGTGAAAGTGGAATATAATTGTGTGAAAACACTACATCAAATCTGCCAAATTGTCACGGTCATTGACCTTGATAAGTTGACTTGTCAAGGTCAATGACCGTGACAATTCTGGGGGTGACAACTTTTATTGTCACGGACTTATCACAATCATTGACCATGACAAATTCGTTAGACTTGTCACTGTCCTTGACCTTGACAAGTTTTGTCACGGTTAAGGACTGTGACAAACCCGTGACATTTAATGAAAAATTATCATGGTCATTGACCATGACAATTCTGGGCAGAATTGAAAAAAAAATCTGTTGGGCAGTATGGCCACTGCCACTGCCCAGTAGTATATTTGTACCTGTTATAGCAACATTGTACATGTTCAAACATTATATATCCAAATAAAATAGAGATAATGCAAATATACATTCAAAACAATATGCATCACGATATAATCCGAATAGAATTCAAATATAACAACTAAAAACAACAATTCAATTCAAATAATGTCACTAAATGTCTGGGGTAAGGTTAACTCTGAGGAGGTGAGTAGGCCACACGATATAAGAATTGACACACCCACTAATATACATCATGCCGCATTGTTCACGCAACCACAAGGGGGAGTTCTCGTTTTCGGGTCTTACATGCGTGACGAGCACCTTGGACTCGATGTCTTGAAGCAAACGTCCATGAACTGGCATACCCTGGATGGTATTCGGGTCCTTCAATCCCCACCGTATACGTTTTCCATCAAATATGTCTAGTATAAACACGCTCGGCCAACCAAGTACCGACATCGATCGGTTGAAGGGAGCCAAATAGGGGAGTGGATCATCAAAGTCCTCACGTGTCGGCTATGAAGCAGTGATGTCCACATCCTCGTCATCCTGCACCTCTTCCTCCATCACCTCCTCCTCCTCCACCTTCTCCACCATCTTCACCTTCCCTTTCCCCTTACATTTTCCTCCCAACGAACACTTCATAAATGAGAACATATCTTGGACCATCGCCTTCAAACAGGACAGCTTCGCGTCATGTGAATCCATTGTTCGAGCCAACCCAGCGTCGCTTATCTCCAATCCGATGATCCTAGATTTGGCCACCCGCGAGCTCACCCCATTGTCCTCCCCTTGCGATCAGTGCCAAGAACTTGGCTGAGTGCGTCCGTGGACAAAGATGCCTTGTCGGCATCAGACTGCGACTCATGCACTGCTTTAAGTTTTGCCTGAAACAATAAAAAGCACATGATTAGTAAAATAAGTAAATAAAAAAATTATAACGTTATTAACAAAAAGTAAATTGTCGGATTACTTCCAGTCGTGGCCGCGACGCTATGGGACACCTCCTTATCCTTCCCCTTCTTTGTCCGAATAGCCATATAAGTATCGAGCCTATGTGGCCTACCCCCAGGGCCACTCTCTGTCCCCTGAAATAAAATAAAGTAAAATTATTATCAGCCCCACAAAGTAAAATATTGCAGAATAATATATTTCTGTTGTTATATAAAAATTAAATCTTACCATCATACTATGCTCCGCCTCGGCGTAAGACATCCGGTCGGAGTAGTGCACGTCCTTTTTTGCCCGATTTTCCCTCCCCGATTGGCGAGATGCCAATTTTCTCTCCCCGATCTCATTGTCAATGAACTGTTGCGATTTTGCCCATGAGATCGGCTCCTTCGGCGCGACGAATTTACGAATTCGGATAACGGAGTCTCGGGTCTTCCCAAAGTACCGGGTTCGCATATTTTTCTTCTACATCTTGTGTTTCTCCCTCAACTGCTCCAAGACGAAATCGCGTAGCTTTTGATCTAGGCTGAATTGTTCCTGTCCAACAAATACAATGTTAGTTGCGAATAAATATAAATATAAAATGAAATCAGAATCGAAATCGAAATCGAAATCGAAATTGAAATTGAAATTGAAATATTCAGATAAATATAAATATAAATACATTACCTGTAGTGCCACCCAAATAGCTAACTCGAGCTCATTTGGCACCTCCCTCCAATTAGTGTACCCCGGGACGATGATCGTCTTTACCAGCTCGAGGGATCTCTCTAATAGCCCCGTCTTGCTCTCGCGGCCATCCCCAATTTTCCATATTTGGGGAGCCTAGGGGCCGAGAAGCCCTCGTCGCCTCCGCTACCATCGAGCGCAGATGACATCATCACAACCAGCATCATCATCCTCGCCTTAATACCTGAAGGAGACATTTGCTGTAAAAAAATGTTGTTATTAGTACAAATCAAAATGAATTAGAAGAAGACATGAAAATATGTTCAATTACTACAAATCCAAATGAATTGTTACTGTTTAACACCTCAATTCTGAATTCCAAAACAACAGCATCTAGCTCATAATATGTACAATTACTACAAATCCGAAACATCCCCACCCCCACCCCTACTGCCCACACACACGCACACTACACAAGAGAGAAAATGATAAAGTGCAAATCAATTAAAAGCATTAAAAATGGATTGACAAAGTACAAATTGGAATATTTATTACAAATTGAAAAATGGTTTCAAATTCGGGTTATCATAAAAAATGGATTGATATTCGATAGGAGTAGCCAAGTCATCCACACTACTATTTAGACGCTTTGGCGTGTGTAGGACAATTGGCCACAACTCGTTATTGATATACTCCGAGTAAAACACTTGGTTAACCTTTTAAAATGCACAAATAAACGGCTCATCGCTCACGTGGTCGTTGCTCTTCAACTTGGATAAGTCAACCATGATCAAATTGGTGACAGGATCAACTTTACAAGCAGTTTTATCCTTAACTCTTACCCAGTCACAGTAAAATAAAACCTCTTTGAAGCTTATATAATTGAATTCAAATATATTTCGGATTACACCACAGTAAGTCATTTCAGCTTCAACGAGGTTTTTATCTTTTGCGCTCGCTCGAAAGAAAGTAAGAGCCTTGTATGAAATGCTCGAGTTCTTTACATTTGTAATTTCATCGTACACTTTAGCGAAACCGTTCAATTGATAATTTTTTTACTCTTGTGCCACGAACAAGGGTCCAGTGGCTAGACGAGCAAGCTTTGATGTCGCATCACCCGTCTTTAAGAGCTGAGAATATATAAATTAATTATATGAGTTGTAAAATTTGAGTGTAATGTAACGTTATATAACGGCCATTTTCATTATAATTACCTCTGTAGGAGGGTACTTTAGATTATAGATAGATGGAGCCTTTGAAGTATGGTGATGATAAGCTAATTGTCCAAAGATTTGGGTTAACAATAGGACATACAAACACAAATTCCAATGAAGATAAGACTCAGCCTAAACTCACAAATCTCTCGTGTATAACTCAGGAGATAGTAATGAACTTAAAAGTAACTTAGCTAGAGGGAGAGAGAAGTCGGCACCCTAGATACACCTTGGTAGGCAGGTAGAAACACACAAAACACCCTCAAAAACCTCGGTCAAGTATTAAAAGCTTCGAAATAAATAACAATCATGAGTGATTAAACTCTCTGGTTTTGCAATAACTCTCTATGATGTCTCTTCTCTCTAGCAATAACTCCTGAACTCTCAAAAGATAATCATCTCCTCAGGGGTGGTTGGGGTCCTTAACTAGCCCCCCACACCATCCCTGAGGCAACTCAGTCATTAAATACTGTGAAAGACATCCCTCATACTTTATGTCACAACATTAAATGCCTGATGCACTAGTTGTCTCCATGCCATAAACATTAAATGCCAAGACATGCCTTTTGCCTAACCACTGTGTGTCAAGGGGTTGTTGTCATATAGGTGGATCACCAACTTCCTGACAGCCCCAAATACCACGGTGGTTTACTCAAGTGTAGGTCTGACATTATTTAGTTAGCTAGTGACACCACCTACAGTAGATGTGACATTAAGTAGAGGGATGTTTGGTTCACAGCTTCACTCCCGATGGAACTCCAAGTTGCTCCACCCGAGGTTCCACGGTTAGGATCCTTCGGTGTTTTACCAGGTGTATCTAAGATGGTCAGGACAAGCCCCAATGGTGCCTCACTTATCAATCCTCCAAACCATGTCCCTCTAAAGTTCTCACGATGAGGTCATTCGATAGAGCATGAAAGCTCTCCTAGGCCCTGCCAAGCCTGGTCTCTCGCGAGTACCATTTGACCTCACACTAAAACTCATTATTATTCTCGTTACATCAATACAACCGTTATAGCTTACAGTCAACGTAAATAGAAATACAACATGATTAATACAACAAGCTAAAGTATGAGTTGCCATACCAAGTTGCCTCGCTTGAGCTGCCTTGATTGCTTAATCTCAAACACTATTGCCAATTAGGGAATTATCCCTAATCTCCGGATTACCTTCAAGCTCCCTCTATATTTTCCCCTTCGTGGAGTAATTTGTTGGAGCAAGAAATGTCTGCACGAAACTTCTCAATCTGATGAACCCTATCTGGGCGCAAAATTCTGGCCTACTTTATCCGTTAGAATAGCAGCGTTATAATCTCCTAGAAAAAGTAAAATTCTCTCCGATGTACCTGAGCCGAAGCTCCATGACTTATTGGGACTTGGGCAAAAGGACATCTGAAAAACTGTTACTAAAGCCGTTTAATACAAGATTAAACTATTTAAGTAACTCCGAACTATTTTTTCAAGAAACTCTTTTCTATAAATCAAATCAGTTTAATCACAAGAAGTATTTAAAAAATATGCACGAGATCTATTCAAGATTGATAAATAAGTTTTGAAAAACAAAACTAAATTCGTTTTTTAAATCAACACACTCAACAGAAAGGGATGAGGAGATGTAGAAAGATTAATGAAAATATATTTTTAACGTGGTAAAACCTCACCCAATTGAGGAAATATCCACGACTCCCTCTACAGAGTAAACCAAAAATTCCACTAAAATAAATTATAACAGTTACAAACTATATAGCACACATGCACACAAATCAGACCTATACAAGTTTAGGAATGTACCCACTGGTGTCCTTCAAACTTCTCTACAGTTCTGTTTGTTGATGTTGTTCTCCACTTTGCTAACATCAAATTTGTTCCAGTTCTTTACATCGACTGTTGTTCTTGAGATCTTATTACCAACACTTTTAGTGTGGTAGGGTGCTAGTGCTTGTAAAGGTGCTTTCTAACACATGCATGCACACACTCACGATGATTTTATACAAACAGTCCTATCAAATTACATATAAGATGTATATGCTGTGATTTTCAGTTTCTATCTTCTTAGGAAACTTTGAATCTTATTTGACCTTAAATATTAACCCAGAATCCACGGCTATCTTGCTCAGAAGACGTTTCAAGATCTTAATCAATCTCAAGTTTTGAAAATATTTTTGAGATTGAAAATCACCAAGTGAGATTTCAACTAGGTCAAAGGTTTTGTTTCAAAAGAACTAGAAACAAAAAATGTTTTTATTGATTTTGAAGTTGAAAACATTTACAGAAACAAATCAACAAAAGTTTTCTCAAGACGAGAAACTATAGATGCAAATCTATGTGTAATATAACATGCAACGACTAGATCTAAGATTTCTATAAGTAGAAACACAGATGTAATAAAATGTTTAAGTTGAAAACAAGATCTGAGAACGAAGAGGTTACAACATCAAACAACTAACAAGCCAACACTCAAAATCTCAAACACTTAAGGTTGTGTTTGGTTTAAACTGTTTTTTTTAAAGAGGTTATGGTTTGAAAGATGTTTAAGACGATTTAGGGTTAGGGTTTCTAACTCTCTCTCTCTCTCTCTGGTTTCTCTACTCTCTACTCTCTTCTCTCTTCTCTCTCTACTCTCTTCTCTCTTCTCTCTCTACTCTATTCTCTCTTTACAAATTACGAAATGAACAAAAGTTCGTGAAAGGCTGAGTGTAAGGCTCCTTATATAGGGGCCTGAGAAGATTCGAGAATGCAGATCCAAATCAAGGACTACGATTTAGTCTAGGCAGTTTGACTTCGATCCGAGGGCTTAAAAGAAGTAGTGGATTAAAGCGATTGTGATTGGCTTGAAAGAGGTTCACATGGATTGTATAAGGAACCATGCAGATCGTCGATTAAAAACAATCCAAGGGATGGAACTAAGCACGGCTAATGTCTCACATACAAAACACAAAATGGTTCAATGACAGCCTGATAGGTGTCGGGATATGACTGGATACCACTCACGCTTCCAAAAGAAATTACAAACGCACCCTGATGTCTCTATCGCTTTTAGATTCTACTCAAGTGAACTTTCAGCCAATAAAACCAACAATCCAAAATAGCAGAATGACCCCAACACTTTATAAAACCATTTTTTATTAAGAAAAAACTTGTTTTAAAAATTATTAAAATTCCCCCCAAAAATATTAACAATCAATTTGAGGGAAATTAATACACACAAACTATATGCAATCAATTTATGCAATGAAATACCTATGTATGCAGTCCTAATTGTGTGCGAGTGTTGGTACATATACCTTTGATTAGACAAGCAAGAGGAATGAATCTTAAATAATTTCTGAGGTTTTTTGGTTTCTAGGAAGGGACACAATTTTGTCACTTATTTCCAAACTAGATGAGCACTTATACAATGTAGACTCAAGTGAGTCAAGAGTATAAGGTGATTCAATCTCCCCCTTTGGAAATATGAGACAAAATCTCCTTTGAGTCATTTAGGAATCGTAGGGCAATAAAGAAATGAGGGAAAAACCTATTCCTAAATAAAAGTTCTATCTACCCATTTCCTAGAAAAGAAAAGTACATAACTCAACTAATTACAATTAAATACCCTATTACAACAGTTGAGAATAATTGTACAGAATCCTGAAAATGATTTCTAAGATCAAGCTTATTAGAGATAAAAAATGAACGCATAAGACTCAAATTTCTCCCCCATTTTGTCTCAAATGGACAAAGGGAAAAATTATGTAAATCCAAGAAATTATTCGGTACACACCATTCCAATTGATTTACGCAAGTTAATAAACCTATTATAATCCAAAGTTTTGGTAAACATATCTGCGAGTTGCAAATCAGTAGGAAGATAATTAATTTCTAATTCCTTAGTTTCAACCAATTCACGAATAAAGTGATGTCTTATTTTTATGTGTTTTTTTCGCGAGTGTTGAACATGATTTTTAGAGATATTGAGCGCGCTTTGATTATCAAAATAGAGATGCAATTGTTTTTCTTGAATACCATAATCACTTAGCATTTTCTTACACCAAAGAAATTGAGCACAGCAACTGCCAGCATCTATGTATTCAGATTCAGGAGTGGATAATGAAGTGCAGTTTTGTTTCTTACTACTCCAACCTACCAAATTATTACCAATATAATAGCATACACTTAATGTGCTCTTACTATCGTCAGTACACCCTGCCCAGTCAGCATCGGTGTATCCTATTATAGTGCTAGGAGTATCATTAGTGTACCAAAGTCCTAAATTTAGAGTGCCTTTAATGTACTTGATAATTCTTTTGACAAAAGTTAAATGACTCTCTTTATGATTGTTCTGGTAATGAGCACAAATGCAAATAGCATACATAATATCAGGACGCGAGGCAGTAAGATATAGTAAGGTTCTAATCATACTACGATAAAGGGTGGGATCTAAGGATTTTCCTGTTTCATCCTTAGATATTTTGACAGTAGTACTCATGGGAGTTTTAGCATCTTTAGCACTCTCGAGCCAAATTTTTTGACAATCTCTCATGCGTATTTTGATTGCGAGACCAATAATCCTTCTGAATTTTGTTTGACTTGAAGACCTAAGGAAAAATTGTAACTCCCCCATAAGATATTTGAAATTCTTTATGCATAATTTCAGAAAAAGATTTAACTTCTGAGGGAGAAGTTGATCCAAAGATGATATCGTCTACGTACATTTGAGCTATAATGATATGTTTGTCAAAATGTTTGACAAAAAGGGTTTGATCATTTCCACCTCTCTTAAAACCTTTGTCTAAGAGAAAATTGGAAAGGCGCTCATACCAGGCTCTTGGCGCTTATTTTAGGCCATACAAAGCCTTTTTAAGACGAAAGACATAATTTGGATATTTAGGGTCAAGAAACCCTTTTGGTTGTTCTACATAGATCTCCTCGGTCAATATTCCATTAAGGAAGGAAGATTTGACATCCATTTGGTAAAGCATAAAATCTAAGTAGCAAGCTATGGCAAAGAGAAGACGAACAGATTCTAATCGAGTAACGGGAACAAAAGTCTCATTAAAATCTATTCCCTCTATTTGAGAGTATCCTTGAGAAACTAATCTGGATTTATTTCTAATGACTATCCCACTTTCATCAGATTTATTTTTAAATATCCAACTTGTGCCAATAACCTTTTTATGATCAGGCCTAGGTACAAGATACCAAACATCATGAATGAAAAATTGAATAAGTTCATCCTGCATTACAGAAATCCAGTGAGGATCATTCAATGCATCCTTAACATTCTTTGGTTCCACAAGGTAAACAAAACATACATAATGAGCATAGTTTCTTAATTGAGATCTTGTACGCACAGGTTCACTGGGATTACCACAACGTTGTCTATGGGATGATCTTTAGCAACTAATTAGGTACTTCAGGTGTCTCAATTGGTAAAGAATCATCTATTTCTGGTGAGTCATTTTCTAAAATATTTTTAGACTCTACCACAATAGTTGGTTCTCCAGTCTTACTTTCTATAGTGGTGTCACTTACAATTACGTTTATGGATTCCATTATGGTCTTAGTGCGAAGATTATAAACACGATAATCTCTACTGTTAGGAGAATATCCTACAAAGATGGCTTTATCTCCTCGAGTCTCAAATTTGGATAAGTGTCCTCTGTCCTTGCAGATATAACATGTACAACCAAAGGTTCTAAGATACTTAAGATTGGGTTTCTTCCCATACCAAAGTTCGTAAGGAGTTTGCTTCGAATTGTTTCTAAGATAGACCTTATTAATAAGGTGACACGCAATACGAATGGCTTCTACCCAAAAATACTTAGGTAAAGTCTTTGCATGAATCATAACACGTGCCATCTCTTGAAGGGTACGATTCTTTCTCTCAGTTATACCATTCTGTTGAGGAGTCTTAGGAGCACTAAATTCATGTTTGTAACCATTGTAGTCACAATACTCTACAACACCTGTATCTAAGAACTCTCCACCTCTATCACTACGAATCCTATTTACCTAAAAGTCTTTCTCATTTTCAATTGGAAGTAAAATCTTCAAAAAGGTTTGGAATGTGTCAGACTTTTGTTTTAAGAAAGCTACCCAAGTAAATCTAGTGAAGTCATCAACCATAACTAGAATGTAACTGTGTCCAGAAAGACTAACAGTTCGAGAAGGACCCATTAGTTCCATATGAATGAGCTCCAAAGGTTTAGAGGTTAGAATATCTTTGACTTTCTTATGAGGAGCTTTAACAATTTTACCTTCCTGACATGAACCATAGACAATATTAGAAATAGATTTGATCTTAGCAATACCTCTAACTATTTCTTGAGAAGACAGTCAACTAAGATTTTCATAATTTATGTGACCCATACGATTATGCCATATCTCATTCTGGCAATGTTACAGACCTCAACACTATTTTGAACAGTATAACAATTGTTCGGTGTCCTGAATCCTATAATAATGCATTCACCTTTTTCATTTAAAATTTTGTAATTATTCTTTGAAAAGGTGAGAGTATGATTTGAGTCACAAAATTGCGAAATACTAATTAGGTTTGCCTTAAGACCTTTTACTAAAAGGACTTCTTCAAGCACAAGTAATTCGTCTTCTTGGAGTGTTCCTTTACCAATGATTTGAGATGATACACCATCACCAAAAATAACTTTTCCTCCAGTAAAGATGGTTTCATTTAAAAGTTTTGTATCATCACCAATCATGTATTTTGAACATCCAGAATCTAAATACCAGCCAGAAGATGTGTGTTCAGCTTTTAAAGCAGTGATCACAATGTTACACTTCATCTGGGGTAATAGATCATCTTTTCTAACCCAAATAGCTCTTGTTTTCATTTTGCGCTTATTTGCTCTCATTTGATAAAATTTGCGAGCATTCAATTTTTGCTAAATAACGTTTTGCGCATGATTTTGAATTTTATAAAACACATGAGCATTTGATTTAGGAAAGTGTTTAGGAATCCTTCTAGGAAATGTTCTTTTAGGTTTGGTTTTTCTCTTCCTATAGGCAGAAAATAATTGTTACGACTCCTTCTAGAGTAGTTAAAGTTTTGGTACATAAGGGTATTATAAACAGAGTTAACTAAACGTCTAGAGTAGCAACCATAAAAAGAATGACCATACAAGTCACATTATGAGCAATATAGATTACTCGACGAGGGTATCTCCTTAGGAAAGTCTCTAAACATAGGATTGATGTGATTTTGATGTTGAACCTTAATCCTAGGGAGTACAGTTTGAAAGACCGAATCATTCTTCCTATTTGGGGGGAAGACATATTTAGTCTTAGATGGACTTTCACACTTAGAGTTACTTGTTTCCCCAATATCAAACATAGATTTATTTTCGTTAAACTCATTTTTCAGAGAATAGAAGTCTGGATAAGTTTCTACAGGTCTTTTGCCTCCTGACACAAACTTAATTGGTTCAAAATTTTTGGTTTGAGACTTCAAACGGGGGCAAAATCCTATTCTAGTTCGATCACCAGAATTGGTTTTAGAATCAACAACAAATTCATCAAAACAGTTTGAATTGTTTTCAAATTTTGTAAATTTTTTTAAAACAGTTGTTGTTTTTTCTTTAGATTGTTCCAATTCTAATAATGTCCCTGTTATTACCAAATTTAGTCTGCTGACATGGACCAATCACCTGAAGACACGTGCCAGCTTACATGGCAAATACCGATACTCCAGACGAGCAAATCAAATCCACCGAGCAACTAAGAAGTCCATCGAGCAACTAAAAAGCCACGAGGAACTCAGGAGCCCCGAGCATCTCTAAGCGTGTCGAGCTACTTAGGTGATCCGAGCAGCTTAAGCGGTCCGAGCTACTTAGCATACATCGCACCCCAAATCAAGAGAATCAAGAGAGACGATTGCGCATTAAATGCCATTTATTATCATACAGATGTATATGTCTATCAGATAACAACGCATAGTCCTTTCATTTTGTACCGCCTCAAGGCTATAAATACGTTGTAACCTCCTCATTAGTAGGGGACTCAGAATTTCTTGGTAAACCTATGATTAAGAATTCTGGGTAAACAGTCAGCAATACAAAAACAGTGGATGTAGGCCATTCTTACAAGGCTGAACCACTTTAAAAATTGATTGTCTATTATTTTCTTATTCTTTTTATCTGTGATTAAAATAATTAGGTCAAATCTAACTTTTTACATCAACAGAATGGCGCTGTCTGTGGGAAACAACTGTAATTATCGTTTTTCACCAAAACAAGTCATCAATAATGGCTGATCATCCTGAATACAACAATCAAAATGCTGGAATTTCTCCAAATCCAGCTACTCCCCCAAATGTCCAAGATCTGACTGGTATAATGGCTAATTTGGCTCAGGGCCAGATGGCCATGCAAGAAACCATGCGACAACTCATGCAAACTATCCAGGGTGGAGCACCAACCCAGTCAGGACAATGAAGCTTTCAGAGAAATACTCATTTGCTCTATTCGCAAAATAGGCGAATGTTATTCCCAGAGGAATCTCCGTCCAGACACACCAATTCATATCGTACTGAGAAATCTAATGATCCTTCTTATCAGCCTATAAGGACTTCCTCGGTACGAGCTACAGATACTCAGCAAAACATCACTCTATCTCCAGAGAGGACATGTGCTCTCGAAAGGTTGAGTAGAGTCTCTCCTTTTGATTGTCTAGGTCCTAGGAGAAATAAAAGTCCTCCCAGTATTGTGTCGAGGAACTCTCAATAATTATTTTATATGAAGGAAGGCTCTGCCCAATCACGACCAACTGCTCGTAATGAAAGATCCCAGGAAGCAAATTCCACACGATCAGTTGCTCGAACCAACAGGCATGAGGAGGGAAATGGTGCATGGAAAGGCTCTATTCAAAGGTTGAAGGATAAAATAGGGGAAATGGCTAAGGCTAAGAATCCTTTACAAAGGTATTTTGTTCGAGGAACACCATTCATACAAGAAATTATGGACTTCCCCACGCCATCAAAATTCAAGGCCCCAGTAGTAACACTAAAATATGATGGAAAAACTGATCCTGTTCTCCATATAGAACAATACCAAGCAGCTGCTGATATATATGTTGTTCCAGACGAGATGCGATGCAGGGCATTTTCAGGAACTCTGACTGGATCTGCTCAAATATGGTACAATAATCTTCCTCGGGGGAAGATTGCAAATTTCTTTCAACTGGCCGAGCTCTTTATTGGGAACTTTTATTTTGGAGTAAAACCAGTTAAATGAGTAGCACACTTGTTAAGTGTTAGACATAAGGCATGTGAGAGCACCAGGGATTATATTACTCGTTTCAATAACGAGAAGCTCGAAGTTATTGATTACGAAGAGAAGACAACAATCACTGCTCTGATGAGTGGACTGCTGCCAAATAAATTGCATTAAACCCTAGCCAAAGATTCGCCTACATCCATGGAAGAGTTAATGGCAAAGGCAACCAAAATTATGAACACCGAGGAAGCTATGGCTGCAAAGAAGAATATGGACACCAAAGAAACCAAAGTTGAGGGTGACAAAGCTAAAAAGAAATAACAGAAGAACAATGGTGGTAACAGGAAGTCAAAATCAAAGCAAGCATTAGAACAGTTGAAGAAATTTGGAAACTATACTCCTTTGAAAGTAGACATAAACCATGTTCTGGAAGAGATCAAGAACAACGAGGAGCTAAATTGTCTTGAAAAAATGAAGACAGATCCTGACAAGAGGGATAAATCCAAATATTGCGAGTTCCATAAGGATCATGGTCATACGACCAAAACTGCATAGATCTCCAGAATGAAATTGAAGACCTCATCAGGCGAGGAAAATTGAATAAATATGTGGATCATCGAAAGGGTGGAAAGAGCAATGATCGAGCAAGGCAGAGGTCTAGATCTCCTAGTTGAGCAAAAGAAGATAATAAGAGAAATCATGAAGAAGACCTGGATGATGATCAAGACGACCCCGATCTCCCCAAAAGACCAAAAGAGCCAGAACGTGAGGTATTTTATATCCATTTTGGATCATTTGATTGCAATGTTATTACTAGTGGAGATGCAGGAGGTGGAGACCTTACTGTAGAGAGGAAAGCTTACCTCAATGAGGCTTAAGCTTGTTTGTATATTCAATGGATAAACCTAGCTGAAGATGATCGCCCGAGGAAGGTGAACAAAGATAAACTGGTCATCGGTTTCTCTAAGAATGACCTCGCAGGTGTGCTATATCCTCATGATGACCCATTGGTGATCAAAATGAGGATGAAGGAAGTAGTGATTTCGCGAGTATTGGTAGATAATGGTAGCTCGAAAGATATTATGTTCTACCCATGTTTTGATATTTTGAACCTCAAGCTATCCCAGTTGGAGCCATATCATCGGCCCCTCCTCGGTTTTACTAGCGAGAAAGTTTTCCACTAGGGACGATCAAGTTGGATATGTTCATCGGTACATGGCCTTCTTGTCGAACAGAAAGAGTGCGCATTTTTGTGATGGATAAAAATGTCCAATCAGCTTACAATATCATCATAGGAAGGGTAGGTTTGAAAAGGTTCAAAGCAGTACCATCTACGGTACATCAATGTTTAAAATTCCCAACAAACTTTGGAGTAGGAGTGGTGAAGGGAGACCAAAAAGTAACTCGAGAATGCTACTATTCATCTGCCGAGCAAGAAGAGCTTGAAGACTGTAGGAGGAAGACTACTACTTATCAGGTTGATGAGATAGAAGACGCAGAGATTGAGACTTTAGACCCAAGAGATGAGTCTCAGCTCGTTAAGGGTCAGGTCATGCAGGCTATTGAAAATATCATTCCGGACGATGAGCATCCAGAATGAACAACTCAAATTGGTGCTTCACTAGATGTGTCAATAAAACAAGAGCTGATAGAGTTTTTAAAAAGCAGAAAACAAACTTTTGCATGGAGCCACGAGGACATGCCAGGGATAGACCCAGCTTTCCTATGTCACGAGCTTAATGTGAATAAGGAAATCAAGCCAGTAAAACAAAGAAGAAGAGTGTTCAGCCCCGAAAAGAACCAAGCTATACAAGAAGAAGTCGAGAAGCTCCATAAAGCCTGTTTTATTAAGGATGTCAAATATCCTGATTGGCTAGATAATGTGGTGATGGTAAAGAAGAAAAATAACAAATGGAGGATGTGTGTAGACTTCACCGATCTTAATAAGGCATGCCCAAAGGATCATTTTCCTTTGCCCCGAATCGATCAACTGGTGGATGCTACCTCGGGCCATGAATTGCTGAGTTTTATGGACGCTTACTCTGGTTACAATCAGATTAAGATGAAGACTGAGGACAGGGAGAGTACCTCTTTTATTACCCGAAGGGGAACTTATTGTTATAATGTTATGCTTTTTGGACTTAAAAATGCAGGTGCAACATATCAACGGCTGATGAACAAGGTGTTTGGGGAGCAAATCAGTCATAACATGGAGGTTTATGTTGATGATATGCTGACGAAGAGCAAGAAAGTTGCTGATCATCTAGTTGATTTAGGCCAGACCTTTGATCAATTAGAAAAATATCAAATGAAGCTGAATCCCACCAAATGCATATTCAGAGTACGAGAAGGCAGTTTTCTCGGATACATTGTTAATCAATGAGGAATTGAGGCAAATCCTGACAAGATCAAAGCCCTATTGGAACTGCGATCTCCGACGATGAAGAAGGAAGTGCAAAGTCTCACAAGACGAGTTGCAGCACTTAATAGATTTGTATCACGAGCAACTGACAGATGTCTACCATTCTTCAAAACACTCCGAAAGACTTTCGAGTGGAATGATGAATGCGAGAAGGCCTTTCAAGAATTGAAGAAATACCTGGGAGCACCTCCATTATTGTCCAGGCCAGTAATGGGAGAAGGACTATACTTGTATCTGGCAGTTTCAAAAAATACAGTAAGCTCGGTGTTGATAAGAGTGGAGGATGGAGTGCAAAAACCAATCTATTACACTAGCAAGGCCTTTCGAGGAGCAGAGATCAGATATCCAAGGTTGGAAAAGATAGTACTGGCGTTGATCGAAGTAAGTAGAAGGATGAGGCCATACTTCCAAGATCATACTATAGTTGTGTATACAGACATGCCGTTAAGGCAAGCTCTGCACAAACCAGAGAAATCAGAAAGATTGATGTATTGGGCGGTAGAATTAGGTGAATACGATATAATTTATGAGCCTAGATTATCGCTCAAAGGGCAGGCAGTGGCAGATTTTATCTCAGAGTTCACTTATCCTCATACTTCCGAAGATCAGAAATTGAATACCGACCAGCCTGTGGATGTTACAGGATCATCAAACTTAAACCCCGACCATCTTAAGTAGGTAGACGAGCAAGAGAATATGGTCGACGAGCAAGAAGAAGTGCTGGAGGAGGATATAAGGAAACGTCAAATATTCCACTAAGGAACTCTATCTGACCAAGAGTTTGATAATGAGATACCTGTGTGGAATTTGTATGTAGATGGTTCTTCGTGTACTATAGGCAGTGGAGCATGGATTATTTTAAACAACCCAGATGAGATCGATGTGGAATATGCTCTACGCTTTCAATTTAAAGCTTCTAATAATGAAGTTGAATATGAAGCAATGATTGTTGGTCTTAGTTTGGCAAAAACCATGAAGGCTGAGCAGGTTATCGTATTCAGTGACTCACAATTGATCGTAAATCAAATACTAGGTGTATATGAAGCCAAAGGAGAATTAATGATCAAGTATCATGCAAAAGCAATAGAGATTGTATTGAGCCTGATCGCAGTACAGTTAATTAGAATACCAAGATTAGAGAATGAAAGAGCAGATGCCTTAGCTCGATTAGTTTTAGCAACGCGCATTGAGCTAAGAAGAACAATCCTAATAGAAGTCTTGGCTAGTCGGAGCATAGACGAAGATCTGATGATGAATTTTATTACCCTTGATTTAGGACCATCTTGGATGGATCACATCGGGGCATATATTGAAGAGGGGACTTTTCCAACTGATAAACTCGCAGCCAAGAAACTAAAGTTTAAAGCTGCTCGTTATGTATTGGCTAATGGTATTTTATATAGACGAGGAATTATAGCAGGTTTGCAAAGATGTGTGCATCCTTCCGAGGTGAAAGATTTGATTGAAAAGGTCCATGAAGGGTCGTGTGGAGCCCATATAGCAGGTCGGACGCTTTTGCAAAGAATAATGATGCAGGGATATTATTGGCCAATGATGAGGGCTGATTGTATAGCCTATGCCAAAAAATGTGAGAAATGTTAATGCTTAACTTTTATTCGAAGAACTCCCCAAGCATTGTTAACACCCATTACTTCCCCTTGGTTATTTTCCATGTGGGGAATATACTTGGTCGGGCCACTTCTAACGACCAGGGGAAGATTTAAATATCTTGTGGTCGCGGTGGATTACTTTACTAAATGGGTGAAAGCTAAGCCTCTTATTGATATGACTTATGATAGGGTATATCAATTTATTTGGAAGAATATCATTTGTAGATATGGTCTTCCCCATGTATTCATTACTGATCATGGAACCTAATTTAACAACGAGGAGTTTGCTGTGAATTGTCACAAGTCAAACATATTGAAAACCCATTCTGCAATTGGTCATCCCCAGAGCAATGGACAAACTGAGGTGATGAACAGAACGCTAGTGAATGGTTTAAAAACACGACTGGATGATGCAAAGGTAAATTGGATTAACGAGCTACATTCTATGTTGTGGGCTTATTGTACTACACCGCGAGAAGCAACAGGAGAATCTCCATACATACTAGCATTTGGAAGTGAAGCTGTTATACCTGCCGAGTTGGGCCTCCCCACACACAGGGTGCTGAATTTCAATTCTCCTATCAGTGACTTGATGAGAGATTGGATCTAGATTTGCTCGAAGAAGTTAGAGAAGAAGCAGCAATCAGGAATGCTGCATACTAACAACAAACAACTTTGTTTTACAACAAGAGGGTAAAAAAGTGTGATTTGAAGGAAGGAGACTATGTGCTAAAGAAAATAATTCAAAAGCACAATAAACTGGAAGCTAACTGGCATGAACCTTATAGAGTAACATAGGTTGTTCATCCAGGAACATACAGGATTGAAACCTTGGAAGGAGAAGAATTTAAGAATGTATGGAATGCAGAATATCTACGCAAGTATTATCAGTAGTAGGAGTTTCTATGTAGTGGAGTTTTCTTCAGTATGAATAAAGTGTTAAAAGTTTTACCCAATTCTCTCTTTTTGGTGAAATTTTTTGGAGTATTAGTGCTACACACTACGCATCAAGTTCAGAATGAAATCCACCAACTACGGTTGGTCGGTAAACAAAAATCCACCAACTACGATTGGTCGGTAAATAAAATCCACCAACTACGGTTGGTCGGTAAATAAAAATCCACCAACTACGGTGGGTCGATAAATAAAATCCACCAACTACGGTTGGTCGGTAAATAAAATCCACCAACTACGGTTAGTCGGTAAACAAAAATCCACCAACTACGGTTGGTCGGTAAATAAAATCCACCAACTACGGTTGGTCGATAAATAAAATTCACCAACTATGGTTGGTCGCTAAATAAAAATCCACCAACCACAGTTGGTCGATAAATAAAATCCACCAACTCCGATTGGTCGGGAAATAAATTCCAACTCCGGTTGGTCGGGAACAAAATCTCCACCAACCCCGGTTGGTCGGGAAGTAAAATATCGCCAACTCCGGTTGGTCGGCAAATGAATTTTCACCAACTCCGATTGGTCGACAATTTAAAATAACACAGGACATTTTTTACTTTTTACAGATATACATATACATTCATCATTAAATAAAAGATATATTTCATGAAGTATTTCCAAACCCATAACAATTGCAAAGAAAACTAAAAATTTCTTCATTAAAACCAAAACAAATTACATATGATAAATTGCAGATTACATAAAGGAAGTTCATTACATAAACAAACCCTATTCTATAGGTTTCTTTCCCTCTGCCTTTGACACATGGTCTACCCCAGCTGGAGGATCATCAAGACTGTAAGGGGAATTCATGAAGTTCAGATCTTGTAACATTCTGACGTTCATTATAGAAGGATGATCAAGCATATGTTCTGGCCTAGATATTTCAAAGTTTGAATGGAGACTGTAGTCATCAAGATACTTAGATATTAAAACACGAGGAATGGCCCGGGATGGAATCCAACTAAGGTCAAGTTTGAAAGGAGGCACAGGTAGATCAAGAACTCCAGGAGTGTAGTAATCCCACAAAAAATGACCTCTCTCCAATTTGAGAACACAAAGAGCATTCAACCATCCCTGTTTGTACCCTTCATTGTTCGACTGTTCTAAATGGGCATCAAGATGGCAACGTGCTTCATTGTAACCATCCATCCAAAACTCTCTGGGCTGTTTATGGAACTGGTAAGTTGACCTCTCCAGTTGCTCGTGGAGATTCCTTACCAGGATGTAATTATTTTCCAAGGCAGAGTTTTGTGTGGAAAGTTTCTCGCTGAGGTCCAAATTCTTTTTAAACAGCTCTGCTAAAGTTTTTTTCTTTGCCACCAATTGAACCGCTTGATTTTCCAAAGCTGCTTGAGTTCTTGCATCTTCAATAGAGATCCGACCAGCCCTTGCCCGTCTTCGAGAAGAAGATATTTCTCGTCCGCGAGTAGAGGTAGAAGGTCCAACTCTTTTCAAAGTTTCCAATTCATCCCGCAAGTTGGCATTTTCTACTTTCAAAAAAGAGAAACCTTCGTCATTGACAGGGACCAAAGCTCCCGAGGAAGATGCTGCAGATTTTAGTCGGGATATCTCCTCTTGAAAAACATTATTTTCCTCCTCCAATAATTTAGCGATTTGCCTATGATCCTCAACCTCGAGCTTTAGAATGCTCCTTTTCTTCTCGTAGGCAGCGATGAATTTATCATATCCTTTGTCAGCATTTAGTTGTTGATATTTTTTCTCATACCCCTAATGCAAAAGGGTAGAAGACTCCTTATATTATTGTTGAATTTCATTGATAATACCCTGAAGATCTTCAATCATCTCGTAATATGCCATATTATTGGCGACTACACGGTCGAGCAACCACTTTAGATATTGATAAGCTTCGACTGCTCGCTCAGAAGTATCCGGACCAAGGATGTCAATAATTTGCCTCGTTTAAGTCTACATGACCAGCTGTGAAGTAATCATTACATTTCTTCATCAGTTTTGTGTCATGAGCTGATAATAATTTGATCCTGGCCATAAACTAGCAAAGAGAAGACATAAACAGGATCAATTATGATAAAGACAGAGCAGGAAGAAGAAAGTCATCATGAACAACAAAAAGCTTGATTTTTTATTCATAAAAAATATAAGGTTCAGGATTATAATCAAAAGAAATAACAAAATTAAAGTCCGAGCAACTTTACACCTTCTCTCTACTTTTTGCAACTTCCTAGGAAAGCTGGGATGAGGAGGCTGGTTGCTCGGATGATAGCGACAGTTTCTTGGCTGAAGTACTGGTGGGCTGAAGTGTCTCATAGAAAGTCTGAGCAACTGGAACAGGAGGAATTTGGTCTCCAATCATCATAGAGGACTCTTCTGAGGCAGCTCCGTCCTCTTCTTCTTCCCCAGGAGAAGGAGGAGGGCCATGGGTGTGTTACTGGAACAATTTTGAATTCTCAGCAATCTTCATCTCTTTCAAAGCAGTGACTCATCCATCTCTGAAGTATTTAAGGCTAGCATACTCTATTTGTGAGGTCATAGCAGCCAGACCCTTATTCCATCCTTTATCCCAAGGAGCACTAAATGATTTCTTAACAACTTTTTTCCTTCTCTCTTTCTCCGAGGAGATCCTTTCCCTAAGGAGTTCCTTGACAACCTTCAACTTCCCTTCCATCTCCACCTTCTGACGTTCAACATACTGAAGTCTAACAACTTCCTCTTCAAATACTTTGAGCTTAGCTTCTAGCTCCTTGTTGCTCTGTTCAAAGACCTTGTTTCTCTGCTCGGAATCTTTCAAATTTTTCTCCAATCCTTTGGAGAACTCCAGAGCTTGGTCTCTTTCTTGCTCGATGGACTTGAGTTGTTTCTCCCAAGACTCTTTATCTTCCTCATATTTCTGGGCTGTTTTGGTACTTGGTCGATGTCAACCACCACTGGACGAGCAGTGAAGGAGGAAGTATAGCTCTTGTACTGCAATAAGTAAGAAGCTGATCTGATATGTTCGTCAGCAACGGATTGGTGTAAACTCCAGATAAGTTTCAGATGGTTCAAATTAACCACTCTCCCCTTTGGAGATTTTCTTTTGCTGTCAACTGCAAATAATCAAAAATTAAATATCAGTGAAGCATTTTATCAAACATGAAGAAAACATAATTTCAAAAATAGAATAAAAAAAACTATCCCATTGCCATAAGGAGGACATTTAGGACCTTGATATACATCATCTCCATTTAATGGAGGATGTTGCCAATTTTTCATCACCACTCCATGTTCAAAATAATCCATGTTGGCGTCAGGAAGATTAACAACTAATGCCCTATTTAAAAACCTAGTTTTTAAATAAAAAGTACTATCACTAACAACCCATCTGTAACAAAACATAATCTCTGGAATTCCTAAACGGGTTCCATGAATTTGATTTAACCTATGGACTTCATTAACTATTCTCTAGGTATTCAGAGATATTTTTGCAGGAACAACGTCAAAATACTGATAGAACTCCAAACATAAAGGATTGGGAGGAAAAGAAAAGCCACACTCGACCACAAAAAGACTTGGGAACCAATGTCCCTCAGCCAAAGAAAAATAGTCAGAAGGCTCAGAAAGTTCTTCCAATATGAACCATGAAGGAATAGAAAATTCAGTACGAAATCTGTCAAGCGATTCAACAACGTAAACCATGATGAACAAAGTAAATAAAACAAAGGGAAGAAAATCTTACAGGAAAGGAGTGAATCAATTGACAACGAACGATGGAAGAAATGAACGCACAAGATAGAGAAGAAATGGAAGTTCAAAGATACAGATTTGAAAAAGTAAAAGACGGTAGGATTTTATGTAGCGCTTAAATACTTTACCTCGGGAAATGAGAAAAACAATGATGACCAGGACGGACGATTGCGTATCCGGCGGCTAAAAAGAAAAAAAGGGCACAAAAAACGAAGCGGTTATGGAAATTTAAAATATTTATGAAGACTGATACTGCACATTTAAAAAGGAGTGTATACAACGAATACCTCCCTAAAAACCATACAAACCGAAAATCTAAGCAGCAGAATGTTCTGTACTTTTCTTCAACATCAAACTACGAAACTGTAACAACCCGTGTAATTTTTGGGTATTTTAATTAATTTCTGGAAAATGGAGGAAAATAAAGTTTTTGATCAAATTATTTTTATTGCTCAAATATGTTGTTTATTATTTTTAAAGGTGAGAATTTCAAACGGTTTCGAAATCGGAGTTAAAACGGATTTTAAAATGATTTTTAAATGTTTTTAACTCTTGGAGTTGTTTTGACTTCCAACTCTTCATTTTTTTGCATTATAAAAGAAAGTCGTGGGCAACCTTTTTAACATACTTTTGGCACAAATTTTGGCAGAAAATATATTTTATATTCCTCTCCTTTTTAATTATACTTTGTCCCTTGAGATTTGTGAGTTCCAACCTTAGATTAGAGGTGTTCTTGGGGCTATTTTGTTGGAGATTCTTGGAGAAGCATTTGTAGATATTTTGTGTTGATCTTGAGAATGTGATCATTGGTTTCTCATCATGGTTTTAGGTATGGGGGTTTACACAATATGCTCCTTTAAATCTCGCGAGTTTATTCCGTTGATTCATGTTTAATTGGACTCATATTTGAATTGTTAAATTTTTGGAAATTTGGAAAAATAATTGTTGAATTATTTTGATTCATGTGGTATCATTATATTGTTGTTAAGCACGTTGTCATGAGATTTTAATATGGCACGGATGTTGGGCACCCGCCAAAATTCCTCCTTCCCGGGCTATGGCTTGATAAAGCATATGCAGATGGGGTGAGGCCTGGTTACCCATTGATGTGTTGTTGAGAAATTTATTAATAAATGCTTTGAGATTTGCATTTTAATTTGAATATTCGTACTCATGTTGTTACGTTTATTCATCGCTAACATATATTTATTGAGCATCTTTCCTGTCGTATTGTGTACTTCCCCATATTTTCTTTTAGTGGCAGGTTAGCGCGGATTTTGGGGCGCTATGGAGATTGATTTTAGCGAGGGTTGTTTGGGAAAGATTTGTATTATTTTGATGTATAGAGCTTTGGAGATTTGTATTTTTTTTTCGATTTATTTGTTGTATGTAATTCGAGAGACTTGTTGTAATTGAAGAGATTGAGATTTGTAGTTTCTCTTTTGTTGTTGTGGGACTTAGATGCTCTATACCTTGTCACCTGTGGATTTGGATTTATTTTATCGCATTAGCGCTCTGTTCGCTCTCCCCGGGCGGGCAGGGAGTTATAGAAACATTGGGGGCTTCTGTTGTTACCAAATTTAGTCTGCTGACATGGACCAATCACCTAAAGACACATGTCAGCTTACATGGCAAATACTGATACTCCAGACGAGCAAATCAAATCCACCGAGCAACTAAGAAGTCCACCGAGCAACTAAGAAGCCACAAGGAACTCAGGAGCCCCGAGCAGCTCTAAGCGTCTCGAGATACATAGGCGGTCCGAGCAGCTTAAGCGGTACGAGCTACTTAGCGTACAACGCACCCCAAATCAAGAGAATCAAGAGAGACGATTGCACATTAAATGCCATTTATTATCATACAGATGTATATGTCTATCAGATAACAATGCATAGTCCTTTCATTTTGTACCGCCTGAAAGCTATAAATACACTGTAACCTCCTCATTAGCAGGGGACTCGGAATTTCTTGGTAAACCTATGATCGAGAATTCTGGGTAAACAGTCAGCAATACAAAAACAGTGGATGTAGGCCATTCTTACAAGGCTGAACCACTTTAAAAATCGATTGTCTATTATTTTCTTATTCTTTTTATCTTTGATTAAAATAATTAGGTCAAATCTAATTTTTTACATCAACAGTCCCTTTGTATTTTTTCTCCAGAGTTTCACTTACTTCGATCAAATTCTTCAACTTTTGATCAAAAATTTTAACTTCATTTTCATGAGTTAGATATTGGGTAGTATACTCTTTAGCGTTAAGTTTAACCATCAGACTTAGGTCCTCTAATTTCTTAGTGAGATCTTTCACTATCTTTTCTAGTCTAGTGCTTTTCTTGAGAGTCTTAGCATAAAGTGTGTGAATGTCTGGGAGGTCTTCAGTGTCTGAGTCACTAAGTGCAGTGTGTGAATTTACCCCTAAGGATTCATTTCTTGAACTCACGCACCCATGGACATCGTTATTATCGCATTCCCTTTGACTCACACACCCCTTGGTTGAACTAACAATATTCTCAGAAAGTAAAGCATCTAAACCAGTAGCAGCATGATTCACAACAACAGGTTTAGAGTTACTATCATCATTCTCATACATAGGCATATCATCATTTTATATTATCTTAGCAAAGAAAGACATGTAA
The DNA here is from genome assembly GCA_949130495.1 of Sambucus nigra. Classification (NCBI taxonomy): domain Eukaryota; kingdom Viridiplantae; phylum Streptophyta; class Magnoliopsida; order Dipsacales; family Adoxaceae; genus Sambucus; species Sambucus nigra. The sequence continues at coordinate 236,074,141 of OX422214.1, forward strand.
GGGCAAAAACAATCAGAAGATTCAAGTTCCTCATTCTCATAATCACTTGAATCATCCCATGTTTTGCAAATGTTGACCCTAGTATGTTTATTGATAGTGTTTAGTTTCACTCTATAGTCTTGTGCTATGTGTCCTAGTTTTCCACATCTAAAACACTCAATGTTCTTAAAGTCTTTGTTGAGTCTCATGCCCTTGTGATGTTTGTCTTGAGCTTTCTCATGAGGTTTGTAGTTAGACTGACTTGAATAATTTGGCTTTCCTTGTCTGTTTGCCAATTTATTTCTAAATTTGACAATTTTCTTAAATTGTTTTGACATCAAGGCAATTTGGTTATCCAAACTATCTATATCACATTCCTCATCAGAATCATCAGTGGGAATAGTAAATTCAGGTTTTATCAACTTAGAAGAAAAACTGAAGTTGGAACTGGTTTGTTTCCTATGGGACAAGGTCATTTGTTTCTTAAATTCTAATTCCATTTCCACAGTTCGAGGTTTACTACTGAGTAATTCAGGAGTGATATTTTGATCACACATTTCCTCAATAGCATATCTTTTATTATCAAATTTCTGTGGTAATGACCTTAGAATTTTAGATACAATTTCATGTCTGTCATAAGTTATCCCATTAGCATGCAGTTTGGTCACAATGTCAGTTAATCTCATGAAGAAATCATCGAAAGTTTTAGAATCAGACATAATTAGTGAGCTATACTGCTGAGGAGCATTTGAGTTTTAGCAGCCTTAACTCTAGTGTCACCCTCATGTGCAGTGATCAGTGTATCCCAAGCTTCCTTAGAAGTGGCACAAGATGAGATCCTTTTGAACTCATGTTCATTTATGGACATAAAGATAGAATTCTTGCCTTTGATATTATTTCAAGAAGTGTTCTTCTCTTCTTGTGTGAACTCACTTAATGCTTTCTTAACCCTCTCATTACTTCCTTCAGTGGTTGGTTTAGTGGGATAAGAGTATCCATTTTCAACAATATCCCAGACATCATCTCCCAAGGTTCCTTGTATGAAAGCAACCATCCTTACCTTCCAGTAAGCAAAGTTGTTTCCATCAAAGAGTGGGGGTCTCGTCAAGTTACCAAATCTTTCATTTTTCTCATCCATTGTTATGATTTTAAGAAAACAATTTCAGAAACACAAGATCTTTTAAAAAGATTTCCAAAGCTCTGATACCAATTGAAAAACTGTTACTAAAGCCGTTTAATACAAGATTAAACTATTTAAGTAACTCCAAACTGTTTTTTGAAGAAACTCTTTTCTATAAATCAAATCATTTTAATGACAAGATGTGTTTAAAAAATATGCATGAGATCTGTTCAAGATTGATAAACAAGTTTTGAAAAACAAAACTAAATTCATTTTTTAAATCAGCATTGTCACAACCCGTATATAATTATGATAAATTATATTTAAATTATACTTATCTTATGTGATATGAATAATTTGTTATTAGTATATCTAATGTTAAGTGATTATGGTTAGTATAATTCTACTTTCATAAATCATGAAATGTCGAATGATTTACGAACACAAGATTTGGTTATTTTCGATAGAAATGTTCCTATTTAAGACTAGTTTTAACCCTTATAACATTACAATTGACTTGAGGTGAAAACTACATAGTTGTAGACATGTGAGTTAGGGTGGTAAAACAATAAACCTTGCATCAAACGGATGTTTGAGTAAGAAGTTAGGCCAAAATTACGAACAAAGGGCAAATCTGTCAATTCCCTTAAGTGGTAAATTGTCTTTTATTAAACCAAATGTTTTAATTTGATTGGATGGATTGGGGGGCATCCTTGACCGACTTAAAACTCTTCTTCTAACATAGTTCTTCATCCAATTTAATCCTAAGTTCAGTTTTAAGGGTTTTTGGCTTGAGGAAAGAGAAAGTAGAAGTTAAGGAAGAAAGGGTTTCATTAAAAGCTAGGAAAAGAATTCCAAGAAAATTCTTAAGGTGTTTCCAAGGTAAAATTATGTGTTAATATTGTTTTAATCTTCTATTATACTTATTTCAAAGTATATAAATCGTGAAGTATTGATTAAAATTCCATCCTCCTTTGTGATAATATGTATTGGTTCATATGTGAGATAAGTGGTGTTATAAGTCATATTGCTTTGTATTGAAACCCTTTGTATTCAAACTTTCATATCTCTTTATGTGCTTACTGGAATTCAGAAATTACAATTGGATATAAAAATAGACTCATATATTCATATCATATCTGAAAATTATAATTTAACTCCTTATGGTTAGGCCTTAGTGATGGTTGCAAGTTGGTATATAGTTGTTGTTTGTATATTTCATTTCGGTATGCCCTGAGTTTGGTCAATCTTTTGAGATAGTAAATGAAGTTCAAATATTATGAAACTTTAATTATGTACTATTCAGTATGTATACTGAAAGTTTGTTGAAAATTATGTAATGTTATACTGGAGAAAAATTATGAAAATTCTTGTAAGTTGAAGAAACAATAGAGGAGCTTGTAGGGAAGATTTCTTGTGTTGTAAAGAAACAGTCATAACTTGCCCTAGGGAGCTTGAAAAATTACACCGTCACTTTTTCTGGAAAGTATATTCATATATGTTTTCATATTGATAAGGTTGGACACCTGTATGTGTGCAATTAATGAATATGGGAAGGCTAAGTATGGAGGACAATAATTTCAGGCCATACTGGATATCCCATGAAAGAATACTTTTATCTGCTCCTTCCCAAGGGTATTTTGAGTACATGTTTCATGTGTGTATATATTTAGAAGTATACTTTTATGTTTACTTAAGTTTAGTTATAAATTTATTACGAGGTAGTTTCTAGGGTTGAATGTTCATGACCTTATCAACATATATACCATCAGTTCGTCTTTACATATGTTTCATGGAATATGACTTGAGTAGAATCATATTGTGGTTGTGTACTCATTTAAAGTTACATAATTATATTAAGATAATACTTATGATTGAGTTTCATTCTGATTTAGTTGGATTAACAGGTGTAAGTTCAAATCAACCAAGTTCAGCTCCGCCCAAGGGAAACGTGAATACATAGTTGACAACACAAGGTGAGTGTACTTACTGAGTTGATTTGGGATACGATGTGTATGTATTATATATTAAGATTATATGGCTTATTAAAATTCATGAGATGTTAAGATGTTATGCCTTATTAAAATCCAAGATATGTTGAGATGTTATGGCTTATTATAATCCAAGAGATGTTGAGATGTTATGGCTTATTAAAAGCCAAGATATGTTGAGTTGCTATGCAATTCAGGACATCTTAGGTTTTTAAAACCTATGGATATGATTATTACCTACGGGCAGAAGATGTGGGGTTTTTTAACTCCGGATATGTATATGGCCTAATTTGGCACAGAGATGTATATATTGATATGTTGAGATGTTAATATAGTACTTTTACTATAGATAGTTGAAGTACATTCACTGAGTTTTTAAACTCATGGTTTTATATGTTTACATTTTCAGGTTTTTCAGCTGCCACTGCCAGGTCTAGGAGGTTGAGTAAATAAAAGTAGGGTCTTGTTAGTTTGTTTTATACACTGTGCTAGTTGTAATTAAGTTAAATGATATGTGAGTTCTGTTGAAATTATGTCTCCTTAATACGATTCGATTTTTAGTATTCCGCATTTTAACCTTGAAGTTGTTTTAATATGTATTACTAAAATAATAAATAAATTGTAGTTGTGGTTTGTAAACTATTTAGTTAATTATATCCTAATGGGGCTAGGGGGTGACAAGCACACTCAACAGAAAGGGATGAGGAGATGTAGAAAGATTAATGAAAAGATATTTTTAACGTGGTAAAACCTCACCCAACTGAGGAAACATCCACGACTCCCTCTACGGAGTAAACCAAAAATTCCACTAAAACAAATTATAATAGTTACAAACTATATAACACACATAAACACAAATTAGACCTATACAAGTTTAGGAATGTACCCACTGGTGTCCTTCTAACTTCTCTGCAGTTATGTTTGTTGATGTTGTTCTCCACTTTGCTAACATCAAATTTGTTCCAGTTCTTTACGTCGCCTCTTGTTTTTGAGATCTTATTACCAACACTTTTAGTGTGGTATGGTGCTAGTGTTTGTGAAGGTGCTTTCTAACACATGCATGCACACACTCACGCTGATTTTATACAAACAATCCTATCAAATTACATATAAGATCTATACGCTGTGATTTTTAGTTTCTATCTTCTTAGGAAACTTTGAACCTTATTTGACCTTAAATATTAACCCAGAATCCACGGCTATCTTGATCAGAAGACGTTTCAAGATCTTAATCAATCTCAGGTTTTGAAAATATTTTTGAGATTGAAAATCGCCAAGTGCGATTCCAACTAGGTCGAAGGTTTTGTTTCAAAAGAACTAGAAACATAAAATGTTTTTATTGATTTTGAAGTTTAAAACATTTACAGAAACAAATCAACAAAAATTTTCTCAAGACAAGAAACTATAGATGCAGATCTATGTGTAATATAACATGCAACGACTAGATCTAAGATTTCTACAAGTAAAAACACAGATCTAATCAAATGTTTAAGTTGAAAACAAGATTTGAGAGCGAAGAGGTTACAACATCAAACAACTAACAAACCAACACTCAAAACTCTCAAACACTCAAGGTTGTGTTTGGTATAAACTAGTTTTTTTGAAAGAGGTTATGGTTTGAAAGATGTTTAGGACGATTTAGGGTTAGGGTTTCTAACTCTCTCTCTCTCTGGTTTCTCTACTCTCTTCTCTCTCTACAAATGACAAAATGACCAAAAGTTATTGAAAGGCTGAGAGTAAGACTCCTTATATAGGGGGCTGAGAAGATTCAAGAATGCAGATCTAAATCAAGGGCAACGATTTGATCTAGGCAGTTTGACTTTGATCCAAGGTCTTAAAAGAAACGGTGGATTAAAACGATTGTGATTGGCTTGAAAGAGGTTCACAGGGATTGTATAAGGAAGCATGAAGATCGTCGATTAAAAACAATCCAAGGGCTGGAACTAAGCATGGCTAATGTCTAACATAGAAAACACAAAATGGTTCAATGACAACCTGACAGGTGTAGGGATATGACTGGATACCACACGCACGTCCAAAAGAAATTACAAACGAACCCTGATGTCTTTAGAGCTTTTAGATTCTACCCAAGTGAACTTTCAGCCAATAAAACCAACAATCCAAAATAGCAGAATGACCCCAACACTTTATAAAACCAATTTTTATTAAGAAAAAACTTGTTTTAAAAATTATTAAAATTCCCCAAAAAAATATTTAAAATCAATTTGAGGGAAATTAATACACACAAACTATATGAAATCAATTTATGTAATGAAAGACCCATGTATGAAGTCCTAATTGTGTGTGAGTGTTGGTACATATACCTTTGATTAGACAAGCAAGAAGATGAATCTTAGACAATTTCTGAGGCTTCTTGGATTCTAGGAAGGGACATAAGTTTGTGACTTATTTCCAAACTAGATGAGCACTTATACAATGTAGAATCAAGTGAGTCAAGAGTATAAGGTGCTTCAACATCTCCACTTTTTTCTCATGTTGAGCCTCAACCGTTCTAGCTTTATTATTTAAAATTCTCTCGAAAGGTCTACTAACCTTCTCAAATACTCGTTTGGACTCTTGGTAAGTGAAATTCTCCCTTGTAATGCTTCACTATGTTTGAAAAAGCATGAATTCTCCCCGATGTAACTGGCTCACAAATTAAACAACGTTTGGACTTGTGGGGAGGGGACATCGTAGCTTTTTTGAATTGTTAGGGGACTACCTTCGTGGGGAGAATCGGATATGTCTGACAAAAATTCTGGCACCAAAACTCAAAGTTGCTAGAGAGGACAACCCCCTTCTTTTCCCCAAGTGTGACTTTATTAATGACGTGGCATTGTCTTTTCAACTGTCGAGACCCTTCCCGATGTGCCACGTGTTCATTTGAAATGATTATAGGCGGCCTTTGCACGTGCGATGGTGGGAAACTCAAAAGTCGAGTTTAAAACCCATCAAATGTATCTTTTATTTCAAATCCCTTTTCCTTTCCTCATCTTCTTCAAGCTCCCCTCTTTCTGTAGAGAGAGAAACTTTGTACGAACTCTGTGTGACCTCCATTGTTGCCCCATTCTTTACTCAGTCTCCTCCTTCTCTCATCTTTTTCACCACCACTTTTGGTTGTGCTCCTCCCTCCTTGTTCTTAGTCCTTCTTACCCAACTATATCATCAATCATCACTCTATTATGGCTTCTCCAAGTGCTTCTAAGGTTGCTACCACCATTCAACCAGGATCCCCCTCTGCCACTTCTGGTGTTGCTGCCGCCTTTAGTGTCGTTGCCCCGAATACTACTCGTCAAGAGCAGCTACGCTTCTATCGTCGGCGCCCATCTTTGAAGAGGATGATAAATTTTCTGAGGCATGCAAGACCTGCCATTTCTCCTCCAAGTTCGACCCTTTACTATTGGGTGATGAGGAAGTAGATTCATCAAAGTGGGGTTATCTACCCCCAGAGGGTACTCTGCGTTTCCGCCTAGACCGTGGTGACTTCCACTATTCTCAAATTGACTTCAAAGCACCTAGGGGGTCACCAACCCATTTCACTACCTGGCACACACATATGCAGAGCTCTCACGCTGGTGCTCTTACCAATGTGGGGCTTCATCGTGCATACTGGTTTGGGGAGTTCACCCTATCAAAGCACAATGCGGCGTTACAAGTGCTCGTCTCCCGATGGAACATCATAACCCACACCTTCTTCGCTGCGTGGGGGGAGTTCACCATTATCCTGGAGGACTTCTGTGAACTCCTTAGGTTTGAACCCATGGGTGAGTTCACCTATCATGATGAGGCTCTGGATGTTGAAGAAGTTGCTGATCCAGTTGAGTTAGATCGGATTTTCCATCGTTGCACGGGTTCCTCAAATAAAGCTATATTTCCCCCCCTCATCAACTATTTTTTCGAAGCTCCGACCCCGAAGGTTATCAGTGATGTAATGGGCCGGGCTAAAGGTACATCCCTAGAACTTCCAGCCTACATACGTGTATTGCTTTCACGCTTCTTTCTGACCGGGAAACCCAACGATCAGCCCAGAGGGGATATGATAAATCTCTCTATTTGTTTGGCCAGGGGGTTCATCCTTCCCTTGGCCGCCATTGCTTTGGGGTCCCTATACACCTGGTTGGATCGAACACACTTAGATATGGCACGATCAGTGGGCCATTACAACTTGGCCAATTTTGCCAATACAATTATTCTAATGGGCTTTCTTTACACCCGTTTTCATGCCATCGCCACCAAGTCTATTCCTCTACCTGTGGGTAGTATCAAGCCCCCACGCCTCCTATATTTCCACAAGAAGAAAAGTTAAAAATAGGTAATGGAGGTTTTTGATCATTTAGACTCCTTCGTGATGAGGTCATATAGTGAGTCTACCTTTGCCCATAGTTGGGGCTTCTTTCCTTCTGTAGCCACAATGGTCAAGTTCCATCCGGTTGTAGAAGATCCCTCGCAAGCCGTAACGCTTCTTTTCACCCCGGGGTTTCTCCCCTCCTACACTAAATTGGGATACACCTCAGAGCCTTACAAACCTGATAGATGCAGCAGGCAATTTAAGTTCGATCAGGGGGCCCCTAGACCTGTGTTTTAGGAAAACCAATCAAAGGCCACCTTCGTTGAAGCCTGCACCTTCTATACTACAACCGCGGTTCTTGGTGTGACGTCCACCATCGATAGCCGTGTCACCCTTCCTAGTGCTACTAGGAAGGGAGACGTATCCACTTCTTTTGCCACTAAGTTCCATTTGGAGCAGTTGGAAATGATCCGTGACTACATTCAGTACCCACTCAATATCCCCAAGTCCTTTCCTTTTCTTCTTCTGAACTGGGTCTTAAGGGGAACTCCGTGCTTGGGGTTGAGTTCCCTCTAAGACAAAACCCCAAGGAGCCTCCTAGTGAACTTCCTCCGTATTGCCCCATGATCCATGTTGCCATGCCCAAACCTAAGTCCGCTGCAACCACCAAACCATCTGCCCCCTCGATCGAAGCTGCTACAGGCGAAGGGCCTTCTGATCCACCTGCTAAGAAGGCCAAGTAGTCTAAGTCCAATAAGTATAAGGCCCAAGTTGAAACATAAATTCCCTTGGAGTCATTCCCTATTGACTCCGTTCCCCCTCCTATGTCTCCAGATATGGATGAGGAGTTGATGAGGCAGGTGCAAGCTGAAGTTGACAGAATTCATGTTGAGTTTCAACGGCCAGCTATCGTTGTTCCTCCTTCGGGTGCATTTCCCACAATCGTGGTTGATCCTATGGAGCCAGTAGTAAAAAGGAGAAGAAGGACGAGGGTGACTGAAGTTGGTGGTGCAACGGGTTCCAAGAAGAAAATGCTGGGTACTAAGACCCAGAAGAGACAAACACTCGAGAAACCTCCATTACCAGTTCCCTCCGTCGTTGCCTCCTCTCCGCCTTCACCAATAATTGTACCTTCTCGTCCTCCCTTTGGATCTGAGGTATGTGTGCATTCTTTATTTCTTATTCCTCTTATCTTAAGGTGTGCTGCATCTGCTCATTTCTTACCAAGAAAATGGTTTGGTGCAGGGAGTTGGAGAAGCAAGGCCTAATCCTTCCAATTCCCCCAGTCCCCCTATAAGCCACTTTGTGGGGGGGCGTTACGATATATCTCAAGTTGATATCGCTCGTTCCCTCATGACAGGCCTTACCTACTCACGGAGATTGTCCTCCCAACGGGCCAAGGAAGCTGTTGTAGGGGCCACTACTGTTGGGCCTACTAAAATGCCCTACCGGCCAGAGGCAACTACTGTAGCCACTTATGAGTTACCATCAGAACAAGCGGTCCCTCTGTCCCTCACTATGATCGAAGAGAGTGCCCCGCAGGTAGATTTCTTTCCAAGCCTTACATCTTTTATTTTTCCCGTTGTTTTGTTTATCATTTTTAATATTTTGGGCCACTTTAGGTGGAAGTGGCATCGCTGATAGCTAGCATTCTCCTTCCTCCTGTATTGACAAGGCCCCTTACCGTAGTTCCTCTTTTTGGTGCCATAATAGGGTAAGTTAGGTCCATTCCTACCCCTTATTATTTTTGTGTTTACTTCTTGTGCCTAACACTTGGCTTTTTTTATTTATACATTTCTCCAAGTCTCTCACCACCTTTTGCTCTAAGTGGCCTTTTTTCTTCCCAGGCCCAGGTTGGTGCTATTGCTCTCGTTGGCGCATCTTTTAAAGGTTCAACATCTTCTTCTGATGATTCCCCCAGGTTAGCTTTAGTACCTTATATTGGCGAGGGAATTTTTCCCACCGTTGAGGCTTTTGTATCCAAGGGACCCATTGAGGCTTCTGAGGCAATGAGCCCGCCTCCAACGGTTTATTCCATTATGGCCCTCATGGTGACTCACATTCTCGCTCCTACTGCTGCTGAGGTACTTTGCTAGTTTCTCTGTATTTCTCAGTTTCTTGAACTTCAACTGTGTTTATGACTTAACAATGAAAACACTTGTTAAGTTTTTTTCATAAATTCCACCTGTATTGGTGACTTAATAACGAAACCCTTGTTAAGGTTTTTCAAAAACTCAACATATATCGGTGACTTAACAACGAAAGAAATTGTTAAGATTTTTTCATAAACTCCACCTATATCCGTGACTTAACAACGAAAGCACTTTTTAAGATTTTTTTCCATAAACTCCACCTATATCGGTGACATAACAACGAAAACACTTGTTAAGATTTTTCAAAAACTCCACCTATATCACTGACTTAACAACGAAAGCAATTGTTAAGATTTTTGTCATAAACTCCACCTATATCAGTGACTTGACAATGAAAACACTTGTTAAGATTTTTCAAATACTCCACCTATATCGGTGACTTAACAACGAAAGCACTTGTTAAGATTTTTTCATAAACTTCACCTATATCGGTGACTTAACAACGAAAGCACTTGTTAAGATTTTTTTTCATAAAGTCCACCTATATCGGTGACTTAACAACAAAAGCACTTGTTAAGATTTTTCATAAACTCCACCTATATCAATGACTTAACAACGAAAACACTTGTTAAGATTTGTCAAAAACTCCACCTATATCGGTGACTTAACAACGAAAGCACTTGTTAAGATTTTTTCATAAACTCCACCAATATAGGTGACTTAAGAATGAAAGCACTTATTAAGATTTTTTTCATAAACTCCACCTATATCGGTGACTTAACAACGAAACACTTGTTAAGATTTGTCCTTTTATTTCCTCTAACTGTTCTCAGGTTGCTCGGGAGGATTCTCCCCCAGTTCCTTCGCCCATTGCCTCATCACATCGTGAACCTATCTCTTCGAAGAAACTAGCCATAATGATCAAGGTTCCACGACAAGTGCTGCTGCGGAGAGAGAATATGGATGTGAGCTTTCTCTGCCCGACTTGGCTCCTCCCACCTTCTGCCTGATAGTACTCCAATGTTCTTCCCAAATGCCTGCCAACCACTGTTTGGAAATTGAGAAACTTATAAGATATTATCTTGAGACCTTCATGATGGACTGCCTATGTTCAAACATCACAGTTATGAGCCATAGGCTTCAAGGCATGGCCACCATTATTGCTGAAATCGCCAATACTCTGACTGAAAATGTTACCAGACCCCTCCTCAACCAATTCTTGGGTTATCTGAGGGATTTGGGTCATGACAGGTTCCATTTTGACAGGTTCATAGCACATTTACAGATTTTAAAGAACCAGCAGTTGGACAGTCAGAGGGAGCTCTTACGAAAACATCAGGAGGATCAACGGACCAAAGAAGCCAAGTTGGTCGAGCTAGCACCTCTTATTGAAACTATTGATAAAGAGGTGGGGGACCTCGAAGAATCCCTATGCGCGGTGAAGTCAAAATGAGAGAAACTCCCGATTGAGCGCACATAGGTGCAGACAAGGTTAGAGGTCTCTATTAACGCTCAACAATCTTGCCAAGCAGCTTCTTTGGGCCTTCCTGGAGATTTTTTCCCTTCTCCTGATCTGTGGTTTCTCCTAGGCCAATGTGTTTTTGTATATGTATTTTTCCTTTTCTTTTCATGTAATTCTTGGGCAGTAGCTCCCAATTTTTTAATGCACCAAAGTTCATGAATGGAAAAAAATACTTATTTTCTTATGCCATCTCTGTATTACAACTGTTTTCTTTGATTGTGAAGTTCTGTAATTCTTTCATCTCTTCTTGAGTTATAATAAAAATAGCTTGTTCACACATCATAATAAAAACAAAGAACTTGTGTATTCATAACAACCAATTATATCAGTGGTCAAACATAACTGCCTACACATGATAGACCTTCAACCATTTATTGTTAATCTTGAATGGTTTGTCTTCTTCCATCTTAGAGATTAAGCAATAACCTGATTCATGAGCCTCTTTTACAATAAAGGGTCATTCCCAATTTGCTGCAAACTTGGGAAGAGGAAGCCTCCTAATGTGTTTCACTGTCTCTTTTAATACGAGGCCTCCCTCCATAAACTTCCTTAGTCTCACTAAATTATCATACGCCCTGGAGAGTTGCTTCATATACATTTAAAAGTACTGCATCTCATTGTCTCTGTGTTCGTTTAACGCTTCCAACTACACGGGTCTATTCCGAGGAAGCATGCTACTTCGCAAGGCATATCGAGCATAGGGGACTTCTAACTCTCTTGGGAGAATCGCCTCGGCCCCAGAGACAAGAGACAACGATGTATACCCTGTGGGCTTTCTCTTAGTTATTCAATAGGCCCACAAAATGGCCGGTATCTTGTTATGCCATGATCTTGGGAAGTCCTCCATCATTTCAGCTAAGATATTGACCAAAGTTTTGTTAGTCGCTTCGTCTTGACCATTTCCCTTTGGGTATGCCATCGTCGAAGTGTGATGGACAATAGAATATTTGTCTGTGAGCATCGTTACTTATGAATTGACGAAAGGGGTTCCATTGTTCAAAAGGATAACCTTTGGGATCCCAAAATGACAAATGATGTATTCTCTGATGAAGTTGCTCACCACTCCCGTTGTTGCCCTTCTCAGTGGTATCGCCTCAACCCACTTTGTGAAGCATTCTGTTGCTACCAGTATCCATATCTTCCCTCTTGAGGAAGGGTGTATTTCCCCTACTAGGTAGAATGCCCAAGTGTGAAAAGGATAAGGCGTTGCCAGGGAGTGTAAGTCCACTGACGGGGCATGAATCATATTTCCATGATTTTGGCAAGCCTTGCACTTTCGAATGAACTCAGCCAAATCTTTCTCCATCGTTGGCCAATAGTATCCCAAAGTCATCAACTGGTCGTATAACTTGGCCCCTCCTATGTGAGCCAGATCGTGTGCGTGCTTGAGGACCTTCGTTGCCTCTTCTCTTATGATACAACACAAAGGCCTGTTTAAGTATCCCCTTCGATAAAGCTTCCCCTCTTGAACGTAGAATCTCGGGGCCTTTGCAGAAGTCCCATCGCATCAATTTTCTCTGTTGGGACAACTCTATCTTTAATGAAGTCAAAATAGGGTTGTCCCCAATCAGGTTGAGCCTCCACGAAATGACATTCCACTACCTCGAAGAAGAACTGGCATTTGTCTCACTTCCATTGTAGCTCTGCTGCATCATATTTCATCTTAGGCCAAAAATACCCCTCTTTTTGAATCCTTCGGTAGAGGGGTATCTCAGTTATTTTATAGTGCGCTTCGTGTATTTTATTCAATATTTGCTCTGCCTCTTTCGGACCGATGCATCTCGACAGCCATCCTCTTACGTTTCTAAACTAGAGGTTTCCTTGGTTTGTAAAGTACTGGGCCAATTCTCTAAGCCCCATCGTTCCTTCACCAGCCTCCAGTTGTCTCTTAATCTTTCCCCTCCAGTCCCAATCCCCTTTTATTAGTAGAATTGACTGTACCATCGAAGGAGCTATTCTTCATTGGATCACGACGGTAGTTGTATCGCTCCTTATGATTATCTTATGGGTAATAGTGGCATATGCGTCTGGGTGGCGGTTCATCGTTCTGGGTTTCCTCTTGATCTTGGTTCGATGGAACTGGCCGAGGAGCCTTTGAATGATTGTTCTATATGGTGCTAGGCTCATATGTTTCAACGCGTATTCTCCATTCACTTGCTGAACCACCAAGTGTGAATCCCCCTTGATGTAAAGTGAACGAATCCCCCTTCGAAGAGTCTCTAGAAATCCTAACACCAATGATTCATATTCTGCCTCGTTATTAGAGCAAGGGAAATTTAAATTATAAAAAAGGCAAATCTCCTCCATTCCTTTCGAGAGAATAACCCCTACTCCTCCTTTCTTTTCTGCCGATGACCCATCAAACTGCATTGTCCATTCCTCATTCGTTACGTTTAGGTGGTTGGCCTTCAAATCGTCTCCTGGGATATCTTCCTTAGGTGGCTCGAATGTTCTCGAGGGGAAAATAGCCAACAGATCAGCTTATGCCTGGATTTTGATTGCGCGAGGCACCACGCACTTCAAGTCATATTCCGAGCGGATCAGGAACCACCTAGCTACCGTACCAATCAAAATCGTCCTTGCTAGCAAATACTTAATAGGGTCACATCTAGTTAAAATATGAATCGTAAAAGACAACATATAATGCCTAAGTTTTTACGCTACAAACACTAAGGCTAAACAATGCCTTTCTATGCTACTCTATCTTACTTCTGGTCCATGGATTATCCTGCTAAGGTAATAGACTTGTCATTCTTGCTCGTCGATCTCTTGTGCCAATAAAACTCCCACGGACCTCGTGGTGGATGTAAGATACAGCAGCAACGGTATTCCTTCCTTTGGGGGAACCATGATCTGTGGTGAAATGAGCAGTTTCTTCAGCCCATCCAGAGACTCCAGCTAAACCTCCCCCACTTGAACTTCGTATTTATTTTCAACAACTTCATCAACGGATGTGTTATTTCGGCCAATCCAGGCACAAATCTCTTAAGGTAGGAGACTTTACCGAGGAAACTCTTCAGCTCCTTCATCGTTCTCGGATATGGAATTTCCAAGATCTCTCGCTGTTTATCCTGGTCCATCTGCACCCCCTATCTATCAATCATAAAGCCTAGGAATTTCCCAGTTGTCACTCCAAATACACACTTCAGTGGATTCATCCTCAATTTAAACTTCCTGCAACAAGAAAAAACCTTCCTCAAATCGCTCAGATGGGATCCTCCTTCCTCGATTTGATGACCAAATCATCCACGTAGAATTCCACAAATTTGTGGAAGAAGTCATGGAAAATGGCCATCATTATTTTCTGGTAAGTCTTCCCAGCATTCTTGAGTCCAAACGGCATCACCCTGTATATGAAGTTACCCAACAGGGTTTTGAATGTCGTCTTATCTGTATCCGAGGGGTCCATCTTGATCTGGTTGTACCCTACATACCCATCCATGAAGTTATACATCTCATGACCAGCCATTGCATCTATTAAGCTATCAATGGAGGGTAGAGGGAACTCATCTTTGGAGTGACAAGTGGGAAATTCCTATTAAGCTATCAACGGAAGAAGGAACAACGACTGCATGCCGTTGATACTCGGTATTTATTCGGTCTATTTCTGCTTGGGCCTCCCTTCTTACATGCTCAGCCATCTCAGCAGGCATGGGAGGTGGAATGGAGGCTATGGGAAGAGTTGTCATGGGAGTTTGGGGCTTCTGGGACTTCGATTTCGATTTTGATGTCCCACTCTTGGCCCTTTTTGCCTTCTTGGTAGGTGGTTGAGAAGCCCCCTCGTTGGTAGTAGCTGCAGTAGAGGGGGTAGCCTTCTTTGGAGCAGCACTAGTCCTGGGTTTTGGCGTTGCAACTGGGACCATGGGACAAAATGGGGGAAAATCGGTAGGAGGTGCTTTGGGGGTTGAACTCAGAGGGAATTCTATCCCAAGTACAGAGTTTCCTTTTAGCCCCAACTCCAGGGCAGAAAATGAAGAAATGGGAGGATACACCGGATCTCCCTCAACGAACTCAGCAATTTCAGCTAGTTGTTTCGGCCAGTACTTGGTGGAAAATAAAGGGGTCACATCCCCACGCCTAGTAATATTGGGAATGGTGACACGCCCAGCCATTGTTGAACATATCCCTCACGCAGCGGTCGAAGAAAACAGGGAACATGCCTCGCCAAAGGAGACCTTGGGGTTTGACGAATGAAACACTGGACGTGGTGCCCCCTGGTCAAACCCAAACTGGCGGCTATATCGGTTGGGATTATAATGCTCGCTCGTATATCCCCACTCGGTGTAGGAGGGCAGATATCTTGGAGAAAATAGAAGGACTACGGCAAGCAAGGGATCCTCAATATCAGGAGAAGGGTCTTGTATCATTCTGGCTTTATGATGAAAAAAATCACAAGTGTGAAAGAAGACCTCCTCCTGATAAGGCCTCATGACGAAGTTCTCGAAACGATCAATCACAGAAATCAACTCCGTTCGGCTTTGTCTCTTATGATAAATGAAAGACCGTGGAGGCAGAATTATTTCCCCCGAAGGAGGACTGTTGGTCTTGGCCGCTATGGCAGGAAAGCGAAAGTAAAGGAAGCTGGTCAAAAGAACGCTGTTGGTAAAATTGGCCAAGTTATAACCGCCAAGAGAGCGTTCCATGTCAAACAAAGTCCTATCCAGCCAGGTGTAGAGGGATCCCAAGGCAATTGCAGCCAGTGGGAGTTTTATGCCTCGAGCCAAGCGAAGGGACAGGTTGATAAGGTCTCTTCGGGGCTGGTCGTTGGGTTTGCCCGTCAAAAGGAAACGGGAAAGAATCACAAGAATGTAGGCGAGAAGTTCCAACGGCGTTGCTTGACCAGGGGCAGTTGATGAGGAACTGCATTCACCAGAACTTTTGAAGAAATAATTGATCAAGGGAGAAAAAGTAGCTTTGTTGGAAGAACCGATGCAGCTTCGGCATATGCGATCCAACTCCAAACGATCTGCAGTCTCTTGAGCATCAAGAGCCTCATCGGTGTAAGGCTCATGGCCTGATGCATCAAGGCCCAGGAGCTCAGACACGTCCTCCAAAGTTATAGTGAACTCGCCCCACACAGTGATGAACGTGTGAGTAGTCACGTTCCATCGAGAGATCAAGATAGGAAGGGCAACATTATTCTTTGAGAGAGTGAACTCACCAAACCATTTGTCCCTTTGCATCCCAATCTTGGTGAGGATATCAGCATAGGAACTCTGCATGTGGGATTTCCAGGCAGCAAAGTGGGCGGGGGATCCCCGGGTGCTTCGAAATCAATGTGGGACCATGGAAAGTCCCCTCGCTCCAAGCGAAATCGGAGAGTTCCTTCTGGGGGAAGAAAGCCCCACTTAGACAATTCTTCGTCCTCATCACCCAACAGTAGGGAATCAAACTTAGAAGAAAAACAGACAGTCTTACAGGCAACAACAAAGTCATAACCCTCCCTAAAAATGGGAGAGCGACGATAAAACCTCAGTTGTTCCTGGAGGGCAGCACCCAGGGCGGAGGCAGTAGTGGTGGTGGCAGACGGAACACTGGTGGAAGACACGGTGGGGTTGCTTGAAGACGCCATTGAAAA
Organism: Sambucus nigra; assembly: GCA_949130495.1. NCBI lineage: Eukaryota > Viridiplantae > Streptophyta > Magnoliopsida > Dipsacales > Adoxaceae > Sambucus > Sambucus nigra. Next base: position 236,090,712 of record OX422214.1, read on the forward strand.
TAATGACACCGTAACAGAGAAAGCTTCGAGAAAAAAGGGATTGAGAGCGAGAATGGAGAAACACGATCACAAGTGGTGGTATAGAAGGTGAAGAATGAAGCTCTTGCAACAATGAAGTTTTTTTTCTCTCTCTCTCTAAAAAATAAACGCCAGTCTGAAGAAGATAGTATCAGAGTAAGAAAAAACAAAGGAGAAGGTTCAAAGTGTTTTGAATATGGCTGTTTGAAAATTTCGGGGTTGTCGTTTCAGTCTCCCACCATCACACGTACAAGGCCGCCTACAATCATTTGCAATGAACATGTGGCACCTTGGGAAGTGCTTTGACAGTTGAGAGGACTGCGCCACATCATTAATGAAGTGACGTCTGGGGAACACTAATCGTTGCCTTCCTATACAAGCTTGAGTTTTTGCTCCAACAAAATTTCTTGTCAGACTTATCTAATAAAGCCCCCAACGAAGAAGATGTCCCAACGGTTCTGCATAAAGGAAAAAGACCTGAATCTTTTCACAACAAAGAAAGGTCCATCGGTTTGAGAAGTTTTCGTGCAGGCATTTCTTGTCCCCACAACCAATCCCTACACGAGGGGGCAAATGTAGGGGGGCTTGAAGGTAATCCTGAGATTAGGGATAATTACATAATTAGCAACAGTGTTTGAGGATTAACGCAATAAGAAGCAACTTAAGCGTGGCAGCTTAGCGTGGCAACTCAAGCGTGGCATCTTAGTGAGGCAGCTTAGCGTGGTAACTCAAGCATGGCAGCTTGGTGAAGCAGCTTAGCATGGCAACTCAAGCATGGCATCTTGGTGAGACAGCTTAGCGTGGCAACTCAAGTGTGGCAGCTTAGCATGGCAACTCATACTTCAGCTTATTGTGTTAGTCATATTGTATCTTTGGTTACATTTACTGTAAGCTATAACGGTTGTAATGATGTAACGAGAATAATAAAGAGTTTTAGTGTGAAGTCAAACGGTACTTGAGAGAGACCAAGCTTGGCAGGGCCTGGGAGAGTTGTCATTCTCTATCGAATGACCTCACCGTGGGAACTTTAGAGGGACTTGGTTTGGAGGATTGGGAAGTAAGGCACCATTGGGTCTTGTCCGGACCATCTTCGATACACCTGGTAAAACACCGAAGGACCCTGACCGTGGAACCTCAAGTGGAGCAGCTTGGAGTTCCATCGGGCGTTGAGTTATGAACCAAGTAGCCCTCTACTTAATGTCACATCTACTGTAGGTGATGTCACTAGCCAGATAAACAATGTCAGACCTTCACTTGAGTAAACCACCGTGGTATTTGGGGCTGTCAGGCAGTTGGTGAGCCACCTCTGCGACAACAACCCTCTGACACACAGTGGTTAGGCAAAAGGCATGTCTTGGCATTTAATGTTTATGACGTGGAGACAACTAGTGCATCAGGCATTTAATGTTGTGACATAAAGTATGAGGGATGTCTTTTCATAGTCTTTAATGACTGAGTTGCCTCGGGGGTGGTGTGGGGGGCTATTTAAGGACCCCAACCACCTCTGAGGAGGGCATGATCCTTTTGAGAGTTGAAAAGAGTTATTAAAAAACCAGAGAAGTCTTACTCACCCACCATAGTCATTTATTACGAAGCTTTTAATACCTGACAGGGATCCTTGAGGGTATTTTGGTGTGATCTTACCTGCCTACCAAGGTGTATCTAGGGTGCTTACTTCTCTCTCCCTCTAGCTAAGCCACTTCTAAAGTTCATTATTATTCCCTGAGTTATACACGAGAGGCTTTGTGAGTTTAAACTGGGTATAACTTCATTGTGCCTGTGTCTGTGCATCCTGTCATTAATCTAGTGGTCTTGGGCAAATTAACTTGTCATTTCCATACTCAATAGGAGTGACGCCTCCATATATATATAATCTAAAGTACCCTCCTACACTATTCAAGTCTTTGAATTCTATGCAGATCCTTATTTGGTTTTTTTCCTTCTTCCCCACTGGGATAATATTGGATATCCAAAGGGGGTGTTATATCAATGTGATGAACCCTTCCATTGGTAAGCATTGAACCTCTTCCTTGATCTTCAAATCTAGCTCAAGTTTGTACATTCTCGTCGTCTGCTTCACTGGAATGGTAGAAGGCATTATATTCAACTTTTGGCAACTCTCTTCCTCGTCCAGCTCCTCCATTTCTGTGTATTTCCATGTGAAGACATCTATAAATTTCCGGATCAACCCAACCAAGGCCTCTCGTTTCTCTTTGCTGAGGTCCTTCGAGATGAAGATGGGCCTTAAATCTTCCCCTTTTTTTGCTAGATTCAACTGCTCCAACTCTTGTGCCTGTGGCCTTTGCTGATCTGCCATGTAGTCTGGCTCTTCGGTGACATCCTCTACGAACTCCTGTATGTTGGAGTTGTCTATCACATTATATTTTCCCTGTTGATCCATCGAAAATCATTCATATATCGGGTCAACCTCATCACCAGCTTCCTCGGCCGCCCACTCACACCATTATAATAGATACACCACCTTTCCTTCCTTGGTAATAACCTTCTTACATTATTTGTTGATAGTGGTGACTGCCTTCCTCTTCTTCTCTCTAGAAGCCTCAGCCACTCTTTCTCTCGAAAACTGGCTCAACACGCTTTGCCGTTGGACTTCATGATCCATCGGGTCCACCCTGAGCCTCATTCTATCTTTGAGCTGCTTCGAGAAGCCTTAGGAACGAGGGACCACCTGGTGAGCTTCTTCGGCTATTTTCATGTTGCTCGCAACCTCCTTCTTCTTTTTATTTAAGGGCCCCATTCTTTCCCTGATCGAGGGAACCCATGCCGCCTCCATTCTTCTGGTTAGGACCCAAACATCTTCCTCTAATTCTATGTAAAATGCTGCATCCACTAAGTGAGCCCCCTTAACAGCGAAGGGCCTCTTTGTAGCCCTAATAGTCACCTCTATCCCCTTGAAATTCGCTTTAGCACATTGGTGGTATGTAGAAGGAACTAGCCCCTAGTTGTGCATCCACACCCTTCCTATTAGCAGATGATAGGAAGTCGCACTCTCTATTACATGGAACTTGATATGGGAACTCAGATTTCCCATTACAATTCCAACGTTAACATACCCAATGGACTTGGAAGATTGGTTATCATACCCCGAAATTACCAAGGGCATGGGAACCAACCTCTCTTCTGGAATATTGGCCGCGTGGAAGGAGTTGATCGGCATGATATTGATGAAAGCTCCTCCATCCATAAGAGTCCTTGCAAAGCTAACTCTGTTGACACTAGCAGTCACATATAATGGCCTGTTGTGAGGGAACCTTATAGCCCTATCTACATCGCTGAAGGTTAATTCTTACAGAAACCTTCTTACCAACCTAGCCATGGATCCCTTCCATCTCAGCGAAGGGACTGTATTCTTCCTCGCAATATCGAGTATTGCCTGGGTTATCTCCAGCCTACTTTCCTTTGGTATCCTCACTTGGTTGAAGAACCAAGTGAACTTCGGGGACTTCGAAACTGCACAGTATTCTAGAACTAAGTCTACTTCCTCACCTTTAATGCCGTATACAACTTCCACAACCTTGGTGCTTGCTTCATCATAAGCCAACACTACGTTAGCCATTCCCCTCATGCAATCTTTCAGAGCCTCTTCGTACTCTCTTTGCTTCATTATTGACTCTCTTTCTCCTCTCTCAGCCTCTTCATCATAGGCCACCACAAGGTTGGCCCCATGTGCTGGAAGGGGTTGTTGTTGACGTTCTGTGGGGGGATTTGCAACATCCCTGCCTTTACGTACTTGTCATTTATTCTTCTCAGTGTAAAGCATCTCTCGATTGGGTGCTGGATCCTCCAATGAACCTGGCAATACTTTGGATTCACCTTCATTGCCGCATCGGGCTCCTCGACGGGTACGTCGTTTGGCTCATAGACCGTTCCCCCTTGGACCATCGCATTGTAATAGCTAACAACATCTTCCACTATACAAGGCAATGGTGGTGGGTCTTCCCTGTCTCTTTCGAACTTCCTCTTATTGTCCTTCTTTGGTGCTTTACCCTATCTCCCCCTTCGGTGTACCCTACCCGTGGGGGCTGAGACCTCCCCCCCGCGGGTTGCATAAGCTTCCTAAACATCATGGGTATCACCACCGAATTGGTCCGCACCACCAAAGAAATATTTCTCGTTGCTTTTAGGAACGTCGCAAAAGTCCCCTCGCGCGTCTCATTGATAAGATGACAGATGTACTCAGGAAGCATCCCCTCAGCGCAGATCTGCAATAACTTTGATTCTTTCGCCTCCTCCCTCACATGGAGGGATCTTTCCCTGAACCTTCTAACATAGGCCACCACTTCTTCCCCAGGTCGTTGCTTCTCCCTACCCAATTGTGTTAAAGTAAACTCATCCTCTACCAGAAAGAACTTCTGGACAAACAACACATGCATCTCTTACCATGTAGAAACGCTGTTAGGAGTCAAATGGGAGTACCAGGTGTACGCTTTATCGATTAAGGATTTGGAAAACTCCCTCAACCTAAGCTTCTTATTATTGCAATGCGCTCCCAAGTGTTCAACAAAGCGTTTAATATGCTCCTTCGGGCTCCCACCTTTCCCTGTATACATTTCAAAAATAGTAGGAATATAGTCCTTTGGATATGGCTCATCATTGTATTCCTGAGGATAGGGTGTTCAAAAGTCATCATAAACCAAAGTCACCTCACCATCAGATTACAAGGAAGCTTACATAAACTTCAACATCTCTTTCTGCATCTCTTTTCTCATTTCCTCCATGGGCGATGCCAATGGAGCAACCAACAACGGGGCCATGGGTTGAGTGCCCGTTGCAACTGGAACGAACATTACAGGTGGTTCCGTTGAAACTCCTAAGGTTACCACTGCTGGATTCATAACAGAGGGTATGCTTGCTGGGATTGTTCCCATAACACCTGCACCTGGTGGGGTTGTTGGAGCTAGTTGAAGCTACTGAAGTTTGCAAAAACTCATTAAACTTACTCATGAGGAGCGCGACTTGAGTGGGTCCCAACCCCGCACTCGTGGAAGGTTGTGTCACCCCTGAAATGCCTGACATCGCCGGAACCGAAGGTACCTTTACTAGAGGATCCCCATACCTTATGGCCTCTTGTTCTCTCGCAGCTTGTTCTTCATTATGTTGGATATCATCAAAGTTGACTCTTCGAGTAGCATTGTCTTGCGCCATACTCCTTACTTAGAATAATGCCTCCCCGGCAGAGTTGTCAAATGTAGGAAGGTACTTTAGATTATAGATAGATAGAGGCGTAACCCCTTTGAAGTATGGTGATGATAAGCTAATTGGACAAATCTTTACATTAATAATAGGACATACAAACACAAACTCCAATGAAGATAAGACGCAGTCTAAACTCACAAATCTCTCGTGTATAACTCAGGAGATAGTAATGAACATAAAAGTAACTTAGCTAGAGGGAGAGAGAAGTAAGCACCCTAGATACACCTTGGTAGGCAGGTAGAAACACACAAAACACCCTCAAGAACCTCTGTTAAGTATTAAAAGCTTCGTAATAAATAACAATGGTGAGTGAGTAAACTCTCTGGTTTTGCAATAACTCTCTCTAATGTCTCTTCTCTCTAGCAATAACTCCTGAACTCTCAAAAGATCATCATGTCCTTAGGGGTGGTTGGGGTCCTTAAATATCCCCCCACACCATCTCCGAGTCAACTCAGTCATTAAAGACTGTGAAAGACATCCCTCATACTTTATGTCACAACATTAAATGCCTGATGCACTAGTTGTCTCCACGCCATAAATATTAAATGCCAAGACATGCCTTTTGCCTAACCAATGTGTGTCAGGGGGTTATTATAGCAAAGGTGGCTCACCAACTGCCTGACAGACCCAAATACCATGGTGGTTTACTCAAGTGTAGGTCTGACATTGTTTAGATGGCTAGTGACATCACCTATAGTAGATGTGACATTAAGTAGAGGGTTGTTTGGTTCACAGCTCAACGCCCGATGGAACTCCAAGCTACTCCGCCCGAGGTTCCACGATCAGGGTACTTTGGTGTTTTACTAGGTGTATCTAAGATGGTTAGGACAAGCCCCAACGGTGCCTCACTTCTCAATCCTCCAAACCAAGTCCCTCTAAAGTTCCGACGGCGAGGTCATTCGATAGAGCATGAAAGCTCTCCCAGACCCTGCCAAGCCTGGTCTCTTGCGAGTACCGTTTGACCTCACACTAAAACTCATTATTACTCTCGTTACATCATTACAACCGTTATATCTTACAGTCAACATAAAAAGAAATACAATATGATTAATACAACAAGCTAAAGTATGAGTTGCCATGCCAAGCTGCCTCGCTGGGTTGCCACGCTTGAGCTGCCATGCTTGAGCTGCCTCGGTTGCTTAATCTCAAACACTATTACCAATTAGGGGATTATCCTTAATCTCAGGATTTCCTTCAATCCCCCTCTACAACCTCTTGTGTCAACCACATCCTAAATTCACTGTCTGATTGTACCATTGTTCTTCATCTTTTATTGTTCTCACAGGCTTCAAATTTTTTGCATATTACAAAATTAATCATGTATAATATAATCTAAAATAATGTTAAACATTATAATAATTGAAACTTACTTTTTCCATTCTTTGACATCTTCACGTGTGTCAAATAGATAATGAGCTACTTGTTCATGTTTCAAACTCATTAATTCACTTATTTTCCCATCACATGACCACCATCATCGACGAACTCATCAGTGTCATCAACACTGGTCGAGTGAGGCATATATTCCCGAATATATATTGATGACTCCACGGTGATGTATTCCTCTGCAATTTATCCTGCAATGTATCGCGTATTCTTGACGTAATATTTAAAAACTTTCATCAATCTTTCAAACGGATACATCCATCGATATCTAACTGGACCACAAAGAAGTGCCTCGTCGCATAGGTGTACCAACAAGTGAACACTTATGTCAAAGAATGCTGGGGGAAAGTACTTCTCCAACACACAAATCGCTTCGGTCATTGCCAATTTTGCGGCCACTATGTGTTCTCGATTGACTACCTACTTCTACCCTAGCATGAGATTACCCCCTACTTCTGCCCTAGCATGCCAACTCATTGCCTTCGCTATCCATGGTACTGTGAAAAATCGCTTTAATCTAGGCCCAACGGAAAAATATTTCAACACTTTTTGAGGCACTTTTGAGCTTGTGCCTTCCTTACTAGTAGATTGAACATATCTAGGTTCATCGCATACCGAATAACGATCGAGATTTTCATACTCCTTTCTGTATAGTATGCAGTCATACACACAAGCATGAATAGATTTATACTTCATTCCCAAACCTTTCAAACTATTCTTCATAACAGGATAGCTATTCGAAAGTGTATTCTCCTTGGGTAGTAACCCCCTCACCCATTTCAGAATTCTTGTCAAGCTATTGCCAGACAAATCGTACTGCATCTTCAAACTGTGCAGACCAACCATGGCATGTAAAATTGTTTGATCTTTCTCATAGCCAGAGTATAACGGTTGGATCGCCTTAAATTTTAAACTTTGGTAGTCATCATCAAGGTTTAACTTGATATCTTCACGAGCACTTGAACCTTTTACATAATCAGTAACCTCATTCTCCTCTGCTTCATAAACTCCATACGCATCATCAACTAAATCCTCTAACATATTATGATCTGCGTCGTCCCCTTCTACATCTATCCTACTTGTTGAAGGTTGTTGTGAAGGTTGTTCGGGGAAAAAATGAACTTTTAATTCACCATGAAAACTCCAAAATTGATAACTATCTTGCATACCCGATCTTAACAATTGTAGTTCAACTGTTTTCCACTCAAACACCTTACCATTCTTACACCTAGCACACGGACACGAAAACTCGTCATCATTATGACATCTTTTTGCGTATTTCACAAATTAAATAGCACCTCTGTGAAACACATCCCCCATTCTATATGCCTCACTTATCCACTCTTTTTATTTCGAATATCCCATCACATCTACCACAACTAATCACCTATTAAAGGTAAGAAGCGTATATTCATGGATTAGTATAAACAAAACTTAGATTTATAGTATGTTTTATTTAATTATGTCTTCGATTCTTAAATTTCAAATTTAAATTCAATTTATAATAGAAATTCCTATTTCCCCCATCTCCTCTAAAGGGTGAGTGGTCCTATCCCATTGAAGACCGCATATTTCTGTAATATAGTTAACAGCTCATGCACATTGTTACGATTTGAGAAAAATTCAGCAGCATATCCTCGTAGTTCTCCAAGTACACAACGTAGATTGGTAAGTGTGAGTGTTATTTCAATTGATCAATTGAAATAACAGTCACACTTGTCAATCTAGTATGTACCCAGAGAACATTAGGATACGACTGCAGAACTTCCTCCAAAAGAACTTTAAGCCACTAAGAATATTATTATACATAAATTATGCAGTCACAAACTGTCCAAACGGGACAATTTGAGAGATCTCATTATAGGGGTAATGACTCTCGAATGGGTCTAAGGGCTATTGAATGCATATGCATAAGAACTAGAAGGCTAGTATCTATGCGCACTATATGTAATTTCAAGTATATATATATTGTTCGTTATACAAAGTAATTTTCAAAAAAAGTTGAAAAATCCCACCCCCATATAGACAATAATCTAGTGGTCATGTCACTTTTAAAATTAACTAACCCAACATCGATCCACTATAATCCAACTGCAATGTCAACAACAAATGTATATTCTTTTCATCAATTAAACTAACAATTAAAGTAGACAATTATTAATTTACTAATTTACAATGAGGGGCAATCCTACTTTCATATATTAATTTACTAAAAAACATTAATAATCAATCAATTCCTTTACAAGGGACACTACTCGCATATGAGGAAAAATATCTAATAAACCAATCAAAATTTAATAAACAAAATTAACAAGCCCCACCCCCGCCCCATTTCCCCATGCCCCACCCCCACCCCCACCCCCATCCCCCCCTCTCCACACACACGCACGCAGCCCCCCCGTCGCCCCCCTCATCATTTCCCCCTCCCGCACATACGCACACTACAAACACATATACACACACGCGCGCGCACGCGCAGCCCCACCCCCTGCCCCAGCCCTGCCCCCTCCCCCACCCTGCCCCACCTCCTTCCCCCACCACACACACACACACCCTCCCCACCCCCCACCACACACACACGCACACCCACATACACACCCCTCCCCTCCCCTCCCCACCCCCCCTCCCCCACGCACACACACACACACACGCGCATATATATATACACACACACAAATATATATAAATGGAAGAGAGAGAGAGAGAGAGAGAGTGGAGGGAAACAAAGCGGTGCTAAAAAAGGGGGGGAAGGGTTTTTTGCTGCTAAACTTGTCACGGTCTTTGACCGTGATAATATTATAAGAATTATCACGGTCATTGACCGTGACAATACCTTTTCAAGGACTTGTCACGGTCAATGACCGTGACAAAAAATGCGTGTTTTTTTGTCATGGTCAATGACCATGACAAGTCTAGCTAGCTAAAGGGTGCCAATTTGGCCTTTTTGGTGTAATGATATTTTCCATAGGCAAATCAACATAAACATTCATAATAACGAAGTCATGATATACTTCTAATGAAAGAACTCCATTTAAACCTTAGGTGTAAAAATGTTGAACAAGATTAAATTGACTCGACTTATGAAACATACCTTGAATTTAAATTATTCTCAAATCAATAATGCTAAACTATTTATGCCTTTCAAGAGTGTTCATTGTGTAGAACCATTGATCTCCTACTTTATAACACATTTAAAATCTCACATATATAAGAATTCATTCTCAAATTTTGAAGATATCATAATGCTCATATGTAGTGAAGCATCAATGAAATAAAATTTGGCCTTGGCACTTCTCTTTTCGTGTATCATTAATCATTTTAGGCTTTTTTTCAAATGATGCATTTTAACGCAAAGAGAATTTTGCTTTCTCGTAGCCCCTTTCCATTGCTTAATATATAAAACTCATTTTCGGGAAACGAAATTTGGACAATGGTTCTTATAAGAACAACTTATCTCTCTTTTTCACATGGTTTGTTATTAAGCACGGTTGAGATGAGAACATCGTATTCGACATATGATAAGTAAGAACAATGTTCAAAAAGTCCATGCCCGTGTTCAACAAAAATGATAAGGATCTAGCATGAGGAAAGTAATCATCAATGATCAACGAAAAGCTATCCACACATTATTAAGCACACTAAAGAAATGAAACTATGTCTTAAAACCATTATTAAGCACATATTATGTAAAGGGATGGAATGTAGGGGTGATTCGAATATCTTAATTGCACATCCATATATGGTGAAAAATGAAAATACAAAACTCTCTTTGTCTTTTTAATTTGTTTTTTATCAAAAATAAAATATTTGGTAATTTTTCAAACTTCTTCTTAAAAATCGATAATCTTGTTTATTTTTCAAAATATATCAAAAACAACATATAAATAATATACATAAAATCTAGCAATATGGACAAATTATCTGAACATGAAAATCACCCTACATTAGATAAAATACCTGAACTCAATCAATGAAGAAATACCTAAAGACTTCCTAAGATTCTTGAATCTAAGTGCATTTAAAGGTTTCGTGAGAATATCATCTAATTGATGTTCGGTACTCACAAAGCTCAAGGAAACGACCTTCATCTCAATGAGATCACAAATAAAATGTTCAGGTATCCTAATATGTTTTGTGAGGGAATGTTGGACCAAATTATAGGATACATGAATTTCACTCATATTATCACATGAAATAGTCATTGTGCCTTAAGAAATCCAATAATCTTTCAACATTTGCTTCATCCATAAGAGTTGCGTGCAACAACTCCCAGCGGCTATATACTCACCCTCTGTCATGGATAAAGATATAGAGTTTTTATTTTTGCTCAACCAAGAAATAAGAGCACTCCCAAAGTAAAAACACCCACCCAAAGTGCTCATAAAACCATTAATATCCATGACCCAGTCGACATCCAAATAGGTGGACAAAAGGTCATCGGTATCAAAGTAATACAAAATGTCGGAGGAAATAGTGCCACTCACCTATTTGATGATACGTTTAAGTGAGCACAAGTGAGACTCTTTAGCGGACGATTGTTATCGTGCAAAAACTCCAACGCTAAAGGCAATGCTGAGACGATTAGAGGTCAAGTATAGAAGACTACCTATCATGCTCTTATCTCTCTACTTCTTTCCCTAAAGAATCTTTTCTAAGCTTAGTCGATGTACTCATAGGGGTGCGTGATTTATTAAAGGAGTCTAAACCAAATTCTTCACTTGGTCCCTAGCATATTTGGACTGAGATGTGAATATCTCATCCTCTAGTTGACACACGTGGATACCGAAAAACAACGTAATCAAAAACCATGTTCATCTTAAACTCGTTCTTCATCTCCTCCTTTAATGTGTGAGCATGTTGGGATCACGTGGATTTAAATACTATTTCGTCCACATAAACTTGGGCAACAAAAATAAAATTACTCTTTATCCTCTTAAACAATGTCTTATCCACTCACCTTATCTTGAATCCACGAGATAAGAGATAAGAAGCGAGCCTCTCGTACCATGTACGGGATGTCTGCTTCAAACCATATAGGGTCATCTTAAGATAATAGACATTTTCTTGGTGCTTTGAGTCTTCAATCCCATTTGGTTGTTCCACGTACAATTCCTCCTATAGAATTCTGTTAAGTCACTCTTGACATCCATTTGATATAATTTGAAGTCTGTATGGCATGTTATGGTGAGTAGTAAGTGGGCAGACTCAAGCCTAGAGACATGATTGAATGTATCATCAAAGTCTACACCTTCAATCTACGTGTGACCTTGAGCGACCAACCAAGCCTTACTATGAACTATGGTACCATTTTCACCCATCTTATTCTTGTAAATCCACTTAGCACCCATCATATTAGACTCGCTAGCTCACGGGACTAACTCCCAGACATTGTTTTTGTGAAACTGAAGCAACTCTTCTTGCATAGCGAATATCCAATGCTCATACTTGAGTTGTTCTTTCACATTCTTGGGCTCAACTAAGGAGGTGTAACAAAGGTATTTAACCACATTCTCAAGTTGTGTGCGAGCCTTAACACCTAGTGTGGGATCACTAAGTATAGCATAAGGGTTATGACTCTTTCAGACCTAAGAGGGTGGATCCTATAAATAAAGAGTAATATCCACATAAGTAGTACTAGGATCAATGGGATCATCACCAGGGGTGAATCATCCTCAAACTTGAGGCTAAGGTTAATGGACGCTAATGGATCATTGTCTCTAATTATGATGTTTACTAACTCTATAACTATTGATGTAAAAAATTAGATTGCTTCTAATTATTTAATCACAGATAACTATAAATGAGACAAAGAATTTTAAAGTGGTTCAGCCTTATAAGAATGGCCTACATCCACTGTTTCTGTTATTGCCAAGTGTTTTGGAATTCTCGATATGTAATTCTATCAAGAAATTCCGGTCCCCTTGAATGAGGGTGATACAATGTATTTATAGCCCTTGGGCTGTACATGTGAAAGGGTAAACAATTAATGCCCTTTAAGAGTATACGTCTGTATGATTAGTATTCAATGAATAGTTGAACTGTTGATTATCTGGCAATCAATGCTGTGGCCGAGATGCAGCTCGGACCGCCTTAGTTGTTCGTCGTTCAAGAGTTCCTCAGAGTGTTGGTGTTCCTCGGAGTGAGTATGACTTGGTCGGGGAAATAGACTTCCTCGTTGCTATTGTGACACGTAGATCGACACGTGTCTTCTTATTATTCGTCTATATCGGCATACTAATTTTGGTATCAACAGAAGCCCCCAATGTTTCATATTTCGAACTTTGAGGAGTATGGAACATTCCTTCTCGGTATATGGCAATATTAAATGACCTTCCTAGTTTTTAGGAGCATTTTCTTCGTATTCGAATGTCGTTCCAAATTCGTAAAATCCTCTTTTTTAAATTTTTATAAGCGCTTCGATCTTCGTGCACTTTTTGTCCTTTTAGCCGCCGGTAGCGTAATAGTTTCTATTTTGTAATCATTTCTTTCGCCGTTTCCCAAGGCAAAGTATTTAAGCTTCATAGGCAATCCCATCGTCTTCTACCTTTTCCAATTTCTGCTTTCGATTTTTCCACAGTCTTTCTCTCTCTTGTGCGTTCGTCCTTTTCTTCGTTCGTTGTCAACAGATCTCCCTTTTTCCTGTAAGATCTTCTTCCTTCTTCTTCATTTCTTTTATTCACCATGGTTTATGTTATCGAATCTCTCGAGAAATTCCGTTCTGATTTTTCTATTCCATCTTGGGTAACTCTGGAGAATCTTTCTGAGCCTTTAGATTACTTTCATTTGGCTGAGGGACACTGGTTCCCCATCCTCTTTATTGCTGAATGTGGATTTTCTTTTCCACCAAACCCTTTGTGCTTAGAGTTCTGTCAGTATTTCGATGTTGTCCCTGCAAAAATAGCCACCAACACATGGAGGATAATTAATGGGGTGTATAGGTTAAATCAAACTCATGGAACCCGTATAGGAATTCCTGAGATTATGTATTGTTATAGATGGGCAGTTCTAGATAATATTTTTTATTTAAAAACTAGATTTTTGAATAGGGCCTTAGTAGTCAACCTCCCTGATGCCAATAGGGATTATTTTGCATATGGGGTAATTATCAAAAATTGGCAACATGCTCCTTTGACTGGAGATGAAGTATATCAAGGTCCCAGATGCCCTCCATATGGCAATGGGTTAGGTTATTTTCATCTTATTTTATTTTTGAAATTATGATTTCATTATGTTTGAATAAATGCGTGACTGATATTTCACTATGTATTTGTTTGCAGTTGACAGTAAGAGAAAAAATCCAAAAGAAGTTGATATTAACATCAAACATTTGAAACTTATCTGGAATTTGCATCGAAAAGTTGCAGATGAGCACATCAGGTCTGCTTCATATTTGTTGCAATATAGGAGTTATACAACATCCTTTACTGCTCGTCCTGTGGTCAGCACCAGTGAATCAGCATCAATTCCTGAGGACTCTTCTCCAGAATCTCACATTCCTCTAAGTCAAAAAATGGGCAAAAGAAGAGTTCCTGCTCTCTTTGAGGAGGCTACCTTTGCTGGAGATGGGAAAAGAAACAAGACTGATGTCCCAAAGGGGACAAAGAAAGTAGATGCTCCCCTTCTGTTGCTCCTCAGAAGGCTGCCGAGAAGCCCCCAGTGGCTCCGAGCAAGAAAAGTGCTTCTGTGGAAGTGGTCACCATCTCCCCCACCAAAAGTTCTTTGGTTGAAACTTCTGAAATGCCACCGAGGAGACTGAAGAAATCCTCCAGGGTCAATTTGGCTGAAAACATTTCCCAGCTCAAAGTTAGTGGACCTCGTGTTCCAACTATCATTCCCCCGAGCTCTGCAATGAGCTCGGTAAAGACTTGGACTATTCCTGAAGTCCAAGGAATCGAGGAGAGTATGTCTAGGGATATGCTTACATCCCTGGCTACTCGTCACATTGCTTCAGTAAGTTTCTCATATTCTGAATTTTCTTCCATCAATACATGTATCTCTGTGCTGACTTATTATTATCTCCTTTTTTTAGCTGGTGTGTTGCTTTAACACCATTATGAAGAAAGATGAAGCGATCAAGGCTTCAAGCTCCTCGTCTGGAGTGGAGGATGCTTTGTTGGGGTTAACCAAATCTTTGAAGGATTCTCGTCAAGAGTATGACGAGGATAGGGCTGAATGGGAGAAGAAGTTGACTGCAGTTGAAGCAGAAAAGGTGCAGTTGGAAAATAAAGTGAAAGACTTGGAGGAGGAGAAAAAGAAGTATGCCGAGAAGCTCACGAACTTTGGGGAGCTTGAAAATAAGTTGAAATTGGCTGAGGAAGAGCTAACCCTTCTGTGAGAAGTAAATCGCCAGAAGGAGGAGGTGGATGTTAAGTTGAAGGCCACCGAGGATCTTCTATCCGAGAAGCTCTCCTCGGAGAAAATAAAAAGAAAAATGGAAATAAAAAATTCCTTCAACACAGGTTGGGACAAAGGGTGGAACAAGGGGGTAGCAGCCATGATGACTCAGGTGCAGTATGGGAGTTTGAAATACTTTCGAGATGGTTGGGTTGCTGCCCTGTAAGAACTGAAGATAAATGAGGATTCGGACCTATTTCAACAGCATCTCCCTGGTCCTCCCCTAGTTATTGAAGATGAAGAAGAGGACGAAGCTGCCTCTGAAGAATCTTCAATGGCATTGGGTGATCCCATCCTTACCCAGCCTGCTGACGAGGAGCTTTCATCTCTGCCTGCTCCTCCTGAACAAGTTCCAGCTTCAGCCGACCAACTCGTTGTTCCCACCGAGCAACCGAGCTCCTCATCCCAGCCTCCCGAGAAAGTCTTGGGAGACAAGGAAAAGGTGTGAAGTTGTTCGGTATTCTCTTTCTATTTTTCTTCCTTTTCAAGTGTAACCAAGATCTTTGTAACTCTCCACTATGATCTAATAAAATTTGAGTTCTTTTCTTCCATATGATTGTCTCTTTTCTCTTCTGTACTCTGTCTTGATCTTCTTTTTGATGATTACTTTTTCTTTCTCTGCTAGTTTCTGGCCAAGATGGATCTGCTATCTGCTAATGATACAAAGCTGATGAAGCAATGTCATGAATATTATAATGCTGGTCACACTAACCTGAGTGCATCAGAGGTTGCCGACATCCTTGGTCATGGTGCTTCAGAGCAGGCAATCGAAGCTTATCAGTATCTGAAATGCTTACTTGACCGAGTTGTGGCCAATAATGTGGCTTATTATGAAATGATTGAAGACTTGCAAGGTACTCTCGATGATCTTTAGTAGCAGTATAAAGAGTCTTCAGCACTTTTGCATGAAGGGTATGAAAAGAAACTCAAACAACTTGGTGAAAAAGGCTACGACAAGATGTTTGCTGGCTATGAAGTGAGAGAGAGAACATTGAAAGCAGATGACGAAGGGCATAGGAAAATCGCTGAGCTATTGGAGCAGGAAAATAACAATCTACAAAAAGAACTAGCTCAGCTGAGGACTGTTGCTTCGTCTTCCACTGCCTTGGTACCGGTCACCGATGAAGGATTCTCATTTTTAGAAGTGGAAAATGCCAAGTTGCGAAAAGAGCTAGAGGCTTTGAGAAGAACTGGGCCTTCTACTGCTATCGGGGATGAGGAAGAGGTTCTTGTGGACGAGGAAGAGCCGCTCAGAATGTTGTCGAGGAACCAAGTTCTCGACCTGCTCGGGGAGGATCAAGAGTTCTTAGTCGTACTGTTGAAGAAGCTCGTACTCGATCAACATTGGAAAATCAAGCATTCCAATTAATGGCTAAGAACCAAGCTTTGTCTGACATGCCAAAGAAGATTAGAGAACTGGAACAACAACTTTCTTCAAAGACATCAGCGTTGGCGACTAATGAACTTTTCATCCAAAGTCTTCACGAGAAGCTTGAAAGGTTGACATTTCAATTTCACAAACATCCCAGGGAGTTCTGGATGGCTGGATACAACGAAGCTCTATTCCATTTAGATGATCGTATCCAGAATGCCAATAATGAGGGCTACAAGCAAGGTTGGCTGAATGCCTTGGGCGTGCTGAAGCTCGAACAAGGACACTACCGGTGGGACTATTATGATCCTGGGGTACTAGATTTCCCTGTGCCACCTTATAAATTGGACATGGAATGGATCCCAGCTCGTGCCATTCCTCAGAGCTTAATTGCAAAATACCTCGGTGACTACAATCTTCATTCTCAGATCGAGGTATCTCATCCCGAGCATCTACTGGACACACCTTCAGTAATGAACGTCAGAATGATTCGAGATATTAACTTCATTAATTCTCCCCTTTGCCTGGAAGATCCTCCTGCTAGTGAGGTGCCTATCTCGAAAGATGAAGGAAAAAAGCTAATAGAATAGGAAATTCTGATGTAATAATTAGTACACAATTATCAATGTAATAAATTTGTGTAATTCGTTTTGCATTTAATGAAAGAATTCCATTTTTGTTTGCAAATTTGTATTGCTATTGTCTTATATTTGTCAAACATTTTATATTTGTGCTTGCATAACAATATTGTGTGGTTCATCGACCAACATAGTAATAAAAAATTACAAGTATTAGTAATGTTGCTCGATCACTTAATAATAAAGTAATGAGTATAAAAATGTTTAAAATTTTTCCAACCAACCAAGGTTGTTAAATTGTGCTCGTCGACTAATTATAGTTAGTGGATTTTTATCCCCGACCAGCTATATTTGTTACTGTTTAAAATATTTTCTCCTCGTCGACCAACTACAGTTAGTGGGTTTTTATCCCCGACCAACCATACTTGGTACATTTTGGAATATTTTTTCCTCGTCGACCAACTACGTTGATACAGTTTGGAATATTTTGTTCTTCGAGGAACTTTTTGTATTTTCTGTACTAATCTTACCTCCCGACCAACATAAGTTAGCATTTGAGAGCATATCTTGTTTCCTAACCAAACACGTTGGCATTTTTAGGAATGTTGGTGTTGTTCTCGCCCTTTTACCAACCGGAGTTGGTCTGAGTTCGAACTATCATGTCCACTTGCCCTTTTACAAAAATTGGTCTGAGCCAGTGTCAGCCTCCTAACCAAAGGAATATGGTTTGTTCTCGCTCTTTTACCAACCGGAGTTGGTCTGAGTTCGAACTATCATGTCCACTTGCCCTTTTACCAAAATTGGTCTGAGCCAGTGTCAGCCTCCTAACCAAAGGAGTATGGTTTGTTCTAGATCATTTACCAATCGGAGTTGGTCTGAGTTCGAACTATCGTGTTCTCGCCCTTTTACCAGTCGGAGTTGGTCTGAGCTTGAACTATCGTGTTATTTTTACTGCCGAGCAGCGTAGTGTTACACACACTAGTATTCCCTGAAAAACATTCAACAAAAGGAGAGAAGATGGCGAAATATCGTCGTTTTATTCATATTGATGGAACTGCTTTACATTTTACATCACTGATAATACTTGCGTAGGTGTTCACCATTCCATGCATTCTTAAATTCCTCTCCTTCTAGAGTCGCTATTCGGTAAGTTCCTGGTCGAACAACTTGTGTAACTCGGTAAGGTCCATGCCAGTTTGCTTCCAACTTATTGTGCTTCTGAATGACCTTCTTTAGCACGTAATATCCTTCTATTAAGTCACATTTTTTCACCCTCTTGTTGTATAACAGGGATGTTCTTTGTTGATAAGCAGCATTCCTAATGGCTGCCTCTTCTCTAACTTCTTTGAGCATGCCTAAATCTAATCTCCTCATCAAGTCGCTGACTGGGGAATTGAAATTCAGCACTCTGTGTGTTGGAAGACCCAACTCGGCAGGTATTACGGCCTCACTTCCAAATGCCAGAATATATGGTGATTCTCCAGTTGCTGCTCGGGGAGTTGTTCGGTAAGCCCACAATACTGATTGTAGCTCATTAATCCAATTAGCTTTAGCCTCACTTAGCCTCTTCTTCAAACCATTTAGTAATGTTCTGTTCGTCACTTCAGTCTGTCCATTGCTTTGAGGATGGCCTGGTGCTGAATGAACCTTCAAAATGTTTGACTGATGACAATAAGCGGCAAACTCCTCGTTATCAAATTGTGTTCCATGGTCTGTGATGAAGGCATGAGGGAGACCATATCGGCAGATGATGTTCTTCCAAACGAATTGGTACACCTTCTCGTATGTCATATCAATCAGAGGCTCAGCTTCTACCCACTTAGTAAAATAATCCACTACGACGACGAGGTACTTGAATCTTCCTCGGGTCGTTGGTAGTGGTCCAACCAAATCCATTCCCCACATGGCAAATGGCCAAGGGGAAGTTATGGGTGTCAACAATGCTTGTGGAGTTCGTCGAATGGAGGAAAAACGTTGGCATTTATCATATCTCTTAGCATAGGCTATACAATCAGCCCTCATCGTTGGCCAGTAGTATCCCTGCGTTATCACCCTTTGCAAAAGTGTCCGACCTGCTACATGGGCTCCACATGACCCTTCATAGACCTCTTCAATTAATTCTTTCACCTCGAAGGGATATACACATCTTTGCAAACCTGCCATAATTCCTCGCCTATACAAAACAACATTAGTTAGTACATACCGAGCAGCTTTAAACTTCAATTTCTTAGCAGCGAGCTTATCCTCCGGTAATTCTCCTTCCTCAACATATGCCCTGATGGGATCCATCCAAGATGGTCCTAAATCAAGAGTAATAATATTCATCGTCAGGTCTTTATCTATGCTTCGACTTTCTAACACCTCAATTGGTATCGTTCTTCGCAGCTCGGTACAAGTAGCTGATGCTAGTCGGGCCAGTACGTCTGCTTGTGCATTCTCCATTCTTGGTATTCTGATCAACTGAATGGCATCAAATTCTGCCAATAACTCCATCGCTTTTGCATGATACTTGACCATTAATTCTCCTTTAACTGCATATGTTCCCATCATCTGATTCACAATTAATTGAGAATCACTGAATACCATCACTTGTTGCGCTTCCATAATCTTTGCTAAATTAAGACCTGCTATCAAGGCTTCATACTCAGCCTCATTATTGGAGGCTTTGAATTGGAATCATAAGGCATATTCCATGTCAATCTCGTCTGGGGTCTGCAAAACAATTCCTGCTCCACAACCTGTTGTGCAAGATGACCCATCTACATATAATGTCCATATAGGTAACTCGTCTTCAAATTTCTTATCTGACAGAGTTCCTCGGTGAAATATTTGTTGTTTCCTTTCATCTTCCCCTGATATTTCTCGCTCCTCGTCGATCATCTCTTCTCTCCCTTTTACCAACCGGAGTTGGCCTGAGCTCGAATTTGATGATCCTTTTACATCCACAAGCCCTTTTACCAATCGGAGTTGGTCTGAGCTTATGTCTGTTGATCCTGTAACATCCACAGGTTGATCAGCGAGCAACTTTTGTTCCTCGGGGGTATCAGGATATGTAAATTCTGTTATAAAGTCTGTTACAGCTTGCCCTTTTAGTGATGATCTGGGTTCATACACAATATCATATTCACCGAGCTCTATTGCCCAATACATCAGTCTCCCTGATTTTTCTGGCTTATGAAGGGCTTGTCTCAAGGACATGTCAGTATACACGACGACGGTATGGGCCTGGAAATATGGCCTCATTCTTCTACTTGCCTCAATTAATGCCAATGCCAATTTTTCCAGCTTTGGGTACCTGATCTCTGCACCTCGGAAAGCCTTACTTGTGTAATAAATTGGATTTTGGACTCTATTCTCCATTCTGATCAATGCCGAGCTGACTGCATTCTCTGATACTGCCAGGTACAAGTACAAATTTTCTCCCATTACTGGCCTGGACAAAAGTGGAGGTGCTCCCAAATATTTCTTCAAGTCTTGAAAAGCTTTTTCACATTCATCATTCCACTCGAAAGTTTTTTGGACTGTTTTGAAGAATGGGAGGCATCTATCAGTTGCTCGGGATACAAATCTGTTGAGCGCTGCAACTCGTCCTGTAAGACTCTGCACCTCTTTCTTCGTCGTTGGAGATCGCAACCCTAAAAGAGCTTTGATCTTTTCTGGATTCGCCTCAATGCCTCGCTGGTTGACGATGTACCCGAGGAACATTCCTTCTCGTACTCCAAAGGTGCACTTCATCGGGTTGATCTTCATTTGGTATTTATCCAGTTGATCAAAGGTCTAACCTAAGTCAACTAGATGATCCGCAGCTTTCTTTCTCTTTGTCAGCATATCATCGACATAGACTTCCATATTGCAACTGATTTGTTTGGAAAAAACCTTATTCATCGGCCGCTGGTATGTCGCTCCTGCATTTTTTAAACCAAAAGGCATAACATTATAATAATAAGTTACCCTAGGGGTAATAAAAGAAGTACTTTCCCTGTCTTCAGGTTTCATTTTGATTTGGTTGTAGCCAGAGTAAGCATCCATGAAGCTGAGCAACTCGTGTCCCGAGATAGCATCCACTAGTTGATCAATTCTGGGTAATGGAAAGTGATCCTTTGGGCATGCCTTGTTGAGATCGGTGAAATCAACACACATTCTCCATTTATTGTTTTTCTTCTTTACCATCACCGCATTTGCTAACCATTCTGGATATTTCACATCTTCAATAAATTGGTCTTTTTAGAGCTTCTGGACCTCCTCTTGTATAGCTTGATTTTTCTCGGGACTAAACACTCTTCTTCTCCGCTTTACGGGCTTGATCTCCTTATTCGCATTGAGCTCATGACATAAGAAGTTGGGATCTATTCCTGGCATGTCTTCATGACTCCATGAAAAAATTTTCTTTCTGTTTCTCAAGAAAGTTATCAACTCCTGTTTAATTGAAGCATCCAACGTCGAACCTATATGGGTTATTCGTTCAGGGTGCTCGTCGTCCAGAATAACATTTTCTGTAGATTCCACTACCTGTCCTTTTACATGTTAGGATTCATCTCTGGAATCCAGTGTTTCAATTTCTGTACCTTCATCCACCTGGTAGGTAGTAGTCTTTTTCCTTGACTCTTCAAGCTCCTCTTGCTCGACAGATGAATAATAGCATTCCCGAGCTACTTTTTGATCACCTTTCACAACTCGAACTCCAAAATTTGTTGAGAATTTCAAGCACTGATGTACTGTAGATGGAACTGCTTCGAACTTCTTCAAACCAACTCTTCCCATGATAATGTTGTAAGCTGATTGCACATTCTTATCCATCACAAAGAAGCGTGTTCTTTCTGTTCGACAAGCAGGCCAAGTTCCAATGAATATATCCAACTTGATCGTCCCAAGTGGAAAAACTTTCTCGCCAGCAAAACCCAGGAGAGGTCTATGATAAGGCTCCAATTGAGATAATTTTAAATTTAAACTATCAAAGCATGAGTAGAACATGATGTCTTCCGAACTACCATTATCTACCAGAACCCTTGAAATCATTACTTCTTTCATCCTTATTTTGATCACCAAAGGGTCGTCGTGAGGGTAAAGAACACCTGCAAGGTCGTTTTTTGAAAAACCAATGACCAGCTTCTCTTTGCTTATCTTCCTCGGGCGATCTTCCTCAGCCAAATTTATCCGTTGAATGTATGAGCAAGCTTGAGCCTCACCGAGATAAGTTTTTCTTTCTACAGTAAGATCTCCTCCTCCTGCATCTCCGCATGTAATAACATTACAATCAAATGTTCCAAAACGTATTGAAAATACCTCGCGTTATGGTTGCCTTGGCCTTTTTGGAAGATCGGGGTCATCCTCTGTATCATCTTCATGATCCCTCTTCTTCTTCTCCTCTGTTCGACGAGGAGATCTAGACCTCTCTCTAGTTCAGTCATTATTTCTTCTTTCACCTCCCCGATCAACATACTTTTCTAGCTTCCCTCTTCGGATGAGTGTTTCAATCTCATTCTGAAGAGCTATGCAATTTTTGGTCATATGGCCATGATCCTTATGGAACTCGCAATATTTCTCCCTATTCCTCGTGTCAGGGTCTGACCTCAGTTTCTTTGGCCACTTTACTTCCTCGTTATTCTTAATTTCTTCCAAGACAAGATTAATACCCATTTTCAAAGGAGTATAATTATTGAATTTCTTCAGGACTTCCCATGACGACTTATTATTCTTGGAATGCTTGTCACCTCCATTGCCTTTATGTTCTTTCTTCTTAGATTTGTTATCTTCCACCTTGGTTTCTTTATCCATATTCTTCTTCGCAGCCATAGCCTCCTCGGCATTCATGATTTTGGCCGCTTTTGCCATCAACTCTGACATAGTTGTAGGTGGATCTTTGGTCAAAGTGTAATACAATTTGTTAGGAAACAACCCACTCATCAAGGCGGTGATTGTTGTCTTTTCTTCATAATCTATGACTTCCAGCTTCTCGTTATTGAAACGAGTTATGTAATCTCTAGTACTCTCACCAGATTTTTGTCTAACACTTAACATGTGTGCTACTCGTTTTACTGGCTTTGCTCCAAAACAGAAATTTCCAATGAACAACTCGGCTAACTGAAAGAAAGTTGAAATTTACCCCGAGGAAGATTGTTGTACCATATATGGGCAGATCCAGTATGAGTTCCTGAGAATGCTCTGCATCTCATCTCGTCGGGGACAGCATAGATGTCGGCGGCAGCTTGATATTACTCTATGTGAAGAACATGATCTGTCTTTCCATCATATTTGGGGGTCACCACAGGTGCTTTAAACTTTGACGGGGTAGGAAAACCCACAATGGCCTAGATAAAAGGTGTCCCTTGAACAAAAGTTCGTTGTAAGGGATTCTTCGCCTTAGCCATTTCTCCCAATCTATCCTCCAACCGTTGAATGGAACCTTTCCACGCATCATTTCCTTCCTCGGGCCTATTGGTTCGAGCAATCGAATGTTCTGAAGTGGCCTCCTGGGATCTATCTTGACGAGCAACTGGTCGTGATTGTGTTGATCCTTCTCTTAGATCTGATGGTTGTCGAAAACTCCTCGACATGGTTTTAGCTGGACTCCTATTCCTCCTAGGGCCTAATCGACTGAAAGGAGATACCCTGCTCAGTCTTCCCAAGGCGCTGGGTCTCTCTAGAGAGAGAGTGATACGTTGCTCAGTATCTGTAGCCCGTATTGATGAAGTTCGTCCAGGTTGATAAGAGAAATCATCAGATTCCTCATTACGATACGCATCTGTACGCCTGGATCGTGAAGATAGTAAATAGGTTTGTCTCTGACCACTTCGCTATCCTGAATGTGCAGGTGCATCGCCATGAAGGGTTTGTATGAGTTGCCGCATTTTCTTTTGCATGGCGGTTTGTCCTTGAGCTAGATTTTTCATAATTCCAGCCAGATCTGGAGGTGCGGAGGGATTTGGAGGATTTCCAGCATTTCCAGTGTTTCGATTGCTGGATTCTGGATTATCTGCCATTGATGATGAATGATTTTTGGTGAAAAACGATAACAACAGTCGTTTCCCACAGACGGCGCCAATCTGTTGATGTAAAAAATTAGATTGCTTCTAATTATTTAATCACAGATAAACATAAATGAGACAAAGAATTTTAAAGTGGTTCAGCCTTATAAGAATGGGCTACGTCCACTGTTTCTGTTATTGCCAAGTGTTTTGGAATTCTCGATATGTAATTCTATCAAGAAATTCCGGTCCCCTTGAATGAGGGTGATACAATGTATTTATAGCCCTTGGGCTGTACATGTGAAAGGGTAAACAATTAATGCCCTTTAAGAGTATACGTCTGTATGATTAGTATTCAATGAATAGCTGAACTGTTGATTATCTGGCAATCAATGCTGTGGCCGAGATGCAGCTCGAACCGCCTTAGTTGTTCGTCGTTCAAGAGTTCCTCGGAGTGTTGGTGTTCCTCGGAGTGTTGGTGTTCCTCGGAGTGTTGGTGTTCCTCGGAGTGAGTATGACTTGGTCGGGGAAATAGACTTCCTCGTTGCTATTGTGCCACGTAGATCGACATGTGTCTTCTTATTATTCATCTATATCAGCATACTAATTTTGGTATCAACAATAACCTTAAAGCTTGGAAGGTTAAACACCCTATAAGCCCTACTCGATGATGAATAACCTAAAAATATTTCCTCATCGGTTTTGGAATCTAACTTTCCTAAGTTATTTCTATCTCTCAAGATATTGCAAGTAATCCCAAAGACACAAAAATACAATAGGTTGGGTTTCTTCCCTGCACACAACTCATATATCATGTGTAACGTGTGTGGACGAAGATATACCCTATTCACCATATGGCATGTGGTACTCATCGCCTTTGCCCAAAAACGTCTAGGCACATTTCTCCTAAAAATCATGGATCTATCCATTTCGTGAATCGTCCTCTTCTTCCTCTCAACTATCCCATTTTGAGTACGAACGACCGAAAAGTCATGTTTGATGCCCACTCCATCACAATAGCTATCTAATCTGGCTTCCCTAAATGTAGTGCAGTTGTCACTACGCATCCAATTAATAATAACATTGTGTTAGTTTTATAGGACATGACACTTGGTTGTTAGGAACTTAACGACATCAAAATTTTCTCTAAGGGTTCGTTTGATAGCACAAAAATTCCAAGGCAAATTTCTAAAAGTTGGAAAAATCTGGTATTTTTCAGCTTTTAGGCTGTTTGATAGCATTAATTTTCCCTGGAATTTGTTTTCTATGTACAACACCCCTTAAGCACAATTTGCCACCCTAGGGTGGAATTCAATTCTTTGGGGGGAGGGGGGGGGGGGGGGGGGGGTCAGGTTTTTGTTTGCCACCTTTGGGTGGCAAATCACTTAAAACCAATTTTTTTTATAACTCTATATATTTCATAAATATATAAATATATATTGTTAATAAATATATATGTATATATATTTCGTATATTTTAATATATATTCGTATATTTTATATATTTTAGCACATATATGTATATTGCGTATATTTCGTATATTTATATATATTTCATATATTTATAAATTTCGTAAATTTATATAATTTATATAATTCATATATTTTAATATATATTTATATTTCATAAATTTTGTATGTTTCATATATTCCTTATATTTAATATATATTATTTACAAAATATATATTCATAAATACATAATATATATGTATATATTCATATTATATATGTATATATTCTGCAAATAATATATATTTAGTATACATATATATAATATATATATACATATATATTGTATATATACATATATATTCTATATATATACATATAATATACATATGCAGAATAATATTCTGTATATATATATATATATATATATACATATATGTAATATACATATGCAGAATAATGTATATTATATATATATGTAGATATTCATAAATACATAATATATATGTATATATTCATATTATATATGTATATATTCTGTAAATAATATATATATACATATTCAGTATATATATAATTTACATATATACAGAATATAATATTATGTATATATGTAAATATATATTCTATATATATGTATATATTCTGTAAATAATATATATTTAGGTACAAAATCTATTAAATATACAAAATCTATATTATTTAGGGAATATATTCATATATTAAATATATTATTATATTTAATATATGAATATATGAATATATATTATATTATTTGCAAAATATATATATTCCGTAAATTATTATTAATTTCTGAAAAATATACAAAATATATGAATATTTCGGAAATTAATAATAATCTACGGAATATATATATTCCGCAAATTATATTAATTTCTGGAATATATATATTCCGCAAATAATATAATATATATTCATATATTTTGTATATTTAATAATATAGATTTATTATATATATATATTCCGTAAACAAATTTTCCACATTTATATCTATTTTCCAGCTTTTGCGTTTGATAGAAAATGTGGAAAATTGATGATTTTCTGACTTGTATCAAACAGACACACGTTGGAAAATATTCATTTGCCTTGGAATTGTTTGCCCTGGAATCAAATGTCCCGGAATCATTTGCATTTTCTCAGTTTTCTATCAAACGGACCCTAAAAGAATTCTACAATAGAGTATCTCAAAAAGTCATTGGCCATCGCTAGAATGCATCTCTTACCACCCATATTCTCCGCATGTGTAGGATGCATAAGATACAAATATATCAATTCCAACACACAAGAGGTGGTAATGGTATTCAACTTCCGATTGAATTTGTTTTCCTTATTACAAAGGTCCAGAAATCGAGGAAATTAGTTTCCTAAGCAATGGTAAGTCACGAACAAGGTCCTTTTTCACTAATCTCTAAAGATCTCTAAAGTTCACATGACTTAGTCATTTATGCCAAAGGTCCATAGAGGAGTCAGTGGCATTGTTGCACACAAAGGAGGATTTGGGAATAATCCCATAGAAATTATTGTCGGTCCTCATAGTAATAGTTACCGGATTGATCAAGCGTGTTACACTCGGAATGGTTAAAATTTATCGTAAAGTTTGCATCACAAAGTTGGCTAATGCTAATCATGTTTTCTTTCAACCATTCTATGTACAACACATTGTCTAGTTTAGAAAATTCGGGTATCTTAATACAACCATGTCCTAAAATGCTAGACCTACTCCTATATCCAAAGGTGGCATTATCTTCCTTGTGATCCACAAGGTTGGTAAAAAATGATATGTCTCTCGTTATGTACCTAGAGCTATCAAATACCATTGGGAAATATTTTGAACCTTCAGATCCACGTGAGCAACAAGGGCTTCGTTATCCTGATTAGGTTTTCAAATGGTGGTGACCTTTTGTTTGCCCTTATCATTGTCGCGTCTAGTTGTAACGTTAGAAGCGTTCTCAAGAACCATAGACTTCCTTTAAAATTCTTCGATTAATCTTTAAAAGTCACGGCTAAGCACCCAAATTGCTCCTTAAGACTAGCAAAGTCGCTATAGCAGTGCTGTAATACCCCGTATTTTTAATGACTTTTAAAATGGGATTAATTAGAATTAATTATGACATAATTGGAAATTAATCCGGATTTATATATTACTCGAGAATAAAGTAATATGTGATTTATGTTGAATATTACTTAGTGATTAAAGTAATATATATGAATATGCCTTTACAATTGATTATGACTTTATAAAATTATCGCGAATTATGTGTACGACAATTATGGTAATTAAGTCGTTACGCGCATTTGAGACGTGTCGGGATTATAATTTAATGAAATAAAAGTGAATTATTATTAAGTCATCCTAATGGTCGTTTTGAGTGTACCAAAGTGTCCGGAAGGGTTCAAATAGTTGAAAAACTCTACTCAGACGTTTGTATAGGGCCTCACGCACTTTGAACCGAAAGGACACCCCGGAGGGGTATTTTGGTCATTTTAATTGGGAGGTGAATAGTAAACACGGAAATTGAGTTTTATTATATTAGTGAGGAGATTAGAGAACTTAAGTTCATTCACCCAAAATCAAAGGTAAGGTCTTTGAGGAGAGTGAGGGGTTTTTCCAAGGAGATGAAGAGGTTTTTGGAGCAAACCAAGGGACACCACCTTGTACCACCAAGAGCCACCACCACCACTGCCAGAAGTTGGATGAAAAAAGAGAGAACCACCAGTGGACAATAATACTCAATGGACTAGACCTACGAATTAGAGGCAAGTGATTAATTATTGCAAATTTAGCTTGTATATTATCCATGTTAGATTGTTTAGAAAATTCTCAAAAAAAGCATAATCAAAGATGAATTATGGTGATGTTAATTGAATCTTTGAAAGGATAATGATGCAGGATTAATTTTCTTTTGAGTATAGAATTTAAGCCACGAAATTTGGCAAATATTGGTGAAGAAATTCTTAGTTTATATGATGTTCTTGGAGAAATAATAAAATACGAGTTTTTTAGAAAATTTGAGAAATTAAATGTTTTGGAGATAAATTAGTTAGAAGTTAATTCATTTCTGGAAAATAGAAATATGTAGGATTAATATCATGTTGTTGGTAGATATTAATCCACGAATTAAACATCACATGTTGAAGAAATTCTGAGAATTATTGGAGTGTTCTTGAAATATCAAATGTTTAATATTCTGGAAAAATATGAGATAAATATATGCTTTTAATCCAAACTCTTGATGATTTTATGTTGTTTAGATCAGTAGGAATCATTTATATATGTTTCTATATCATGTGGTATGGATTATAAGAGACTTGGGACTTTAAAATAGAGGTTTGACTGGTAAAAATATGTGAAACTCGTAGGATAAACGTTGCAGATTCTGGGCTAATAAATGGGTGATCGATCGATCGACCCTTGAAGCTCGATCGATCAACCCCTGACCATCGATCGATCGATCATCCAAGAATTGATGAACTTATTCCTTTTTAATTCTTGATTTAATCCCAAAACTTTTAAAAATCTTTAATGATTATTATTTGAATATAATGGGACTTAGAGAAGGGTAGTAGGATATACCTAAGACCCGAAAAATATTATTTTGGGATTGTGCATGAGGGGAAATGAACGAGTGTTTAATTAAACGAATTATTTTGGAGAATTATATTACTTGGGGTTTAAATCGAATAAACGGTAATTTAGGGTTAGGACTAGTAGTAAGAGAGTCATAAATTACTGGTATAACCTTAGGTATAATTAGGATTAACCTTAAGAGAAGGAATAAAGGGGGTTAAGAGTGAATTAGGGATTATCGGGGAATAACCCTAATTAAAGTAAATTTAATTCGTAGAAATTTTGGAGTCGTGATGACATGAACTTATAGGACATGATGTTTACCCACTGAATTGATTTGAGGATTAAATGATCACCATCCCGCGGGTAGATAAGTTCAGAAATATATACTTTGAATATTAAAGACATAATAAAAAAATATGTACGATATTTGGGATATAAATATACTACGTATGGGATTTATTATATGGGTTGTGCGTAGGTCCTATGGTTATATATAGGTTCGACGAATACCCATTGTTATTATATATATAGGTTAGGTGATTGCCTGTTATTAACATATGGTTGTGTGAATACCTTATTGATGTTATATTTATATAGGTGTGATGAATACCTATAATATTATTTGTATGTATGGTATACCTACGCTACTTGATATCGGGGTAAAGGTTTCACGTTGTGGACGGTCTTATCCATGTGAGCCCAATTGGGAGGGATTTTAGATTCGTACCCTGAGCATATGACCTTGGACACGTGCTATCGATGTATATGATAGTTTTGACAGCTGAATGGGAATGTAGGTATGTGCGTGACCCATTCGGTTGGGGAGTATGCTCGCCTTTAATATGATTGTATTATTTTATATGATTCGTGAGAGACACTGAATCATTTGTCCTCTATACAGTGACATTATGTATCAGGACATGATAGCAGAGTATGCATGCACCGTAGCTGTGACTGGGGAGGTTCCGTATTAGTATATATAATTAATGTGATATTATATATATAAACTTTGATGTAATCTACTATATGACATTGTAGATATAGAGATGTGATCTTCTGTGAGAAATTGTAGATTAAAAATATAAACTGTGATTTAATTTACCGTGTAATGTTGTAAATAGAAGTAAATAATGGAATCTGAATTGAATCAAGTAAGTGAACACTTAATTCCAAGGTTGTAATAAGGCTAGTTTATATTAAAGAGAAATGAGTATGAATAATTATATTATGTATGGTATGGGACATACGAGTTTATGATATGGGTTAGAATTATGTTGTGGAAACTAGTTAGCAGGGAACCTTAACTAGGAAGATAATAAGATATGGTAGGTGTTCACTCTAGATGAGAGGTGAGAATTATCAAGAGAGACTAGGGAAACTAACATGCACATAATTAATGCTTAATTGAATTGTTAAGCACTTGCTATTTTAACATATTTTACAATCAGTCTCTTACCCGTTTCCTTGCATATTCTCTTCTCTACTATATCTTGTATATCAGGTCTCCTGCAATAGGGATGCCCAACATAGATTATGGATGTTCCGATGGATTATAGCTACTAGCAGAGATGCAGATTTTGTTTAGACACTTCCTTTCTGTTGATTCACTCATCTGTAGTGTCTACTTCATTTAGGGCATGTTACCGAGGATTCTAGAGGTTGTAATTACTTATGTAAGTATTGTGGATATCAGTTTTAATTAGTATAAATGTTATAATTTAACTAGAGAGTTAGTCCAGTCATATTTATTCTTGTTGTAGTTAATTCAGTTATGATGTGTTGCATATTACTATTCAGTGTCATGGAATGGTTTTATTAAATTAAAATTGGAATTTTTTTTAATTCCATCTTAATTGAGTATCAAGTGATAGGAAAATGTTTTCGACAGTGATGCTAAGAATGAACCAACTGTATATTCTGATTTAATTGGGTATGGGACTGATCACCCGGTATTTAATTAGGTGGGGTGTTACCGGTGGTATCCGAGCATCAGGTTCTAGTGTCCTTATAATATGTGAGGCTTACTACGTTTCAGTGTAGCATTCTTTGATGTAGAGCCCTATTATTAGGATGTTGAATTCTATTGCGTATTTTGACTTACGTTCTCCTGCTATGAAGTATGTGAGATGTAATGCTTATACGAGTTTGTTCGGGCATCATGTGTTTGGGACGACTGGAAAGAGTCGCTAAAAGAATAGTAGGAGGAGGACTCAGCCAAAGATATAGAGTATTTTAGAAAACGGTATTGGAGATAGAAACCATCATAATTATTGTTTGGGATGAGAACTTTAAGGAAGTCGCTTGGGAGTCATAGTTTCCCAAGCACCATCATAGTTGATAGTGGTGTCGTTCTTAACTCACCTAGAACTTATGTGAAAGGTGAGGGAGTCGGAAGGACTCTTGAGAAGGAAGAAATTCAAAGACAAATTGTGAAGGGTGAAGTGTAATAACACCCAGGATTTAAAATCTGGTAAAATTTTTCTAGAAGGAAAAAACTTAAGTGATGAGAGTTTGACATCACATATATAGAACATGTGTAAGAATTTTAGGCTTGGTTTGATAGTGAAATCGTTCATTTGATGTTTTAACCAGGATATGAATGAAATTTGGAAACTTACCTCTTATGGGCAAGGAATAGAGAAGTAACTTGTTTAACGAACTCCTTACCCTAGGAGGAATCGGGTAAATAGAAGATAAATAGAGTTCATTATGTGAAATGACTCGTGAGTGTAATATCCTAGTGTGAGTGGAAATATGACGAAGATAACTAGGATTAATGTCACCAAGAAATTTGATGATGCTTCCAAATGAAGGGGAGCTAGAAGGGTTAGGTAACCTAGCCGAAGGGCAAGATTGAATTTAATATTGTTAATGAAACATCACCGAAAGGTGTACCCAGTAGGGGACCCATTTAAAGTGATATGATTAAACCCATACTTAGTGGCGATGAAATCATCCAACACTAGTGTAGTCGACAATGTATCCCATAGGACCCGTTGAGCCAAAAGAATAATGGGAATATCAATTGAGAGTTAAGATTGATAGGTCCAAGAGAAGGACGTTCAAATGGTCAGTAACGAGGAAATAGTAAGGGAAATTACCTTATGGTAGAGAGAGAGACTATTAAGTGTTAAATGTGTCCACTTTGAGTAGTGAGGCCGATAAATTTTGGGAATAGTAAAACTTACCAATTAGGCATAATAACTGGAGGAGTGAGACTTCTAGGGGAGTAATTGGGTTAAGAGAATTAGGCTCAGGAAATTTACGACCCAAGAGTGGTAAGTTTATATAGGACCAGTGGAGTCCTCAATAATTGTAGCATATCGTATCTTGAAGGTCAGCAGGGTCCAAGAATAAAAAGGGAGGTCGATAAGAACATAATTGAGGCCTATATATATTAGGCCAACATTTCAATAATGAGTGTGTAACCACATGAGTAAATAATTTGTTCATAATGGGTGGGTACAACAATAGGATAAAAACCTAGATGTATAACTAGCGCAAGTGATAGTGAGTTATTTTGACCGAAAGGAGTGTATGTAAGTACCCTACATGATCAGGAGAAACTACTGAAGTTTGATTTCATTATTGTGAATAAAGGATTAATTCTAGTGACATGGTGTGTCACAACAGGCTTATATAAATTGAAAACCCTAAATTCGCGTGCAAGTCGAGGTTAGTGGAAACGATAATTTTAATAGTCTGGTTACAAAATATTTCTCGTTGATAGAGGGACTTTTTGATGTCTCCCGTGAGTGAACCGAGTGGGTCGTAAGAGTATATTTGGTTATTATAATTTTCTATTGCTTTGAATTAGCATAACAGAACTTTTTATGGTAATGTGTAGTGATAAATTATTAAATCTTTAAACGATAGTAGATTGAGTGATAAGACTATCATTTTGTGCGGCGCCAACTGAAATAGGTTTGGGCCTATATTTCATGGTATTATAGACCTTAGTGAAAATGTTGTCTAGTTATATGTGTGAGTAGAAATTTATTTTACTGATTTGACTCACGATATATTATGCTTTTGGTCGAACATCAAGAAATAGCTCATTATTATAGCGCCGAGAATTCGGGATAGTGAGAGCAACATGTTTTATGGGATATATAAGCATGGACTAGTAGACTTTTATGTCGACTTATAGAAATTATGGGAAGGTACAGATTATGGACTGTATGTTAAGTAATAGTGTATCGGGGGGATTCCTTGTTTGGATTTCACTTTGCGAGACATCCCACGCATGAAACTAGCGAACATCGGGAGTGGGAGAAAAGTTTGGTCGATAGTTCATAGGAAATTGAAGAGTCCATAAGTTTGATTTAAGAAGAGTATATGTTATTTGTGAAACAATGCGAGAAATATAGGGTGTATGGGCGCCCTAGGTAATTAAATCTGACTATTGTTCTCCATTTTGGAGATATGGGATAAGGAAGATAAATATAGAAGTTTAGATATCAGGACTTGAATGTTTAGTCATTGATGGCGATTAGAGATATAGCTAGTATAATAACAAATGTATTAGGCTATAAATGACTATGGTAATAGGATTTAAGTGAATAGATGTTGGCTAGATTCCGCTTGTAGTGGGCCACCTGTCTGTTGGAATTTGGGTGGACCATTCGCAACCAGTAGAGTTTTCTCCAACCGTTAAGGATTTCTAAGTAGTATTGAGAGAGTATTCGTAAGGATTTTATCGCGAAGATGGTTACGATCCTATATGGGTGATAGTGGATCAGTTGACTGAAGTAGCTCACATTATGCCAGTTAGGGTTGATCATACTATGAGACATTATGCTTTGATCTTAATATAATCGAGTTAGTGAGTTTACATAGGGTACCGCTTAATATTGTGTCCAATTAGAATGAGACTTTGTCTCCCGATTTTGGAAGAATTTTCACGAGGCACGGGTACCGAGTTGTGATTGGGTATGATCTATCATCCGAAGAATAATGGGCAGACTAAGCAGAAAAATCTGATGTTAGAAGATAAATTATGTTTGTACCCTTAAATCTTAAGGGAGGACGAGAGACGTACGTTACACTAGTGAAGTTGGTGTACTATAACTTTTATCAGTTTACTGTTGGGCATGGTGCCAGTCGTAGTATGGTACGGTAGGTCTTATTGTTTCTCCTACTTGTGGGATAAAAGTGAGGAACCAAAAACTATTGCGAATAGTAGTGATGTTTTGAAACTTACAGTATATATTGGGAGTAGAATATATACTGCACAATTAACCTACATGTGTAGGATAATCGCTAGGGGAGATGGTATTTATCTGAAGAACGATTAATCTATTGAAGTTCATATAGTAGAAGGTTAGATAATGAATATCTAGAATAAAATACCATTATTGAAACTTAAACTGTAAGGCTTGGACAAGAACCTACGTGACAGGGTCACCTGGGGTTAAAATGATCATAAGTTAGGCGTTCATTATTAGGGGTATTCAATAGCGAACTATATGGGTGGTACAGCGTAGTCTACTTGGGAGCGCAAGTATGTGATGCGCAATACTTATCCAGAATTGTTCATGCTTGCTATACTTTTATTTTTCGAATTTTGGGATGAAATTCCGTTGTAAGGGGGGAAGTATGTAATACCCCATATTTTTAATGACTTTTAAAATGGAATTAATTAGAATTAATTGTGCTATAATTGGAAATTAATCTGGATTTAAGTATTACTAGAGAATAAAGTAATATGTGATTTATGTTGAATATTACTTAGTGATTAAAGTAATATATATGAACATGACTTTACAATTGATTATGACTTTATAAAATTGTAACAAATTATGTGTACGACAATTATGGTAATTAAGTCGGGATGCGCATTTGAGACGTGTCGGGATTATAATTTAATGAAATAAAAGTGAATTATTATTAAGTCATCTGAATGGCCGTTTTGACTATACCAAAGTGTTCGGAAGGGTTCAAATAATAAAAAAAGTCTACTCAGACGTTTGTATAGGGTCTCGGGGCACTTTGGAACTGAAAGGACACTCCAAAGGGATATTTTGGTCATTTTAATTGGGAGGTGAATAGTAAACACGAAAATTGGGTTTTATTATATTAGTGAGGAGATTAGAGAACTTAGGTTCATTCACCCAAAAGGAAAGGAAAGGTCTTTGAGGAGAGTGAGGGGTTTTTCCAAGGAGATGAAGAGGTTTTTGGAGCAAACCAAGGGACACCACCTTGTACCACCAAGAGCCACCACCACCACTGTCGGAAGTTGGTCAAAAAAGGAGAGAACCACCAGTGGACAATCATCCTCAATGGAACAGATCTACGAATTAGAGGCAAGCGATTAATTATTAAAATTTATCTTGTATATTATCCATGTTAGGTTGTTTAGAAAATTCTCAAAAGATGCATAATCAAAGATGAATTATGATGATGTTAATTGAATCTTTGAAAGGATAATGATGTAGGATTAATTTTCTTTTGAGTATAGAATTTAACCCACGAAATTTGGGAAATATTAGTGAAGAAAATCTTAGTTTATATGATGTTCTTGGGGAAATAATAAAATATGAGTTTTCTAGAAATTATGAGAAATTTCATGTTTTGGAGATAAACAAGTTAGATGTTAATTCATTTCTAGAAAATAGAAATATGTAGGATTAATCTCATGTTGTTGGTAGATATTAATCAACGAACTAAACATCACATGTTGAAGAAATTCTGAGAATTATTAGAGTGTTCTTAAAATATCAAATGTTTAGTTTTATGGAAAAATATGAGATAAATATATGCTTTTAATCCAAACTCTTGATGATTCTAGGTTATTTAGATCAGTAGGAATCATTTATATATGTTGCTATATCTTGTGGTATGGATTATAAGACATTTGGGACGTTAAAATAGAGGTTTGATTGATTAAAAGATTTGAAACTCGTAGGATAAAAGTTGCAGATTCTGGGCTGATAAATGGGTGATCGATCGATCGACCCTTGAACCTCGATCGATCGACCCCTGTCCATCGATCGATCGATCTTACCAGAATTGATGAACTTGTTCCTTTTTAATACTTGATTTAATACCAAAACTTTTAGAAATCTTTAGTGATTATTATTTGAATATAATGGGACTTAGAGAAGGGCAGTAGGATACACCTAAGACCTGAAAAATATTATTTTAGGATTTTGAATGAGGGAAAATGAATGAGTGTTTAATTAAACGAGTTATTTTGGATAATTATATACTTGGGGTTTAAATCGGTTAAACGATAATTTAAGGTTAGGACCAGTAGTAAGAGAGTCATAAATTACCGGTATAACCTTAAGTATAATTGGGATTAAGCTTAAGAGAAGGAATAAAGGGGGTTAAGAGTGAATTAGGGATTACCGAGGAATAAACCTAATTAAAGTAAATTTAATTCGTAGAAATTTGGGAGTCATGATGACATAAACTTGTAGTATGTGATGTTTACCTACTGAATTTATTTGAGGATTAAATGATCACCATCGCGCGGGTAGATAAGTTCAAAAATATATACTTTGAGTATTAAAGTCATAATCGAAAAATATGTAGGATATTCGGGATATCAATATACTACTTATGGGATTTATTATATGGGTTGTGCATAGGCCCTATGGTTATATATAGGTACAATGAATACGCATTGTTATTATATATATAGGTGAGATGATTTCCTGTTATTAGCATATGGTTGTGTGAATACCTTATTGATGTTATATTATATAGGCGTGATGAATACCTATAATATTATTTGTATGTATGACATACCCACGCTGCTTGATATCGGGATGGAGGTTTCACTTTGTGGACGGTTTTATCCTTGTGCTCCCAATCGAGAGGAATTTTTGATTCGTACCCTGAGCATAGGACCTTGGACACGTGCTATCGATGTATATGATAGTTTCAATGGTTGAATGGGAACATAGGTATGTGTGTGACCCATTTGGCTGGGGAGTATGCTCACTTTCAATATATTTGTGTTATTTTATATGATTCTTGAGAGACACTGAATCATTTTTCCTCTATACAGTGACATTATGTATCAGGACATGATAGCAGAGTATGCATGCACCGTAGTTGTGACTGGGGAGGTGCCGTATTAGTATATATATAATTAATATGATATCATATATATAAACTTTGATGTAATCTACTAAGTGACATTTTAGATATAGAGATGTAATCTTCTGTGAGAAATTGTAGATAAAAAATATAAAATGTGATTTAATCTACTGTGTAATGTTGTAAATAGAAGTAAATAATGGAATCTGAATTGAATCAAGTAAGTGAACACTTAATTCCAAGGTTGTAACAAGACTAGTTCATATTAAAGAGAAAGAATGTGAATTATATTACGTATGGTATGGGACATACGGGTTTATTATATAGGTTATAATTATGTTGTGGAAACTAGTTAGGAGGGAACCATAACTAGGAAGAAAATAAGATACGATAGGTGCACACACTAGATGAGAGGTGAGAATTCTCAAGAGAGAGTCGAGAAACTAACATGCACATAATAAATGCTTAATTGTAATTGTTAAGCACTTGATATTTTAAAATCTTTTACAATCGGGCTCTGACCCGTTTCCTTGCATATTCTCTTCTCTACTATATCTTGTACATCAGGTATTCAGCAGCAGGGATTCCCAACATAGATTATGAATGTTCCGATGGATTATAGCTTCTAGCAGAGATGCATATTTTGTTTAGACGCTTCCTTTCTGTTGATTCACTCATTTGTAGCATCTACTTCATTTAGGGCATGTCGTCCAGGATTCTAGAGGTTGTAATTACTTATGTAAGCATTATGGTTATCAATTTTAATTAGTATAAATGTTATCATTTAACTGGAGAGTTAGTCGAGTCATATTTATTCTTGTTGTAGTTAATTCAGTTTTGATGTGTTGCATATTATTATTCAGTGTCGTGGAATGGCTTTATTAAATTAAAATTGGAAAGTTTATAACACCAACTTAATTGAGTATGAGGTGATAGGAAAATGCTTTTGACAGTGATACTAAGAATGAACCAACTGTATATTATAATTTAATTGGGTATTGGACTGATCACCCGATATTTAATTAGGTGGGGTGTTACAAGTGCGTGGGAGTGTGTGTACGTTATGTTCTTCATAAATTGTGGAAAAATTCCCTAAGGTGCCCTCTCCTTTAGCAATAGGTGCAAACATAGACTTATTTGGGTCTACCTTAGTTTGGCTGTTTAGGTTGCACTTTCTGTTGTGATTTAGGTCGAGGCCTATAAGGATCTACCAGATATTTATGAACAAATTTCGGTGATTTAGGTCGAGGCTTATAAGGTAGAGGTCGTAATCTATGTCTTGCTTTTCCCTTAATCCTAAAGCGGGATCGCATAATACTTTTTTTTTATTTTTTCTTCACTTTTGCTTTTTTTTTTTGCTTTTTTCTTATTTTTATATTTTTTGAATGTGCTATTGAAAAATAATATAAAAAAACTACACAAAGCATAAAGTTTGACACAAAAAATAAAAATAGCACAACACAGGCACTAGTTATGTATTTAACAAAAAACCAAAATAACCAAGCAATCTTACTGAAAAAAATTTGATTGATTTTTTATTTTGTATATTCTGTAAATAACAAAAACACTACAAGAAATAGAAAAAAAGAATTTTTTGAATTTTTTTGCTTGAAAATTTTTAGAAAAAGTAATTTTTGTTTTCACACTTTTCAAATTTTTAAGTATTTTTGTGGGTTTTTTCTAACAAAAATCAAAAAAGTAAAACAAACGGTCCGAGAGTCACAAATTTTGAATTTTTTTTGAAGAAATCCCTTACAGTGGTACAAAAACACACGTTGTCAAATTAGAATTACCGTAAGTGCATGAGCTATTAAAGAATAACAAGTATAAGTACATGTCAAACCCACAGAGATTTGTCAATTTTAATGTTTAAAATAATTATACCTTTCCATCTGGACTAATTTGTTTAGAGATGAAATGAAATCTTAAACTAAGCTAACACAAGTAAAAAGTGCAACTACAAAATATATAATCAGGTGTGTGAGAAAAGTAGGATGCCGGGTCCAGTTACCACGTTCTATGAGTTAATTTAAATTCGCTGTTTTCGATTTTATAGCTCAAATTAAGTTGGTTTTCGTCCCGTTTAATTTGGTACAAATTTAACTTCTCTAATTTTAGACGTCTTAAATCCTTATTCCCTTAAAAAAGCCACTTTTAAATTTAAAGTGTAGTCTTTAAGCATGATACATCAATTAATTTAATAAAAGTATAACCCATAAAAAGGTATTCACACTTAAAATAAAAAAATAATTTTTCAAACAAAGTCAAAGGGTTAAAACACACTCTCATGTCGTTTTAAATGACTACCGAATTTTTAATGATTTTAGAACATGTCAGGAAAGAAAATGAATTTAAACTGTACACAATATTAATCAAACATAATAAACTTCACCTTTTCATAGTAAAGAAACTAAACTAACATAATTGAAGGCATAATAAAATTGCAAGAATGAATTATAAATTTTATTAATAAAACAAACTTAAAAATGACATGTCGCATAAATAATATTGGCAAAATTCCTCCCACAAATAAACAATTCTTGGCTCTCAAATATAAATAAAACTCTCAAAATATAACTACAAAAAATTATATCTAAAGTGGCTCTATTAAATTCTCTGTAAAAAAATAAAGCGCACAAAGATCCTTTTATAGGCAAGATGTGAGGTATTTGTTGTGGCGCAAAACTCCATTTGGTTGGTTGTATTTGGGTTGGTAATTATCTCATAGGATCTTGAAAAGGGTTGAAAACAATTGAGAAGTCTTTTGACCCTCAAAACTATTCACAACACCAGCTTTAATCACATTTTTTACCCTTAAAACTTTGAAATCTCATTTTTTCTTGAACTTCAAAGTTGCGAGTCTTTTAAACACCTTTTCAAAAAGCTATACCACGGCCTCAATGGACTCTCAAGATTTTTTTTTAAAACTCATTTAGTATAGTTGTGTCAACCGTGTCGTGTCGCGATGTCTCCGAATAATTTTTGCATATCAACTCCTTTGTTGTTCAAATTCTCGAGTTACGTGTAAAAATGCAAAATAAAGATAATTAA
Organism: Sambucus nigra; assembly: GCA_949130495.1. Lineage (NCBI taxonomy): Eukaryota > Viridiplantae > Streptophyta > Magnoliopsida > Dipsacales > Adoxaceae > Sambucus > Sambucus nigra. The sequence continues at coordinate 236,130,784 of OX422214.1, forward strand.
TTCAAATTAAGGGGGGTCATCTTAATTACATTTTCGCCCTCGAGATTACTAAAATTACATTTTTAACTCGAATTTTATTCAATCTTGCATTTTTTTTTATAAATTACTAAAATAACTCTAAAAGCTCGTTATTATGATACAATGAGCCTAACAAGACTTAGATTTGGGTACAATTCATATAAAATAATGCACTCATCATTTAACAAAGTTCAATTTAATATTTATCATGAAATCAAAAGTGTTTTATATGATTTCAAGAAATTATTAGCTTAAACATTCTGAAATTTAACGTTCTTTCAATCTTTAGCCTTCATTCATTTTTATCACATTTCCTTCTACATATATTAATAAGTTGGGATAAAATGCATATGTGAGTTATACATATATACATAAATCTAACATGCTTTTCTTTAAACATTAAAATAAAATGTAGAACCCCTACCTCAAGTGATGAAATCCACCAAATAATATAGAGAAAATAAGTTTTAAAGTCTCAGAAAAATATCCAGAAAAGTTTTCAGAAATTCCAAGATTTTTAAAATTTATGTTATTCCAAAAGTCATATCTACACCGAATAGAGCCCTTCTACAATACTCTTAAACACTTGGAAATGGAAGATGAAAATACATCCAAGTTTGTGTGAATATAAGAAGGATAATGAAGATTTTGGCTGAGCAAACAAAGTAGAGATAATGGCAACGTCGGATTTGACCTATGTGCAAAATTCTTCTCTGCATAAATGGAGGAGATGGGGTGGTTGACCCTCTTTACACCTTCTAAAAGGAGCCTATAACTGACATTAAATGTTCCAAACCCTTTAGGGGAGTCTCCCCCTCCCCCCCAAGCCTGGGGTAGTCGAAGGCTGAGAAAGTGTGATCCAATACTGAGTGAAGTCGTCACAATTAAGATCTTAAACATACATAATCTCGACAGCCTAAAATTAAATTAATCTGCTACTGTCAGGTCGTCCATATTGTTTCGAAATCATTTCGGATCAATCCGATTTTTTAAAGTGTTGGTTTCACCCTAATAAATATTTTTTTTATAGTTTTGATCTTATTTTAGCCCAACTTTCAACCATGAAAATTTTACGTGACAGTTTTTTTTTTTGAAATTTGGATTCTCTATTATTATACAAAACTGGGTGTTACAACCTCCCCACCTTAAAAATTTTCATCCCTGAAAACAAAACACTAAAAACTTAAGTAAACAACTCAATATGTAATCTCCTCATTGTAGATTATTATTCCCTAGTCACTCCCTCAACGCTATTGTTATCCCAAATGACCCCCCTCTTCTTACGAATTGTCTTCTGCTTGTGGTTTACTATCGCCAAAGGTCTAGTCTTATAGGAAACATCATCTTTGAGTTTTAGGTTACTCCGATTGATTATATGGGACAAATCCAGAATATACTTTTCTAACATCGATACGTGATAAACATTGTGCACATTGGCTAACTGAGGCGATAGCGCCAATCAGTACCAATCCTATCCAAAATCTTAAACTAACCTGTGTACCTCGGTGATAACTTTTGCTTCTTTCCAAACTGCATAACCTCTTATCTAGACTTAATCTTCAAAAATACATGACCACCCACACTGAAATCTAAATCGAAGAGATCCACATAGTTCTTTTGACGACTCTGAGCAGTTATAAGTTTGTCCTGAATGACTTGAATTTTCTCAGTATCCTCCTTAATCATCTCTGACCACTACACCAAAAATAGGATTCTGGCATAGTTTAAAACCGTGCCAGATCAAATCTGGCACGGTTTTGAACTATGCTAGAATCAGGTGTTCCAAAATGGAAATTTTTTTCTGGCACGGTTTAAAAGTGTGCCAGAATCAGCCAAACAGGAACACTTCTGGCACACTTTTAAACCGTGCCAGAATTAGATATTTCTGGCACACTTTTGGCACAGTTTTTAAGTGTACCAGATTCAGCAAAATAGGAACACTTCTGGCACACTTTTAAACCGTGCCAGAATTTGATATTTCTGGCACACTTTTGGCACAGTTTTTAACTGTGTCAGATTCAGCAAAATAGGAACACTTCTGGCACACTTTTAAACTGTGCCAGAATTTGATATTTCTGGCACACTTTTGGCACAGTTTTTAACTGTTCCAGATTCAGCATAGTTTAAAAAAAATTAGCACAGTTTAAAACCGTGCCAAAATATGATACACTTTTGCCACGGTTTTGAACTGTGCCAATTTTTTTTGTTAAAAAAAATATTTGAAAGCACAAAATTCACAAATTAATAATATTGCGCGTTATCAATAAACTAATGTACATACAAACTTCAAAATATTACAAGTCTTTAACTGTTCACAGGCCCAAAAAAAATTGGGCAGAGTTTCCTCTATTTTCTGGACATTCCAAAACCTGTTAATACAAAACCTGCCAAACATAAAGCCCGCACGGCCACAAAATATAACAATTAACTTACAAAAGCCCTCATGACCATAAAAGTCAATAATAAAACAACAAAAGACCGTACGGTCATGACACAAAAAAATGGATTCATTAATAAACCCCTTGTTGTAAACCATTGAGTTCTTTGTGTGTTCCACGCGAATAAAAGCCAACGATAAACTGTTATCCTACAAAAAAAATAGAATACAAAAAAGATACGATATTAGTAACCCAATAATTTACAAAGAAAAAATACTCAAAACAAAAAAATTACATATATGAATGGAAATTATGGTCACACTCACAAACCGGGAGACCCGGGACTACGCGGTCAGTTCCTACAAGTTTCTTTGGTCCCGTGCGAGGTGTTCGTGACTCCTACGGGGTCGTTTGGGGGGTGGTTTGGGTTTTCACCCTTTAACGGCATGTTTTTAAGTTTAAGTGTTGATTTTTTCCAATTATCGTCCTATTCAAAAACCGGGAGATCCGGGACTACGAGGTCAGTTCCTACAAGTTACATTGGTCCCGTGCGAGGTGTTCGTGTCCCCTACGGGATCGTTTGGGTTTTCACTCTTTAACGGCTTATTTTTAAGTTTAAGTGCTTAGTTTTGCAAATTATCGTCATACTCTGAAACCGAGAGACCCAAGACTACGCGATCAGTTCCTACAAGTTACATTGGTCCCGTGCAAGGTGTCCGTGCCTCCAACGGGGTCGTTTGGGGGTTGGTTTGGGTTTTCACCCTTTGGCGGCATGTTTTTAACTAAGTATGATTTTTCAATATTATCGTCATATTCACAAATCGGGAGACCCGGGACTACGCGGTCAGTTCCTACAAGTTACATTAGTCCCGTGCGAGGTGTTCGTACCCCCTACGGGGTCGTTTGGGAGGTGGTTTGGGTTTTCACCCTTTAACGGCTTGTTTTTAAGTTTAAGTGATGATTTTTGCAAATTATCGTCATATTCCCAAACGGGGAGACCCGAGACTACGCGGTCAGTTCCTACAAGTTACATTAGTCCCGTGCAAGGTGTTCATGCCCCCTACGGGGTCGTTTGGGGGGTGGTTTGGGTTTTCACCTTTTGACGGTTGGTTTTTAAGTTTAAGTGCTGATTTTTGCAAATTATCATCATACTCTCAAACCAAGAGACTCGGGACTACGTGATCAATTCCTACAAGTTACATTGGTCCCGTGCGAGGTGTTCGTGCCTCCTACGGGGTCGTTTGGGGGTTGGTATGGGTTTTCACCCTTTAGCGGCATGTTTTTAACTAAGTGTGATTTTTCCAAATTATCATCATATTCACAAATCGGGAGACCCGGGACAACGCGGTCAGTTCCTACAAGTTACATTGGTCCCGTGCGAGGTGTTCGTGCCCCCTACGGGGTCGTTTGGGGGGTGGTTTGGGTTTTCACCCTTTAACGGTTTGTTTTTAAGTTTAAGTGCTGATTTTTACAAATTATTGTCATATTCACAAACCGGGAGACCCAGGACTACGCGATCAGTTCCTACAAGTTACATTGGTCCCGTGCGAGGTGTACGTGCCCCCTACGGGGTCGTTTGGGGGGGGGGGGGGGGGTTGGGTTTTCACCCTTTAACGGCTTGTTTTTAAGTTTAAGTGCCAATTTTTCCAAATTATCGTCATACTCTCAAACCAGGAAACCCGGGACTACGCGGTCAGTTCCTACAAGTTACATTGGTCCCGTGCGAGGTGTTTTTGCCCCCTACGGGGTCGTTGGGGGGTGGTTTGGGTTTTCATCCTTTAACGGCTTGTTTTTAAGTTTAAGTGTAGATTTTTGCAAATTATCGTCATATTCATAAACCGGGGGACCCGGGACTACGCGATCAGTTCCCACAAGTTACATTGGTCCCGTGCGAGGTGTTCGTGCCTCTTACGGGGTCGTTTGGAGGGTGGTTTGGGTTTTCACCCTTTGAAGGCTCGTTTTTAACTAAGTGTGATTTTTGCAAATTACCGTCATATTCACAAACCGGGAGACCCGAGACTACGCGGTCAGTTCCTACAAGTTACATTAGTCCCATGCGAGGTGTTTGTGCCCCCTGCGGGGTCGTTTAGGGGGTGGTTTGGGTTTTCACCCTTTAACGTCTTATTTTTAAGATTAAGTGATGATTTTTGCAAATTATAATCATACTCACAAACCGGGAGATTCGGGACTACGCGGTCACTTCCTACATGTTACATTGGCCCCGTACGAGGTGTTCGTGCCTCCCATGGGGTCGTTTGGGGGGTGGTTTGGGTTTTCACCCTTTAACGGCATGTTTTAAAGTTTAAGTGTTGATTTTTGACAATTATCGTCCTATTTACAAACCGGGAGATCCGAAACTACACGGTCAATTCCTACAAGTTACATTGGTCCCGTACGAGGTGTTCGTGCCCCCTACGGGGTCGTTTGGGGGGTGGTTTGGGTTTTCACCCTTTAACGGCTTATTTTTAAGTTTAAGTGTTGATTTTTGAGAATTATCGTCATATTCACAAACCGGGAGTCCCAGGACTACGCGATCACTTCCTTCCAGCTACATTGGTCCCGTGCGAGGTGTACGTGCCCCCTACGGGGTCGTTTGGGGGGTGCTTTGGGTTTTCACCCTTTAACGGCTTGTTTTTAAGTTTAAGTGCTGATTACTGCAAATTATCATCATACTCTCAAACCGGGAGACCCGGGACTCGCGCTCAGTTCCTACAAGTTACATTGGTCCCGTACGAGGCGTTTGTGCCCCCTACGGGGTTGTTGGGGGGGTGGTTTGGGTTTTCACCCTTTAACGGCTTGTTTTTAAGTTTAAGTGTAGATTTTTGCAAATTATCATCATATTCATAAACCGGGGGACCCGGGACTATGCGGTCAGTTACTACAAGTTACATTGGTCTCGTGCGAGGTGTTCGTGCCTCCTACGGGGTCGTTTGGAGGGTGGTTTAGGTTTTCACCCTTTGACGGCTCGTTTTTAACTAAGTGTGATTTTTGCAAATTACCATAATATTCACAAACCGGGAGACTCGAGACTACGCGGTCAGTTCCTACAAGTTACATTGGTCCCATGCGAGGTATTCGTGCCCCCTGCGGGGTCGTTTAGGGGGTGGTTTGGGTTTTCACCCTTTAACGGCTTGTTTTTAAGTTTAAGTGCTGATTTTTGCAAATTATCATCATACTCACAAACCGGGAGATCCGGGACTACGCGGTCACTTCCTACATGTTACATTGGCCCCGTACGAGGTGTTCGTGCCTCCTATGGGGTCGTTTGGGTTTTCACCCTTTAACGGCATGTTTTTAAGTTCAATTATTGATTTTTGTCAATTATCATCCTATTCACAAACCGGGAGATCCGAAACTACGCGGTCAGTTCCTACAAGTTACATTGGTCCCGTGCGAGGTGTTCGTGCCCCCTACGGGATCGTTTGGGGGGTGGTTTGGGTTTTCACCCTTTGGCGACATGTTTTTAACTACGTGTAATTTTTCAATATTATCGTCATATTCACAAACCGGGAGACCCGGGACTACGCGGACAGTTCCTACAACTTACATTGGTCCCGTGCGAGGTGTTCGGACCCCCTACGGGGTCGTTTGGGAGGTGGTTTGGGTTTTCACCCTTTAACGGCTTGTTTTTAAGTTTAAGTGCTGATTTTTGCAAATTATCGTCATATTCACAAATGGGGAGACCCGGGACTACGCGATCAGTTCTTACAGGTTACATTAGTCCCGTACGAGGTGTTCATGCCCCCAACGGGGTCGTTTTGGGGGGTGGTTTGGGTTTTCACCCTTTGACGGTTGGTTTTTAAGTTTAAGTGCTGATTTTTGCAAATTATCATCATACTCTCAAACCGAGAGACCCGGGACTACGTGATCAATTCCTACAAGTTACATTGGTCCCGTGCGAGGTGTTCGTGCCTCCTACGGGGTCGTTTGGGGGTTCGTATGGGTTTTCACCCTTTAGCGGCATGTTTTTAACTAAGTGAGATTTTTCCAAATTATCGTCATATTCACAAACCGGGAGACCCGAGACTACGCGGTCTGTTCCTACAAGTTACATTGGTCCCGTGCGAGGTGTTCGTGCCCCTACGGGGTCATTTGGGGGGGTGGTTTGGGTTTTCACCCTTTAACGGCTTGTTTTTAAGTTTTAGTGCTGATTTTTGCAAATTATCGTCATATTCACAAACCGGGAGACCCAGGGCTACACGATAAGTTCCTACAAGTTACATTGGTCCCGTGCGAGGTGTACGTGTCCCCTACGGGGTCGTTTGGGGGGTGGTTTGGGTTTTCACCCTTTAACGGCTTGTTTTTATGTTTAAGTGTTGATTTTTGCAAATTATCATCATACTCTCAAACCGGGAGACCCGGGACTACGCGGTCAGTTCCTACAAGTTACATTGGTCCCGTGCGAGGTGTTCGTGCCCCCTACGGGGTCGTTGGGGGGGGGGGGTGGTTTGGGTTTTCACCCTTTAACGGCTTGTTTTTAAGTTTAAGTGTAGATTTTTGCAAATTATCGTCATATTCATAAACCGGGGGACCCGGGACTACGCGGTCAGTTCCTACAAGTTACATTGGTCCCGTGCGAGGTGTTCGTGCCTCCTACGGGGTCATTTGGAGGGTGGTTTTGGTTTTCACCCTTTGATGGCTCGTTTTTTACTAAGTGTGATTTTTGTAAATTACCATCATATTCACAAACCGGGAGACCCGGGACTACGCTGTCAGTTCCTACAAGTTACATTGGTCCCATGCGAGGTGTTCGTGCCCCCTGCGGGGTCGTTTGGGGAGTGGTTTGGGTTTTCACCCTTTAGCGGCTTATTTTTATGTTTAAGTGCTGATTTTTGCAAATTATTATCATACTCACAAACCGGGAGATCCGAGACTACGCGGTCACTTCCTACAAGTTACATTGGTCCCGTACGAGGTGTTCGTGCCTCCTATGGGGTCGTTTGGGGGATGGTTTGGGTTTTCACCCTTTAACGGGATGTTTTTAAGTTCATTTGTTGATTTTTGTCAATTATCATCCTATTCACAAATCGGGAGATCCGAAACTACGCGGTCTGTTCCTACAAGTTACATTGGTCCCGTGCGAGGTGTTCGTGCCCCCTACGGGATCGTTTGGGGGGTGGTTTGCGTTTTCACCCTTTGGCGACATGTTTTTAACTAAGTGTCATTTTTCAAATTATCGTCATATTCACAAACCGGGAGACCCGGGACTACGCGGACAGTTCCTACAAGTTACATTGGTCCCGTGCGAGGTGTTCATACCCCCTACGGGGTCGTTTGGGAGGTGGTTTGGGTTTTCACCCTTTAACGGCTTGTTTAAGTTTAAGTGCTGATTTTTGCAAATTATCGTCATATTCACAAACCGAGAGACCCGGGATTATGTGATCAATTCCTACAAGTTACATCGGTCCCGTGCGAGGTGTTCGTGCCTCCTACGGGTTCGTTTGGGGGTTGGTATGGGTTTTCACCCTTTAGCGACATGTTTTTAACTAAGTGTGATTTTTCCAAATTATCGTCATATTCACAAACCGGGAGACCCGGGACTACGCGGTCAGTTCCTACAAGTTACATTGGTCCCGTGCGAGGTGTTCGTGCCCCCTACGGGGTCGTTTGGGGGGTGGTTTGGGTTTTCACCCTTTAACGGCTCGATTTTAAGTTTAAGTGCTGATTTTTGCAAATTATCGTCATATTCAAAAACCGGGAGATCCGTGACAACACGATCAGTTCCTACAAGTTACATTGGTCCCATGCGAGGTGTACGTGCCCCCTACGGGGTCGTTTGGGGGGTGGTTTGGGTTTTCGCCCTTTAACGGCTTGTTTTCAAGTTTAAGTGTAGATTTTTGCAAATTATCGTCATATTCATAAACCGGGGGACCCGTGACTACGCGGTCAGTTCCTACAAGTTACATTGGTCCCGTGCGAGGTGTTCGTGCGTCCTACGGGGTCGTTTGGATGGTGGTTTGGGTTTTCACCATTTGACGGCTTGTTTTTAACTAAGTGTGATTTTTACAAATTACCGTCATATTCACAAACCGGGAGACCCGGGACTACGTGGTCAGTTCCTACAAGTTACATTGGTCCCGTGCGAGGTGTTCGTGCCCCCTACGAGGTCGTTTGGGGGGTGGTTTGGGTTTTCACCCTTTAACGGCTTATTTTTAAGTTTAACTGTTGATTTTTGCGAATTATCGTCATATTCACAAACCGGGAGTCCCAGGACTACGCGATCACTTCCTTCCAGCTACATTGGTCCCGTGCGAGGTGTACGTGCCCCCTACGGGGTCGTTTGGGGGGTGCTTTGGGTTTTCACCCTTTAACGGCTTGTTTTTAAGTTTAAGTGCTGATTACTGCAAATTATCATCATACTCTCAAACCGGGAGACCCGGGACTCGCGCTCAGTTCCTACAAGTTACATTGGTCCCGTACGAGGCGTTTGTGCCCCCTACGGGGTTGTTGGGGGGGTGGTTTGGGTTTTCACCCTTTAACGGCTTGTTTTTAAGTTTAAGTGTAGATTTTTGCAAATTATCATCATATTCATAAACCGGGGGACCCGGGACTATGCGGTCAGTTACTTCAAGTTACATTGGTCTCGTGCGAGGTGTTCGTGCCTCCTACGGGGTCGTTTGGAGGGTGGTTTAGGTTTTCACCCTTTGACGGCTCGTTTTTAACTAAGTGTGATTTTTGCAAATTACCATAATATTCACAAACCGGGAGACTCGAGACTACGCGGTCAGTTCCTACAAGTTACATTGGTCCCATGCGAGGTGTTCGTGCCCCCTGCGGGGTCGTTTAGGGGGTGGTTTGGGTTTTCACCCTTTAACGGCTTGTTTTTAAGTTTAAGTGCTGATTTTTGCAAATTATCATCATACTCACAAACCGGGAGATCCGGGACTACGCGGTCACTTCCTACATGTTACATTGGCCCCGTACGAGGTGTTCGTGCCTCCTATGGGGTCGTTTGGGGGGTCGTTTGGGTTTTCACCCTTTAACGACATGTTTTTAAGTTCAATTATTGATTTTTGTCAATTATCGTCCTATTCACAAACCGGGAGATCCGAAACTACGAGGTCAGTTCCTACAAGTTACATTGGTCCCGTGCGAGGTGTTCGTGCCCCCTACGGGATCGTTTGGGGGGTGGTTTGGGTTTTCACCCTTTGGCGACATGTTTTTAACTACGTGTAATTTTTCAATATTATCGTCATATTCACAAACCGGGAGACCCGGGACTACGCGGACAGTTCCTACAACTTACATTGGTCCCGTGCGAGGTGTTCGGACCCCCTACGGGGTCGTTTGGGAGGTGGTTTGGGTTTTCACCCTTTAACGGCTTGTTTTTAAGTTTAAGTGCTGATTTTTGCAAATTATCGTCATATTCACAAATGGGGAGACCCGGGACTACGCGATCAGTTCTTACAGGTTACATTAGTCCCGTACGAGGTGTTCATGCCCCCAACGGGGTCGTTTTGGGGGGTGGTTTGGGTTTTCACCCTTTGACGGTTGGTTTTTAAGTTTAAGTGCTGATTTTTGCAAATTATCATCATACTCTCAAACCGAGAGACCCGGGACTACGTGATCAATTCCTACAAGTTACATTGGTCCCGTGCGAGGTGTTCGTGCCTCCTACGGGGTCGTTTGGGGGTTCGTATGGGTTTTCACCCTTTAGCGGCATGTTTTTAACTAAGTGAGATTTTTCCAAATTATCGTCATATTCACAAACCGGGAGACTCGAGACTACGCGGTCTGTTCCTACAAGTTACATTGGTCCCGTGCGAGGTGTTCGTGCCCCTACGGGGTCATTTGGGGGGGTGGTTTGGGTTTTCACCCTTTAACGGCTTGTTTTTAAGTTTTAGTTCTGATTTTTGCAAATTATCGTCATATTCACAAACCGGGAGACCCAGGGCTACACGATAAGTTCCTACAAGTTACATTGGTCCCGTGCGAGGTGTACGTGTCCCCTACGGGGTCGTTTGGGGGGTGGTTTGGGTTTTCACCCTTTAACGGCTTGTTTTTATGTTTAAGTGTTGATTTTTGCAAATTATCATCATACTCTCAAACCGGGAGACCCGGGACTACGCGGTCAGTTCCTACAAGTTACATTGGTCCCGTGCGAGGTGTTCGTGCCCCCTACGGGGTCGTTAGGGGGGGGGGTGGTTTGGGTTTTCACCCTTTAACGGCTTGTTTTTAAGTTTAAGTGTAGATTTTTGCAAATTATCGTCATATTCATAAACCGGGGGACCCGGGACTACGCGGTCAGTTCCTACAAGTTACATTGGTCCCGTGCGAGGTGTTCGTGCCTCCTACGGGGTCATTTGGAGGGTGGTTTTGGTTTTCACCCTTTGATGGCTCGTTTTTTACTAAGTGTGATTTTTGTAAATTACCGTCATATTCACAAACCGGGAGACCCGGGACTACGCTGTCAGTTCCTACAAGTTACATTGGTCCCATGCGAGGTGTTCGTGCCCCCTGCGGGGTCGTTTGGGGGGTGGTTTGGGTTTTCACCCTTTAGCGGCTTATTTTTATGTTTAAGTGCTGATTTTTGCAAATTATTATCATACTCACAAACCGGGAGATCCGAGACTACGCGGTCACTTCCTACAAGTTACATTGGTCCCGTACGAGGTGTTCGTGCCTCCTATGGGGTCGTTTGGGGGATGGTTTGGGTTTTCACCCTTTAACGGGATGTTTTTAAGTTCATTTGTTGATTTTTGTCAATTATCATCCTATTCACAAATCGGGAGATCCGAAACTACGCGGTCTGTTCCTACAAGTTACATTGGTCCCGTGCGAGGTGTTCGTGCCCCCTACGGGATCGTTTGGGGGGTGGTTTGCGTTTTCACCCTTTGGCGACATGTTTTTAACTAAGTGTCATTTTTCAATATTATCGTCATATTCACAAACCGGGAGACCCGGGACTACGCGGACAGTTCCTACAAGTTACATTGGTCCCGTGCGAGGTGTTCATACCCCCTACGGGGTCGTTTGGGAGGTGGTTTGGGTTTTCACCCTTTAACGGCTTGTTTAAGTTTAAGTGATGATTTTTGCAAATTATCGTCATATTCACAAACCGAGAGACCCGGGATTATGTGATCAATTCCTACAAGTTACATCGGTCCCGTGCGAGGTGTTCGTGCCTCCTACGGGTTCGTTTGGGGGTTGGTATGGGTTTTCACCCTTTAGCGACATGTTTTTAACTAAGTGTGATTTTTCCAAATTATCGTCATATTCACAAACCGGGAGACCCGGGACTACGCGGTCAGTTCCTACAAGTTACATTGGTCCCGTGCGAGGTGTTCGTGCCCCCTACGGGGTCGTTTGGGGGGTGGTTTGGGTTTTCACCCTTTAACGGCTCGATTTTAAGTTTAAGTGCTGATTTTTGCAAATTATCGTCATATTCAAAAACCGGGAGATCCGTGACAACACGATCAGTTCCTACAAGTTACATTGGTCCCATGCGAGGTGTACGTGCCCCCTACGGGGTCGTTTGGGGGGTGGTTTGGGTTTTCGCCCTTTAACGGCTTGTTTTCAAGTTTAAGTGTAGATTTTTGCAAATTATCGTCATATTCATAAACCGGGGGACCCGTGACTACGCGGTCAGTTCCTACAAGTTACATTGGTCCCGTGCGAGGTGTTCGTGCGTCCTACGGGGTCGTTTGGATGGTGGTTTGGGTTTTCACCATTTGACGGCTTGTTTTTAACTAAGTGTGATTTTTACAAATTACCGTCATATTCACAAACCGGGAGACCCGGGACTACGTGGTCAGTTCCTACAAGTTACATTGGTCCCGTGCGAGGTGTTCGTGCCCCCTACGAGGTCGTTTGGGGGGTGGTTTGGGTTTTCACCCTTTAACGGCTTGTTTTTCAGTTTAAGTGCTGATTTTTGCAAATTATCATCATACTCAAAAGCTGGGAGATCCGGGACTACGTGGTCAGTTCCTACAAGTTACATTGGTCCCGTACGCGGTGTTCGTGCCTCCTACGGGGTCATTTGGGGGGTGGATTGGTTTTTCACCCTTTAACGGCATGTTTTTAAGTTCAATAGTTGATTTTTGCCAATTATCATCCTATTCACAAACCGGTAGATCCGGAACTACGCGGTCAGTTCCTACTAGTTACATTGGTCCCGTGCGAGGTGTTCGTGCCCCCTATGGTATCGTTTGGGGGGTGGTTTGGGTTTTCACCTTTCAACGGCTTGTTTTTAAGTTTAAGTTCTGATTTTTTGGAAATTATCGTCATACTCTCAAACCGAGAGACCCGGGACTACGCGATCAGTTCCTACAAGTTACATTGGTCCCGTGTGAGGTGTTCGTGTCTCGTACGGGATCGTTTGGCAGGTGGTTTGGGGTTTCACCCTTTAACGGCTTGTTTTTAAGTTTAAGTGCTGATTTTTGCAAATTATCGTCATACTCTCAAACCGAGACACCCGGGTCTACGCGATCAGTTCCTACAAGTTACATTGGTCCCGTGCGAGGTGTTCGTGCCTCTTACGGGGTTGTTTGGGGGTTGGTTTGGATTTTCACCCTTTGGTGGCATGTTTTTAACTGAGTGTGATTTTTCCAAATTATCGTCATATTCACAAACCAGGAGAAACTGGACTACACGGTCAGTTCCTACAAGTTACATTGGTCCCGTGCGAGGTGTTCGTGCCCCCTACGGGGTGGTTTGGGTTTTCACCCTTTAACGGCTTGTTTTTAAGTTTGAGTGCTGATTTTTGCAAATTATCATCGTATTCACAAACCGGGAGACCCGGGACAACCCGATCAGTTCCTACAAGTTAGATTGGTCCCGTGCGAGGTGTTCATGCCCCCTACGGGGTCGTTTGGGGGGTGGTTTGGGTTTTCACCCTTTGACGGCTTGTTTTTAAGTTTAAGTGCTGATTTTGGCAAATTATCGTCATACTCTCAAATCGGAAGACCCGGGACTACGCGGTCAGTTCCTACAAGTTACATTGGTCCCGTGCGAGGTGTTCGTGCTCCCTACGGGGTCGTTTGGTGGATGGTTTGGGTTTTCACCCTTTAACGTCTTGTTTTCAAGTTTAAGTGCTGATTTTTACAAATTATCATCATATTCATAAACCAGGAGACCCGGGACTACGCGATCAGTTGCTACAAGTTACATTGGTCCCATGCGATGTGTTCATGCCCCCTACGGGGTCGTTTGGGGGGGTGGTTTGGGCTCTCACCCTTTGACGGCTTGTTTTTAAGTTTAAGTGCTGATTTTTGCATATTATCGTCATACTCAAAAACTGGGAGATCCGGGACTACGCGGTCAGTTCCTACAAGTTACATTGGTCCCGTACGAGGTGTTCGTGCCTCCTACGGGGTCGTTTGGGGGTGGTTTGGGTTTTCACCCTTTAACGGCATGTTTTTAAGTTCAATTGTTGATTTTTCTCAATTATCATCCTATTCACAAACCGGGAGATCCGGAACTACGCGGTCAGTTCCTACAAGTTTCATTGGTCCCGTGCGAGGTGCTCGTGGCCCCAACGGGATCGTTTGGGGGGTGGTTTGTGTTTTCACCCTTCAACGGCTTGTTTTTAAGTTTAAGTTCTGATTTTTGCAAATTATCGTCATACTCTCAAACCGAGAGACCCGGGACTACGCGATCAGTTCCTACTAGTTACATTGGTCCCGTGCGAGGTGTTCGTGTCTCCTACAGGATCGTTTGGGGGGTGGTTTGGGTTTTCACCCTTTAACGTCTTGTTTTTAAGTTTAAGTACAGATTTTTTCATATTATCGTCATACTCTCAAACCGAGACACCCGTGACTACGCGATAAGTTCCTACAAGTTACATTGGTCCCGTGCGAGGTGTTCGTGCCTCTTACGGGGTCGTTTGGGGGTTGGTTTGGGTTTTCACCCTTTGGTGGCATGTTTTTAACTGAGTGTAATTTTTCCAAATTATCGTCATATTCACAAACCGGGAGAACCGGGACTACGCGATCAGTTCCTACAAGTTACATTGGTCCCGTGCGAGGTGTTCGTGACCCCTACGGGGTGGTTTGGGGGGTGGTTTGGGTTTTCACCCTTTAACGGCTTGTTTTTAAGTTTGAGTGCGGATTTTTGCAAATTATTGTCTTATTCACAAACCGGGAGACCCGGGACCACCCGGTCAGTTCCTACAAGTTACATTGGTCCCGTATGATGTGTTCATGCCCCTGACGGGGTCGTTTGGGCGGTGGTTTGGGTTTTCACCCTTTGACGGCTTGTTTTTAAGTTTAAGCGCTGATTTTGGCAAATTATCGTCATACTCTCAAATCGGAAGACTCGGGACTACGCGGTCAGTTCCTATAAGTTACATTGGTCCCGTGCGATGTGTTCGTGCCCCCTACGGGGTCGTTTGGAGGGTGGTTTGGGTTTTCACCTTTTAACGGCTTATTTTCAAGTTTAAGTGCTAATTTTTACAAATTATCGTCATATTCATAAACCAGGAGACCCGGGACTACGCGATCAGTTGCTACAAGTTACATTGGTCCCATGCGATGTGTTCATGCCCCCTACGGGGTCGTTTGGGGGTTGGTTTGAGTTTTCACAATTTAACGGCTTATTTTTAAGGTTAAGTGCTGATTTTGGCAAATTATAGTCATTTTCACAAACCGGGAGACCCGGGACTACGCGGTCAGTTCCTACAAGTTACATTGGTCCCGTGCGAGGTGTTCGTGCCCCCTACGGGGTCGTTTGAGGGGTGGTTTTGGTTTTCACCCTTTAACGACTTGTTTTTAAGTTTAAGTGCTGATTTTTGCAAATTATCGTCATACTCTCAAACTAGGTGACCCGGGACAACGTGGTCAGTTCCTACAAGTTACATTTTTCCCGTGCGAGGTGTTCGTGCCCCTTACGGGGTCGTTGGGGGTGGGGGGGGGGGGGTTGGGTTTTCACCCTTTAACGGCTTGTTTTTAAGTTTAAGTGCAGATTTTTGCAAATTATCGTCATATTCATAAATCGGGGGACCCGGGACTACGCGGTCAGTTCCTACAAGTTACATTGGTCCCGTGCGAGGTGTTCGTGCCTCCTACGGGGTCATTTGGAGGTTGGTTTGGGTTTTCACCCTTTGACGGCTTGTTTTTAACAAATTATGATTTTTACAAATTATCGTCATATTCACAAACCGGGAGAACCGGGACTACGCGGTCACTTCCTACAAGTTACATTGGTCCCGTGCGAGGTGTTCGTGCCCCCTACGGGGTCGTTTGGGGGGTGGTTTGGGTTTTCATCCTTTAACGGCTTGTTTTTAAGTTTAAGTGCTGATTTTTGCAAATTATCATCATACTCACAAACCGGGAGATCCGGGACTACGCGGTCAGTTCCTACAAGTTACATTGGTCCCGTACGAGGTGTTCGTGCCTCCTACGGGGTCGTTTGGGGGGTGGTTTGGGTTTTCACCCATTAACCGCATATTTTTAAGTTCAATTGTTGATTTTTGTCAATTATGGTCCTATTCACAAACCGGGAGATCCGGAACTACGCGGTCAGTTCCTACAAGTTACATTGGTCCCGTGCGAGGTGTTCGTGCCCCTTACGGCATCGTTTGGGTGGTGGTTTGGGTTTTCACCCATCAACGGCTTGTTTTTAAGTTATAGTTCTGATTTTTGCAAATTATCGTCATACTCTCAAACCGAGAGACCCGGGACTACGCGATCACTTCCTACAAGTTACATTTGTCTCCTGCGAGGTGTTCGTATCTCCTACGGGATCGTTTGGGGGGTGGTTTGGGTTTTCACCCTTTAACGGCTTGTTTTTAAGTTTAAGTGCTGATTTTTGCAAATTATCATCATACTCTCAAACCGAGAGACCCGAGACTACGCGATCAGTTCCTACAAGTTACATTGGTCCCGTACGAGGTGTTCATGACTCCTACGGGGTCGTTTGGGGGTTGGTTTGGGTTTTCACCCTTTGGTGGCATGTTTTTAAGTGAGTGTGATTTTTCCAAATTATCGTCATATTCACAAACCGGGAGAACCGAGACTACGCGGTCAGTTCCTACAAGTTACATTGGTCCCGTGCGAGGTGTTCGTGCCCCCTACGGGGTCGTTTGGGGGGTGGTTTTGGTTTTCACCCTTTAACGGCTTGTTTTTAAGTTTAAGTTCTGATTTTTTCAAATTATCGTCATACTCTCAAACCAGCAGACCCGGGACTACGCGATCAGTTCCTACAAGTTACATTTTTCCCGTGCGAGGTGTTTGTGCCCCTTACGGGGTCGTTGGGGGTGGGGGGTTTGGGTTTTCACCTTTTAACGGCTTGTTTTTAAGTTTAAGTGTAGATTTTTTCAAATTATAGTCATATTCATAAACCGGGGGACCCGGGACTACGCGGTCAGTTCCTACAAGTTACATTGGTCCCGTGCGATGTGTTCGTGCCTCCTACGGGGTCATTTGGAGGGTGGTTTGGGTTTTCACCCTTTGACGGCTTGTTTTTAACTAATTGTGATTTTTACAAATTACCGTCATATTCACAAACCGGGAGACCCGGGACTACGTGGTCAGTTCCTACAAGTTACATTGGTCCCGTGCGAGGTGTTCGTGCCCCCTACGGGGTCGTTTGGGGGGTGGTTTGGGTTTTCATCTTTTAACGGCTTGTTTTTAAGTTTAAGTGCTGATTTTTGCAAATTATCATCATACTCACAAACCGGGAGATTCGGGACTACGCGGTCAGTTCCTACAAGTTACATTGGTCCCGTACGAGGTGTTCGTGCCTCCTACGGGGTGTTTTGGGGGGTGGTTTGGGTTTTCGCCCTTTAACGGCATATTTTTAAGTTCAATTGTTGATTTTTGTCAATTATGGTCCTATTCACAAACCGGGAGATCCGGAACTACGCGGTCAGTTCCTACAAGTTACATTGGTCCCGTGCGAGGTGTTCGTGCCCCTTACGGGATCGTTTGGGTGGTGGTTTGGGTTTTCACCCTTCAACGGCTTGTTTTTAAGTTTAAGTTCTGATTTTTGCAAATTATCGTCATACTCTCAAACCGAGAGACCCGTGACTACGCGATCACTTCCTACAAGTTACATTTGTCTCGTGCGAGGTGTTCGTATCTCCTACGGGATCGTTTGGGGGGTGGTTTGGGTTTTCACCGTTTAACGGCTTGTTTTTAAGTTTAAGTGCGGATTTTTGCAAATTATCGTCATACTCTCAAACCGAGAGACCCGGGACTACGCGATCAGTTCCTACAAGTTACATTGGTCCCGTACGAGGTGTTCGTGCCTCCTACGGGGTCGTTTGGGGGTTGGTTTAGGTTTTCACCCTTTGGTGGCATGTTTTTAACTGAGTGTGATTTTTCCAAATTATCGTCATATTCACAAACCGGGAGAACCGGGACTATGCGGTCAGTTCCTACAAGTTACATTGGTCCCGTGCGAGGTGTTCGTGCCCCCTACGGGGTCGTTTGGGGGGTGGTTTGGGTTTTCACCCTTTAACGGCTTGTTTTTAAGTTTAAGTGCTAATTTTTGCAAATTATCATCATACTCTCAAACCGAGAGACCCGGGACTACGCGATCAGTTCCTATAAGTTACATTGGTCCCGTGCGAGGTGTTCGTGCCCCCTACGGGGTCGTTTGGAGGGTGGTTTGGGTTTTCACCCTTTAACGGCTTGTTTTTAAGTTTAAGTGCTGATTTTTTCAAATTATCGTCATATTCACAAACCAGGAGACCCGGGACTATGCGGCCAGTTCCTACAAGTTACGTTGGTCCCGCGCGAGGTGTTCGTGCCTCCTACGGGGTCGTTTGGCGGTTGGTTTGGATTTTCACCCTTTGACGGCTTGTTTTTAACTAAGTGTGATTTTTGCAAATTATCGTCATATTCACAAACTGGGAGACCCGGGACTACGCGGTCAGTTCCTACAAGTTACATTGGACCTGTGCGAGGTTTTCGTTCCCCCTACGGGGTCGTTTGGGGGGGTGGTTTGGGTTTTCACCCTTTGACTTGTTTTTAAGTTTAAGTGCTGATTGTTGCAAATTATCATCATACTCTTAAACCGGGAGACCCGAGACTACCCGGTCAGTTCCGAAAAGTTACATTGGTCCCGTGCGAGGTGTTCGTGCCTCCTACGGGGTCATTTGGGGGGTGGTTTGGGTTTTCACCCTTTGGCGGCTTATTTTTAACTAAGTGTGATTTTTGCAAACTATCATCATATTCACAAACCGGGAGACCCGGGACTATGCGGTCAGTTCCCACATGTTACATTGGTCCCGTGCGAGGTGTTTGTGCCTCTTACGGGGTCGTTTGGGGGGTGGTTTGGGTTTTCACCCTTTCACGGCTTGTTTTTAACTAATTGTGATTTTTACAAATTACCGTCATATTCACAAACCGGGAGACCCGAGACTACGCAGTCAGTTCCTACAAGTTACATTGGTCCCGTGCGAGGTGTTCGTGCCCCCTACGGGGTCGTTTGGGGGGTGGTTTGGGTTTTCATCTTTTAACGGCTTGTTTTTAAGTTTAAGTGCTGATTTTTGCAAATTATCATCATACTCACAAACCGGGAGATCCGGGACTACGCGGTCAGTTCCTACAAGTTACATTGGTCCCGTACGAGGTGTTCGTGCCTCCTACGGGGTCGTTTTGGGGGGTGATTTGGGTTTTCACCTTTTAACGGCATATTTTTAAGTTCAATTGTTGATTTTTGTCAATTATGGTCCTATTCACAAACCGGGAGATCCGGAACTACGCGGTCAGTTCCTACAAGTTACATTGGTCCCGTGCGAGGTGTTCGTGCCCCTTACGGGATCGTTTGGGTGGTGGTTTGGGTTTTCACCCTTCAACGGCTTGTTTTTAAGTTTAAGTTCTGATTTTTGCAAATTATCGTCATACTCTCAAACCGAGAGACCCGGGACTACGCGATCACTTCCTACAAGTTACATTTGTCTCGTGCGAGGTGTTCGTATCTCCTACGGGATCGTTTTGGGGGGGTGGTTTGGGTTTTCACCCTTTAACGGCTTGTTTTTAAGTTTAAGTGCTGATTTTTGCAAATTATCGTCATACTCTCAAACTGGGAGACCCCGGGACTACGCGATCAGTTCCTACAAGTTACATTGGTCCCGTACGAGGTGTTCGTGCCTCCTACGGGGTCGTTTGGGGGTTGGTTTGGGTTTTCACCCTTTGGTGGCATGTTTTTAACTGAGTGTGATTTTTCCAAATTATCGTCATATTCACAAACCGGGAGAACCGGGACTATGCGGTCAGTTCCTACAAGTTACATTGGTCCCGTGCGAGGTGTTCGTGCCCCCTACGGGGTCGTTTGGGGGGTGGTTTGGGTTTTCACCCTTTAACGGCTTGTTTTTAAGTTTAAGTGCTGATTTTTTCAAATTATCTTCATACTCTCAAACCGAGAGACCCGGAACTACGCGATCAGTTCCTATTAGTTACATTGGTCCCATGCGAGGTGTTCGTGCCCCCTACGGGGTCATTTGGTGGGTGGTTTGGGTTTTCACCCTTTGACTTGTTTTTAAGTTTAAGTGCTGATTGTTGCAAATTATCGTCATACTCTTAAACCGGGAGACCCGAGACTACGCGGTCAGTTCCGAAAAGTTACATTGGTCCCGTGCGAGGTGTTCGTGCCTCCTACGAGGTCATTTGGGGGGTGGTTTGGGTTTTCACCCTTTGGCGGCTTGTTTTTAACTAAGTGTGATTTTT